>OZ018327.1:18427133-19027133 GCA_963969495.1 Ceratothoa steindachneri
AAATACTTCCTTCGGGTATATATACCTCGAACAGGCGACCACCAGCCTTAAATGGAGTACTGGTACAAATACCTCGAACAAGCGATCACCAGCCTTAGATAGAGTACTGGTACAAATACCTTGAACAGGTGATCAACAGCCTTAGATGGAGTACTGGTACACATACGTCGAACAGGCGATCACCAACCTTAGATGGAGTACTCGTACACAAACCTCGAACAGGCGATCACCAACCTTAGATGGAGTACTGATACATATACTTCAAACAGGCGATCACCAGCCTTAGATGGAGCACTGGTGGCATGCCTCGAACAGGCAATCACCAGCCTTAGATGGAGCACTGGTGCACATAACTCGAACAGGCGATCATCTGCCTTAGATGGAGCACTGGTACGCATACGAGGGACGGTCAATAGGTTTTGCAATTTGGATATAAAGAAACGAGATATGAGGAAAAGTGTTTTAGTATTTTTCAATATAACTACCCTCAACTTCAATGCACTTGCGCAACTTGTCCCTGAGGCTTCAAATTCCCGACAACCAGAAATCTCCCGACTGCAGTTCAATCCACTCCTGGACGGTGAGCTGGACATCTCCATCGTCCCCAAATTGGCGTCCACGCAGAAAAGCTTTGAGCTGGCGGATTAAAATGTAGTCGCTGGGAGCCAGATCTGGACTGTAAGGGGGGTGGTTGAGCTCCTCGAATCACTCTCTTCACACGGGTCACATTGTCCTTGTTAGTCGCGTCTGACGGACGTCCTGGACGGGGGTCCTCTTCAAGGGACTCACGACCATGGCGGAACTCCCTATTCCAGCGAGCAATGGTTGCATAGGAAGGGGCGGTATCGGTGTACACTGCAACCATGCGTTCATGGATCTCTTTTGCATTCTTGCCTTCCTTGGTCAAAAATTTGATCAGTGCGCGGTGCTCAACCTTCTCCATGGTTGAAAAATTTGTGACTGACGATCTGCGATCAGCTACTGCTTCTTAAATAGACGAGGCAGGAGCGTGCGGCTGCAGGTCCTGACGTGTCATAACTTGTCCTAACACCCCCACAAACAGCCATCCCCCTTCCTCTGTTTTGCCCTACCGATTCGCAAAACTTATTGACCGCCCATCGTACCTCGAACAGGCGATCACCAGCCTTAGATGGTGGACGGGCGATGTAGATCGAGCGATAAACCATTAAAACCAGAACGCTAACTTAACAGAGCTGTACAAGAACAAGGTCAACACACATAAGTGACATGCTCTTAATTATTTAAAAAAAATAATTAACAAGCGAATATCAATTAACAAGCATCATCTGACCTTACGACCTTCAAATCCTGCAAAAACTCATCAAACAGTTAAATGGTTACCATCCGACGGACCGACATAGTAGGTAATTAAAGTCTCGTGCAGGAGACTTCAAACAAGAGGACAAGTCCCTCCCCAATTACCTGCGGTGTTTTGTGATAAGATCATAAATGGTTATTGCAGTGATGGTTTCAGTGGTTCAAATCACTTGCAAGTGCCTTTGAATGGTTAAATGAGGCTCCTGCCACTAGATGTCACCACCCAACGCCAAATCCGATAGCAGATTTGAAATCTCCAGGGTGAATAACCATATGTCCCGTGGTCATATGGGTCATTTCATGACTCTAAATGTGTACAATTGAACTTTCCTCCTTCTGAAAAGAGAGCGACGACTTGACCATGGCGATTCCCCGCAGGTAAAAAGGCAGTGTTAATTTCCCGGAGATATATGTTCGTATAAAAAATACCTGGTAATTGGTATGAGATCCACAAGTGAATACTAGAAGTAGGATCCAACCCAAGCTACTACTAAGAGTAGTTCCGCAGGTAAAGGTTTTAACCTTAAGGTAAATATCAACAAACATTTGAAGGGAAATGGAGGAGTAAAGTAAAATGTTCCCTCCATTAGTCGCAAGATGACGCACAGGTAGGGAGCAGGCGTTGCCATAGAGACGGGACACGCATTGCTAGGACGAAGGAGGAGATGACGTATATCAAAGATATCCTCGAAAAAAAAATGACTCGAGGGTTGCTACGAGAATGTAAAATTGGGTCCGGGGTGGAGTTTGTAATGATTTTCTTAATTTTTAACGGATGAAATTGAACGGAAGGCGACGAAAGTGGAGGAAACGAAAACCAAAGGACAAGATTGAAAATATTTGTAATTATTTCAATAATATGAGTAAAAGCCAATGCGCTCATCTCCGCCTGACAAAGATAGAAACGAGGTAGGTAAAGAGGTGAAGTTAGTAGAAGCGCAAAAGTGGATGACATGTTATTCTCCTTAACCTAATCCTGAACTAAGTGTTCTTGAGGGAAAACGAGAATGAAATGAATGTAGGCAATTGCTGAGGTAGATGTAGAGACGCAGAAAGATGGAATTTTGAAGATGTGAATACGCAGGAAGATGGAATAGTGAAGATGTGATAACGCAGGAAGATGGAATAGTGAAGATGTGGAGACGCAAAAGATGGAATAGTGAAGATGTGGAGACGCAAAAGATGGAATAGTGAAGATGTAGAGACTCAGAAAGAGGGAATAGTGAAGATGTGGAGACGCAAATGATGGAATAGAGAATATATAGAGACGCAGAGAGATGGAATAGTGAAGATATAGAGACAAATAAATATGGAATAGTGAATTTGGAGAGACGCAGATAGATGGAATAATGAGGATGTAGAGACACAGTAGGATGAAATAGTAAAGACGTAGAGATGGAGAAATATGGAATAGTGAAGATGTGGACACGCAGAAGGATAGAATAGTGAAGATGTAGAGATACAGTAAGATGAAAGAGTGAAGACGTAGATACGAAGAAAGATGGAATAGTGAAGATGTGGATGCGCAGAAAGATGTAATAGTGAAGACGTAGATACGGAGAAAGATGGAATAGTGAAGATGTGGATGCGCAGAAGGATGGAATAGTGAAGATATAAAGACGCATATAGATGGAATAGGTAAGATGTAGAGACTCAGAAAGATGGAATAGTGAAGATGTAAAGACGCAGAAAGATGAAATAGGGAAGATGTGGAGACGCAGAAAGATGGAATAGGGAAGATGTGATACGCAGAAAGATGGTGGAATAGCGAAGATGTAGAGATGCAGAGAGATGAAATAGTGAAATTTGGAGACTCAGAAAGATGGAATAGTGAAGATGTAGAGACGCAGAAAGATGGAATAGTGGAGATGTAGAGACGCAGAAGATGGAATAATGAAAGTGTAGAAACGCAGAAATATGAATTAGTGAAGATTGAGAGACATAGAAAGATTGAATAGTGAAGAGGTAGAGACGCAGAAATATGGAATAGTGAAAATGTTGAGACGCAGAAAGATGGAATAGTTAAGATGTGATACGCAGAAAGATGGTGGAATAGTTAAGATGTGGAGACGCAGAAAGATGGAATAGTGAAGAGGTAGAGACGCAGAAACATGGAATAGTGAAGATTGAGAGACGTAGATAGATAGAAGAATGAAGATGTAGAGACGAAGTTAAAAGTGTGAGTGAAGAAAAGAGGCGATTGGGGGATTTCTTTGTAACCGCGTAATAAAAAGCCAAAGGGAGAAATGAGTGCAGCTGACATCTGGAAGATTGCTCGTCCTTCCCAACGCGCACAGTTCGATGGATCTGTGACTATACAATATCTTCCACACATTTCTTTTCTACAGATCTCTTCTTACAACCTTTATTGCACAGTATATAAAATCACTTTTAATATAGGATGACGCCCCCAAACGTGCCCCCAACTTTTAATAGGCCTCAATTCTTAATTATTTATGAAATTAAGCCTATTGAAAGTTGTTGCCCGTCTTTTGGGGTCACCCTTTTTATACTAAAGAAAAAAACCCTCGGCGTAGATTCTATCATTATTCCCACTGGGGTCTCGCTCTTGTTGAATCCTCAGGGGGATACATCGCTTGAAGGATTCTTTCGGTTTGGGGGAAAATTTAATTTGATATCCTTTTTCACCTCCTTCATAAAGGAGTAATTATGAGCGTTGACGTAGTTGTAATCGCTTTGGAGGATGAGGACAATCCTGATGACTTAAAGCAATGATTTTGAGGGTAGTCAAATATACTACGTATGGGCGTGTAGTGTTATGAAATAGGACACCTTTATGGTTGACCAGTGAAGCACGATTTTGTTCGAGATTAAATTTAAACCTTGCAATTGTTGAACATTTAAAAGTTGCAATCGTTGAACATTTAACAGTTGCAATCGTTGGACATTTAAAAGTTGCAATCGTTGAACATTTAAACGTTGCAATCGTTGAACATTTAAAAGTTGCATTCGTTGAACAATTATTGCATTATGGCGATCGACAACACCCTCCAAATTTTATATTTCGACATCGCCTGAACGAAATTTGTTTAATCAACGGTGATATTTACTATTAAAGACACTTCAGTGATGTTTTGTTTATTATAAATTTGGCGGTATTCCAATTCTTGTATTCAAAAAGAATGGTAGGCCTTATGTGTTTAAATCCCTTCATTAATAATAAAATTTTATAAAAAAATGTAACTTAAAAAGGGCCTAGATATTACTACAGCCTTACGAAACGGCGCCTCGGAATTAATACAGTTTAAGAAACAGCCGAGGGATAAATACAGCTTATGAAATAGCCTATGCATTGCGACAGCTTAAGAAACGGCCGAGGGATTAATACAGCTTAAGAAAATGCCTAGGATTTACTACAGCTTAAGAAACGGCCTAGGGATTATTATTATCATCGAGCTACCAAAGCCTTCCTCCAGGGTGCAGATACAATAGAATTGAATTCACACAAAATACCATGGGTACTGGAGAAAGGCAACGAAAGTAAAGAGGCGCCCTAGTAAGCCCAAATAATGAATGAGAAGTTACTGTAATAAATAAACATTTAATCGAGACTTAAATTTAGAGATGTTAGTAGAAGAGACAATATCATTGGGTAATTGATTCCAAATTTTGAACAATAAATGAACAAAACACCGTGAAAATTGCACAGTGCAAGCATTCATAGAATTCCTAGCAAAATCATTAAGACTATGAGTATACCTTGTCACACGGAGAGGGTTGAAATGTCCACTATGTAACGGATGCCGAATGTTTTAATAACATTCGGCACCCGTTAAGTAGTGTCTTGCCTGCACCTTTCAATCATTTCAATAAATAAAACACTAAATGCGTCAACTTCCCGCCGATGGTACAAATCAAAGGAAAGCTTGGCAGAGATGAACTTGATAGAATTCAAAGTTCTATCCACCAATATCAAATGGGAGTTGGCCGCAAACATCCAAACAGAAGCACAGTACTCAAAATGAGGCAAGATGAAAGTATAAAATGATTTTATTACTGTAGAGTCACGACCAAAAGTTTTCAAGCGTTTTCGAAGTAAACCCGTCTTCTGGGCAATTGAGGAAGATAAGAAACCGATATACTTCTCAAAAGTCAGCTTAGAGTCAAAATATACCCCCAACAAACGCAAAATAGAAACTTCCTCAAGCTGTTCACCATAAATATGCAAACAGGGATGTAGTGGATCCAATATACGGGATCTGCTGATAGTAATAGAATACATTTTGCTAGCATTAAGTTTCATGCCCCAAAGTTGACACCAATAAGTGATCCTAGCCAAATCTCGGTTCAAGGACGCAGCAACTTCACCTCTGTTACAAGGACAGTTAACAGAGGAGTAACGTGTACTATCATCGGCATAAGATACGAGGTTATTTTCAAGATAAGTGCACATATCGGAAGTAAAAAATAATAAAAAACAAAGGGCCAAGGACACTGCCCTGTGGAACACCAGAAACAACAGGTACTGAAGCAGAAGAGATACCATCAACAATTACACACTGAGATCTACTATATTTAAGAAGTCGGTAAAGATTTTAAGAAGATTTCCACCAATACCAAGAAGTTTCATCTTACAGAGCAGAGCATTATGGTTTACCACGTCAAAAGCAGAACTCAGATCAATAGTAACGACTCGAGATTCAAGCCCACGGTCGTCCAGAAAAGACTGCAAATCATGAGGCAGAATCAACAGTGCCGCTTAGCCAAAACACGCTCAAAGATCTTCGATAGATTAGGTATAATAGATATGGGGCGGTACTCAGAAGGATTAATACAGCTTAGTTCACTAAAATCAAGAGAGAGGATATTCTTCCCCAAATTGAAGTCAGCAGAAGGTCAGCGCCCGGTAACTGACTACCACATTAGTGCTACGTCAAAGTTAAGCAACATTGGGGCTTATTAGTACTTGCATGAGAAGAAATGGCCTAGGGATTAATATAGCTTAAGAAACGGCTTAGGGATTAATACAACATAAGAAAAGCCCTAGGCATTATTACAGCCTAAGAAAAGGCCTAGGCATTACTACAGCTTAAGTCAACAAATAGACATTACTACAACTTAAGAAAGAGCCTAGGTGTTACTACAGTTTAAGAAATGTCATAGGGGTTAATACAGATTATGAAAAAGCCTAGGCATTACTACAATTTAAAAAGAGGCCTAGGCCTTGCTAGAGCTTAAAAAAAAGGCCTCGGCCTTACTACAGATTGTGAAAAAGCCTAGAAATTACTACAACCTAAGAAAGGCCTAGACCTTACTGCACCTTGAGAAAAAACAAGGCCTTACTACAGCTTAAGAAAAAGCCTAGACGTTACTACAGCTTAAGAAAAGACCTAGGGATTAATATAGATTAAGTAAAGCTCCCGGAATTGCTTCAGTGGCACGTCAGTCTTTAAATAGGTTAGGAATCGTCGGTAATGAACAAGGGGAATATCTTACCTATATGGTTTATGAGAATGGGGGCATAAAGAAAAAAAGAACTTGCGAGGAAGGTACATAATCTGAGAATAATCTACATGGAATACTAAGGAACGCGAGAATGTATGTCTACAAACTTACACTCAAGTATTAGAAGCAGGGCCGAGAGATGGTTAAGGGACTTAATTGCATTTAACTCCTGGTTTGTGAGCAGAGAGTTGCCTAACCCACTTTAGATCTCTGATTGAGTGGAGGATAAGGTAACCATGGCTACATGTAATGAACGATTGAGTGGTGGGTGGAGTAACGATGGTTACATGTAATAAGCGATTGATTTGGAGGGTAGAGTAACGAAGGCTACATGTAATAAGCCATTGAATGGTGGGTAGAGTAACGATAGTTACATGTAATAAGAGATTGATTTGGGGGGTAGATAACGATAGTTACAGGTAATAAGCGATTCAGTGGTGGGTAGAGTAACGATGGCTACATGTAATGAGCGATTGAGTGGTGGGTAGAGTAACGATGGTTACATGTAATAAGCGATTCAGTGGTGGGTAGCGTAACGATGGTTACATGTAATAAGCGATTCAGAGGTGGGTAGCGTAACGATGGTTACATGTAATAAGAGATTGATTTGGGGGGTAGATAACGATAGTTACATGTAATAAGCGATTGAGTGGTGGGTAGCGTAACGATGGTTACATGTAATAAGTGATTGATTTGGGGGTAGATACCGGTAGTTACATGTAATAATCGATTCAGTGGTGGGTAGCGTAACGATGGTTACATGTAATAAGCGATTCAGAGGTGGGTAGCGTAACGATGGTTACATGTAATAAGCGATTGATTTGGGGGGTAGATAACGATGGTTGCATGTAATGAGCGACCTTTAGGCTCGTGAGATGATCAACAAGTGAGAGCACAAATGCCTCTTCGGCCTCGATTAAGCAACAGTCAAACTCGTCGATCGATTGGCCTCGACGCGCTCCGAAACGACCCTAAGGAAAGGGTAAATCAAAAGCCACGCAAATTATCCTTTTCGTGAAGGGTGAGAAAAGGAATCGGCCAAGGAAGATGAAGGATCTGGAAGGAGAATGAGAAGAGGAATTTTATGCCTGATTATTTTGGTTGTTTGAAGGTATTATTTTTAACACTGTTGTTGAGAGTTGAGAATGTTGTTTTGCGTTTTTAGGGAGCCATTTCTTTGGATTTGCATCCCCACCCTGTCCATAGCGGCCCTTTATGCCTTCGGTTTTGCCAACGAGTGTCATTCTGATTTTGATGCAAATTTCATTATGCGGTTGGGTGATGTGGTCCGGGATTGAAAGAGACGGATGACGATACGATCTAACAATTCTTCTAAGTATTCTCGCCATCGAATTTTAATGAATTGTTACATTATGTAACCAGGCAATGGATTCGCCAGTTCCATCCATAAGGGGGGAGCTTGCGCTTCGCTATTAAGATTAAAATTTAAAATCTAAAAAAAAGCATCCATGGTTAAATTTTTAGAAATTTTCTGAACTTCGCCAATTATAATAATTTTAAAAAGGAACTCTAAACTAAATTTCCCCCCTTTCAAAAAATCACGTTGATAAAATATAGTTATAGATAAAATAAAAAAGCAGCCTTACTTAAATTTTAATAAATTTTCTAAATTTCACCATTTATAATTCATTTCCTTTTAAGACATTATAAAGCATTCGATAATCATATTTATTTTTTCTGAACTCAACTATTTTGTTTTTTCCAACTCTAAAGAAATTCTTCGAAATTACCTTGATAAAAAATTAAAATATATATATAAGTCATAACCAAACTAAGATGAAATTATTATTCAAATACTCTAAAAAATCCCGTTCTTAAATTATAGAGTTAGTGATGATGACAAGACTTCTGAAAAAAAATATACAGGAGGTTGCAAAAAGGATGTATTTTTAATACAAGAAATCTATATTCTATGAAATGTAGTTAAGTTCTTAGACTTTTTAGACAAATTAATCAGAAATTACTCTCGGATTTGCACATGTTTTATCGATTTCGACTCCGACTCCGACTGCGAGTCCGACTCTGACTCCGACTCTGACTCCGACTCCGACACCAACACCGACTCCAACACTGACACCAACACCGACACCAACACCGACACCGACACCGACTCCGACTCTGACTCTGACTCTGACTCCGACTCCGACTCCGACACCGACACCGACTCCGACACCGACACCGACTCCGACTCTGACTCCGACTCCGACTCCGACTACAACCGTGAGTCTATCGTTTTAAAACACCCGACGACGACTCCACCACCTTATCTGTGGATGGCAAGTGGATGGATGATTATATTTGTCTTATTTACGTCAGGGTAGGTTAGGTTAAAAGAGAATGAGGAGAAAGGTAAAAGATAAAAGGAAATAAAATAGGTGCAAGAATAATGACACAGAGATGGACTTAATGAAGAAACAGGCAACGACCCGAAGGAAGTATCGTCGTTCATAGACGTACATTAGAACAAAACGGACTGAATGTACGAACTTATAGCCACCTACTGGGCAGGTTTGGAACCCAATTTCTTGAAGGAAGAAATTAAACTTATGTAACACGCAAGGGAAGAGAATATATATATATATATATATATATATATATATATATATATATATATATATATATATATATATATATATATATATATATATATATCCCCAAAAGTACAGTAGCGTACGTGTAACTCTAAGGATAAAACCACAGTAATAGGATTAATTCTATATGCGAAATCAGGTTTCGACGGAAACATCCGTCATCGTCAGTCGCTGGTGAACAAGTGAAATACAGAAGTTGCTTAACGTACAAACACACAAATCAGTGGCGCTAAGCTGGATGATGCGGGAATGTAGCGGCATTTTTGAGAAGCGGAAGTATGAATGCCCCCTCCTTTTTGTTCTAAGAGTGCTATGAGTGCTAATATATTGATATCTTAATATCTTAAAGAACAAAGCCGTTCCGAAACACGTAAGGATATAGAGACGCACAATAATTCCCAAAATAAACTTATATTTTAACTTTATCAATTGAATACATAACATTTAAACATTAACTACAGCAATACTCTGAATATTATTATAAACAAGAATTAATTAAATTAGTTTGACCTTCAAAAATTGGTTAATTTATCTACACACGAAAATAATATAAGAATTAGGCTTACGGACTCTACTGGAATTTAAAGGCCTCAGAAATGTTATTGACTCACGACGCGTGCCGTCTGGCCAGATGTAGATGGGCGAGATCACACGGTCGTTTTGGCGAGGGTAGTAGCTGGGGGGTCCACACGGTATTCCGGGGTGGGGGGGGGGTTCTTCACGGACGAGAACAATTACGGTGTTTTATGCAACACCAAGGTAGTCATGGTCTCTCTGGCAAGAGGGAGTCGAACTTGGTTCTTAAACCAAGTTAACTTGGAGTACGGTGTGACCACCGAGTAACGAGCTCGAGGTGGAGCTTTTCTCCTTCGTTACTTAATTCCTCATGGACGAGGACTGAACTTGGAGAGGGTCTTCTTCAAGGGCGAGGATAACGGAGGGGGATTTCTCTGGCGAGCATAAGTTACTTAAAGTTCGGTTTGCTAACCAGGAACTAGCTCGAGGATGAGCTTCTTCTTAGTTCCAGTCTTCTTCAAGGGTGAGTATAACGGAGGGGGGTTTCTCTGACGAGAATAAGTTGAACTTGGTTCCTCACCAAGTTAACTTAGGAGTTCGGTGTGGCTACCGAGTAACGGGCTCGAGGGGGGAGCCTTTTCCTTCTTCTTTTCTTAATTCCTCAAGGACGAGGGATACCCTTGGTGTTTAAGGTGCACCAGGATATGAGGAGTCTCTCTGGCGAGAGTAAGTTGAACTTAACAAAGTTAACTTATCGTTTGGTTTGATAACCAGGGACTAGCTCGAGGATGAGCTGCTTCTTAGCCCCTTAAGGTAGGTAGCCCTGCCTCTCTTGCAGGGTACTTCTTGGTCTGGCGACCCAAGTAAACTACCTCTCCAGTCTCGGTAGCTCAGTTTGATCCGAGGACTTCGTCACCTAGAGACTGACGTATACTACCTCGATTTTCCTTAGTGTTCCTCATTTATACCTTGTCACCCCACTTGGGGAGTGGTAAGGGGAGGAGGGGCTTGAGGACGGCCCCAGGAGAGTTCTTATGCCGAACGGTTTTTCCTACCGAGTCTTACATTGGCTCCTCGTTAGCCTTCGAGCTTGGGAGAAACTCGTCTCCAATTTCTTATTTGACGTGAAACTGGATCTCACTCTCCTGAGGGAGATCTTGCATTTTGACCTTTAGTGTCTTTCATGGCGCCAAAATAGACTACGCTGCGGTTACGCACTGGACCCGCCGATGCCTGGGGCGGATGTCTTTGCGGTAACCGCCTTGTGACTGCAACACAAGTGAACAGTGAGGGGGGGGGGGATGACGATTCCCCTACAAAGGTATTAGTATTAAATTGTCCGTGGGAAGTATTAAAGTTGGGAATTTCTTCTATAAGTGCCAATTCAATTAATCGTCGATGTATCTAATTGCGAGACTTATAAACTATTTTAGCATTATCAATATCATTTTGATGATTTTCATTGGACATATGTAGAAATAAACTCGAGGAGAGGGCCCCACGTCGCATATCACATTTATGTTCATTCATTCGCTTGGAAAATCTGCTGCTTTAAAAATAAATTCCCTCTTCTTTATCGATCGATCTATTTTTGGATAGGCTATTTCTGATCGTATTCTCGTACTGAAAGGCAACATTGATGTTATTGATCCGTACCAACTTTTTGAAATTGATTAACTGGGGAGAGAATGGGAAGGTAACATACGAGTAATATTTGTCACATCTGTTTTCCTTATAATTAGCTGTGGAGTAATAGATGGTCTGGCTTTATAGTGACACTTTTCTATCAACCATAGGGGATATTGCAGTTCAATGAATGTTTGAATGATTATATTAATTTCGCCTTGCAAGAAACAAGGATCACAAATGCGATATGCTCTCAGGAACATAGAAGAAACTACAGACCTTTCAAAGGATACATTGTGACACGAGAAATAATGAGTATAGGCATTAGAATTAGTTGGTTTCCGGTAGACGGAACAATATGATTTGTCGTTTATTTTAGATATTTTTGCATCCAGAAACGGCAATGACTTGTTCAGTTCCCATTCTACTTTAAATCTAATCGTTGTGTGGATCTTATTCAATTTTTCAAAGAAAGAATCAAATCTGTTATCATTGATGGGCCATGTGGCACATATATCGTCTACATAGCAGAACCACGTTTTGGGATTGTGTAAAAGGGGGAGAAGGAGGTACTTTTCAAAATTCTCCATAAACAGATGGCATAATATCGGGGAAAGGGAATTGCCCATACTCATGCCATATTTCTGCCTGTATAAACAATCTTCAGCTCTGAACACATTGTTATATTCAACAGCAGAAAAGGTATTGTTCAGTTTCATGAAAACTTTCACCAGCAGAAAAGGTATTGTTCAGTTTCTTGAGAACTTTCACCAGCAGAAAAGGTATTGTTCAGTTTCTTGAGAACTTTCACCAGCAGAAAAGGTATTGTTCAGTTTCTTGAGCACTTTCACCAGCAGGAAAGGTATTGTTCAGTTTCTTAAGAACTTTCACCAGCAGAAAAGGTATTGTTCAGTTTCTTGAGAACTTTGACCAGCAGGAAAGGTATTGTTCAGTTAATTGAGAACTTTCACCAACAGAAAAGGTATTGTTCAGTTTATTGAGAACTTTCACCAGCAGAAAAGGTATTGTTCAGTTTCTTTAGAACTTTCACCAGCAGAAAAAGTATTGTTCAGTTTCTTGAGAACTATCACCAGCAGAAAAGGTATTGTTCAGTTTCTTGAGAACTTTCACCAGCAGAAAAGTTATTGTTCAGTTTCTCGAGAACTTTCACCAGCAGAAAAGGTATTGTTCAGTTTCTTGAGAACTTTCACCTGCAGAAAAGGTATTGTTCAGTTACTTGAGAACTTTCATCAGCAGGAAAGGTATTGTTCAGTTTCTTGAGAACTTTCACCTGCAGAAAAGGTATTGTTCAGTTTCTTGAGAACTTTCACCAGCGGAAAAGGTATTGTTTAGTTTCTTGAGAACTTTCACCAGCAGAAAGAGTATTGTTCAGTTTCTTGAGAACTTTCACCAGCAGAAAAGGTATTGTTCAGTTTCTTGAGAACTTTGACCAGCAGAAAAGGTATTGCTCAGTTTCTTGAAAACTTTTTTCATTTCCATAAGTGACTATTTCTTTAGGAGAAAGAGATCGTAAAAGATAATTGTAACTTAGTATTTATTATTAATTGCCCAAGATACCTTTCGACCATTGTGGTCAGCTTCTGGGGCTACACTTTTAAATATGGATATGGATGAAATATTGAGTTAAGGAATAAGTTCTTGCAGTTTTGTCAAATTTATTCATTACCATTAACAATTTTAGTAAAACTTCATTTTTAATTGATAACAATATGCAATTTAATAAATAATGTATACTCCGTTGTTATTTACGACTTCTTCCCAACGTTCAACTAGTTTTTCGATGCCTCTGCAATAAAAATCTCTGGATTTTGACTCGAAGAATTCGTCTAACCAGGTTTTTAATTCCCCATCAGTATTGAACGAAACGCCGCGCGAATTGTTGGAGAGCGATCGGAACAGATGGAAATCCGATGGAGTCAAGCCTGGTGAATATGGAGGATGCGGCAGGATTTCCCAATTAAGCGTTTGGATGGCATCTTTTGTCATATTGGCAATGTGAGGACGAGCATTGTCGTGTTGCAGAAGGACTCCATAACGTCCATGAGGTCGCTTTTCACGAATAGCTTCGGCGAGTCGATACATTTGTTGAACGTAGAGTTCTGCATTGACAATCTTGTTGTTCGCAAGGAGCTCATAAAGAATGATGCCTTCACAATCCCACTACACACACAGCATCGTCTTTCGTGGATGAAGTCCTTACTTTAATCGCAGAAGTGTTTTTTTATTGGGGCTAAGCCATTGTTTTCGATGGTTCATGTTGACATAAACATACCACTTTTCGTCGCCAGTGATGATGCGGTGAAGAAATCTGTCCTTATATCCACGAGTAGCCTTGCGACGAGCAAACAAACCTGTGGTAATCGTGGAGCGTTGAAGTTCGTTGCTTTCGCTCAAAGCGTGCGGAACCCATGCACCAAGTTTTTTAACTTTCCCCATCGAATGAAGGTGATTCACTACAGTTTTCTGATCACACGACAATTATACAGCCAATTCTCTGGTCGATTGACGAGGATTTTCATGAAGAAGGTCGTTCAATCGAACTTCATTCAACTTAATGGAACGACCAGAACGTTCTTCGTCATTAAGATTGAAATGAACGTTTTTGAAACGTGAAAACCACCATTGAGCTGTCTTTTCTGATAAAGGATTTTCTCCGTACACAGCACAAATAGTGCGACGAGCTTTGGCTGCGTTTGCATTGTTCCCGTCTCGATTGAAAATGAATAACAACAAGTGTCGAAAATGCGCCTCTCTTTCTACTTGACATTCCATTTTGAGGGTACAGAACAAAAATTAAATTAACACAACTTTTAAATAAACCGCAATGACTCATTACTCAACTTCAAGACGTAGCCTAAGCAAAAGCCTTATAGTCTACGATGTTAAGAGACGTAGCCTAACCTTTGCAAATTTTGCTCTCATTATTTATTATTGTTTCTTAATATGTGCACAAATCACGTCAACAAAACTTAAATCAACACAACATTAAAAAAAACGCCAGAACTTATTCTTCAACCTAATAAGAGGTGAATGTGTAGGAGAGAGATAGAGAAAGGTAGAAAAGATTGGGTAAGGGTGGGATAGTCCAAAACAGCGGCCTACTATTTTATTAATTATAAATACAAGAAAGAGTGACCGCATGAACCAAAGAGATCTACACTAGTAGATAGAAATGAAGCTAGTTAACATATCCCTACATAAAAGAGCCATCAAAATATGGGATAAATTAGAAGTACTCCGAGACGAAGAGAAAAATAAACGAAGATAGAGATCCCGATAGAACATAGAGAGAATAAAAGGAGAAGTTTTAGGAGTGGAAAACCGTTAAACGGAGTTAATCCCGCACCAATATACAGATAGAAGAAAGATCCCTAAGGAATTGCGAATAAAGCAAAGAAGAATACCAACAACTGCACAATACTCAAATAGGACACAAATTAGTGTTTAGAAGAAGAATAGAGGCATGAGAGCTCCTACATACCTAACCAAATATTAAGAAGAATATAAAAACTGGAAGATAAGCACCCGAATGGTGGCTGGTCACTAACTCTTACTCATTCCCTTTCACCACTTTTCCCTAATAATTACTGTCTACTCTACTCTCACTATTCTCTTTTACCTTCCAACTCTTTCAAGACGTAAGATTATCGACCTTGATTGATTAAATAGAGGCTTAGATGGCCTGCTCAGGAGATACGTCAGATGTAGTAGGTGCTGGTGCGTCTATCTCTTGACCCTCTTCCCTTATAGGCGTCAACTCTCTGGCCGCGACCTTGTCAGTGACTGCATCAAACGCTAAGCCCCACTTTTCCATGCTTCAGGGGGAAAAAATTAAACCTACGAGAGGCATAGCAGAAGGTGCATCTTGGAAGCGTTCGGCTCGAGGGCGAGATCTCGATGCATCGACGCCCATAAGGAAGTCGACCACCAAACCTAGTTAGATGACCACTGTGGAAAACCCCCAACGGCGATGTGAGTGGACGAACCTCCTCGATTTGGTCAACCGTCACAGATGCGGACGAGGGTTGCAATCAGATAAATGGTTCAGTCGTCTCGGTCTTTGGTGCTACTGAAACAACCGATGTTCTGATGAAGATCGTGGGCTCTCAAAGAGTGCTGCAGGTTCCCACGCTAAACAATTCCACGCACAGGGGTCTCTTGTCTCCCACAGTGGACCCGGAACTTCAGATGCCCAGTTTGCGATCGAGCATACGGCTGTCGCATCGAGTTAATAGGTCACGAACGCGTTCACTGAAGATAGAGACGTTTCAATAAACTTTAGTGTGAAAGCCATTAAATATAAAAAGAAGGTTTGCTGAATCAATCATTAATAGCCCAGTCAATAACTTTAATATTTCTGAAGGACAAAATAAATTAAAAAAAAAAAATACATCCCGAATACTGTTGCACAATCTATTTATAATCCGCCATAATCGCTCAATCTCCGGGATTAACAGTTTTCTTCCCCATCCATAAACATATTTATATTTTTCATTATATTTCCATTGTTTTTATTTCGTTTAGTCTGATTTTTCGCCTTTATACACTGGAGTCGCATATCATATCTTTCCTTATGCAGTTAATAATGGCGAAAACCGAAACTAGTTCTGTTCGTAAATAAATAAGATTCAAATATTGTGGTTTATTATTTCTTGCACCATATAAATCAATAATTATTTTCTTGTGAAAGGAGAGACTTTAATTAGATGATAGGATCCAAAATGTCCAGGAGCGCCGTAGGAGATCAGAAGAATTGTAAGCAAAGAAGCAATAAAAAAGATTCCTTTTGAATTTTTTTGTGTTGTGGAAATAGCTTCGGCTCTGGATGGAAAAGCAAGATATGCGGTAGCTATGATTGGCAAAATCATTACTAACTCTATAATTTAAGAAGGGGATGTTTTTGAGTATTTGAATAATAATTTAATCTTAGTTTGGTTATGACTTATGTTTTTTTTAGCAAAGTTCGGAAATAAATATAAATATCGAAATTTTGTGAAATTTTTAAAACCCAAAGAATTACAAATGGTGAAGTTCAGAAATTTTATTTTTATATATTTTCTATAATTCTATATTTTAGCAACGTGATATTTTGAAAGGAGGGAAATTTAGTTTAGAGTTCCTTTTTAAAATTATTAGAATTGGCGAAGGTCAGAAATTTTTTAAAAATTTAACCATGGCTTCTTTTTTTTAGATTTTAAATTATAATCTTAGTAGAGAAGCACAAGCTCCCCAAGTAGGTGGAAAGCCATTGCTTGGTTTTCTCATATTTAATATGCGACCCATTTTATTAATATCTGATAGAGCGAATAGAATAGGTATGTTGGGTATCCGAATAGAATAGAATAGGTATGTTTGGTTTCCGAATACCATAGGTATGTTGGGTTTCCAAATAGAATAGGTACGTTGGGTTTCCGAATACAATAAGTATGTAGGGTTTCCGAATAGAATTGGTATGTTGGGTTTCCGAATAGCATAGGTATGCTGGGTTTCCGGATAGCATAGGTATGTTGGGTTTCCGAAGATTGAACCTGGACTCGTTTAAAATGTTAATGTCGTGGTATAGGAAGAACCGAGTGATAGCTGCAGTTCGTACCTATGGGTTGTTTACATACGTCAAAACTATTGGATTACGTTTTATCTCTAAGAGTTCTATATATTTAATTATTATGGATTATTGTTATTATCTGATTATTTCTTCTTTAAACTTTGAGGGTTTCTAGTGCCTTGCTTAGCGTTTCGAGGATTGAATAAACGTTTGTTAAAAAAACTAAAAGTTTAATTAAAAAAACAAAACATGAACCAACAAAGTTGACACCTTAAATGCACAGAAATGACTTTGTGATAGAACGGTTTAAGGCCGCTTAATTTCAACCGCTATCACATGTTATTTAGAAACACGTTGCTACCCACGTGCATCTTCGCCTTGAAGCCGGGCGCGTTATCGCGTCACCTGAGTCAATATTTAACTAAGGAGGTTCATCCGTCTCCCCCCGTTTCGCCCCATGCGCCGATCACGCCAGATTGAGTTAGGCTTATGGGCAGATAAGGTATTGTTTTCAGGCGTGGCTGGACATTCCCTCGAAGCCCCAACTCCATTGTCCCCTACGCCAAGGGGATGGCTGGACTATTTATATGGAAGCTTTACCAATAAGAGCAGATTCGAGATCCAGATTTTCTTCGCGAAACATTACGCCGATCCGGTCTCACCTTGTGCACCAGGGCCCTCTACCTCGAGATCCACCATCATTGTCCAGAAGAGGGCAATATCCCTTGAGTGCCAAGGTTCGAGCCTTCAAGACGCCAAGTCCACAAGGCCTCCCCTGTTGTTCAGAAAGAGAACAACGTCAGAACAGCCATTGTTCTTTGAGCCCGTTAACAAGAGACGGTCCCCCCCCCCTGTTGTTCAGAAAGAGAATAACATTAGAACAGCCATTGTTCTTTGAGCCCGTAGACAAGAGACGATTCTCCCCCCCCCCCTGTTGTTCAGAAGAAAACAACGTTAGAACAGGCATTGTTCTTTGATTCCTTCACGTCACCTTCCTCTGCACAACAACTTTTAATTACGTAAGCTGAACATTACCTTTGAGTATTTAACCTTTTTGTCAACCCTATCCTGGGCTATAAATGGTTTAGCGAACCATCCCATCCCTTTAATTTTTATTTGTTTTACCTTTTTAAATCTCTCCCAAATCTTAATCCTCGGATTAGCCAGATTTCCCACGACCCTTTCCATTCTTTGTTTATGTCAATATTTTCCGTTTTGTGTGTTGTTGATAGTTTTATTAATAAAACTCTATTTTATTAATGATAGCCATATTATTATCCTTGAGCTCAGTTCCACTTCTTAAGCATATTGAAGATAAATAATATCGGTCAACCAGATGACCACGCACTCTAAATATAATTGAATAAGTTCCCTCAACGAATAGTTATATATGGTATATCGTCGAGAGTCCATTCTACGACAGACTTCAATAAATTTAAGTGAGGCTTTCTAAAATGACATACTTGAAATTATAGTGATGGTTGACCCACAGCTCACTCTAATATAAAAAAAATGCAAACGTACTTTACAGAAACGGATACCGGGGTTCAAATACCTTTATAACTTCCTACTAGAATCGGGTTTGAGTCTCACACGGGAACTCAATCGTTACTTCACCTCAGGAATCATGTCTTCTGGATGACACGCGCCGCTTGTCCAGATGTTTTCGTATCGGCGAAATAGCTTTAAAGCCACGGAGGCCTTTGGCGCATGTGGCAGAGGGAGAGACCCACGCCTTCGGTAGGAAATGATCTCACCACGGGGCAGTGAAAGAATGTTTCTTTCTACTCTTCGGATTACTCTGGGGAATAATTCGCACTGGCTAGCGATGAGCCAATGCGGGAATCCTTTGACTCAGGGGACTGCTGGAGAGAGTTCACTCGGGGTTCTTCCTCAAGGGCGAGAACTATCTCTGTGTTTTGAGATACACCAGGATAGGGAAGTTTCTCTGACGAGAGTAAGTTGAACTTGATTCTTAAATCAACTTAACTTAAAGTTCGGTGTGATCACCAAGAACTGGCTCGAGGATGGGCTTCTTCTCAGTTCCGGTCTTCCTCAAGGGCGAGGACCATCTCGGTGCTTTGGGATACACCAGGATAGGGGGGTTTCTCTTACGAGAGTAAGTTGAACTTGATTCTTAAATCAAGTTAACTTAAAGTTCGGTGTGACCACAAGGAACTTGCTCGCTAGAAGGCTTTCAGGGCATGGCAACCCCAAGGGAATCTGGTGGTTCAATTCCTCGCCTACCAGACGAGATAAGGCCTTGGGAAGACGTTTGTTCAGGCGGCGATCCTCGCCTCAAGGATTAGCTGGAGTCTCGTGTCTGCGGGGGAGTAGTATGTCCACGGGGAATGGGGTCCTCGGGGAAGGCGTCTCAGCGGGGTATCGGTCGGCGTGAGCAAACGCAGCTGTGGACAGTGGCTGGCTGTTCCCCCGTGAGAATTTCTTTGCTGCCTCGCTTTTTGAAATCATGCTTAAGGCCACGTGGCCTCTACCTGACAGGAGGGGGGTCAAGGTGGTCCTTCAAGGTCGTCCTCTCACACAAACAATGTATTTAAAGCGGAAGATTGTTTTTACAGACAGAAATGTGGCCTGAGCATGGAAAATCCCCTTTCCCCGATCTTATTTAACCTGTTCATGGAAAACTTTGAGAAACACCTCCTCTCCCCCTATCTTACCTAATCCCATGACTTGTTTCCGCTATTTGGATGATGTATGTGCCACAAGGCCTATTAATGATAACGCATTTGATTCTTTCTTTGAATAATTAAACAACATTCACGCCACCATTACATTTAAAGTAGAATGGGAACAAAACAACTCATTCTCATTTATGGATGTCAAAATACCTAAAGTAAACAACAAAGCAGATTGTTCTGTTTACCGGAAGCCAACTAACTCTAATGCCTACATTGACTATTTCTTGTGCCGCGACGAATTGGATAAAACGTCCTTAGTTTCTTCCCTGTTGCCGAAACCACATCGCATAGTTGATCCTTGTTTCCTGCAGTCTAAAATCAACACAATCATCCAAACATTAATTGAGCTTCAGTATCCCCTTTGCTTTATGGAAAAATGTCACTATAAAGACAGAAACAACTTTTACTCACCAGCTTATCTTAAAGAAAAAGTATGTAACAATTATTATATTACATTCCCATACTCGCCTCAATTGATTAATTTTAAAAAGTTGGCACGGGCCAACAACATCAATGTTGCCTTTCAATACGAAAAAACGATCCGAAATAGTCTGGCTAAAATAGATCCACCGATAAAGAACAAGGGTTTATTATATCACTCGTAAATCTTGCAATCAGGTAGACATTGGCGAAAGTAGCAGATTCTCCAAGAGAATGAAGGAACACAAATGTGACATGCGCCGTGGTAGCCTTTCTTCGAGTTTGTTTCTCTTTATGTCAAATGAAAACCCCTAAATTGGTATTGATAATAGAAAAATAATTTATAATTCTCACAATTATCTACATAAGTGACTAATAGAATCAGCTCTTAAAAAGGAAATTCTAAACTTGAATACTTCCGATGGGTAATTCAACACTAATCCCTTGATAAGCTGGAGATTGGTCCTCCCTCTACTCAAAATGAGGCTGCTATCCCCGTATACTGCCCTCTTCCCCTAATTACATTCCGACTTGTAAATTTGTGTCCCTTTGCTAAGCATCTTTCTGTATTCATTAGTTTGCCAGCGATTGAAAATGGCGGATGTCTCCGTCGAAACCTGGTTTCGCAAATTAATTAATCATATTACTGTGGTTTCTTTCCTGCTTATATATGTATATATATATATATATATATATATATATATATATATATATATATATATATATATATATATATATATATATATATATATATATATATATATATATATATATATATATATATATATATATTCCTCTTTAAAAACGAAATCGGTGCACCTCAATACGGTCTAAAATCTAACTCTCCTCCTTTTCAGGAGGAGATATATAAACAAATCACGTGGTCTGAATTAATTACTAGGATAATAAATCTGTTATATTGATATTGTCGACTAGTGCAATACTTAGTGAATACTGATCGTAATATTTCGTGTCCGTGAAATATCTGGAAACCGTCGCATTCCATCCTATTTAAAAATAATTATTAAATAGCGTACCTAAATATGCTTTTCGGTCCTGGATCAGGCATGAACTACGAGAAGGAAATAAGAAAGATGCCTCGCAGAAGCAGGAGGAGGATCTAGCAGGGGCTAAGGCAATAATCAGCCCCTACTCCTAATTTCAGATCCGTTTACGATGGGCGGTCAATACGTTTTGCGAATCGGTAGGGCAAAACAGAGGAAGGGGGATAGCTGTTTATGGGGGTGTTAGGACAAGTTATGAAAGTCAGGACCTGCAGCCGCACGCTCCTGTCTCGTCTATTTAAGAAGCAGTAGCTGATCGCAGATCGTTAGTCACAAACTTTTCAACAATGGAGAAGGTTGAGCACCGCGCACTGATCAAATTTTTGACCAAGGAAGGCAAGAATGCAAAAGAGATCCATTAACGCATGGTTGCAGTGTACACCGACACCGCCCCTTCCTTTGCAGCCATTGCTCGCTGGAATAGGGAGTTCAGCCATGATCATGAGTTCCTTGAAGATGACCCCCGTCCAGGACGTCCGTTAGACGTGACTAACGAGAACAATGTGGCCCGTGTGGAGAGAGTGATCCGAGGAGTTCAACCATCCCCCCTACAGTACAGATCTGGCCCCTAGCGACTACTCTGTATTCCGCCAGCTCAAGGCTGCACTGCGTGGACGCCGGTTTGGGGACGATGAAGATGTCCAGCTCGCCGTCCAGGAGTGGATTGAACAGCAGTCGGGAGTTTTCAGGTTGTCGGGAATTCGAAGCCTCAGGGACAAGTGGCGCAAGTGCATTGAGGTCGAGGGTAGTTATATTGAAAAATAATAAAACACTTTTCCTCATATCTCGTTTCCTTATATCCGAATTGCAAAACCTATTGACCACTCCTCGTATGTTAAAATTTCATTTTTAAGCCATTCGTGTATTCTACTATTCAGAAAGAGTTATGTAATAATATAGAGTATATAAAGACAGGTTCCTTGTTTTTTTTTAAACCGTTGCGATGGAATGCATCATATATGATGAATGTCTAAAAGGCGGGTAAGTCTCAAAAATAATTATTAACTTCAATAGTATACCTTAGATACCTTAGGTGACTTACATAAACTAAAATAAACCAAAAGTCATAATTTTCTGATGTGTGAAAAAAAATCGGATCTGAGCGTTAGAACTCACCCCTTTGTGAGATGCTGTTTACTGCTCACTCCTTTATGAGATGCTGTTTACTGCTCACTCCTTTATGAGATGCTGTTTATTCCTCACCCCTTTATGAGATGCTGTTTACTGCTTACCCCTTCATGAGATGCTGTTTACTGCTTACTCCTTTATGAGATGCTGTTTACTGCTAACTCCTCTATGAGATGCTGTTTACTACTACCCCTTTATGAGATGCTGTTTACTGCTCACCCCTTTATGAGATGCTGTTTACTACTCACTCCTTTATGAGATGCTGTTTACTGCGCACCCCTTTATGAGATGCTGTTTACTGCTCACCCCTTTATGAGATGCTGTTTACTGCTCACCCATTTATGATATGCTATTTACTGCTCACTCCTTTATGAGATGCTGTTATTTATTATCAATGATGTGCAAGATAACCATTATTAATTACCAATGCCCCTTTCTAAGACTCCTCAGAGGAAGGAAATCAGGTTAGCCAACCCCCGATTTTTATCCTGGATCGGCCACTTTAAGAAGCCCTCCTTTAGCGCGAAAACGAAACACTCACACTCCAATGAACGTGGTAATATTTCTATCCCTAACTTACCCCAGAAGTGCAGTTCTTCCCTCCATTAATCTCTCACAGGCAATTCGCTATTTTAAGCGCAGTGAAAGATGTTGAGTTTTAGAGGCAAGTCACGGTCTAGGGAGATGGCGAAAGAGAAGAGGAGAGAGAGAGAGAGAGAGAAAGAAGAAAGAGAGGGAGTCCTTAGGTAGATGAACTCCTCATTGCTACCCATAGCGAGGGGGAATGGGTGAGAGAAAGATCCATCCAGTCCGATCGAAGTCTGGCTTCCCTCCTCGGCACTTTGTAATTGCGCTCTATTGCGCGCGTATCTCAGCGCTCACGGCGAGGGAGAAAGGGGGGGGGGGGAGGTCATATCTTTTATCCATCAACGAAAAGGTCCGTCCCAAATCCCTTCAAATTTTATCCTCCAGTAGATATACCCCCTCGCCCCCTCTCTCTCTCTCTCTCTTCCACTGTTACCCCCATCACCTCCCTTTAAATCCCTATTTCAATTTTGACGTCTGGGGGGAAGAGGGGGGGGGGGAACGGGAGCATTGGACAGACGTAGCAAAGAAAATTGAACGGATCTCTTACGCACACGCCAAGGGTTTACATGGGTCATAAACTTACACGCGAAGGAACACAATGCTGGGATAAATCTGGAGCTCCTGAGAGAACCAAAATCTTCAGAAAGAGACTTTTCTCGGTAAGGGAGACTCATGAGATTGATTCTCAGTAGGACTCTTTGCTGTAACCCCCCCCCCCTTGTAAGAGACTTTAATTATCGATGCAAAATTAGGCGCCAGAAATAGAAACACTAGGTCACCAATCGCTGAAGAGGCATTTGATGATGAAGAATTTTGTGAATGTTGTCTTTTAGCAATGTTCATCAATTATCATTTTTCTCCTTCAAACCCTCAGTGAATATTTATTATTCGTAAGATTTCCATTACAAATCAC
The DNA here is from genome assembly GCA_963969495.1 of Ceratothoa steindachneri. Lineage (NCBI taxonomy): Eukaryota > Metazoa > Arthropoda > Malacostraca > Isopoda > Cymothoidae > Ceratothoa > Ceratothoa steindachneri. Next base: position 18,451,070 of record OZ018327.1, read on the forward strand.
GATACATTGTTTCGAAAATGATACAAACAAGTTTAAACATCCATAAACGTGTTTCACAAACGTCAAACGTCGTTGGATACCATTTCGCGAGAGATTACAACCTTGAACTACCAAAACTCGCTCGTAATGGAGGAGGGGGAGGGGGTAACTCTTAAAACGCCACGCTAAGTAAATGGAAAACCCTGACAGCCCGGACAAAAACTACCATTAGGAATTCAATGGAATATGCAGTGGCCTAAAACCATAAAAGGACCAATTGGTCCGAGCAGCGGTTGTACACTCGGGAGGTCTTGGTCCACCCCGCGCTCTAATAGCCGTTTTCTAACACCATTTCTCAAAGTCAACGTTTTGAAGACTCGAAACGTTTTCAAAACAAAAGTTAAACAAACGATTGGCGAAGTGTGACAAATAGAGATGTCAGTTTCTTGAACAAACTGTTAACATTTCCTCGAGCCTTTGCTACAAGTTCAAAGTCCCCACGGTAAAATTTTACAAACCTATAAAGCAGAAATTGTTAAACCCCATTAATTTAAGGGATGTATTGCCAGTTAATAATAAAAAGAATTGAGCACATCTCTCACTCGCAATGAGAGGAGTACGAAAAAGAGAGAAGAGAGAGAGAAGGAGAGAGGGGGAACCGGGGAGTGAGTCTTTCCCTACTTCCCTCAAATCATAAGCCTTTTGGAGTAAGAACAGAGGCGAAGAACCTTGAAATGGGAGAGTAGAAGATTCTAAAAATCGATACTCCAAAATAACGAATGTAAGAAGTTATCAGATACGCGACACCGAGATAAACGAGAGGTCAACCCACTTACTGACCTTTCTTGGATAAGAGACGTGGTTATAGGGGAGGGGGAGTAACCCCCTTCATCACTACACTTTGTATTTCTCAACTTGGTAAAAACAGGGGTGGGGATTTCTTTGCGCGAGTTGAAAGTTGTTGCAGCGTAATTGATGAAGGGCGAATAACAATCATGAATCAAGCTGTCGTATATGATGCTATTGGTCATGTCTCCCCCCCCCTGGTTACCTTTAAACTTGTGTTTGGTGATCTTTAGTGGCTTTCCTGGTAACTAGGTATTGCTGAGACTGTTAGTGATCCCTTTCGCTCCTTTAAATACTTCCTTCGGGTATATATACCTCGAACAGGCGACCACCAGCCTTAAATGGAGTACTGGTACAAATACCTCGAACAAGCGATCACCAGCCTTAGATAGAGTACTGGTACAAATACCTTGAACAGGTGATCACCAGCCTTAGATGGAGTACTGATACACATACGTCGAACAGGCGATCACCAACCTTAGATGGAGTACTCGTACACATACCTCGAACAGGCGATCACCAGCCTTAGATGGTGGACGGGCGATGTAGATCGAGTGATAAACCATTAAAACCAGAACGCTAACTTAACAGAGCTGTACAAGAACAAGGTCAACACACATAAGTGACATGCTCTTAATTATTTAAAAAAAATAATTAACAAGCGAATATCAATTAACAAGCATCATCTGACCTTACGACCTTCAAATCCTGCAAAAACTCATCAAACAGTTAAATGGTTACCATCCGACGGACCGACATAGTAGGTAATTAAAGTCTCGTGCAGGAGACTTCAAACAAGAGGACAAGTCCCTCCCCAATTACCTGCGGCGTTTTGTGATAAGATGATAAATGGTTATTGCAGTGATGGTTTCAGTGGTTCAAATCACTTGCAAGTGCCTTTGAATGGTTAAATGAGGCTCCTGCCACTAGATGTCACCACCCAACGCCAAATCCGATAGCAGATTTGAAATCTCCAGGGTGAATAACCATATGTCCCGTGGTCATATGGGTCATTTCATGACTCTAAATGTGTACAATTGAACTTTTCTCCTTCTGAAAAGAGAGCGACGACTTGACCATGGCGATTCCCCGCAGGTAAAAAGGCAGTGTTAATTTCCCGGAGATATATGTTCGTATAAAAAATACCTGGTAATTGGTATGAGATCCACAAGTGAATACTAGAAGTAGGATCCAACCCAAGCTACTACTAAGAGTAGTTCCGCAGGTAAAGGTTTTAACCTTAAGGTAAATATCAACAAACATTTGAAGGAGAATGAAGGAGTAAAGTAAAATGTTCCCTCCATTAGTCGCAAGATGACGCACAGGTAGGGAGCAGGCGTTGCCATAGAGACGGGACACGCATTGCTAGGACGAAGGAGGAGATGACGTATATCAAAGATATCCTCGAAAAAAAATGACTCGAGGGTTGCTACGAGAATGTAAAATTGGGTCCGGGGTGGAGTTTGTAATGATTTTCTTAATTTTTAACGGATGAAATTGAACGGAAGGCGACGAAAGTGGAGGAAACGAAAACCAAAGGACAAGATTGAAAATATTTGTAATTATTTCAATAATATGAGTAAAAGCCAATGCGCTCATCTCCACCTGACAAAGATAGAAACGAGGTAGGTAAAGAGGTGAAGTTAGTAGAAGCGCAAAAGTGGATGACATGTTATTCTCCTTAACCTAATCCTGAACTAAGTGTTCTTGAGGGAAAACGAGAATGAAATGAATGTAGGCAATTGCTGAGGTAGATGTAGAGACGCAGAAAGATGGAATTTTGAAGATGTGAATACGCAGGAAGATGGAATAGTGAAGATGTGATAACGCAGGAAGATGGAATAGTGAAGATGTGGAGACGCAAAAGATGGAATAGTGAAGATGTGGAGACGCAAAAGATGGAATAGTGAAGATGTAGAGACTCAGAAAAAGGGAATAGTGAAGATGTGGAGACGCAAATGATGGAATAGAGAATATATAGAGACGCAGAGAGATGGAATAGTGAAGATATAGAGACACATAAATATGGAATAGTGAATTTGGAGAGACGCAGATAGATGGAATAGTGAGGATGTAGAGACACAGTAGGATGAAATAGTAAAGACGTAGAGATGGAGAAATATGGAATAGTGAAGATGTGGACACGCAGAAGGATAGAATAGTGAAGATGTAGAGATACAGTAAGATGAAGGAGTGAAGACGTAGATACGAAGAAAGATGGAATAGTGAAGATGTGGATGCGCAGAAGGATGTAATAGTGAAGACGTAGATACGGAGAAAGATGGAATAGCGAAGATGTGGATGCGCAGAAGGATGGAATAGTGAAGATATAAAGACGCATATAGATGGAATAGGTAAGATGTAGAGACTCAGAAAGATGGAATAGTGAAGATGTAAAGACGCAGAAAGATGAAATAGGGAAGATGTGGAGACGCAGAAAGATGGAATAGGGAAGATGTGATACGCAGAAAGATGGTGGAATAGCGAAGATGTAGAGATGCAGAGAGATGAAATAGTGAAAATTTGGAGACTCAGAAAGATGGAATAGTGAAGATGTAGAGACGCAGAAAGATGGAATAGTGGAGATGTAGAGACGCAGAAGATGAAATAATGAAAGTGTAGAAACGCAGAAATATGGATTAGTGAAGATTGAGAGACATAGAAAGATTGATTAGTGAAGAGGTAGAGACGCAGAAATATGGAATAGTTAAAATGTTGAGACGCAGAAAGATGGAATAGTGAAGATGTGATACGCAGAAAGATGGTGGAATAGTTAAGATGTGGAGACGCAGAAAGATGGAATAGTGAAGAGGTAGAGACGCAGACAGATGGAATAGTGAAGATTGAGAGACGTAGATAGATAGAAGAATGAAGATGTAGAGACGAAGTTAGAAGTGTGAGTGAAGAAAAGAGGCGATTGGGGGATTTCTTTGTAACCGCGTAATAAAAAGCCAAAGGGAGAAATGAGTGCAGCTGACATCTGGAGGATTGCTCGTCCTTCCCAACGCGCACAGTTCGATGGATCTGTGACTATACAATATCTTCCACACATTTCTTTTCTACAGATCTCTTCTTACAACCTTTATTGCACAGTATATAAAATCACTTTTAATATAGGATGACGCCCCCAAACGTGCCCCCAACTTTTAATAGGCCTCAATTCTTAATTATTTATGAAATTAAGCCTATTGAAAGTTGTTGCCCGTCTTTTGGGGTCACCCTTTTTATACTAAAGAGATAAAACCCCTCGACGTAGATTCTATCATAATTCCCACTGGGGTCTCGCTCTTGTTGAATCCTCAGGGGGATACGTCGCTTGAAGGATTCTTTCGGTTTGGGGGAAAATTTAATTTGATATCCTTTTTCACCTCCTTCATAAAGGAGTAATTATGAGCGTTGACGTAGTTGTAATCGCTTTGGAGGATGAGGACAATCCTGATGACTTAAAGCAATGATTTTGAGGGTAGTCAAATATACTACGTATGGGCGTGTAGTGTTATGAAATAGGACACCTTTATGGTTGACCAGTGAAGCACGATTTTGTTCGAGATTAAATTCAAACCTTGCAATCGTTGAACATTTAAAAATTGCAATCGTTGAACATTTAACAGTTGCAATCGTTGAACATTTAAAAGTTGCAATCGTTGAACATTTAAAAGTTGCAATCGTTGAACATTTAACAGTTGCAATCGTTGAACATTTAAAAGTTGCAAACATTTAAAAGTTGCAATCGTTGAACATTTAAAAGTTGCAATCGTTGAACATTTAAAAATTGCCTTCGTTGAACATTTAAAAGTTGCAATCGTTGAACATTCAAAAGTTGCAAACATTTAAAAGTTGCCATTGTTGAACATTTAAAAGTCGCAATCGTTGCCAACATTTAAAAGCTGCAATCGTTGAACATTTAACAGTTGCAAACTTTTAAAATTTGCAATCGTTGAACATTTAACAGATGCAATCGTTGAACATTTAAAAGTTGCAATCGTTGAACATTTAAAAGATGCGATCGTTGAACATTTAAAAGTTGCAAACATTTAAAAGTTGCAATCGTTGAAAACTTAAAAGTTGCAATCGTTGAACATTTAACAGTTGCAATCGTTGAACATTTAAAAGTTGCAATCGTTGAACATTTAAAAGTTGCAATCGATGAACAGTTAAAAGTTGCAACCGTTGAACATTCAAAAGTTGCAAACATTTAAAAGTTGCAATCGTTGAACATTTAAAAGTCGCAATCGTTGAAAATTTAAAAGTTGCAATCGTTGAACATTTAAAAGTTGCAATCGTTGAACATTTAACAGTTGCAATCGTTGAACATTTAAAAGTTGCAAACATTTAAAAGTTGCAATCGTTGAACATTGAAAAGTCGCAATCGTTGAGAATTTAAAAGTTGCAATCGTTGAACATTTAAAAGTTGCAATTGTTGAAAAAATAAAAGTTGCAATCGTTTAACAGTTAAAAGTTGCAATCGTTGAACATTTAAAAGTTGCAATCGTTGAACATTTAAAAGTTGCAAACCTTTAAAATTTGCAATCGTTGAACATTTAACAGATGCAATCGTTGAACATTTAAAAGGTTGCAATCGTTGAACATTTAAAAGTTGTCTTCGTTGAACATTTAAAAGTTGAAATCGTTGAACATTTAAAAGTTGCAATCGTTGAACATTTAAAAGTTGCCTTCGTTGAACATTTAAAAGTTGCAATCGTTGAACATTTAAAAGTTGAAATCGTTGAACATTTAAAAGTTCCTAACATTTAAAAGTTGCAATCGTTGAACTTTTAACAGTTGCAATCGTTGAACATTTAACAGTGGCAATCGTTGAACATTTAAAAGTTGCAATCGTTGAATATTTAAAAGTTGCAAACATTTAAAAGTTGCAATCGTTAAACATTTAACAGTTGCAATCGTTGAACATTTGAAATTTTGCAATCGTTGAACATTTAAAAGTTGCAAACATTTCAAAGTTGCAATTTCTGAACATTTAACAGTTGCAATCGTTGAACATTCAAAAGTTGCAATCGTTGAACATTTAAAAGTTGCAATCGTTGAACATTTAAAAGTTTCATTTGTTGAACATTTAACAATTGCAATCGTTAAACATTTAAAAGTTGCAATCGTTGAACATTTAAAATTTGCAAACATTTCAACGTTGCAATCGTTGAACATTTAACAGTTGCAATCGTTGAACAGTTAAAAGTTGCAATCGTTGAACATTTAACAGTTGCAATCGGTGAACATTTAAAAGTTGCAATCGTTGAACATTTAAAAGTTGCAAACCTTTAAAATTTGCAATCGTTGAACATTTAACAGATGCAATCGTTGAACATTTAAAAGTTGCAATCGTTGAATATTTAAAAGTTGCAATCGTTGAACATTTAACAGTTGCAATCGTTGAACATTTAAAAGTTGCAATCGTTAAACATTTAAAAGTTGCAAACATTTAAAAGTTGCAATCGTTGAACATTTAACAGTTGCAATCATTGAACATTTGAAAGTTGCAATCGTTGAACATTTAAAAGTTGCAATCGTTGAACATTTAACACTTGCAATCGTTAAAAATTTAAAAGTTGCAATTGTTGAACATTTAAAAGTTGCCATCGTTGAAAATTTAAAAGTTGCAATCGTTGAACATTTAACATATGCAATCGTTGAACATTTAAAAGTTGCAATTGTTAAACATTTAAAAGTTAAAATCGTTGAACATTTGAAAGTTGCAATCGTTGAACTTTTAAAAGTTGCAATCGTTGAACATTTAAAAGTTGCAATCGTTGAACATTTAAAAGTTGCAATCGTTGAACATTCAAAAGTTGCAAACATTTCAAAAGTCGCCATTGTTGAACATTTAAAAGTCGCAATCGTTGCCAACATTTAAAAGGTGCAATCGTTGAACATTTAACAGTTGCAAACCTTTAAAATTTGCAATCGTTGAACATTTAACAGATGCAATCGTTGAACATTTAAAAGTTGCAATAGTTGAACATTTAAAAGTTGCAATCGGTGAACAATTAACAGTTGCAATCGTTGAACACTTAAAAGTTGCAATCGTTGAACATTTAACAGTTGCAATCGTTGAACATTCAAAAGTTGCAAACATTTAAAAGTTGCAATCGTCGAACATTTAAAAGTCGCAATCGTTGAAAATTAAAAAGTTGCAATCGTTGAACATTTAACAGTTGCAATCGTTGAACATTTAAAAGTTGCAAACATTTAAAAGTTGCAATCGTTGAACATTTAAAAGTCGCAATCGTTGAAAATTTAAAAGTTGCAATCGTTGAACATTTAACAGTTGCAATCGTTGAACATTTAACAGTTGCAATCGTTGAACATTCAAAAGTTGCAAACATTTAAAAGTTGCAATCGTTGAACATTTAACAGTTGCAATCGTTGAACATTCAAAAGTTGCAAACATTTAAAAGTTGCAATCGTTGAACATTTAACAGTTGCAATCGTTGAACATTTAAAAGTTGCAAACATTTAAAAGTTGCAATCGTTGAACATTTAAAAGTCGCAATCGTTGAAAATTTAAAAGTTGCAATCGTTGAACATTTAAAAGTTGCAATCATTGAACATTTAACAGTTGCAATCGTTGAACATTTAACAGTTGCAATCGTTGAAAAAATAAAAGTTGCAATCGTTGAACAGTTAAAAAATGCAATCGTTGAACATTTAACAGTTGCAATCGGTGAACATTTAAAAGTTGCAATCGTTGAACATTTAAAAGTTGCAAACCTTTAAAATTTGCAATCGTTGAACATTTTACCGATGCAATCGTTGAACATTTAAAAGTTGCAATCGTTGAACATTTAAAAGTTGCAATCGTTGAACATTTAACAGTTTCAATCGTTGAACATTTAAAAGTTGAAATCGTTGAACATTTAAAAGTTGCCAACATTTAAAAGTTGCAATCGTTGAACATTTAACAGTTGCAAACCTTTAAAATTTGCAATCGTTGAACATTTAACAGATGCAATCGTTGAACATTTAAAAGTTGCAATCGTTGAACATTTAAAAGTTGCAATCGTTGAACATTAAACAGTTGCAATCGTTAAACATTTAAAAGTTGCAATCGTTGAACATTTAAAAGTTGCAATCGTTGAACATTTAACAGTTGCAATCGTTAAACATTTAAAAGTTGCAATTGTTGAACATTTAAAAGTTGCAATCGTTGAACAGTTAAAAGTTGCAATCGTTGAACATTCAAAAGTTGCAAACATTTAAAAGTTGCAATCGTTGAACATTTAAAAGTCGCAATCGTTGAAAATTTATAAGTGCAATCGTTGAACATTTAAAAGTTGCAATCGTTGAAAATTTAACAGTTGCAATCGTTGAACATTTAACAGTTGCAATCGTTGAACATTCAAAAGTTGCAAACATTTAAAAGTTGCAATCGTTGAACATTTAAAAGTCGCAATCGTTGAAAATTAAAAAGTTGCAATCGTTGAACATTTCAAAGTTGCAATCGTTGAACATTTAACAGTTGCAATCGTTGAACATTTAACAGTTGCAATCGTTGAAAAAATAAAAGTTGCAATCGTTTAACAGTTAAAAGTTGCAATCGTTGAACATTTAACAGTTGCAATCGTTGAACATTTAAAAGTTGCAATCGTTGAACATTTAAAAGTTGCAAACCCCTTTAAAATTTGCAATCGTTGAACATTTAACAGATGCAATCGTTCAACATTTAAAAGTTGCAATCGTTGAACATTTAAAAGTTGCAATCGTTGAACATTTAAAAGTTGCCTTCGTTGAACATTTAAAAGTTGCAATCGTTGAACATTTAAATGTTGCAATCGTTGAACATTTAAAAGTTGCAATCGTTGAACATTTAAAAGTTGCCTTCGTTGAACATTTAAAAGTTGCAATCGTTGAACATTTAAAAGTTGAAATCGTTGAACATTTAAAAGTTGCAATCGTTGGACTTTTAAAAGTTGCAAACCTTTAAAATTTGCAATCATTGAACATTTAAAAGTTGCAATCGTTGAATATTTAAAAGTTGCAATCGTTAAACATTTAACAGTTTCAATCGTTGAACATTTAAAAGTTGCAATCGTTGAACATTTAAAAGTTGCAAACATTTCAACGTTGCAATCTTTGAACATTTAACAGTTGCAATCGTTGAACATTTAAAAGTTGCAATCGTTGAACATTTAAAAGTTGCAATCGTTGAACATTTAAAAGTTTCATTTGTTGAACATTTAACAGTTGCAATCGTTAAACATTTAAAAGTTGCAATCGTTGAACATTTAAAAGTTGCAAACATTTCAACGTTGCAATCGTTGAAAATTTAACAGTTGCAATCGTTGAACATTTAGAAGTTGCAATCGTTGAACATTTAAAAGTTGAAATCGTTGAACATTTAAAAGTTGCAATCGTTGAACATTTAAAAGTTGCAATCGTTGAACATTTAAAAGTTGCAATCGTTGAACATTTAAAAGTTGCATTCGTTGAACAATTATTGCATTATGGCGATCGACAACACCCTCCAAATTTTATATTTCGACATCGCCTGAACGGAATTTGTTTAATCAACGGTGATATTTACTATTAAAGACACTTCAGTGATGTTTTGTTTATTATAAATTTGGCGGTATTCCCTTTCTTGTATTCAAAAAGAATGGTAGGCCTTATGTGTTTAAATCCCTTCATTAATAATAAAATTTTATAAAAAAATGTAACTTAAAAAGGGCCTAGATATTACTACAGCTTAAGAGAAGGCCTTCGCATTACTACAGCCTTACGAAACGGCGCCTCGGAATTAATACAGTTTAAGAAACAGCCGAGGGATAAATACAGCTTATGAAATAGCCTATGCATTGCGACAGCTTAAGAAACGGCCGAGGGATTAATACAGCTTAAGAAAATGCCTAGGATTTACTACAGCTTAAGAAACGGCATAGGGATTATTATTATCATCGAGCTACCAAAGCCTTCCTCCAGGGTGCAGATACAATAGAATTGAATTCACACAAAATACCAGGGGTACTGGAGAAAGGCAACAAAAGGAAAGAGGCGCCCTAGTATGCCCAAATAATGAATGAGAAGTTACTGTAATAAATAAACATTTAATCGAGACTTAAATGTAGAGATGTTAGTAGAAGAGACAATATCATTGGGTAATTGATTCCACATTTTGAACAATAAATGAACAAAACACCGTGAAAATTGCACAGTGCAAGCATTCATAGAATTCCTAGCAAAATCATTAAGACTATGAGTATACCTTGTCACACGGAGAGGGTTGAAATGTCCACTATGTAACGGATGCCGAATGTTTTAATAACATTCGGCACCCGTTAAGTAGTGTCTTGCCTGCACCTTTCAATCATTTCAATAAATAAAACACTAAGGGCGTCAACTTCCCGCCGATGGTACAAATCAAAGGAAAGCTCGGCAGAGATGAACTTGATAGAATTCAAAGTTCTATCCACCAATATCAAATGGGACTTGGTCGCAGACATCCAAACAGGAGCAGATTACTCAAAATGAGGCAAGATGAAAGCATAAAATGATTTTATTACTGTAGAGTCACGACCAAAAGTTTTCAAGCGTTTTCGAAGTAAACCCGTCTTCTGGGCAATTGAGGAAGATAAGAAACTGATATGCTTCTCAAAAGTCAGCTTAGAGTCAAAATATACCCCCAACAAACGCAAACTAGAAACTTCCTCAACCTGTTCACCAAAAATATGCAAACAGGGATGTGGTGGATCCAATATATGGGATCTGTTGATAGTAATAGAATACATTTTGCTAGCATTAAGTTTCATGCCCCAAAGTTGACACCAATAAGTGATCCTAGCCAAATCTCGGTTCAAGACGCAGCAACTTCACCTCTGTTACAAGGACAGTTTACAGAGGAGTAAAGTGTACTATCATCGGCATAAGATACAAGGTTATTTTCAAGATAAGTGCACATATCGGAAGTAAAAATAATAAAAAACAAAGGGCCAAGGACACTGCCCTGTGGAACACCAGAAACAACAGGTACTGAAGCAGAAGAGATACCATCAACAATTACACACTGAGATCTACTATATTTAAGAAGTCGGTAAAGATTTTAAGAAGATTTCCACCAATACCAAGAAGTTTCATCTTACAGAGCAGAGCATTATGGTTTACCACGTCAAAAGCAGAACTCAGATCAATAGTAACGACTCGAGATTCAAGCCCACGGTCGTCCAGAAAAGACTGCAGATCATGAGGCAGAATCAACAGTGCCGCTTAGCCAAAACACGCTCAAAGATCTTCGATAGATTAGGTATAATAGATATGGGGCGGTACTCAGAAGGATTAATACAGCTTAGTTCACTAAAATCAAGAGAGAGGATATTCTTCCCCAAATTGAAGTCAGCAGAAGGTCAGCGCCCGGTAACTGACTACCACATTAGTGCTACGTCAAAGTTAAGCAACATTGGGGCTTATTAGTACTTGCATGAGAAGAAATGGCCTAGGGATTAATATAGCTTAAGAAACGGCTTAGGGATTAATACAACATAAGAAAAGCCCTAGGCATTATTACAGCCTAAGAAAAGGCCTAGGCATTACTACAGCTTAAGTCAACAAATAGACATTACTACAACTTAAGAAAGAGCCTAGGTGTTACTACAGTTTAAGAAATGTCATAGGGGTTAATACAGATTATGAAAAAGCCTAGGCATTACTACAATTTAAAAAGAGGCCTAGGCCTTGCTAGAGCTTAAAAAAAAGGCCTCGGCCTTACTACAGATTGTGAAAAAGCCTAGAAATTACTACAACCTAAGAAAGGCCTAGACCTTACTGCACCTTGAGAAAAAAACAAGGTCTTACTACAGCTTAAGAAAAAGCCTAGACGTTACTACAGCTTAAGAAAAGACCTAGGGATTAATATAGATTAAGTAAAGCTCCCGGAATTGCTTCAGTGGCACGTCAGTCTTTAAATAGGTTAGGAATCGTCGGTAATGAACAAGGGGAATATCTTACCTATATGGTTTATGAGAATGGGGGCATAAAGAAAAAAAGAACTTGCGAGGAAGGTACATAATCTGAGAAGAGTCTACATGGAATACTAAGGAACGCGAGAATGTATGTCTCCAAACTTACACTCAAGTATTAGAAGCTGGGCCGAGAGATGGTTAAGGGACTTAATTGCATTTAACTCCTGGTTTGTGAGGAGAGAGTTGCCTAACCCACTTTAGATCTCTGATTGAGTGGAGGATAAGGTAACCATGACTACATGTAATGAACGATTGAGTGGTGGGTGGAGTAACGATGGTTACATGTAATAAGCGATTGATTTGGAGGGTAGAGTAACGAAGGCTACATGTAATAAGCCATTGAATGGTGGGTAGAGTAACGATAGTTACATGTAATAAGAGATTGATTTGGGGGGTAGATAACGATAGTTACAGGTAATAAGCGATTCAGTGGTGGGTAGCGTAACGATGGTTACATGTAATAAGCGATTCAGAGGTGGGTAGCGTAACGATGGTTACATGTAATAAGCGATTGATTTGGGGGGTAGATAACGATAGTTACATGTAATAAGCGATTGAGTGGTGGGTAGCGTAACGATGGCTACATGTAATGAACGATTGAGTGGTGGGTAGAGTAACGATAGTTACATGTAATAAGCGATTCAGTGGTGGGTAGCGTAACGATGGTTACATGTAATAAGCGATTCAGAGGTGGGTAGCGTAACGATGGTTACATGTAATAAGCGATTGATTTGGGGGGTAGATAACGATGGTTGCATGTAATGAGCGACCTTTAGGCTCGTGAGATGATCAACAAGTGAGAGCACAAATGCCTCTTCGGCCTCGATTAAGCAACAGTCAAACTCGTCGATCGATTGGCCTCGATGCGCTCCGAAACGACCCTAAGGAAAGGGTAAATCAAAAGCCACGCAAATTATCCTTTTCGTGAAGGGTGAGAAAAGGAATCGGCCAAGGAAGATGAAGGATCTGGAAGGAGAATGAGAAGAGGAATTTTATGCCTGATTATTTTGGTTGTTTGAAGGTATTATTTTTAACACTGTTGTTGAGAGTTGAGAATGTTGTTTTGCGTTTTTAGGGAGCCATTTCTTTGGATTTGCATCTTCACCCTGTCCATAGCGGCCCTTTATGCCTTCGGTTTTGCCAACGAGTGTCATTCTGATTTTGATGCAAATTTCATTATGCGGTTGGGTGATGTGGTCCGGGATTGAAAGAGACGGATGACGATACGATCTAACAATTCTTCTGAGTATTCTCGCCATCGAATTTTAATGAATTGTTACATTATGTAACCAGGCAATGGATTCGCCAGTTCCATCCATAAGGGGGGAGCTTGCGCTTCGCTACTAAGATTAAACTTTAAAATCTGAAAAAAAGCAGCCATTGTTAAATTTTGAGAAATTTTCTGAACTTCGCCAATTATAATAATTTTAAAAAGGAACTCTAAACTAAATTTCCCCCCTTTCAAAAAATCACGTTGCTAAAATATAGTTATAGATAAAATAAAAAAGCAGCCTTACTTAAATTTTAATAAATTTTCTAAATTTCACCATTTATAATTCATTTCCTTTTAAGACATTATAAAGCATTCGATAATCATATTTATTTTTTCTGAACTCAACTATTTTGTTTTTTCAAACTCTAAAGAAATTCTTCGAAATTACCTCGATAAAAAATTAAAATATATATATAAGTCATAACCAAACTAAGATGAAATTATTATTCAAATACTCTAAAAAATCCCTTTCTTAAATTATAGAGTTAGTGATGATGCAAGACTTCTGAAAACAAATATACAGGAGGCTGCAAAAAGGATGTATTTTTAATACAAGAATTCTATATTCTATGAAATGTAGTTAAGTTCTTAGACTTTTTAGACAAATTAATCAGAAATTACTCTCGGATTTGCACATGTTTTATCGATTTCGACTCTGACTCCGACTGCAAGTCCGACTCTGACCCCGACTCCGACTCTGACTCCGACTCCGACACCAACACCGACTCCGACACTGACACCGACACTGACACCAACACCGACACCGACACCGACACCGACTCCGACTCCGACTCTGACTCTGACTCCGACTCCGACTCCGACTCTGACTCCGACTCCGACTACAACCGTGAGTCTATCGTTTTAAAACACCCGACGACGACTCCACCACCTTATCTGTGAATGGCAAGTGGATGGATGATTATATTTGTCTTATTTACGTCAGGGTAGGTTAGGTTAAAAGAGAATGAGGAGAAAGGTAAAAGATAAAAGGAAATAAAATAGGTGCAAGAATAATGACACAGAGATGGACTTAATGAAGAAACAGGCAACGACCCGAAGGAAGTATCGTCGTTCATAGACGTACATTAGAACAAAACGGACTGAATGTACGAACTTATAGCCACCTAGTGGGCAGGTTTGGAACCCAATTTCTTGAAGGAAGAAATTAAACTTATGTAACACGCAAGGGAAGAGAATATATATATATATATATATATATATATATATATATATATATATATATATATATATATATATATATATATATATATATATATATCCCCAAAAGTACAGTAGCGTACGTGTAACTCTAAGGATAAAACTACAGTAATAGGATTAATTCTATATGCGAAATCAGGTTTCGAAGGAAACAACCGTCATCGTCAGTCGCTGGTGAACAAGTGAAATACAAAAGTTGCTTAACGTACAAACACACAAATCAGTGGCGCTAAGCTGGATGATGCGGGAATGTAGCGGCATTTTTGAGAAGCGGAAGTATGAATGCCCCCTCCCTTTTTGTTCTAAGAGTGCTATGAGTGCTAATATATTGATATCTTAATATCTTAAAGAACAGAGCCGTTCCGAAACACGTAAGGATATAGAGACGCACAATAATTCCCAAAATAAACTTATATTTTAACTTTATCAATTGAATACATAACATTTAAACATTAACTACAGCAATACTCTGAATATTATTATAAACAAGAATTAATTAAATTAGTTTGACCCTCAAAAATTGGTTAATTTATCTACACATGACAATAATATAAGAATTAGGCTTACGGACTCTACTGGAATTTAAAGGCCTCAGAAATGTTATTGACTCACGACGCGTGCCGTCTGGCCAGATGTAGATGGGCGAGATCACACGGTCGTTTTGGCGAGGGTAGTAGCTGGGGGGTCCACACGGTATTCCGGGGTGGGGAGGGGTTCTTCACGGACGAGAACAATTACCGTGTTTTATGCAACACCAAGGTAGTCGTGGTCTCTCTGGCGAGAGGGAGTCGAACTTGGTTCTTAAACCAAGTTAACTTTGAGTGCGGTGTGACCACCGAGTAACGAGCTCGAGGGGGAGCTTTTCTCCTTCGTTATTTAATTCCTCATGGACGAGGACTGAACTTGGAGAGGGTCTTCTTCAAGGGCGAGGATAACGGAGGGGGATTTCTCTGGCGAGCATAAGTTACTTAAAGTTCGGTTAGCTAACCAGGAACTAGATCGAGGATGAGCTTCTTCTTAGTTCCAGTCTTCTTCAAGGGTGAGTATAACGGAGGGGGGCTTCTCTGACGAGAATAAGTTGAACTTGGTTCCTCACCAAGTTAACTTAGGAGTTCGGTGTGGCTACCGAGTAACGGGCTCGAGAGGGAGCCTTTTCCTTCTTCTTTTCTTAATTCCTCAAGGACGAGGGATACCCTTGGTGTTTAAGGCGCACCAGGATATGAGGAGTCTCTCTGGCGAGAGTAAGTTGAACTTAACAAAGTTAACTTATCGTTTGGTTTGATAACCAGGGACTAGCTCGAGGATGAGCTGCTTCTTAGCCCCTTAAGGTAGGTAGCCCTGCCTCTCTTGCAGGGTACTTCTTGGTCTGGCGACCCAAGTAAACTACCTCTCCAGTCTCGGTAGCTCAGTTTGATCCGAGGACTTCGTCACCTAGAGACTGACGTATACTACCTCGATTTTCCTTAGTGTTCCTCATTTATACCTTGTCACCCCACTGGGGGAGTGGTAAGGGGGGGAGGGGCTTGAGGACGGCCCCAGGAGAGTTCTTATGCCCAACGGTTTTTCCTACCGAGTCTTACATTGGCTCCTTGTTAGCCTTCGAGCTTGGGAGAAACACGTCTCCAATTTCTTATTTGACGTGAAACTGGATCTCACTCTCCTGAGGGAGATCTTGCATTTTGACCTTTAGGGTCTTTCATGGCGCCGAAATAGACGACGCTGCGGTTACGCACTGGACCCGCCGATGCCTGGGGCGGATGTCTTTGCGGTAACCGCCTTGTGACTGCACCACAAGTGAACGGTGAGGGGAAGGGGGATGACGATTCCCCTACAAAGGTATTAGTATTGAATTGGCCGTGGGAAGTATTAAAGTTGGGAATTTCTTCTATAAGTGCCAATTCAATTAATCGTTGATGTATATAATTGCGAGACTTATAAACTATTCTAGCATTATCAATATCAATTTGATGATTTTCATTGGACATATGTAGAAATAAACTCGAGGAGAGGGCACCACGTCGCATATCACATTTATGTTCATTCATTCGCTTGGAAAATCTGCTGCTTTAAAAATAAACTCCCTCTTCTTTATCGATCGATCTATTTTTGGATAGGCTATTTCTGATCGTATTCTCGTACTGAAAGGCAATATTGATGTTATTGATCCGTACCAACTTTTTGAAATTGATTAACTGGGGAGAGAATGGGAAGGTAACATACGAGTAATATTTGTCACATCTGTTAGCTGTGGAGTAAGAGATGGTTCTGGCTTTATAGTGACACTTTTCTATGAACCATAGGTGATATTGCAGTTCAATGAATGTTTGGATGATTATATTAATTTCGCCTTGCAAGAAACAAGGATCACAAATGCGATATGCTCTCAGGAACATAGAAGAAACTACAGACCTTTTAATGGATACATTGTGACACGAGAAATAATGAATATAGGCATTATAATTAGTTGGTTTCCGGTAGACGGAACAATTTGCTTTGTCGTTTATTTTAGATATTTTTGCATCCAGAAACGGCAATGAGTTATTCAGTTCCCATTCTACTTTAAATCTAATCGTTGGGTGGATCTTATTTAAGTTTTCAAAGAAAGAATCAAATCTGTTATCATTGGTGGGCCATGTGGCACATATATCGTCTACATAGCAGAACCACATTTTGGTATTGTGTAAAATGGGGGGAAGGAGGTGCTTTTCAAAATCCTCCAAAAACAGATTGCCTAATATCGGGGAAAGGGGATTGCCCATACTCATGCCATATTTCTGCCTGTATAAACAATCTTCAGCTCTGAACACATTGTTATATTCACCAGCAGAAAAGGTATTGTTCAGTTTCTTGAGAACTTTCACCAGCAGAAAAGGTATTGTTCAGTTTCTTGAGAACTTTTACCAGCAAAAAATGTATTGTTCAGTTTCTTGAGAACTTTCACCAGCAGAAAAGGTATTGTTCAGTTTCTTGAGAACTTTCACCAGCAGAAAAGGTATTGTTCAGTTTCTTGAGAACTTTCACCAGCAGGAAAAGTATTGTTCAGTTTCTTGAGAACTTTCACCAGCAGAAAAGGTATTGTTCAGTTTCTTGAGAACTTTCACCAGCAGGAAAAGTATTGTTCAGTTTCTTGAGAACTTTCACCAGCAGAAAAGGTATTGTTCAGTTTCTTGAGAACTTTCACCAGCAGGAAAAGTATTGTTCAGTTTCTTGAGAACTTTCACCAGCAGAAAAGGTATTGTTCAGTTTCTCGAGAACTTTCACCAGCAGAAAAGGTATTGTTCAGTTTCTTGAAAACTTTTTTCATTTCCATAAGTGACTATTTCTTTAGGAGAAAGAGATCGTAAAAGATAATTGTAACTTAGTATTTATTATTAATTGCCCAAGATACCTTTCGACCATTGTGGTCAGCTTCTGGGGCTACACTTTTAAATATGGATATGGATGAAATATTAGGTTAAGGAATAAGTTCTTGTGGTTTTGTCAAATTTATTCATTACCATTAACAATTTTAGTAAAACTTCATTTTTAATTGATAACAATATGCAATTTAATCAATAATGTATTCTCCATTGTTATTTACGACTTCTCCCCAACGTTCAACTAGGTTTTCGTTGCCTCTGCAATAAAAATCTCTGGATTTTGACTCGAAGAATTCGTCTAACCAGGTTTTTAATTCCACATCAGTATTGAACGAAACGCCGCGCAAATTGTTGGAGAGCGATCGGAACAGATGGAAATCCGATGGAGTCAAGCCTGGTGAATATGGAGGATGCGGCAGGATTTCCCAATTAAGGGTTTGGATGGCATCTTTTGTCATATTGGCAATGTGAGGACGAGCATTGTCGTGTTGCAGAAGGGCTCCATAATGTCGATGAGGTCGCTTTTCACGAATAGCTTCGGCGAGTCGATACATTTGTTGAACGTAGAGTTCTGCATTGACAATCTCGTTGTTCGCAAGGAGATTATAAAAAATGATGCCTTCACAATCCCACTACACACACAGCATCGTCTTTCGTGGATAAAGTCCTTACTTTAATCGCAGAAGTGTTTTTTTATTGGGGCTAAGCCATTGTTTTCGATGGTTCATGTTGACATAAACACACCACTTTTCGTCGCCAGGGATGATGCGGTGAAGAAATCTGTCCTTATATCCACGAGTAGCCTTGTGACGAGCAAGCAAACCTGCGGTAATCGTGGAGCGTTGAAGTTCGTTGCTTTCGTTCAAAGCGTGCGGAACCCATGCACCGAGTTTTTGAACTTTCCACATCGAATGAAGGTGATTCACTACAGTTTTCTGATCATACGACAATTATACAGCCAATTCTCTAGTCGATTGACGAGGATTTTCATGAAGAAGGTCGTTCAATTGATCTTCATCCAACTTAATGGGGCGACCAGAACGTTCTTAGTCATTAAGATTGAAAGGACCGTTTTTGAAACGTGAAAACCACCATTGAGCTGTCCTTTCTGATAAAGCATTTTCTCCGTACACAGCACAAATATCGCGACGAGCTTTGGCTGCGTTTGCATTGTTCCTGTCTCGACTGAAAATGAATAACAACAAGTGTCGAAAATGCGCCTCTCTTTCTACTTGACATTCCATTTTGAGGGTACAGAACAAAAATTAAATTAACACAACTTTTAAATAAACCGCAATGACTTATTACTCAACTTCGAGACGTAGCCTAAGCAAAAGCCTAATAGTCTACGCTGTTAAGAGACGTAGCCTAACCTTTGCAAATTTTGCTCTCATTATTTATTATTGTTTCTTAATTTGTGCACAAATCACGTCAACAAAACTTAAATCAACACAACATTAAAAAAAACGCAAGAACTTATTCCTCAACCTAATAAGAGGTGAATGTGTGGGAGAGAGATAGAAAGAGGTAGAAAAGATTGGGTAAGGGTGGGATAGTCCAAAACAGCGGCCAACTATTAATTATAAATACAGGAAAGAGAGACCGCATGAACCAAAGAGATCTACACCAGTAGATAGAGATGGAGCTAGTTAACATATCCCTACATAAAAGAGCCGTCAAAATATGGGATAAATTAGAAGTACTCCGAGACGAAGAGAAAAAAAACGAAGATAGAGATCCCGATAGACCATAGAGAGAATAAAAGGGAAAGTTTCAGGAGTGGAAAACCGTTAAACGGAGTTAATCCCGCACCAATATACAGATAGAAGAAAGATCCCTAAGGAATTGCAAAGAAAGCAAAGAAGAATACCAACAACTGCACAATACTCAAATAGGACACAAATTAGTGTTTAGAAGAAGAATAGAGGCATGAGAGCTCCTACATACCTAACCAAATATTAAGAAGAATATAAAAACTGGAAGATAAGCACCTGAATGGTGGCTGGTCACTAACTCTTACTCATTCCCTTTCACCACTTTTCCCTAATAATTACTGTCTACTCTACTCTCACTATTCTCTTTTACCTTCCAACTCTTTCAAGACGTAAGATTATCGACCTTGATTGATTAAATAGAGGCTTAGATGGCCTGCTCAGGAGATACGTCAGATGTAGTAGGTGCTGGTGCGTCTATCTCTTGACCCTCTTCCCTTATAGGCGTCAACTCTCTGGCCGCGACCTTGTCAGTGACTGCATCAAGCGCTAAGCCCCACTTTTCCATGCTTCAGGGGAAAAAATTAAACCTACGAGAGGCATAGCAGAAGGTGCGTCTTGGAAGCGTTCGGCTCGAGGGCGAGATCTCGATGCATTGACGCCCATAAGGAAGTCGACCACCAAGCCTAGTTAGATGACCACTGTGGAAAACCCCCAACGGCGATGTGAGTGGACGAACCTCCTCGATTTGGTCAACCGTCACAGATGCGGACGAGGGTTGCAATCAGATGAATGGTTCAGTCGTCTCGGTCTTTGGTGCCACTGAAACAACCGATGTTCTGATGAAGATCGTGGGCTCTCAAAGAGTGCTGCAGGTTCCCACACTAAACAATTCCACGCACAGGGGTCTCTTGTCTCCCAAAGTGGACCCGGAACTTCAGATGCCCGGTTTGCGATCGAGCATACGGCTGTCGCATCGAGTTAATAGGTCACGAACGCGTTCACTGAAGATAGAGACGTTTCAATAAACTTTAGTGTGAAAGCCATTAAATATAAAAAGAAGGTTTGCTGAATCAATCATTAATAGCCCAGTCAATAACTTTAATATTTCTGAAGGACAAAAAAACAAAAAAAACATCCCGAATACTGTTGCACAATCTATTTATAATCCGCCATAATCGCTCAATCCCCGGGATTAACAGTTTCTTCCCCATCCATAAACATATTTATATTTTTCATTATATTTCCATTGTTTTTATTTCGTTTAGTCTGATTTTTCGCCTTTATACACTGGAGTCGCATATCATATCTTTCCTTATGCAGTTAATAATGGCGAAAACCGAAACTAGTTCTGTTCGTAAATAAATAAGATTCAAATATTGTGGTTTTATTATTTCTTGCACCATATAAATCAATAATTCTTTTCTTGTGAAAGGAGAGACTTTAATTAGATGAAAGGATCCAAAATGTCCAGGAGCGCCGTAGGAGATCAGAAGAATTGTAAGCAAAGAAGCAATAAAAAAGATTCCTTTTGAATTTTTTTGTGTTGTGGAAATAGCTTCGGCTCTGGATGGAAAAGCAAGATATGCGGTAGCTATGATTGGCAAAATCATTACTAACTCTATAATTTAAGAAGGGGATGTTTTTGAGTATTTGAATAATAATTTAATCTTAGTTTGGTTATGACTTATGTTTTTTTTAGCAAAGTTCGGAAATAAATATAAATATCGAAATTTTGTGAAATTTTTAAAACCCAAAGAATTACAAATGGTGAAGTTCAGAAATTTTATTTTTATATATTTTCTATAATTCTATATTTTAGCAACGTGATATTTTGAAAGGAGGGAAATTTAGTTTAGAGTTCCTTTTTAAAATTATTAGAATTGGCGAAGGTCAGAAAATTTGTAAAAATTTAACCATGGCTTCTTTTTTTTAGATTTTAAATTATAATCTTAGTAGAGAAGCACAAGCTCCCCAAGTAGGTGGAAAGCCATTGCTTGGTTTTCTCATATTTAATATGCGACCCATTTTATTAATATCTGATAGAGCGAATAGAATAGGTATGTTGGGTATCCGAATAGAATAGAATAGGTATGTTTGGTTTCCGAATACCATAGGTATGTTGGGTTTCCAAATAGAATAGGTACGTTGGGTTTCCGAATACAATAAGTATGTAGGGTTTCCGAATAGAATTCGTATGTTGGGTTTCCGAATAGCATAGGTATGCTGGGTTTCCGGATAGCATAGGTATGTTGGGTTTCCGAAGATTGAACCTGGACTCGTTTAAAATGTTAATGTCGTGGTATAGGAAGAACCGAGTGATAGCTGCAGTTCGTACCTATGGGTTGTTTACATACGTCAAAACTATTGGATTACGTTTTATCTCTAAGAGTTCTATATATTTAATTATTATGGATTATTGTTATTATCTGATTATTTCTTCTTTAAACTTTGAGGGTTTCTAGTGCCTTGCTTAGCGTTTCGAGGATTGAATAAACGTTTGTTAAAAAAACTAAAAGTTTAATTAAAAAAACAAAACATGAACCAACAAAGTTGACACCTTAAATGCACAGAAATGACTTTGTGATAGAACGGTTTGAGGCCGCTTAATTTCAACCGCTATCACATGTTATTTAGAAACACGTTGCTACCCACGTGCATCTTCGCCTTGAAGCCGGGTGCGTTATCGCGCCACCTGAGTCAATATTTAACTAAGGAGGTTCATCCCCCCCCCCCCGTTTCACCCTATGCGCCGATCACGCCAGATTGATTTAGGCTTATGGGCAGATAAGGTATTGTTCTCAGGCGCGGCTGGACATTCCCTCGAAGCCCCCACTCTATTGTCCCCTACGCCAAGGGGATGGCTCGACTATTTATATGGAAACTTTACCAATTAGAGCAGATTCGAGATCCAGATTTTCTTCGCGAAACATTACGCCGATCCGGTCTCACCTTGTGCACCAGGACCCTCTACCTCGAGATCCACCATCATTGTCCAGAAGAGGAGAATATCCCTTGAGTGCCAAGGTTCGAGCCTTCAAGACGCCAAGTCTACAAGGCCTCCCCTGTTGTTCAGAAAGAGAACAACGTTAGAACAGCCATTGTTCTTTGAGCCCGTTAACAAGAGACGGTTCTCACCCCCCCCCCCCTGTTGTTCAGAAAGAGAATAACATTAGAACAGCCATTGTTCTTTGAGCCCGTAGACAAGAGACGGTTCCCCCCCCGTCCTGTTGTTCAGAAGAGAACAACGTTAGAACAGGCATTGTTCTTTGATTTCTTCACGTCGCCTTCCTCTGCGCAACAACTTTTAATTACGTAAGCTGGACATTACCTTTGAGTATTTAACCTTTTTGTCAACCCTATCCTGTGCTTTAAATGGTTTAGCGAACCATTCCATCCCTTTAATTTTTATTTGTTTTACCTTTTTAAATCTCTCCCAAATCTTAATCCTCGGATTAGCCAGATTTCCCACGACCCTTTCCATTCTCTGTTTATGTCAATATTTTCCGTTTTGTGTGTTGTTGATAGTTTAATTAATAAAACTCTATTTTATTAATGATATCCATATTATTATTCTTGAGCTCAGTTCCACTTCTTAAGCATATTGAAGATAAATAATATCGGTCAACCAGATAACCACGCACTTAAAATATAATAGAATAAGTTCCCTCAACGAATAGTTATATATGGTATATCGTCGAGAGTCCATTCTACGACAGACTTCAATAAATTTAAGTGAGGCTTTCTAAAATGACATACTTGAAATTATAGAGATGGTTGACCCACAGCTCACTTTAATATAAAAAAAATGCAAACGGACTTTACAGAAACAGATACCGGGGTTTAAATACCTTCATAACTTCCTACTAGAATCGGGTTTAGGTCTCACCTTGAACTCAATCGTAACTTCACTTCAGGAATCTTGTTTGCTGGATGACGCGTTCCGCTTGTCCAGATGTTTTCGTACGGGCAAAATAGCTGTAAAGCCACGGAGGCCTTTTGCGCATGTGGCAGATGGAGAGACTCACGCCTTCGGTAGGAAATGATCTCACCACGGGGCAGTGAAAGAATGTTTCTTTCTTCTCTTCGGATTACTCTGGGGAATAATTCGCACTGGCTAGCGATGAGCCAATACGGGAATCCTTTGACTCAGGGGACTGCTGGAGAGAGTTCACTCGGGGTTCTTCCTCAAGGGCAAGGACTATCTCTGTGTTTTGAGATACACCAGGATAAAGAAGTTTCTCTGACGAGAGTAAGTTGAACTTGCTTCTTAAATCAAGTTAACTTAAAGTTCGGTGTGACCACCAGGAACTAGCTCGAGGATGAGCTTCTTTTTAGTTCCGGTATTCCTCAAGGGCAAGGACTATCTCGGTGCTTTGGGATACACCAGGATAGGGGAGCTTCTCTGACGAGAGTAAGTTGAACTTGAACAAGTTAACTTAAAGTTCAGTGTGGTCACCAGGAACTAGCTCCGGATGAGCTTCTTCTTAGTCCCTTCTGTTGGTAGCCCGGCCTCTTGCCGGGAACTTCGTCGCCTTGCTGACTAACGTAATCTCCTACGTTTTTCCAAAGATATTTTCTTTTATACGTCGCCACCCCACTGGGGTAGGGGCAGGAAGGAGGGAGTGCGTGGACATGCCGCATGAAGTCTCCTCCTCCAACGGTTTTTCTCAGGGCGTCGTACAACTGGCCCGGAGTAACCTTCTAGCTTTAGGGCGATGCTCCTCTAATTTCGCCTCTGAGGTGAAATTGAATACCAGCTCTTAGGGGAAATCTTGCTGTTTTAACCGTTCAGCTTCTCATCGGGACGAGGGTCGAGAAGGAAGGAGGTTAAGTGAGCGAGCTACGGCGTCTCCACTTCCAGGATGTTGTGGTTAACGCCCAGCGGCTTACTTTTGATGGAGGGGGGGAGTATCGATTCCCTTACAGTTAATTAGCTTCGATTCTCTTTTGAAAGGACGTTGAAATAATGACGTTCTGTTGCTGGTTACAATTGGAGATGCAGTTTATTATAACCTGACTTTGACCCGTTATTAATTGAAATGAAGTTGATAATGCCCTCATCTAGATGTAATTAAACAAGGTCAAGAGACCTAATTCGCGTGCTCTCATTATTCTGACCTATTATCTAATGACCATATGACTTTTAAAACTTTCCAGAAGTGGGGCAATCCGACAGATAGTTAGTTTTCTTTTAATATTTCCAGGACTAACCTTGGGAGGACCTTGGCAATTCTCTAATTCGAAATAGAATGTAAAACAACATAAGGGTTTTAAATTTCGTCAGAATCGGTCTAATAGTTACGATGCTATTGCGCCAAAAACCTCTTTCAAAAGTAAAGCGGTAATCATCCGACCGACCGACCTACGAACCCACATAGTAAATTATAGAATCGCGACTACGCGACTAAAAGGAGAGTTTACCGTGTCTTTCGAGCAGGTTCGAAATTAAATATAAAATTCTAGTGACATTTGGCAATTACGGTGAAGGTGATGGTAGCACGAGAAAGGACTCCAAATATCCATTTCTGAGAAAGTGCGAAATCACTTACACGCTCTCGTGAATCAGCCCCTGCCCCATCCTCAGCTCCTACCCCCTCCTCAGTTCACGCCCCCTCCTCAGATCAGGCCCCATCCTCATCCCCTGCCCCCTCCTCAGCTCACGCCCCCTCCTCAGCCCACGCCCCCTCCTCAGCCCACGCCCCCTCCTCAACTCACGCCCCCTCCTCAGCCCACGCCCCATCCTCAGCCCACGCCCCATCCTCAGTTCACGACCCCTCCTCAGCTCACTCCCTATCCTCAGCCCACGCCCCATCCTCAGCCCACGCACCATCTTCAGCTCACGCCCCATCCTCAGCCCCTGCCCCATCCTCAGCCACTGCCCCATCCTCAGCCCCTGCCCCATCCTCAGTTCCTGCCCCATCCTCAGCCCCTGCCCCATCCTCAACCCCCTCTATAGAAGTCCACCTCCGATGAGGGAGAAACTTGATCGGTAGAGTCAATTCTTCTCCCATTTTCTTCGCCACATTCCACCTTCTTTTGCTTGATAAAAGAAATAATTATTAAAATTTTTAATTAAGGAATGAAAACTCATTACTTGTACGAGACAATATTTAGGGCTACAGCTAAAATGTCTTAGCACTTAGTTATTTAAGGCCATTAGGCGAGACGGGAAATTGAGACAATATCCATCAAAAATTAATTCCTTCTTTCTTTCCTTCCTTCCTTATTTCTTTCTTTCCTTCCTTCTTTATTTCTTTCTTGCTTTCTTTCTTGGATTTACCCAACAAAAATATTATGAACACAAACGAAAATTTGATCCCACAATTCAAACAATATTTTGTGTCAATAAATTATTTCTTTGAGGTTGCTAATAAATAAAAATGATTTCTACTCTCCCTCGTGTCATGGGTTTAGCCTCTTCTAATAATGTTAATCTCGTAATTTCCTCACTACTTCATTTTTACTACACTAAATGATTAAATTAATGTTTTATTTTTGGATTCTCTCCATTTTCTCAAAATCTTTCGGTATTGGAGAAATCCTTGAGTGTTTTTCAATCTATGAGTTCCCTTAGCATCTTTCAGGGGCTCTTATCAAATGGTCTAATCTATGTTTTCAAAAATATTCTAAAAATCTGATCTGTAATCTTGATGTCAGTTTACAGGATTATTCGAAAAATCTGCTCTGTAATCTTGATGTCAGTTTACAGGATTATTCGAAAAATCTGCTCTGTAATCTTGATGTCAGTTTACAGGATTATTCGAAAAATCTGCTCTGTAATCTTGATGTCAGTTTACAGGATTATTCGAAAAATCTGCTCTGTAATCTTGATGTCAGTTTACAGGATTATTCGAAAAATCTGCTCTGTAATCTCGATGTCAGTTTACAGGATTATTCGAAAAATCTGCTCTGTAATCTTGATGTCAGTTTACAGGATTATTCGAAAAATCTGCTCTGTAATCTTGATGTCAGTTTACAGGATTATTCGAAAAATCTTGTCCGTAAATAAAGTCATCTTGATAAAAGTTTTCAAGACCATTCGAAAATATAGTGGGTAAATAGAAGTACTCTTGAAGTCAGTTTCGGTACTCTTCACGTCATTGTTAGCAGTAGTGTCGATTTTGGTGTGCAGTTGGACCCATTGATCAATGGCATTTCTTTTCAATTTTAAATATTCTTATTCGATTCAAATTTCGATTTTTTTTTTAGTTTATTCCAATTTATATTAA
The DNA here is from genome assembly GCA_963969495.1 of Ceratothoa steindachneri. Lineage (NCBI taxonomy): Eukaryota > Metazoa > Arthropoda > Malacostraca > Isopoda > Cymothoidae > Ceratothoa > Ceratothoa steindachneri. Next base: position 18,477,656 of record OZ018327.1, read on the forward strand.
ATTTCGATTTCAGTAAAAAAAATTATTTAATTTTTTTCTTTAAAATTAATGAAAACATCGACTTTTTCGATTTAATCAATTTAAATTCAATTTCCGTATTTAACAAGTTTTTTTTTAATTTAGGCATATGAATTTGGGCTAAGAAGAATGGAAATGAGTTTTCCGCCAATTATCGTAAAAGACGCCTAATTCCGGATATGGGCCGTCGGCCTGGGAAGCTAAACACCCGAAGGTTTTGTTTTTGCAAAAGCAATACCCAATGACGATAATTGACAGGGTTGACCCGGAGCCTGTCTAATCATGCCTGAGTCCCGCTGATGCGTGCCGACCCGACTATTTTTCTTTTGTTCATTAGTGACACTCGTGCTAATGATGAGACGGCAAACGTAATATCTCGGGCAAATTTCTAAAAGACATCAATATTTTGATGTGCCCGCATATACTCTGTTTGAATTGGCGCGTAACCAAGGCGACCACGGTGACGTCATTAAAAACAATTAAACGTAATATCTCGGGAAATTTACTAAAATACATGAACCATTGCGTGTACCCGAATATATTCGGTTAAACCATTTAGAGTACAATTACTTGAGCTTTAGGGGTCCTGAATGAGAAAAGGCTTATTCTTTGTGAGTTAGGAATAAACATAAACCGACGAAGGCATCATTGTGAGAAAGTGGCCCAAAATGGCTTCGTAAGAAAAATGGTGAAGTTGAGGTGAAGGGAAATCTTGGGAATGGATATCCTCCAAGTAAACCCTCCAAAAGGATGGCCTAAAACTAGGGAGCTAGGGAGCTAATGTTTTAACAAACTAGGCCCTGAATTAAAAGACATTTATAATTTTTTTTTTTAAATGTTAAAAAAACATCTTCGATTCGCCCAAAAGGATTTGTAAGAAAAACGGTGAAGTTAGGGTAGATTAAAATCCATGTAAGGGAGATTAAATAGACAAAATACGTCGGACAGTAGGGTCAAAGAAGGTTCGCAACTTCCCCCAACCTGTTCTTTAACGTACCCCCCCCCCCTCCCGCCCTTTCCGTCATAGGGAGGGTGGCAATGTAGGTCTGTGTCTGGCAATAAGGAGACCGCCATGATAAAAATCGACAAAGGCTCCATTTCCTCGTTGTGTGGCAACACGCAATTAAAAGCGACGAGCGTCCGTCTTATCGAGGACGGCTCTCATTGGGCAACGCGACACACGTTTCGGAACGCCGTATCTCGTTGCGTCACGGTCGCGACACACGTTTCGGAACGTCGTATCTCGTTGCGTCACGGTCGCGACACGTCTTCATTCGCTTGTTGTGTCGACTGAATTATATTCACTTTTAGGCCCTAGAGAACCGTCCCTAATTATGACTTTAAAAGTCATTTGTTTTTTATTCGAGTTGAATGTCACGGAATTGCTTCAAGGGGAAAATGGGTTACATTAATGGGCCATTCGGATGGGATAAGAAGGAGGAATTTTATCTGTGAATTAACGTGACAGAGACAAACGAACCCAAATTACACTTTGAAAAGGAATGAAATGGATGTTAATCAATGAGGTTCATTCCCCTCTGGAGACCAAAAAAGCAAAGAAGGGATTATAAAGAATTGTAATAGCAAAAGAAACAAGGTCACAAAGGACTGCGGGAGATCATGGAGGGGGGGGGATGCTGAGAGGGGGAGGAGTGAGGATACTCACTCCTACATGACTCAGGATTTGATTGTGATTATAAAATCATAGCCGCTTTTCATTTCTTTCCTGTGTTCTCTCCATTATTCCCTGTTGGAATGATTTGTTGGGCATTTTCTTTGGATACAAGCAAAATGGCTATTTCCACTAAAAAAATGAACTATATTTAATTTAAATAATTAGATTTTATTTAATTGAAATATTAACAAATAACATCTTCAATGTGATTTCCACCATTTTGTATTCAAAGTTCAATTCGCTTTGTGAAATTCTCCCGATGAATTCGATGCATAATCTCCAAATTTTCATCAATTTGAGCACAATCATTTATGGTGCACTGGTCACTCAGGAGTCTCTTAGCATTAATTTTCATTGACTACAACACCTCCTTTAGCATATCCCAGAGAAATAAGTAAAGGGGGGTAATTTCTTGTGAATGGGGAGACCATTGGGTATACCACCTCCTCTAGCATACCCCAGAAAAGAAGTCAAAGGGGGTAATTTCTTGTGAACGCGGATACCTTTGGGTATACCACCTCCTCTAGCATACCTCAGAAAAGAAATCAAGGGGATAATTTCTTGTGAATGGGGAGACCATTGGGTATACCACCTCCTCTAGCATACCCCAGAAAAGAAGTCAAAGGGGGTAATTTCTTGTGAACATGGAGACCTTTGGGTATACCACCTCCTCTAGCATACCCCAGAAAAGAAGTCAAAGGGGGTAATTTCTTGTGAACGCGGAGACCTTTGGGTATACCACCTCCTCTAGCATACCCCAGAAAAGAAGTCAAAGGGGGTAATTTCTTGTGAACGCGGAGACCTTTGGGTATACCACCTCCTCTAGCATACCCCAGAAAAGAATTTAAAGGGGGTAATTTCTTGTGAACGTGGAGACCTTTGGGTATACCACCTCCTCTAGCATACCCCAGAAAAGAAGTCAAAGGGGGTAATTTCTTGTGAACGCGGAGACCTTTGGGTATACCACCTCCTCTAGCATACCCCAGAAAAGAAGTCAAAGGGGGTAATTTCTTGTGAACATGGAGACCTTTGGGTATACCACCTCCTCTAGCATACCCCAGAAAAGAAGTCAAAGGGGGTAATTTCTTGTGAACGCGGAGACCTTTGGGTATACCACCTCCTCTAGCATACCCCAGAAAAGAAGTCAAAGGGGGTAATTTCTTGTGAACGCGGAGACCTTTGGGTATACCACCTCCTCTAGCATACCCCAGAAAAGAATTTAAAGGGGGTAATTTCTTGTGAACGTGGAGACCTTTGGGTATACCACCTCCTCTAGCATACCCCAGAAAAGAAGTCAAAGGGGGTAATTTCTTGTGAACGTGGTGACCTTTGGGTATACCACCTCCTCTAGCATATCCCAGAAAAGAAGTCAAAGGGGGTAATTTCTTGTGAACGAGGAGACCATTGGGATATTTCTTGTGATTCCCAATACTAAGATTCTTCTTACGCTTCATAAAAACCGAAGCAATTAAATAAATTAACCCTATGGCGAGCCACTAGCTACAAAATAGAGGCTGAATTATTTGAAAGTGGCCAACTCAAATATACTTAGAATTAGAATTAAACCTTCTAAATGAATTGGTAAACAAATTATCCGCATCAGCTTCCTTGGGTAAAACTAAAACTAAGATTGTAAAGAGAAATATGCAGTCTTATCGAATTAATATAATTTGTGAAGGTAGTTATAAGTCTTCTAATAATATTTTTACATCATATTTTATTCTATAAAAGTAATTAAAAAAATATTTAACAGCAATTTTCACTCAGGAAATATTGGACAAAAAGAAATATGTCGCTAATGCTGAATATGAATAACATTTTTCACGGTAGATTAGCCTAGGCTAGCTCAGCGTCAGAGTACATTTAGAGTCTACGACTTAGACTTATCGCAGGGGTCTCCAAAGTACGGCCCGCGGGCCAGATCCGGGCCACGAGGTCAGTTCATCCGGCCCGCTGCTGCACCGTGGATGCAGCATTTACGAAGCAAATATTGATATTATCTTTAAAGCTAAACGCCATTTTCACAAATCTCACTAACCTTTTTTGCTGCTTAGTTTGTAAGACTCGGATATGTGTGCACTGGCTGTTATAATACTATCTTATCGCTAACGACGCCTTCTTTGATAACTTTTTGGTAAATAAATACGTTTGTTGTCTTTATTCTTTCTGTATTTTGTGTATTGGTAAATAAATATATTGGTTGTCTTTATTATTTGTGTATTCACTATATTGTATTGCACAAAATGGTTATGCGGCCCGCGTACGTCATTCTCTCAGTTATCTGGCCCACTTGGGAAAGAAGTTTGGCCACCCCTGACTTAGAGGAATGTAAACACTGCATCCACGAGAGAGGTTAAACTACGTTGGATATGATTAGGTGTAGAATGAGGAACAAATTAGAGGTGCTGTTGATATTGTACCGGTTGGTAATATGTTGTAATTCCCCTTGATTCAGATTCCACATTAAATGGTTCCTTCCAACTGGTAAGAATGGTAGCAGAAGAGTAGCAAAGAGTTCTAGGGAAAAGGATTCTTCCCTGATGCCGCAACCATGATTTGTAATTTGAGTACCATTTTAATATTTGCACGAATTATTATTATTGGTTTAGGGAGGATTGGGGCGACTCTTGCGGTTGTAGGTAAAAGGGGGGTGGGGTGAAAAGTCGTGTTATGGCATTTCCTCTCTTCCTCAGCCTGATCTTTGATACCCTTTTTATCATTTATTTTGTCGTCTTAACTTTTCCCCTCTTTCACTTTTCGCAGTCTGGAAGGACCTAATAATGTGTGAAAGAGTGGTTTAGAATAATGAAAGAGTAGATAGGTAGATGAATAGATATTGTACAGAGATAATTATACCTATTTGAAATTCTTGATAAAGTCATCAAAATGGTGGCACAAAATATTCCTTGAAAGGTCGTGGATAAAGAAACTATTTGTAATCTGCCTTTTTCTACGTCCTTCTTTTATTGATCGCAAGAAAATATGGATTGTCATCATGAAATTGCTTTTAAAAGAGTTTTTACATTATAAAATGTGATACGTTTCGCAATCTAATAACTTTGCCAATTCTCGTTCCATCGACTTCAAATTTGAACAGTACGTGTGAAACCACGTCAAAGTTTTTGTTTTTATCTTTTCGGAACACCCTGTATATATATATATATATATATATATATATACAATACAAGTACAATATAATTAAAAATTGACGCAAACGGCGGTAAAATACTAAAATGTAATATAGATTTAACTTTAGATTTCAAATTTGTTTTATAGCTCCTGAAGATGAGTTTAGAAATAACCCGAAACTTAGAGAATATAGATGGGACCCGCCTTCTTCGTTTTGTCCTTCTTACTTAATATTAAACTCAAGCTTTGTCGAAGAAATCATGGCGAATACACACACACACACACACACACACACACACACACACACACACATATATATATATATATATATATATATATATATATATATATATATATATATATATATATATATATATATATATATATATATATATCGTTTTAGGCAAATCGATACAAATTTGAAAGTGTGCCTTAGGGCTAATGAAAGCACCAATGTATATTACTTGACCTTGGACACAGTCAAATGTTAGCTGGATGCAGGTAACAGCAACCGCGGTTTCTTCTGATAATACGAGCTGAAATCGAAGAACAGCACGTCATACCCCTCCCCCCCTCCTCCCGTGCTGGGAGAAGAGTGAAGTTGTTAACTACCAGAGAAACCTCGTTTACAAAGGGAAATTGCAGTAGGATGAGATTGGGAATTAGAACAAAGTGCCTATAGTTAGGTACAACGAATCTGCCACCTATTGTAAAAGTTCTGGACGTGGTTAGCAGCGAGGGCCTCGTTATGCCTTCTTACATCTTCTCCATCTTCCCTCAGAGCCTCAAGGACGTTTTATTGAGCTGCTGGAGACTTTAGTTAAGCCGTAGATAGACCAAGTAGTCGCTGTATGCCCTTAAGATTGCTAGAATGGACGCGTTTCCCACACATAAGGAAAGTAAGACACAGTTGTGGTTGCTCAACTACGTCTCACACCACTCTCCCCAGACTTGTGGCTGGCTGGCTCTCCCGACTGATACCTTTAGTTTATTTCTTGTGGAACTTTGTTGAGAAGGATGTCAACAAGGCTGTTCAATACACTTTAGGATCTCTGAGGGTCGCATTTGGGTGGTAATTTCATCCATTAACACGGACTCCATAACCAGGGCATACAACCATTTTCGGTCCAACCTGGTGATGGTTGTGAAGGCAGATTTTGGCCATTTCGAGTGATTTAACATATATGTATATATATATATATATATATATATATATATATATATATATATATATATATATATATGGTTATAAAGACTTGGGGGGGGGGCTTACTAGCTCTTCATCAAAGCCCTAGGAAGTAGCTCTTTTCATATACACGAGAAGATAACGCATGAAATAAGCTTGTGAGAAGCGCTCCTTCCGAGGGCTTTTATGAAGAGCTAGTAAGCCAAAAAATAACCTTTTTTACCTAATTAGGATTGCGCTATTGCAAATAGTTTCTTGATATATATATATATATATATATATATATATATATATATATATATATATATATATACTTGTATGTAAATTCTAATGATAATATATTTGCTTCGTTTGGTACACAACTTTACTTTCACCTGTGTACAATTTGTATCGATCTAAATGAAATCCTCTGTACATACAGAATCGATGGTTCCAGGATTTTTCAACAGATTTTAGTCTCCAGAACTTTCTAAAATAAGTTACCAAATAGAATTTGATATACAAGAGGGGATCCTTCATAGTAAGATTATTAACCTACATTGTTGCTACATCTTCCCGGTATAGGTAAAAACATTTTAAAATGTTTAAGAGTTACGGCCGTATGCTAAAACAAATGTGAAATACACATTTGAGCAAAAAACCTTCTTTTTTTATGTATTTTACACTTTAGCCTTTTGCATATAATAAATTTATAAATAATTGTGAAACTACACTAAATCTGATTAAAGTGCATTTCACATTTTTCTTAGCCTCCGGCCGTTAAGAACACGTTATTGCAGTTTGAGACGCTACAAACACGTATGCGAAAATATCAGGTTAAACACTAATACGCAAGTATAGGAACACTGATACACTTAAAACTGGGCAAGAGGTAGAAAGAAACAAAAAATTATCCTCCACTGATATTTGTAACAGTGTAAGGAAAGCAAGATGTCAAGGAAGCAAATATATCAAGTTTTGACTGCAGCTGGAGGTAATGCTTAAGAGACCACAATGTAGAAATTCGTACATCAAAATGACCTCGGTTACAGAGCTAAAAGGAAGCCATATCTTCGGAAATGCTGTCGCGAAGATCAGGTTTGCAAAGGAGCACGTTCACCGGGATAAAACATTTTCGAATAAAGTATCGCAGAGTAACGAAACGAAAATATAACTATTTGTCCACAATTGTAGAAGGCATGTAAGGCAGAAGGCTTGTGAATCCCTAATTAGAAAAACCCTCCATGTCATTGGTAAATAATGGTGGCTGGATAATAATGACATGGGGCTACTTTGCTTCTGATGGTATAGGAACACAAAGCTTACTGAGGTTAATATGACACCAGAGTGGCATTTGATATCTGTAGCTATTACTAGTTACCAATAACTGTCGGTTTGGATGTGAAGGCTGATGGGACTATTTGTCGATTGACAACACTGGAATTGGCAGTGACTGAAATATATTATGCGACAATACTGAAAATAAGTTTTATATCTAGGTGAGTTTTTTTTCAACATAGTTTTACAACTGTTGTCTTTTGCAGACTATTTGAGAAGAGATAGATAGATAGAGAAAAAGAGAGAGAGAAACGTGTTTTTTTTTCGACAGTTTTACAGCTGTCTTTTGCAAACTATTTGAGAGAGAATTTCTTTTTCTTCAACACAGTTTTACAGCTGTTGTCTTTTAAAGACTATTCGAGACAGAACAAACTTTTTTTATAGTTTTACAGGTATTATTCTTTTGCAGACTATATGAGGCCGAAAAATGTTTTTCCATACAGTTTTACAGCTATTGTCTTTTTCAGACAGAGAGAAAAAAAAGGTTTTTATCCACACAGTTTTTTTTACAGCTGTTGTCTTTTGCAGACTATTTGGGAGGGAAAAAAAAACCTTTTTTCTCGACAACTTATTAGCTGTTGTCTTTTGCACACTATTTAAGAGAAATCATTTTTTTTTCAACACTGTTTTACAGCTGTTGTCTTTTGTAGACTATTTGAGACAGAACAAACATTTTTTAACAGGTTTACATCTTTTGCAGACTATTTGAAACATAAAAAGACGTTTTTTTTACACAGTTTTACAGCTATTGTCTTTTGCAGACTATTTGAGATAAAAAATGGGGGGTTTTCAGACAGTTTTAGAGCTCTTGTCTTCATCAGATTATGTGAGACAGACAAAGCGATTTTCAATGCAATGTTACAGTTGTTGTCGTTTGCAAACTAATTGAGACAGAAAAACGGTTTTATTTCAACACATTTTACAGCTCTCATCTTTTGCAGACTAAGACAGAAGAAACGGGGTGGGGGTTAACAGTTTAGCAGTTGTTCTCTTTTGCAGACTATTTGAGAAAGAAAAAATAACCTCTAACTTCACACATGTCGGTAAATGCCATCGTTCCCCCAAATATCTGAAAAATAACATCTGAACTCTGCTCTATTCTACTTGATAGTCTGAGGGACAGGTTCAAAGCAGATGAACTTCTCTTCTTTAATTCCCTAGCAATTTCAATTTAACTGAATGAATAATGACTACGTGTCTAAAGTGGAGATTGATCAGATTGACTAAGTATTGGACATACAAAGTGAGGCCAGGGTGTAAGCGATTCAGACTTTAAAACATTTTATTTGGCTGGATCCCCAAAGCTATTGTCCCTATAAAAGGTACAAGAACTCAGCAAGTACTTTTATCCTACCCAACACCATACCCACGTTATGTAGACAAAAATGAGGACGTTACAACATATGTAGCGAAGTGAGGTTTAAACAATATTAGCTGGATTTGTTCCTCGGTTTTCATGTTTAGTTTCTCTGCCCCGAAGCCAAGGTGGAAATTTACATTAAATGCAAGATTGAGGGGGGGGGGGATTTAGTTATTACCTTGTTTATCCCTTTGGGTTACACTTAAGAAAGCACTTTTGTCCCCGTTAGGCAATAAAATACAATAAATTATCATTTAAAATCAGGATTTCTTTTTTAATAATTGCTTTTAATATATAATTTTATTTCCTGATTATTTTTTAATAATTTCCAGTGTAAAAGTATAATAGGGAAATACGGAATGGAAACACAAAGTGTACACTGCTTACTAACCATTTTAAATATGTTTGAGGATTTAATCAATTTTATGAATCAAATTATCATCATCATCGCTAACTTTATAATTTGAGAAGGGGATTTTTTGGAGTATTTGAATAATAATTTCATCTTAGTTTGGTTATGACTTATGTTTTTTTATCAAAGTGATTTCTAATAATTCTTTTATAATATCAAAAAACAAAATGGTGAAATTCAGAAATAAATATAAGTATCGAAATTTTTTGAATTTTTTAAAACCCAAAGAATTACAAATGGTGAAGTTCAGAAAATATATTTTATATATCTTCTTCTATAACTATATTTTAGCAACGTGATATTTTGAAAGGGGGGAAATTTAGTTTAGAGTTCCTTTTTAAAATTATTATAATTGGCAAAATTCAGAAAATTTATAAAAATTTAACTATGTCTGTTTTTTTTAGATTTTAAATTTTAATCTTAGCAGCGAAGCACAAGCTCCCCATGTAGAGGGAAGTAGCGAACCATTGCCTGGTAAATTCATAAAATAAAACACTTGTTTACAAATCTGATTGTAAAATATAAAACACTCGATTACCTAGAAGCGGCAAAACAGCGGGTGATATTTTCTAAAATGTTGAATCCGATTATGAGCAGATCTGGGGTTTAAAACTTTACAAACGGCTTAAAGAGACAGGCAGTGGTCTTCCACAAGTGAGAAACATCTTCCTCTGACTAGGAACAACCCCCTCCATCATAAAGAACACGATCGACAAGATCAGGAAAAATCCAAGTAGGAGTGTCACACAAGTTGCTTTGGAAGCCAAAGTGAGCCATGTGACCAAGAAACAATTGCTGGAGGAGGATCTCAAACTTCGTCCATCCGGGATAGCTAAAGAACACCTGCTTTCCAACTCTAACAAAAAGAAAAGATTAGAAAGAGAAAAGTTGCTCCTCCATCGGCTCATTGATGACTCGCATAAAAATAAAAGTGAGTTTCCATTTGGACACCAGACATCTTTCAGGAGACAGAAGCCAGCTTCAGTGGTGTGAGGGGACGTGACATCAACAGAACGCCTCTCATCTTCTTTGAAGAGGGGAACGCTGTAAGAGTTAACCCCCGCCCCTAAATAAGGGAGATCCGAGGAAGCCTCAAGGTCAAAAGTTCGTTGACAGAGTACAGACACTCAAAAAACGAACTAAAACGCTCTTTCATGGGCAACGCGAGTCCAGGAAAATCACATAACTGTGAGGCTACCCATGGAATCCGACTTCCCTACCTCTCCCCCCCCCCTCCTGCTACCCGAATAGTTAGGAAAAACAGAGAATTCTAAAAAGAAATCCCAAATACAATGCTTAAATTGAGATGGAATTCAGAGAGAGAATGAAATCAATCTTCACCAAGCTGGAACAAAGCGATAATGGTGCCTAATAGGGGTAATTCTAAGTAATGGGGGAGTATGAGAATGAGGGAGAGGAGAGGGAGGATGAAGTGATGATTGTGAAAACGGGTCGGGAATCGCATATTCCTACCAATTCAAAATGTCCAACATTTTCAATGGCTCTTGCGTGTGTTCTTTCCCATTTCGCCCACAATGGCCAAACTCCTCCAGCCTCAGCGTTGACGCAATAAGAGACTTAAGATACGGCGTATTGAAACGGCCTAAAATGGGGCAATCCGTTGTCATGGGAATTGCTCGGAATGACACAACACCTGTCGTACCACCATCCCACCTTTCTTCCTCACTGAACTTGACTCGACCCTCTACTGCTTGTTCTTCGTAGACGTCTGAGCTACGTGATTGATCGTGTTTTCGCTGTATATGCCCCGAGGCTGTGGAATGATCTGCCAGTTACTATACTCGCTTCCCCGGACCTTAGTGTCTTCAAACAGTGATGATCCATCACTTTTATGGCGCCTTTGGTTAGTCTTAGAGGGACGCTGTGCGAAGGCCTATGTACTTGAAAAACACCATACAAAATTCTATATTTGTAGTATAAATATATAGGTGCACATATACGAGGGAAATCCCCCCTCCCCCCTCCAAATGAAGATAATTCAGATTATTACACAACGCACAAGTAAATTACCGACAATTTAACTAAAAACTCACTCTTGTCATAACTTCGCATCATATTATGCCGAGGCCTCATTGTGAAAGCGCTTGAATAGACACGCAAAGAGACCCTTCTTTTCATGACCGGAGAATCCAATTTTCGAGAGAAATAACATTAAATTTTTAACAAATAGATGCTAATTTTAAACACAGGAATGGAAGGTTATAAATATGAATGAAGGATGAAAACATTGTTATTGTCTAGTATATATTTAGCATGAATATATTCCTTCTGTAACGATTATCATTGAGGTAAGAATTTGACTTAATTCTGGTAAATTAATAAGAATTGACCGAATGTTTTGATAGACGGGTAAAAAGTGTATTGATTTAAGAGCCCTTAAAGAATATCAGCCCAGATTTTAATTCAGATTCGAGACTGGAACTGAACAAAAATTGCGATCCTTTGGTTCCATTCATTATGATTCTATCAATCGAATGTTTGAACTTTGACCTCAAATAGAAGGATATGAATGCGTTGCTTGTGGGAGCTCATTAAATTTCACGAATGGGAATAAATGTATTCCCTATTTCATACTTATCGATATGATTTGAGGTCATTCTTGTTGAGATCCTATTATTTATGTATCTTTAGAGGGTAAAATATGGTTTTTTACAAACTCGAAAACTTGATTGAGTAAATCAAAGTACATAATTAGGATGATACGAGGGGCGGTCAATAAGTTTTGCGAAACGGTAGGGTAAAATAGATGAAGGGGGATGGCTGTTTGTGGGGGTGTTAGGACAAGTTATGATAAGTCAGGAGCTGCAGCCGCACGCTCCTGCCTCGTCTATTTAAGAAGCAGTCGCTGATCGCAGATCGTCAGTCACAAATTTTTCAACAATGGAGAAGGTTGAGCACCGCGCAGTGATCAAATTTTTGACCAAGGAAGGCAAGAATGCAAAAGAGATCCATGAAGGCATGGTTGCAGTGTACACCGACACTGCCCCTTCCTATGCAACCATTGCTCGCTGAAATAGGAAGTTCCGCCATGGTCGTGAGTCCCTTGAAGATGACCCCCGTCCAGGACGCCCGTCAGACATGACCAACGAGGACAATGTGGCCCTTCACGCGTCGAAAATCGACGCGTGAAGGGTGAAGAAATCGAGCGAGAACCTGGAATATCATATGGAAGTGTTATCAACATCATCCACAACAATTTGGCCATGACCAAGGTCTGTGCCCGTTGGGTCCCTAGAAACCTCACACCCCATGATCGACTTCAATGAGTGCGGATTCTAAGAGTTCAACCATCACCTCCCTTACAGTCCAGATCTGGCCCCTAGCGACTATTTTTTATTTCGCCAGCTCAAGGCGGTTTGGGGACGATGAAGATGTCCAGCTCGCCGTCCAGGAGTGGACTGAACAGCGGTCGGGAGATTTCTGGTTGTCGGGAATTCGAGGCCTCAGGGACAAGTGGCGCAAGTGAATCGAAATTGAGGGTAATTATATTGAAAAATAATAAAACACTTTTCCTCATATCTCGTTTCCTTATATCCGAATTGCAAAACTTATTGACCGCCCCTCGTATGTTCCCTTTAGCCTTTATTTTTTTTTTTGTCACGTTCTACCGTGTAGAGTAAGAGGAAACCTTTTATATTTTCCTTATGCAACAGTTTTATTCAAAATAAGTAATTAAATTCAATTTCTAAGTGAAATTCTACCTTGAAATAAAAGTTTTTTGCCAAATACTTCCTTAATTTGAGTCCCATCGGTTTTATTCCTCGATTTTCAAGTACTTTAATTAAAGGAACTTTCTATTTCAAAGGGATTGATTGAATTCTGTTTCAATTTTCTAGTTATTATTAATTCCTTGATGTAAATATTGAATTCTGAGTCTTAATGAGATATTTTCTGGTCTGTTGAATTGGTTCTATTGAAATATAATTGCTGAACTGCAAAATTCTTACTTTTAATATCTCTCTATATACAGTTTCTGATTAAAATAAAGGAAATTTCGAAAAAGAAATCAATCAACCTTATTACTATTTCTATAGGCATTGCGTCACAAGCAACAATCAGCACGTATAAGAGATCACATGAGTAGCCAAGCCTGAAATTTGGAGGGTTGTGAGCTCTTCAAGACCGAGCAGAAGCACAGTTTGTGCGAACAGCTCCAATGCCTACAGAAGGGGCATCTGCTGGTATATAGCTTCCAAACATTTTCACTCTCTGAAGCTTCACCACTTCCTGTACAGATTTCTACTTACAAACTTTCTGTATGGTTGGTATTGTGCTTCAAATTCGAGGGGGAGGGGGAAGAAACCATCTAAAATTATATGAATTATAGATTATTATTGTGATCCAACGATTAAGATTATTTTTTTTATCTTGCTTGTGATTTGAAATTTTAATCGCCTACGACTTATATATATATATATATATATATATATATATATATATATATATATATATATATATATATATATATATATAAGTAGTGAGGAAAAACCGGTTCATTCTCTTTTATTTTGAAACGTTTCGATCTTGCTCGCTCATCTTCAGGTAACGACATTCTGTGAATTAAAAAGGAATAAAATTTGTTAAATGACGCTAACAAAAATATGACTTCAAATGCAATAAAGTATAAATAACTAACCTAAGCAACATTAGTGAAGCATGAACCAACACACACAAATATAATAATAACACTGATGAAATGTGGCAAGAGATTTCAAAACAAAGATTTATGGAAGCTGAATAAAAGCTCCTAAAAAACACATTTGTGAAAGAGGAGGTAAACAAATCAATATGAATGTGACCCTTACCTTCAGTCACCAAGATCCAGCAGTAAAACAAAAGAGAGCATAGGAAGGAGGTTAGAAAGAACAGTTTTAATTGTGGAAGATTTATAGAATTAGACGAGCAAAGTTGTAGTCATGGTTAAGAGTGAGCGCTTATTTTTGACAGACTGATTTCAAGATCTTGAGGGATGTTTCGTTTTCGTGAAAATTGATTATTTAACAATCGAGCAAAATATCGTGTCCCATTTAATGGCATGGAAACGAATAACTGAATTCTCTTTGATATATAAAAGTCATACAATGGCTGAAACCTGTTACCTTCACACTAAATATCGTATTATGTTTATTAGCCATAAAACAATTAATTCATTTTTTTTCTCCTAAAGGCAAACTTTCCGAAGATTCGAGTAGTCGAGTTGTCTACCAATTCACTTGTCCGCTGTGCCTCTGCGGGACATATATATATACAACACTATTCGTTCACCCGGGCGAAGGTTTTGTTATGATATGAGAATTAGTCATCTTACAGGAAAAACCTTAAGTACAAAAGAGACTTCAGTTAATCGCAAGACGGATATTTCATTCGATCCTTGATGCATACCCTTAGCAAACATCTCCTTACATTTCACTCCCCTTTGGTGCAGAACAACAATGGTTGAACGCTTTTCTATGGAAAGAGCCATTTTTCTGGAATTGAAAAACATTAAAACAATTATTTTTCTAAAAAAAATATTACGAAATAGATTAGAATCACACATCATTCATTTAATCCATATTTTATTATCATTATACCGTTTGGATCGAACAGCAACATGACCAGAGCGTGATTTGGGGTTTAGCGAAGGAATGCAGTTTTATTTATAATCTTTTAAATGATGACTTTTTCATAAACTTGTAATAATTTAATTATTAGACTATTTAATCTCTCCAAGTAAATTTGAAAAACGATTAAAAAAGTGAAAATATACATTAGTCAACTTTTTGCCATAAATATATATATATATATATATATATATATATATATATATATATATATATATATATATATATATATATATATATATATGATGGAGATAGTTATATGGGCAAAGAAAGCCTTCTCAAAGGATGCAAATTACTTTAAATAGGGCGACATTTCCTCGACTTTGTTGCAAGATAAATGGAAGTTTGCTCGCCACGAGCTATTAATTTAATTTTGGTGAGGGTAAAGGCGGTACGGATGTCGGTAAGGAATTTAGCCTATCTCTGTTTAGAGTGAGATGAATAATAACGCGTAAAAAAAGTTCCCTTTCAAATCAGAGGACTGAGCAAATACAGGGTTATTTGAGGTTGGGTGTCTGTTTATGAAGCGAGGAAGGGTTGTTAGTGGGAAAGCTTCCTAGGAAATTGAATTTAAGTGTTTGGGTGAATGTTAGCATTAAAAAGGGGCGAGTGGTATAGTTAGAATAGCGTCGTTGTTTAATTAATAATCGATTCTAGGTCGACGTACAATCATGATTTCCTTTAAGGAAATCATAGGTGTCTGGGTGAATTGAATAGAATTATAAAGAGGTGAATAGTTATAGAGAGAGGAGCGTAGCAGTGGTTTAATTATAATTAATCGGTTCTCGGATGACGGATGGTCTACTGAAAAAACAGCGGAACCTGAAATTAGATTGTTGTACTTTCTAGTAGTGTGCGTGGGTGATGTTCAAGGTATGAAGCTGTATGCTAAAAATGCTAACTTTGTCATCCTACATTTACTTACAACACTATTGTTGGAATGTTTGTTTTTGATCATCTATGTAGTTTAACAATTTGGGATAGAGTTTTCAATGGGTTAGAAAGAATGGACAGAAAAGTGCTTAAAATAAACTGAAAAACACATTTATACACACTGTTATACATATATACCCACATATGTTGTACTTTCTAATAGTGTGCGTGGGTGATGTTCAAGGTATGAAGCTGTATGCTAAAAATGCTAACTTTGTCATCCTACATTTACTTACAACACTATTGTTGGAATGTTTGTTTTTGATCATCTATGTAGTTTAACAATTTGGGATAGAGTTTTCGATGGGTTAGAAAGAATGGACAGAAAAGTGCTTAAAATAAACTGAAAAACACATTTATACACACTGTTATACATATATACCCACATGCATCCGCACACACACATCTAGTTATACTCGTTCATTTTTTGCCTTTACTATGACATATGTTAATCAGTCGATTTTTTTGACACGAAAGTGTCGTAAATTTTGATCTCAACTTGTAGTAACGTAGGTGTACGGGTGTGAAAGGTAATGGAGTGTAAGGGGAAAATTGGGGATGATTTCCCTATTTATTTTCCGCTTCCCCTCAACTTAATGTTTATGGCTCAAGCTACTTGAAGAGAAATCTTTTAATTATGGTGGTCTGGTGTCAGTTTGTCTAGTTTATGTGTGACGCTTTGAGAATGTATGGCAGATATACTGACATTAGTTTATGGGATGTATTGGGGGTTGTAGGGGAGAAAAAAGGAAAAGGGTAGTGTAGCTGTCTGAAAGGCAGAGGCAAATAAAAGTTGGAGATATGCTTTTTTTTTCGCTACTTATATTTTCTTTAATCCTCTTTTGTTTTCTTTTGACAAACTTATGCATTTTGTATATAAAAGCTTTAAGGGGAGTTTATGTTATCTTTATTTAATGGTTGTTTCTTCGTTTTTGTCAAGAAACCAGAAAAGTTAGAACGTTTCTCCCAAATAGGGGCTCATTCCGCACGAGTCATTCGTGCATCAAGGCGAAAGTTCGTGCTTACTTAGAATGTCTTTGGGTATGGTTAATCCCTCAAGTCGGCGTCCTCGATGAACTTTGCCGACAGATCGAAGTTCTCCCAGAGGTTCAGAATTAAAGGTATCTCTTTATTTCCTTTGAGGGATACCAGTACCATGTATCTTGTGAATATGTTATGAGCTGGTCTGGATCCTGGTAGCAACGAGTGTAGCTGCCTGATTCGGTTAGGCCGGTGCGGTGTTTTATTGTGCAAGTTTTTAGAGGGTAACCACATCGGAATCTGGCCACGGTGACTCGTCCATGACGCGGGAGGTGGTTGGGGTGTTTTTGACCGGGTCAAAGTCTGTTGGTCGGGATATAGAGTTTGGAAGGCGTATGGTTACGTGTGGTTGATTGCTAGGGGGGATCATGATTTGGGATGAATGTGGATCCTTAAGCCATTTCGCTCGTGTGGCCATGGAGATTAGCAGATATTTAGTGGATGGAGGGATCCTGTATATAGAGGCTTAGGTTGCTGGAGGACCTAGAGAATGGGTGTTGAGGTCATTCTGCTATATACGAGTGTGGGCAGATTAATGAGTGTAAATTTGGATAAAGATTTCTTTGAATTGGCTGTATGTGGTTCTTGTGAGTGTGTTTGTTGGCATAGCTTTGTTTGTTGTATTTGTTATGTGTTGTTGAAAATTTAGTTTGTTTTCTAGTGTCACAGCGAAAACTGTTGGTGTTCTTTTTTATAGATAGTAAGATGGTTGATAACTTGATACGAAGTGCTTATTATAATCCAGTTTGTGCCTCTTAAGAAAGAGTAACGGAAGATTTTAGGTTGAATTGTATATCACAATCCGTTTGGGTGTATTTAGTGTGTTGGACGTGGATGGTTGCGTCATTTAAAAAGCTGTAGAGTATGATATTGGCATCAAGAGGTAGGATGTCACGGATGAAAAGATTGAATATGGTTGTTATGGGGGGAGTTTCATGATCCAAGCAAGACTCCGTTCTATATGTGACGCGTACGTGATAGTTTGCAGAAAGGTATTTTATCTCGTCGCACGATGAAGAATTTTTGGTGAACCTTTTTTAGTAGATTTACAAAGTGTGGTGTTTAGCCTTTTGTTAATGAGGATGTGTCTATTATCTATGTACTGTATCGGAGGCTTTAGTTATGCCTATTTTTTTCGTTATTAC
Source organism: Ceratothoa steindachneri (assembly GCA_963969495.1). Classification (NCBI taxonomy): domain Eukaryota; kingdom Metazoa; phylum Arthropoda; class Malacostraca; order Isopoda; family Cymothoidae; genus Ceratothoa; species Ceratothoa steindachneri. The sequence continues at coordinate 18,495,496 of OZ018327.1, forward strand.
TCTTCAGCGTGGTGATATATGTTGGTTATAGCCTTCTTGTAGGATTGGAGTAATGTTGGTGAGTACGGTGTCTAGTTAAGTGAAGTAAGTGAAATTCGTGATGGGAGGTATACAGTCAGGAGCTGATTATGTTGATTATTACATGCTCTAAAACTTTACGGTTTGGGAGGAGATGTAGAGTAGGGAGTCATGAGGATGGGTATTATGGGGGTAGATTTCCAGACTTTCCGAATAGAGTTTTGGGTGAAAGAATGGAGGAAGATTTTTGTAAATAAGGTGAATGACTCGTGGATCAAGAGTTAAAACTTTGGAATATGTTGTGTCGGTTTGTCGTGGTCTATCGCAAGTAAATATGTATATATGTAGTTCTGTGTGAGAGATATGTTCTGTTATTTTTCCCAGTAATGTCATATTAAGGTGTTTGCATGGTTACAAATTGGTTTGGTGGTCTGTAGCTTATTCTCCGTTATTGGATATTTAGAGTCTTCTGAAAAATTAACAGAACTTCTTAGTGTTTGTTTTTGGGGTTCATCGTATTTTAAAAAGCTTTCCCGAGTCTTCTCTGTTGTTTATTTGATCAAGGATTGAATAATGCCTGTTAGAGTCTTGCGGATGTTAGTGTTGGCTTGGTTACGTGATTGTTTAGGTAAGTTATTCCTTATTGCTATATGTTGTCTGATTTCCATTGGGTTGCAGTATTTTTTTTTTGCTTTGTATGTAGGTGAATGGTGAGTATACTGTATTTATGCAAACTGGATGTCTGGAGTTTTGGTTCATTATAGAGGTGAAGAAGTTCTAGAGGTTCCTGTACACTCTGTTGTAATTAGTTTTAGTGAAGTCGAGTGTGGTGTTTTTAAGGGCAATTTGGATGACGATTGGGAGACAGTCTGAGGGTAGGACATTGTTATGTTTCTATGATGTTTCAAGGGTTAAGTTTGGCTAAGAGAGAGTGATGGCGGGGAAGGTTTCTTGGAAGTAAATGCTGAAGGGTTTGCGGATGGGCCTCGAATGGGTGTCCAGGATAAAAGGACGGTTGAGGTATCTGTCTTTGGATTCTAGCTAGTCAGGGTCCTAGACGCCGAAATCTCATTTAACAGGAGTGATATAGTAATGCGTTGAGAGGCGGTCTGGTTCTGGTTTCTGAGTGGGATTCGTAGGAGGTTTTGTCTGTATGGTTGATATGTTCTCGGACGGTTTAGATTTCCATTGGGTTGGGTTGTGTGAAAGTATTGGTGAAGGGGTTGCCATCTCTGATACATATGATTAACCCTCCGCCTCTCTCGTTTCTGTCTGTCTTGTTTACTCTACATATTGAGTAGTATTTTGGTGATGTTTACCTGTGTCCTAAGTTTTGTGTCTGGATGAAGGCTAAGTGTATGTAATGGCTAATAAAGAAATGTTAAACTCCATTGTTTCCTGCCTATGATAGGTACGTCCAGCTGCAAGATGTTGAGCGCTTGTCATGGTGGTGTGCTTTGGAGTTAGTAGGTTTTTTTGAGTGAGGTTTGGGCTGTGTTTATGAGATTCTCGGTAGCGGGTAGGCTAGGTTATGGTAGGAGTGTTGGTGAGCAGGGCGTGTATGACATACTGGTCTATGGTCTGTCATGGTTAGTGAAAGAAATGCAACTAAGTGGAGCCTGATAGGGTTGTTGTGTGGGGCTATTGAGGTTCGATAAATGACGCAAGTAAATGGAGAATTGTTTAATGATGCCAGTACCAAAAGTTCATCATGTTGTGTAGCTGAGTAACACTTTTACCTTGCACTATAGGATCCTGGCTTAGCCTTATTTACAAGCTGGGCTGCTTGCCAAAATGGGTAGCAGATAACGAATTAGCCTAATTCCAAAAGGGCTTCGGTACTTCTTTGGATTAATTTACTACTTTTTTATAATTATTGTTTTATTACCCACTTTATTGGGCGTCTAGTCTACAACTGAAATAGCTACTTTTCCTGAAAATGCTTATGAGATTTTTTTAATCCTATTTGGAATACCTATTGACACGACAACCAATTGAACAGCCATGTGCCCGCTCGATTGCTAGTCCAAAGGTACCCTCCTTGAATGGACCATAAGGTCTCCTAGGGTACCTTCTTTCCTTGTTGTTACTCCTTGTTGTATAACCTATGCCGGGTTTTGTTCCATCTCGCCGGAGTTTAGTATTGCGCAATGAGGAATACCGCTGTTCATCAGTTTGTTTTGCTAATATAAATTTGGCTATGAGGAAATAATTGCATTCATGATGGCCCATCCTGGTTGGCAATCTAAGGCCGTGCCCTTGCGGAACTCCTCGAATCACGGGGGAATTAGATGGGTTTACTAGAGGAAATAGGTGGTAAGGAGTTGTTCTGTTCATGTTTAAGGCTTCTCTTATGTCCACGGCTCGCTGACACCGATTGCAATCATCCAGGAACAAATTCTTAAAAACTCCGGGGCACTTTAAAATAAAGTAAGCTTCAGCAATGAAACATAAAATAGCCTCCGACCCGTGTATGCTGTATTAAACATGAGTCTACATATCCCTCCCTCCACACCATTACAACTTCATAGTGAACCATTCTTGAGATTAGCATTACAACAATGTCTCAATGGCAAATCAAGTAACGTCACAGCTCTTGATTTGAGATGAGACTCCAATTAATTCCCAGCCAAGCTTCTCTCTCTCTCTCTCTCTCTCTCTAGCTATCTATCTCTCTCCTTCTCCCTTTCTCTCTCTGTATATCCGTCTCTCTCATTCTCTTACTCTCTCCTTCTTTCTCTCCATCTCTTTATGCATGTCTTGTTTTGTATGTATTTTTCTCTCTTCATCACTTTATCTCACTGGCTTTCTCTCTAATCTTCTATCTTTTTAGTCAATTTGTCCCTCTGTCTGTCTCTCTCTCTTTTCTAATCAATAATTTTTCTATTTTTTTCTCCCTCTATCTCTCTCTTTCTATCTCACTATCTCCTTCTCTCTTTATTACTTTCGATGTTTTTCGTCCTTTCTCGGTGTATATATTTCTCCTTCCTCCCCCTCTTTCTATCTCTGTCTCTCTCTTCCTCTCTCTATCCGTCACTCCTATCTCTTTCTCTCTCCTTTCACCTCTTTCTCTCCTTCGATGTCTATCTTTCTCTCCTTAGCTCTTCAGACATTCCTCCCTCTCTCGCTGGCTTGCTCTCTTTCCCTCTCTCTCTTTTGATGTTCCTAGCTTTCCTCTCTCTCTATTTCTCTCTATCATTCACTCTCTCACTCACCCTCATGAGTTCTCTAAATCTTTCATCTCTCTTTGTATCTCAATCTTTCTCATTTCTTTATCAGTATCTTTGTCTATCTCTTATTTCCTTACTCCCTGTCTCTTCTTCTCCATCTCTCAATGTCTCACATTCTCTATCGATATCTATCTCTCATTCTCTCTATTTCTCTTTTTTCTGACCTATATATTTCTTTCGTTCCTCCTTTATCTTACCCCCGATCTCTCTATGTCTTTATCTATCTCTTTCTTTCTGCGTCTGTCTCTCTTTATGTACTTGTGTCTCTCTCTATCTTGCTCAAATTTTATTTCTCAATATTTTTTCTCAGTCTCTCTATTTCTATCCTTCACTTTTTAACTTTCTATCTCTCTATTTCGCTCTCTCTCTCATTTTGTCTTTCTTTTTCTGTTTATCTCTTTTCTATCTCTCGCTCTCTTTTTTTCTTTTTCTCTTCCTCAGTTTATTTATCTCTCTCACTCTATCTCCTACTCTTATTTCTGTATCTACATCTCTTTCTGTGTCTGCCCTCTCTCAATCTATTTATCTGTCTTTCTGTGTCTGTCTGTCTGTCTCTCAGTCTGATTTTCTCTATCTCTTTCTCTCTCTAGATCTGCCTTTTCTGCCTCTCTCTCTTTCTCAGTGCAACTCATTATTACTTTCTTTCCTTCTCTATCTATCTTGCTCTCTATCTCTCACTCTCTTGTCTAGCCCTTTCTCTTCTACTCTTATTTCTCTCACTCTATCTCTCACTCTATCTCTCTCTCTTTCGTTTTCTTTCTCTTTCGCTTTATTTTTCCTTTGCTCTCTAATTATATCCACATATATCTCTGTCTCCTTGTCCCTCTCTTTCTTTCTCTCATTCAATGTTTCTCTATCTCTCCCTCTCTCTTACCATCTCTTTTTCCCTTCCTCACTCCCTTCCTCCCTTACTCCCCTCCTCTCGATAATTTTTCTCTCTCTTTCTTTATTTTTCTTCATTCATCTTTTTATCTTTTATTTCTCTTCTGTACGAGGGACAATCGTTTCCTAATGACTCTCTCTCCTTATCTCACTTCAGCTTCTCAATTAATCTCTCTTTCTTTTTGTATTAATCATACGAATGATAATGAATAAATTAGAGAATGGAAGAAATGAATAAGTTAGGGAATGGAAGAAATGAATAAATTAGGGAATGGAAGAAATGAATAAATTAGGGAATGGAAAATAATATGAACACGATCAATGTGGATTGTCTAATGTTAGTCGCCTGCTCTCTGTTTCCCCAATTCGCTTCCAAGAACTTTCTCTAATTTTGACCAGATTCGTTAAAAAACACTAGCAAAATGGCATAAATAATATCAATACTAATAGCAAGAATGATAATTTTTGTGCCTACACTTTGACACAAATTGTGTAGGCATCACTGGGAGTGGATATGCCAGTAGGACCCAATTGCTTTTGATTTGAGTCGTACCCAAAACCAACGAAGGCATTGACATCTCGGTGTGAATATGGAGGACGTTGAATGTATACTATTTACTCTGGAGAGATATGAGAAAGGAAATTAGATATTGTGATTTATTAACAGTAAATAATTAATTAAATGATACTAATTAAATATGAAAAAAATGATACACATAAAAGATGGAATTATGACTTTCAATTTAAATTGTTAATGAGAATTATTTCCCTGAATATATCACTTTACTTCGAGCAATTTGAACACTCAAATTAAATAGGATTTTATAACTATGCTCATACCTATTTAAAGGTTATTGATAACACGTGGAGCGAATTAAATCTTCTTTTGAGTTCGCTGAAGTTATAAAGGAAACCAGTGTGGAACTTGGCATCCAAATGGAGGCGTAGGCTTCGAGGAGTCGCTCGTTGATGAGAGAAGTGTTGTGCGGTTTGCGGTGACCGTTACCTTAGATGCTAGGAGAGGTGGAAGCGTCTCATGAAGCAAGGGTTACTGGATCTTTCGTGTGTGCAGGGAGTAGTTTGAGAATGGATGAGCTGCTCTGAACAGAACTCCGCACAGGCTAGTTTAATTCCCTCCAGAAGGGAGGAGTCAGCAATGTTACCTGCTTGACAGGAATGTGTTCCCAGGAAGAGGTCTTCCGCCGGAACCGGAACGAAGATAGGAAGACTCTGGATAACCATAGGGTGGTTCCCTTCTTTCTCTCTTCCAAAGAGAGTCATAAATTCGGGCCCAAAGTCTCTATGGTAACTTGAGCATGTGTGTAAGTTAGGTGGAAAACCCGGGGCTGGCGTCATTCCCCACAATAATTATCATCATCTAGGAAGCTTCATGTGCCAAGTGCCAAGGAAAAAAAAATGAGATGCCAAGATGTGCTTGTTGTCGCACTTGGTCCGGACATGTAGCAAATAGATGGGACACGAATGGTGTGACAGAACGAAGGGGAATTCATGATGGAGACAGATAGCTTGGAGGAGTGCCAAAGTGTGGCTCTCCATTGACAACAAGTTGGCACTCGTCATACTGTTTTTGCTAAGGGTTTTAATACCAATTTACACCGTCTGTTGTGTATCTCAGTGGGGATCAACAGGTTTAAGTGGGGCTTGAACCAAAGGGCCCGGCATGGCAGGGCACCAAATTGTGACTCACCATTCTAAAACTAATCATAACTTATGTGGTTTAATTAACTTAGATTAGCAAAAGGATGTTACCACTTAGGATAGGCGCTGATATACGCATCTCACCACATACTACAGAGGCGACTAGTGTTAAGATGTTGAGGAAAATAATTAGAGTTAAAATAGACATAATGAATGAAAGAAGGGGGTGGGGGTAATTAAAGGTAGGACTATAACCAACACTCGCTGCAAGATAGTTGTGAAAAGGTGTTGGGTGTAATTGTGTGAGTGGTAATCGGCCAAAAGCGAAATGGGGAGAAACTTGGGAAAGTGTTCTGACTCTCCCAAAAGTTCCATATCCCCCATTTCACTTCAATCTCCTTTTCTATTTCTCTTCTCACCTCTACCTACACTAAACTTCATTCCTACACTCACTCTGCTTTCTCCTTCCAACCAAGATTTTTCGTTTCTAAAATTCCTACTCTTTGTCTTTTTTTATCTTACCAAACACTACTTCACTTCTCTCCTTCATCTACTCCTTCTCTCCTTTATCCTACCTTACACTACTTCTCTTCTCTCGTCCACGTAAACTTTCTCTTCGTTATCCTAAATTACACTACTTCTCATCTCTCCTCCACCTACTCTTTCTCTTCTTTATCCTATCTTACACTACTTATTTTCTACCTCTACCTACTCTTTCTCTACTTTATACTAAGTTACACCACTTCTCTTCTCTCTTCCACATACTCTTTCTCTTCTTCAAGCTACCTTACACTACTGCTCTTCTCTTCTCCATCTCCTCTTTCTCTTCTTCGGCCTACCTTACACTACTTTTCTTCTCTCCTCCACTTACTGTTTCTCTTCTTTATCCTAACTTACCCTACTTCTTTTCTCTCCTCCACCGAATCTTTCTCTTCCTTATCTTACCATATACTAATTCTCATCTCTCCTCTACTTACTCTTTCTCTTCTTCATCCCACCTTACACTGCTACTCTTCTCTCCTGCACCTACCTTTTCTCTTCTTTAGCCTATTTTACAACACTACTCTTCTCCCCCCCCACCTACTCTTTCTCTTCTTCATCCTTCTTTACACAACTTCTATTCTCTCCTCCAGCTACTCTTTCTCTTCTTTATCGTTTCGACATCTGTGTACTATCTTTAACATGTCAATCCGGACCGAATGCGTCCCTAGAGACTGGCGTGAAGCGAAGGTGACTCCTATCTTCAAGAAAGGAGACCGAAGCCAACCGTCGAACTACCGACCTATCAGTCTGACTTCGATAGTCGGTAAACTCATGGAAAGCATCATGGTGGACAAAATGACGTCGTATTTAGAGTAAAACCTGCTACTGAGAAGTTCCCAGCATGGCTTCCGAAGGCAACGGTCATGTCTGACGAACCTTGTGGAATTCTTCCACTTCGTCTTCAGTGAGCACGATCGGGACAAGGCGGTGGATGTGGTCTACTTAGACTTTCAGAAAGCCTTTGATAAGGTACCACACCGCCGCCTTCTCCGGAAAGTGCGAGCGCTGGGCATAGACGCAAAAGTAGCCGGCTGGATCGAGAACTGGCTAAGTGGCAGACGGCAACGGGTGGTGGTGAATGGACAGGCTTCTGAGTGGGTGCCCGTTACTAGCGGGGTGCTTTAAGGTTCTGTCCTGGGACCACTACTATTCATCATCTACGTCAACGACATGGACGGTGACATGGTTGCCAAGCTTTCCAAATTTGCCGACGATACCAAGCTTGGTATGAACGTTGCAAAGGATGGAAATACTGCCCGTCTGCAGGAAGATCTTGGGAAGATTGGGGAGTGGTCGGGCACGTGGCAAATGCCTTTTAACGTGAACAAATGCAAAGTAATGCACATCGGTCACGGAAACCCCCAATCTCAGTATGTCCTTAAGGGCACTGCTCTTGAATCGAGTGACACTGAGGAAGACTTGGGTGTAACTATCACTAGCGACCTCAAGTTATCGAAACAGTGCATCGAGGCTGAAAAGAAACCCCAAAGGATGTTAGGCTACATAAAGCGCCAGTTTGGATACCGTAACAAGGAGATAGTACTTTGTCTGTACAACTCCCTCGTTCAGCCGCACCTGGAGTATGCCGTACTATTTTGGAGTCCTTCGTTTCAAAAGGATATCGAAAGGTTGGAACGCATACAAGCCAGGGCTCCTAAGCTGATTCCCTCTATCCGACATAAAAGTTATGAGCATAGACTAAGGTCTTTAGATCTGTTCTCGCTGGAAACCCGTAGACTGCGTGGTCAGCTCATCGAAGTCTTCAAAATACTTCGAGGGTTCGACAATGTTGACTACCGGGATATTTTCACACTGAGTGAGAACAGAACGCGCAATCACGGCTTCAAACTTGAACTGAAGCGTTACAACCGCAATCTGTGTGGAAACTTTTTCACCTACAGTATCTGCGGTAAGTGGAACGCACTTCCAGTGGAAGTTGTCAACAGTGAATCTGTTGACCAGTTCAAGTCAAGACTAGACAAAGTCTTGAAAAGTGGCCGTTAAGATCCTCGCGAGTGTTCGTCGATGTTGCCAACGGATACCTTCGAAAATTGCGCCAAAAGTACCCTCCTTGTATGGCCCTTAAGGTCTTCTAGGGTACTTATTTTCCTTGTAGCTTCTTGTAGCTTCTATTCTCTCCTCTATCTACTTTACTCTTCTTCATCTCACTCTATACAATTTCTCTTCTCTCCTCAACCTACAATTTTTCTTTTTCGTTCAACTTTACGCTACATATTTTCTCTCATCCACCTACTCTTTCTCTTCTTTATCCTAACTTACACTACTTCACTTTTCTCCTCCACCTACTCTTTGTATTCCACATCTTACCTTACCCTAGTTCCCTCCTCTCCTCCACCTACTCTTGCCCTTCTTCATACCATATAACACTACTTCTATTTTCTCCTACACCTACTCTTTATATTATTCACCCTACCTTAAACTACTTCTCTCCTCCACCTACCTCTTTCTCTACTTTAGCCTACCTTACACTACTTATTTTCTCTCCTCCACCAACTCCTTCTATTCCGCATCCTACCTTAAACTACTTCTGTTCTCTCTTCCACCTACTCGTTCACTTTTTAATCCTACCTTACACTACTTCTCTTTTCTCCTTCACCTACCATTTCTCTTCTTTATTCTAACTTACATTACTTCTCCTTTCTGATCCAACTTACTCTTTCTCTTCCTTACCCTCACTCACAATACTTCTCTTCTTTCCTCACCTACTCTTTCTCTTCTTCATCCTACCTTATACTACCTCGCTTAGCTTGTTTCCTCTTTTCCTAACTTACACTACTTCTCTTCTCTCCTCCACCTCCTTTTTCTCTTCTTCATCCTACCTTACACTACTTCTCTTTTCTCCTCCACCTACTCTTTTCTTCTTTATCCTAACTTACACTACTTATCCTTTCTCTTTCATCTACTCTTTCTCTTCTTTATCCTACCCTACATTACTTCTCTTCTCTCCCACACCTACACTTTCTCTTCTATATCCTACCACACACTACTTCTCTTCTCTCCACCTACTCGTTTTCTTCTTCATCCTAACTTACACTACTTCTTTCATTTTCTACAACTATACTGCTCTTTATCTTGCTTTATTACTTTGTCTACCTTACATTCTATCTATTTTTCATCCTAGTTTAAATTAATTAACCTACCTTACTTTCCTTTGATACACTTCTAAACCACTTTCTTATACAATACTTTTCTTCCCTCCTATATATTTTCTACTCCTATTCCTACTCGCCCAATTTCTCTCGTTTGAAGCCGGCGGGGCTTTTTCAGGCGCTCCGTGTCTCTTTATGGTCAAAGCAGTTGTAATCTACCACTCACCACGGGAGATTATGTAGCGTGTCCGGTTTACTCTGGTCTTGAGGCTATTGAATCACCACATCCGCTGTTTTGTATTATCTGTGACGCCATGGCAGCTGCTGATGAGAAGGACGTCGGGATTGTACTCTGCTAGGTTTCTGGACATGCAGAGGTCGCTGCAAAAGATTAGTGTTCAGGCTGTCTGCACAGACTGAAACGGACTGGCATTTGTATCTTACAAACACTGACTACATGACAGGGATCAGGTCAGCACTTAGGGTTGTATGACAAATAAGATGAGATACAGCGGCCAGGAATATAAAGTTGAGTGCCATCGTTTCTAGGCATTTCCCGTTGGCCTACCTACCCCGTCCCCTCCTAAAGGCTCCGACGTTATCAAATATTTCTGTCGTTTCCGAATCTGACACATTGGTTGGTACAGTGCTATCTGATAGAACACTCCACTACCCTTCTCGAATTTTTTTGTGGGCTACTTGGTTGCCCCAGATTCTCCGCTGATTTTTGTTGACTGGCCCCGTTTGGAGGGGTTTTGTGTGTGGTCCCCGTCTAAATAAAGTGGGTTCCTACCCACCGGGCTGGGATGTGATTAGCTTTGGGGGAAAGCGAACCTCCTCCATGCTATTTGAATTGTTGGGTAGTTTGCTTATGTCCCTGAGGGACGCCGGCCTTTCCCGGGTCCGCTGTTCATGCTTTTTATTTTGTTTATTGGTTTGTTTTTATAGTAATTTTTGTTCCCTTTTACTATTTTATAGCAATTTTTGTTTTCTTTTACTATTTTCCTTTTCAAAAAATCCTGTAGATTGAATGTAATTTCAAAGGTTGTGTCCTTATTTGCGACCGTAAATTAAGGGTGGTGAAAATAATAATAAAAACAAATTTCAATTATATCCCCTCTTTCTGGATTATCCCCTCTTTCACTTCCCCTTCATTGACCTTGGTGGGGGTAGGGGGACGATGTAGGTGGCCGGTGTTGAGGGAAGAATAAGAGAAGGGGGGCGGGGAGCTCGGCCCTAAAAGCTATTAGAAATTTCATTCTTAGAAAAATGCACCTTCAACTCAAGCATCTTTATTATTTGAGGGGTTTTTTTTATTCTTTGATGTTTTATGGATGATTCTTCTCTCTTTTATGAGTCGTTTTATCTTTAATTATTCTCTACGTATTTTTTTATAATGTGTTCACTTTGATTTAACCCTTGAGGGGAGTCTGGTGGGAGTTTCTGGGTCCTTAGTTACGATCTTGTTCGTCGAGTTAGAGAGTACTGTATGGGAGAGACAAGTTATGGTGTTATGGTAGTTTCTTTCCATCTGACTTGCCAATATGTGGATGTGTGAGGTCAGTCAAGGTGATAATTCGCCACTTCTAGTAAATTATCTTAGTGCCCTTAATGATGGGCGCAAAGTTGTGGATTTTGCCAAAAGGGAGCTCCCGGCTCAAATGCCCGAGTGGTCTCTGGGTACGAACTTGTACGCGATCGGTTTAAAATGCGTGGTCCTATTTTGACCCATGCCCAGGGGCTCAGTTGCGGGGTCACAAACATCGCGAGGTCAAGGAGGTGGATGAATCCGGGGTGAAGCTCAAAGGCCCGCGCACACACATCCATTCACTCGTGTGAACCATAAACACACATTAGGGGAAAAAGGAGTGTAAATGTGACTGACACTTCAACTCTCAGAACATGTTGTGAAACGTACAAAAGTCGCTTTAGAACATTGCAGTAAAGTAATTAGGTCAAGTCGTATGTATGGAAATAGGTAAACAAATATGTAAGTATCCTCGAGTGGGCTGTAAGGCCTTTGAGGTTTCCCTACTTCCTTGTAATTCCTTGTAACATACATGCCGTTTTCAGAATGATACATCTTATATATATATATATATATATATATATATATATATATATATATATATATACAAGAAAAAGAGAAATTGGATGTGAATGAGCAATGAGACAAGAAACCGGAGGTTTTTTAAAGGCAAGAGAAAGAGACATTAAAAGAAGACTAGAATCAAAGGGAGCAGAGGGCGGCACAATGAAGGCAATTCTTAACCGAGAAGACAGAAATAACGCCAGGGGAAAATGTTTGAAATTCCTGACCGGGACTCGAACCCGGGTCTGCTAATTGCCAATCAGAAGATCTACCGTTAAGCTACCAGGCACAGTGACTCTACTTCGCCCGAAGCGTCACCAATCAAACCCAGTATCTCCCTAAGATAGGAACCTCCAAGTAATTTTTATACCACATCTTCTTACCCCTCCACAATTGTTTTGAAAGGCAGAAAATAAATATGGCGAAAGCCCTGTGGTGGTTGTTATCACCCGCAGAACTTGCATTTGCTCTTTTTTGTATGTGACAGATAATGAGCCTCTAAATATAATAGATAGAAACATAGACAGACAGACAGGCAGAAATGTAGATATATAGAGATATGAGAAACTCACAAAGTAGCGAGTGAAGCAATAATTGCAAAAGATCCCACAGGAAAGATGGAAAGCGGAATCCAAGTACTTTCGACCTTCATTCAGTGTATTCTCAAGGAACACCTAAAAAAATATCTTACAAGAATCGTATATACGAGGGGGCGGTCAATAAGTTTCGCGAATCGGTAGGGCAAAACAGAGGAAGGGGGATGGCTTTTTGTGGGGGTGTTAGGACAAGTTATGACAAGTCAGGACCTGCAGCCGCACGCTCTTGCCTGGTTTTTTTAAGAAGCAGTTGCTGAATCGCAGATCGTCAGTCACAAATTTTTCAACAATGGAGAAGGTTGAGCACCGCGCAGTGATCAAATGTTTGACCAAGGAAGGCAAGAATACAAAAGAGATCCATGAACGCATGGTTGCAGTGTACACCGGCACCGCCCCTTCCTATGTAACCATTGCTCGCTGAAATAGGGAGTTCCGCCATGGTCGTGAGTCCCTTGAAGAGGACCACCGTCCAGGACGCCCGTCAGACGTGACCAACGAGAACAATTTGGCCCGTGTGGAGAAGATGATCCTCGAAAATCGACGGGTGAAGTTCGAAGAAATCGAGCGAGAACTTGTAATATCACATGTAAGTGTTATCAACATCATCCACGACAATTTTTCCATGACCAAGGTCTATGCCTGTTGGGTCCCTAGAAACCTGACGCCCCATGATCGACTTCAACGTCGTCAAAGTCCACAAGGCCAGAGTTGCACAAGCTGCCCTGCGCGAGTGCGGATTCGAGGAGCTCAACCATCCCCCCTACAGTCCAGATCTGGCCCCTAGCGACTACTTTTTATTCTGCCAGCTTAAGGCTGCACTGCGTGGATGCTAGTTTGGGGACGATGAAGATGTCCAGCTCGCCGTCCAGGAGTAGATTGAACAGCAGTCGGGAGATTTCTGGTTATCGGGAATTCAAAGCCTCAGATACAAGTGACGCAAGTGCATTGAAGTCGAGGGTAGTTATATTGAAAAATAATAAAACACTTTTCCTCATATCTCGTTTCCTTATATCCGAATTGCAAAACTTATTGACCGCCCCTCGTATGTATATAGGAGAGAGATAAGCGACCCTCCGTCTACCGTCTCCGTACAAAGAAAGGTTACAAAATTGACTGGGCGTTATCAAAAATGAGGGGATTAAAGATAGGTACAAAAGGGTAAAGACAGAGAGTTAAAATCTCTCCCCAAAATACCAAAGTGTGAGAGAGTGTGTGTAAAATGTAGCAATCTATGTCAAGTAACTATGAAAGTTGTGAGAGGCACAAATATAGCTATATCTGACTTCATGATTGTACTGGGCATGGTTAGAATGATTGGTATGTGGTCGAAAAGACATGAGGAAAGCGGCAATGAAGTGGTTGTCAAAAATAAAACGGTGTTGGATCAGCAAAGGAAATATAATATTGAAAATGCTCTGCTGCATCTAGAGACAGCTGATAACTCCATGGTAGCAACAACTGATAACCTTATGCCAATCGAACCTATTTAGTGTACATAAAAAGAGATGCGAATAATAGTTTCTTTCACATCGCTTCGACATTCACTCAATTCACTCGATAGCACCACACTGTGCCAGCCTCATCGTCAACTTCCAAGCTCCCCATTCACTTGAGCTGCAGCCACTTGACTTGAGCAATCAAGAATAATTTCTACTTGACGTGAAAAAAATATGTAGTCTTTTAACACTAAATATTAATTATTAGATTTTCTTTAAGAACTGTTATTTATGGGATACAACTTTGTAAATAATCAAGTAATATTCTATACAACTTTCACTATTATACACAATCTTTTAATCTTGTAGACCATCTTGTAATATTGTAGAAAATTTTTAATAATGTATACAATCTTTTAATATTGGTTACAACCCTGTATTATTGTATACGATCATTCGATATTGTATATAATTCTTTAATATTGTATATAATATATTAATATTATATACAAACCTACATTATTATATATATTCCTGTAATATTGTAGAGAATCTTATAACATTGCATACAATCTTTTAATATTGTATAGTTCTTTTATTAAGTAATGTATACATGAAGGGATTTTATTCTTGATAATGTTATGCTTAGTCTTAAGTTTTAAGTTTCTGCCCTAAAAGTCACTGACTTATTTTGGGCCCATAACTAATCTTTGTATGTATATACGAGTACGTATAAAGTACTTATTGTAAATTATCATTAAGATTTAAAATGTAATATGTTTATACTGTACATTGGATTAATATGGAATAAATAAATAAATAAATAAAAATAATTTATACAAAAGCTTAATACTAAATAAAATACTGTAATAAGTTATAAACAATTTTAATATTGTAAATTACCTGTAATATTAATTATAATATATTATTGTATACAAACCTGTAATATTGTTAACAATCTTTTAATATTATGTACAGACTTGTAATACTATATACAATCTTTTAATATGGTATTCATTCCTGTAATAATGTATACAACCGGTTTATATTGTTGACAATCCTGTTATATTGTATGGAATATTTAATATTGTATAAAACGTGTAAAATTGTATAAAATTCTGTAATAATGTATACAACCAGTTTATATTACTGACAATCCTGTTATATTGTATGGAATATTTAATATTGTATAAAACGTGTAAAATTGTTGTAAATACTGTAATAATGTATACAACCGGTTTATATTGCTGACAATCCTGTTATATTGTATGGAATATTTAATATTGTATAAAACGTGTAAAATTGTATAAAATACTGTAATAATATATACAATTGGTTTATATTACTGACAATCCTGTTATATTGTATGGAATATTTAATATTGTATAAAACGTGTAAAATTGTATAAAATTCTGTAATAATGTATACAATTGGTTTATATTACTGACAATCCTGTTATATTGTATGGAATATTTAATATTGTATAAAACGTGTAAAATTGTATAAAATACTGTAATAATGTATACAATCAGGTAATAGTTTATACTATCCTATAATATTATATACTGTATTTTAATATTCTATAAAACACTGTAATATTGTATACATTCTTGTAATATTGTATAATATCCGGTAATATTTGATTTAATCATGTAATTTTATATATGATCTTTTAGTATTGTATAAAATCATCTAAGGTCGTATATAATCCGCTAATATTTTATATAATCCTGTAATTTTGTATACACTTTTAATATTGCATACATCCTTCTAATATTGTATACATTCCTGTAATATTGTATACAATCGTGTATGATTGTACACACTTCCGTAATAATGGATACAATCTTATAATATTATATATAATCTTGTAATATTGTATACAATCCTGTAGTATTGTATACAATACTGTATTATTGTAATGAATACTAAATTGCTTTGAATGAGATAAAAGTTTGTTGGATTTTTAAGGAATAGTTCCAGATTTGTTGACACATTCGAGAGACCTACACCGTACAGTCTGCGTGTGTAAATAGATTCATGTGTGTGTGTGATTAGATGTATGTGTCTATGTAAATGCTTTTTAGCAAAGATTTTAGAGCAGCGTTTCTTGACTTGGGGGTGCTGAAATAAACTTGAAGGGGTGCTGAGAAATGATGAAAACATGTCGGTAAAATATTACTTTGAAGAGGTCAAATCACCAGCTTGTGGGTTGAAATGAAGCGATCACCAGTTATGGGGTAAAGTTTATGGGGGGGGGGCCAATTTATATTCAAGGTGAATTAAATGAATGATCTCCAATGATGAATTATCTGACTACAAAGACGAATTATTCACAGTGTTCTTATTTTGGCTGGGCTTACCGAATGTTTAGGGTAATCGAGGTAAGGAAGGACATTCCAAAAATAGACTTTATTCTAATATTGGCCTATTAACAGGGCAAGCGGCACGTCAAGAAGTTACTTTGCGGGTGACTAGCAGTCTATATATACTCAGCGCGAAGTATTAAATTCTGGAGTGACAAGACTTCGTGAATTTAAAAGGGGTTCCTTAAACGCTAATACCGGTATGACAATACTTAATGACAATTATAATGCTTAATTCTTAACTCCCTATTCCTCTCATTGCTCGCCTATATATAGTTTCATTTTCAGGGAGGCGTGGCCTAGATTCGACTCCGGGACAAATCTGTCGTCTGGGCTCATTAGTTTCATTTCCTAAGGGCGGAGTTTTGCACGGCTGTGTATCACAATTTGCTTACATCCTCCAGCTAATCTCGCTATTCTATGTCCCTATTTTACAGAACTGTGTTATAATTTCCTTTGGTTAGACTTTGTGTTTACTCAGGTGTTTCGTACACTTCCGTCTTCTGATAATTTTGTCCTGAGACGTGAATTGTTTGTTTATTCATTTCCTCTTATTGACTTAGGTATCTTGACCTTTTATCCCTTTTCTAACATTCGTCCTTTTTGTATTTCCGTGCGTTAGGATTTAATGAGAACTCCATTTTGTGGAGTTTGTTGCTTGGCCTAGTGAATCCTGAAACTTGGTGCCAGTAGCCTACCTATTACATAAACCGATCACCACAAATTCATAGCGAGGCGCGGCCAGTTTTGTGTTACACACTTGCTACGTGTGTCTGACGCGAGAAGGTAGGACCGCCACCGTGCTCTGCTGCTGGCAGCAGGGTTACCAGTTATGCCCCTCCCCCCGGTGAGCAATCTTCATCGCATGTGAATTTGAATGTGAACGAAAATTGACCAATGGGAGAGCTCCAATTTCGCACCAATCAGAGAGCTGCTTCTGCTTAACTGAGACAATCATTATTGAATCATTTCGCATTGCTTTCCCAAATGCATTTATTGTATTTGTTTGCCTGTAGAAAATATTGTTGCTCACCTCCCTTTCCTAGAGGCCACCATAGCAAAATACTTTCCCATGGATCATTCATTTCCAGAATAAATACAGCAGCCCTCTTTGCCAGACATGAGTGATAAGGCTAGCCTAAAGGAGGAGCTAATTGATCTATAGGGGAACCAGGGTTGTCAGACAAAATTTCGTACATTACCACTGTCTAGTTTCTGGTGTGATCAGTTGATAGCATACCCTGGACTGGCAAAGGCTGCATTGGAGAGGATCACCCCATGTCCAAGTACCTACCTGTGTGAAAAGGCATTTTCTACCATGCACCAAATCCAAAGAACTGGCTGTAAACGCCTTCAAGCTGGTTGCTCCACGATATGAGGGTGGTTCTGACTAAGAGAAGCCTCGAATTGAGAAACTAGTCACACATAAGCAACAACCAAATCACATTTATGCACTTATGACTGATTACCCAGCTGTGTATGTTTGAGTTTGTTTATGCTCTTTTATATTTCTCTGGGTTTCTTTTTTTTATTAACAATGATGGCAGTTGGTTTTAGTTTTGAGGAATGAACAAAATAAATGATCAAGCAGTACTTGACTCCACTTTCCTTTATCCTTCTAGTAATCAGATGTTAACCAAAGTTATGGGGTGATAGATTGCCCAGACCTGACTACAGGGGTGCTATAGTCTGAAAAGGTTAGAGAAAGATAGAGACAAATTGCAATGTTAATTGTGGATAGCTTCGCACTTTTGACCAAACTATTTGTTGATAATGAGCGTGGCTGATAAAGAGCTCGACCGGTCATGCCGGTAATGGCATCGATGCGCACAAACTCGAACGTTAGGAAAAGCTGTTGATGATGATTAATAACAGGGGTCATTCGGCTCCTAGGAAGCACCTAACTGTTCAAAACTCGCCTCCATTCAGGAGTAGAATTAGAGGAGTTTACCCTGACAGAAACTCTGTCTTTAACTAGGATAAATCTATTTATTTATTAAAAAAACAAGTCGGTTGGAGTTTTTTTATCGAATTAAAGCCAGAATTTTTAATTATCTTTTATGTTATGTCAGAATGTTGGAAAAACAGAAAAATATTGCTAAAATTATACACATTCATTGTTTTTTGCTTAACTGTCCTATTCATAAGACGACATGAACGAATGGGTCAAGGGAATTTAACATACTTCTGCCTTGTTATTTTCCACGAAATCCTCCCTCCCAGTCTCATTTTTTTACAGGATTTTCTTGTCCTTGGTCATTTTAGGTTCTTGGTTTCTTTTAACTTTTCATTCTATCGAAGGTACCCAGGCCTTCATTTCCCTGCGCCGCTTTGCCTCGTCAGAGACCATCGAAGACTCTTGCCTCGATCGCGCAGGTTTTTTGCATTTGGTTCGTTCTCTCTAAAAGTCCGTTTACCGCTACCTGCCCGTCTCCTTGAAGCGATTTATCCCCCTTAGGGTGCTTTCTCTCCCTCCATGCTAGCACCCAGCAACTCCCTTCCCCCATCCTCCTGTCCCTATCTCCCCCCGTACTGGCCCATACCACCAAACACGACCTATCGCCTTCCCAATCCAAGGAATTTGATAACAAAGAGGCTTAAAATCCTTCTTCTCCTTTTTTTCCATTAAAGAGTTAAACAAATCTTAATCAGATTAACTTATGTTGTAACGTAAAGCCTGATTGGATTTATAATTGCCACAAAGCCTATTACCTCGTGCCTCTAAATCGATATTGTGATAGGGTATATTAATGGATACAATCTCATGAAGGTAAGGGGGTAAGTAATTGAACCATAGCTCCATTTTTAATCGTGGGCAATGAAAACCCCCTCGACAGGTTGCAGGACGGATGAATGGAGGGTTGCGTATGTGAATAGCGCAGTGAGGAAGAAACAGCCGTGTTGTGAGTGTTTATTTGTGTGATGGTGTATGGGGCTCTAGCTGCCTGAGCGCAAGCGATTGAGAATTTCTTTAGGATCAAATGGTACTTACTAGGGACAAATCAGTCGTTATTACCTAGTAAATGAAACTAATCCAAGTGAGGTTCACTTTGAGGCAAAATATTTCATTTCAGTAGTTTTGGAAGACTATTTTAAGCAAAAGTGTAAAAGTGTGGCTCTTGAGACATACGGTACCCGAAGGCATTTTGTGTAGCTCCGGAGAGCCGCTGCCTCACCAAATTAGCCGTTGGAATTAAAGTGTTGTAAATATTATAGTGAATTTTTACCACAACACAGCTATATACTACCTAGCATGCAGGTTATAGACAAGGGGTTTCAGGTAAATCAGTAAAAATTGTACAAAAGAAGAAACAAATGAGTTTTGTACCAAACGAAGCAATATATTATCATTAGAATTTACACACAAATAGCACGATATATGCTAGCACCCAGAACTCCCTGTTACCAGGGGGGATCTGACTTGGTTGCATGCCCTAGTTAAGGAGTCCTTGTCAATGTACGATATTACTTTCACAATGGCGTCCCTCAGAGATACTAAAGTGTTGCGCACGGCCTCGTTGACATCATTCTCAACACCGCCCGACACGAAATAATCTAGGGGGTTGCAGTCGGGGAAGCCTTGTATGTGGGAGAACGCAAGGCCTTCCCGGAGCTACCGGGTGCATCCAAGGATCGCCTACACTCTCCAGCACCTCTATATAAACAGCCGCATTGACTTTGGGGCAATGGGGGAAGATGTAAGAAGGCATAATCTGGCCCTCGCTGCTGACCAAGCACAAAACTATTCAAAAGGCCGGATATTCGCTGTGCATGACCATAGGTACTTTGTCCTTAGTCTCATCCTCGTCATACTGCTTTTATCCTTGGTAAACGAGGTTTCTCTGGTAGTTAAACAAATTCACCATCTCTTTCACGCTTCCACGGGCTCGGAGAGCTGCGATTATGGCCTACCACGTTTCGATTTAAGCTGGTATTTTCTGAAATCAAATATACTCTTACCCGCATATAAGTTAAACTCTTATTGAGCGTGAGCAAGGTCAAGTAACCTACATTGGTGCGATCCTTATCTCTTAGGTAGACTTTCAACTCTGTATCGATTTACCTGAAACGCACTGTACTATAAAAGCATTTAAGTAACATTCTTATGTTTCTCTCGCCTCATAGGATAGACCGTGGGTGTAATGACGCGGATAAAATCTAGCTACCCCACCACCACTCCACTGCAACATATAGATTAAAGGTGCTTACCATTGATTACATTATTATTGTGTTCACTCTCTCCTTTCCAATCGCTAAACACCATCATTGGATTACACAATTTAATATTCCTTTTTAATAATTAAAAATAAATTATGTATTTGGGTAGAAGTCAAAATAAATTATGTATTTTAGTACAATACATAGTACTAGTGTATAAAACATGCATATAAACCTAATTTACGAGGTACAAACGCAAATAAACACGATCTATTTTACTGGTAACCCTTTAGTCGAGTGGTAAAAAACAACGAGATTAAAAGGAGGTTAAACCACAACAAATTTGAAAAATTAATGGATGGAGTCTTAATTCGGGTATCTATGGGCTGCTATACCCTGTAGATACTTGTGGGCATGATCCTATGTATATAAAAACCTTCCTAATTTATGGGATACAAACACCTATATAAACACCAGCTAATTTATCGGGAACAAATACGCATACAACCCACCTAATTTATTGTGTACAAACACCTATATTAACACCGCTTAATTTATGGGGTACAAGCACATAAAAATCACCGATTTTATGTAATACAAACACGTATATAAACATCAGTTATTTATGAGTTACAAATACGTATATAAACACCACCTAATTTATGGGGTACAAAAACATATGATGTGGGAATTTAATTATCCCACTATACAAGTGTCGTGGTATGACATAACATTATATCAATACCATATTATATCTATGGGAGAGGACCAATATCTTGAAAGCGAACCGACAAAAGGGACGGAAAACCACGCGTTCAGACGGGCTGAGTAACGAGAGAGTGCAACGAGGTCAGGTAAATTATGGACAATGGCAAAGTTCAAGGTTAATTAAAGAGACTTGTACAAAAATAGAATTTTATTTACCCCCAAAAATTAATAAGAGAATTGAAGGGTAAAATTACCTCAGAGAATTAACGGGCAAAAATCACATCAATAAACGAAGGGGAGGAAGATTAACTCAATTGGGTTACTGAAGGGGGAAGTGGGGGTTGGCTTACGGATGTCTTCTGTACGTAAGGTGAGGCCGCTCGGACTTCAGAGTGGGAGCTTGGAGTGATGACGGTTCTCCAAAAGCAAGGGGGGGCGGTAACTTCCGGTCCAGGGGAGAGTATTTCGGCTACCCGAAATAAGGAGGGCTTCGACAGGAGTCGATGAAAGAAGTCGGGAAAATCACTCGGGGCGATCGTTCAGTGGAATTACCTCCTGCCTGGGGCTAATTCCAAATACACAAAATAGTCCAGCTGTCACTTTGCTTTGTTGCTAGCACTTGACTTGGAACCATGGGGAAATCTTCTGGGTTCTGGCGAGACTTCTCAACTATGTGTCTCTTCCGGGGAGTCGAGCGTTATTTATGTTCGAGGCTCTCCCCGGAGTTGGGGGTTAGCGGGAAACAGCTCTACTCTCGAAGGGCCTTGAATCTTCTTGCAGAGCTATTTTAGCCCGCATATAGGAGAATCGTGGGGGACCGGATTCGAGGCTACCGCTTGTGCAAGGGGGAGGAGGGTAGGCTTACCACTTTAGGCCTAGCCGGGCCTTCGGCTGCACATGGGAGTTCCTTTCTGCTAAAGATCTTCCACGTGGGGATTCCCTCACAACAAGTTCACACAGCGCTAAAGCCAAATTATAAGCTCTTGTGCTGCTTAAGGAGGAAGGAGGCACTGAATCCCTTAAGTTTATATTTACCTATAAATGTGTTAAATATATACGTGTCTTAGGATTAAATGATATTTACACTGCTTAAATCTAATTATAAACACTTTACACAGAGTTAATTTTACCCGCAGCACAAGACGTATAGGGAGAATCTCAGTCAATGGAAATTGATTATACAATCTAAAGCGTTTAGAATAGGAAAGGCGAGCTAATGAAGATCACGAGAACAAAATAAATAGACTTAATCAAATGTGATAAAGTAGGGATTAAATTTCGAACGCGTATACGACCGAATGACACGAGGATACGCAATAGAGTGGAAGGCCTTCCGAAAAACTTCCCTTATCGTCCCATCGTATGAGGGAAATTGAAACGCTGACGGTTGGTTCGTCTTAGCGAATCCTTGAGTAGTTAAAATGTCGCATAAATTTGCGACATATAAATACCTCTTATTTTATGGGTTAGAAACACATATATGGGCACTGCTTAATTTATGGGGTACAAACTTGTATATAAGCCCCCTAATTTATGGAATACCAACACGTAAAAAAACGCTACTTATGAGCTACAAACACGTATTTAAACACTAACTAATATATTGGGTACAAACATGTATATACACCACCTAATTTATCGGGTACAAACACTTATATAAACTCCACCTGATTAACGAGCTACATATGCGTATATAAACATCAAATTTACAAGGTACAAACCTCTATATTATCACCATGTTTAAGATGTATAAACACGCATATAAGAGCGTGTTTACGAGGTACAAACATGCATATAAAAGCGTGTTTACGAGGTACAAACATACATATAAAAGCGTGTTTACGAGGTACAAACATACATATAAAAGCGTGTTTACGAGGTACAAACATGCATATAAAAGCGTGTTTACGAGGTACAAACATACATATAAAAGCGTGTTTACGAGGTACAAAAATACACATCAAAGCGTGTTTACGAGGTACAAACATGCATTTAAAAAGGTGTTAACGAGTTAAAAACATACATTTAAAAACGTGTTTACGAGGTACAAACATGCATATAAAAGCGTGTTTACGAGGTACAAACATGCATATAAAAGCATGTTTACTAGGTACAAACATACAGAAATAATCATGTTTACGAGGTACAAACATGCATATAAAAGCGTGTTTACGAGGTACAAACATACATATAAAAGCGTGTTTACGAGGTACAAACATACATATAGAAGCGTGTTTACGAGGTACAAACATACATATAAAAGCGTGTTTACGAGGTACAAACATACATATAAAAGCGTGTTCACGAGGTACAAACACGCATATAAAAGCGTGTTTACGAGGTACAAACATACATATAAAAACGTGTTTACGAGGTACAAACACGCATATAAACACTATCGAAAATTTTACCAGGTACCACTACGTATGTCTTATTGAGCTTTAATTAAATGTAATTTGGACCAATAAATATTTTTGTTACCTGTAGTTGATAAATTACCACTGGTTTAATTAATTCAAGTGTATTTGATTACTTAAAGGAGAATAAATAAAATATAATGCGAAAAGTTGTTATTTTTTAACACGTAATTTTTTTTTCATTTCTGAAAATTTTGAGATCAGTTCCCCAAAATTTTTTTTCACTTCTGAAAATTTTGAGATAGGTTAAAAATGTCTTTTTATCACTTCTGAAAATTTTGAGACCGGTTCAAAGTTTATTTTTTTCACTTCTGAAAATTTTGAGTCCGGTTCAAAATTTCATTTTTTCACTTCTGAAAATTTTGAGACGGGGTTCAAAATTTCTTATTTTCACTTCTGAAAATTTTGAGATGGGGTTCCAAATTTCTTATTTTCACTTCTGAAAATTTTGAAACCAGTTTAAAATTTCTTTTTTTTTTTACTTCTGAAAACTTTGAGACCGGTTCAAAATTTCATGATTGAGTCGGTGCCCAATACTACACTATGGAGGTTAAAAGTTGTTTTGGTAGGGATTTGTGTTTTATTATCCACTTCTTGATCCATACAAGGACAGAACTTTCACCCAATGGTAATGAAAAAGGCAATAAAGGTAATTAATGATGGCAAAATGTGGCAATAACAAGCTTCGTCTACAGTTCAAATGAACTATGCACGAACACGTTCCCACAAAGAGTATAAGAGCCCCGAACTGCGAAATTAAAGACGGGTTTTATCTAAACCTAAACTTTAACGTAGATTTTTTATAACGTTTAACGCCATCTTTCTCCTTTTGCTGGGTCTAAGCACGCGCGAAAAAAATAAGAAATTTGTAGGAAGTGTAAGAGATGCCCCGAGAGAGAGAAACCTACTTTGGGGGTGGGGGCACTTCGGTCGAGGTCAGTTGTAGCTGGGAAATTCCACCCCTTCCCCACTTCTCTATACCATCCCTTGGGAAGGGAAGACCACCCTCGTTGCCATGGCAAATTAGGGGATTTATGATCTATGATTTGACACTAAAATCATTTTTATTATTATCATTTTTTGCGACTATACTCGTATCGTCAAATATGACATTTGAGTTTTCCATAAAATACATTTTAGAAAAATGTCACTAATGGTTTTTTTTATATTGAAAACATCTGCAAACTACCCCGGTCAAAAGTGATGAAAATCCTGATGTACAAAGATTCGCCTTTAGCGGCTTTTAGAGCTGCAACTCGTCTAAGCATAGAATGAATCAGGTCTCAGATTACAGGTGTGGTATTTCCGACCCGAAATTATGACAGAGTTCCTGTTTTTTAAAGGATTTTTTACCAGGTTCTTGTCAAGTATCCACCACACATATTCCATTGAGTTTATGTCAGGGATCTGACTAGGTTAAGGAAGTAGTTTGATGCCGCTTTGGACTTCCAATTCTTATTGTCCTTGTTGCAGTAGGATAAGGAAATCAATCTTCCTTGAATAAAGGACTTTCCTTTTCAAGTTTACCGATAGAAAAAAACTGGTAGAGCTCCCTCTTTAAGAATGCACGTGTTTTTTTTTTTGATTTTGACAACATACTCAACAAACTCTCACTTTCCATTATTTCAAATTACTTCCCTAGCCATAACAAATAATACACCACGTTTTAGTATCGGTTTGAACCTGTATATCTTAACCTTCTGATGGGATAATTTCCAAACCCATACAAGTCTACTGTCTTGAAAATTCCGCCATTCTTGATTCGTCAGACAGAAATTATGCTGTGCCAAATATCTAAATGCTTGTTACTCCTTCACTCTCACTCTTATACAGGCTGCCCCCCCCCCCTCCCTCACCCACATTCCATATGCTTCATTTCTTAATTCGACAAAACATTAAGAGAAATGAAGCCTATTGGAAGTTGAGGCCTGTTTTGGGGATCAGCTGTATTAGTCATAGTTAAAAGAGGCTTCCTTTTGGCTGTACCTCGATAATATCCAAGAGGGGAAAGGTAATGTTCATGAGCTGATTTGGAAACTTTTTGCCGATTCAGAAGCTCTCAACCGAGGGTTCTTTTACAAGGACCAGTACCATCAGGTCGGGTCTCCGATGATGTTTTGTATATGTATAATTATATGTATATATATGTATATTAGTGTAAATGGGTAGCAGTCTTTCTTGTATGCAGATTTTGTTAAAGTTTCCAAATAAAATTAATTTAGGCGAAATATAAAATGGTCTTTAACACAATCTGTATATCTATATGTAATTTTAATCCACCTTTAATTGGTACTACAACGAGCTCTTTTAATTGGTTAATTTGGGCTTAATCCTTTCATCTTAAGTCGTTGTAGTCCGGTTCCAATTCGGACCACTTGCACCGTTGAATTTATGTTGTTTATGCAGTAAATAGCTAAAGATCATCGTTCTATCACTGCATTTCAGGAAGATATATCCTAAATTGTCTTCTAATTGCGATTTAGAACCCAACACGTTCCTTTTGTAACGTGGAAGTGGACACAGGAAGAGAAGTACCAACAAATCTCAAAAAGATCCTAACCCAATCCAAGATTAGTTCTATGGGAGCAGCTTCCAAGGTCAAATGATCCCTTTCAAAGAACGTGATAGGCGAAAGAGAGAGAGAGAGAGGGCGGGGGGGCTAACCTGCATCCTATGGAACACGCAAATACCCCATAATGTGTTGACCTATCTGTGTGTACACTAGAGAATGTATGTGTTTATGGCTTATTCTAAAGGCGGTCACTAATCTGACTATAGGAAGAGGATGGATAGCAAAGGATAAAGATTGATGAAAGGCTTTACATAGTATCGACTTTATAGATAAGAAAATGAGACTCGGTTTCTCCGAAGTCTTTTATTTGGAAGACTGAAGATCGAAACCACGTAATTCTGAAACTAGCATCCTGAATGAAAGATTTCCAAGAAAATGATTTTAAAATATCTATAAAAGTCTGAATATAAAACTCAGAGATAAACCGTAAATACGGACAAAAAGAGGCTGTAAAGAATGAATATGTGTTTGTGTTTCATTCCTGTGCTAATCATGTGATTTTCATGTAGCATCAGCAGCAAATATGTCGGATTCTTTCGCTCGGATTCCTTTCTAAATTCGTTGCTATATGAATGTTTGTATCTCCTAAATTCGTTGTTACATAAGTGTTTGTATCTCTTAAATTGTTGTTATATGGGTGTTTGTATCTCGTAAATTTGTATTTATATGATAGTTTGTATCTCGTAAATTTGTTGTTATATGAGTGTTTATATCTCCGGAATGCATTGTTATAGGATTGTTTGTATCTTCTAAACTCGTTGTTATATAAGTGTTTGTATATCTTGAATTCGTTTTTATATGAGTGTTTGAATTTCCAAAATTCGTTGTTATATGAGTGTTTGTATATCCTAAATTCGGTGTTACATGAGTGATTGTATCTCCTTAATGCGTTGTTATATGAGTGTTTGTATCTCCTGAATTCGTTGTCATATAAGTGTTTTCATCTCCTACATTTGTTATTATAGGCGTGTTTGTATCTCTTAAATTCGTTGTTATATCATTGTTTGCATCTCCTAAATTCGTTGTTATATCATTGTTTGCATTTCCTAAATTCGTTGTCAAATGAGTGTTTGTATCTTTTAAATTCTTTGTTATATGAGTGTTTGTATCGCTAAATTTTTGTTATATGAGTGTTTGTATCTCCTAAGTTTGTTGTCATATGAGTGTTTGTATCTCTTAAATTCTTTGTTATATAAGTGTTTGTATCTCCTAAATGGGTTGTTATTTGACTGTTTGTATCACTTATTTTTTTGTTATATGAGTGTTTGTATCTCTTTAATTTGTTTTTATATGAGTGTTTGTATCTCCTACATTTGTTATTATAGGCGTGTTTGTATCTCGTAAATTCGTTGTTATATGAGTGTTTGTATCTCCTAAATGCATTGTTATATGACTGTTTGCATCTCATAAATTGCTTTTTATATGACTGTTTGTATCTCTTGAATTTTTTGTTATATGAGTGTTCGTATGTCCTAAATTCGTTGTCAAATGAGTGTTTGTATGTCCTAAATTCGTTTTCAAATGAGTGTTTATATCTCCTAAATTCGTTGTCAAATGAGTGTTTGTATCTCCTAAATGCATTGATATATGACTGTTTGCATCTCCTAAATTGCTTTTTATATGACTGTTTGTATCTCTTGAATTCTTTGTTATATGAGTGTTTGTATGTCCTAAATTCGTTGTCAAATGAGTGTTTGTATCTTCTAAATTCGTTGTCAAATGAGTGTTTGTACTCTTACATTCGTTGTCAAATGAGTGTTTGTATCTCCTAAATTCGTTGTCAAATGAGTGTTTGTATCTCCTAAATTCGTTGTCAAATGAGTGTTTGTATCTCTTAAATTCGTTGTCAAATGAGTGTTTGTATCTTCTAAATTCGTTGTCAAATGAGTGTTTGTACCTCTTAAATTCGTTGTCAAATGATTGTTTGTATGTCCTAAATTCGTTGTCAAATGAGTGTTTGTATGTCCTAAATTCGTTGTCAAATGAGTGTTTGTATCTCCTAAATTCGTTGTCAAATGAGTGTTTGTATCTCCTAAATTCGTTGTCAAATGAGTGTTTGTATCTTCTAAATTCGTTGTCAAATGAGTGTTTGTACCTCTTAAATTCGTTGTCAAGTGAGTGTTTGTATGTCCTAAATTCGTTGTCAAATGAGTGTTTGTACCTCTTAAATTCGTTGTCAAATGAGTGTTTGTATCTCCTAAATTCGTTGTCAAATGAGTGTTTGTATCTCCTAAATTCGTTGTCAAATGAGTGTTTGTATCTCCTAAATTCATTGTCAAATGAGTGTTTGTATGTCCTAAATTCGTTGTCAAATGAGTGTTTGTATCTCCTAAGTTCGTTGTCAAATGAGTGTTTGTATGTCCTAAATTCGTTGTTAAATGAGTGTTTGTATCTCCTAAATTCGTTGTCAAATGAGTGTTTGTATCTCCTAAATTCGTTGTCAAATGAGTGTTTGTATCTTCTAAATTCGTTGTCAAATGAGTGTTTTTACCTCTTAAATTCGTTGTCAAATGAGTGTTTGTATGTCCTAAATTCGTTGTCAAATGAGTGTTTGTATCTCCTAAATTCCTTGTCAAATGAGTGTTTGTATCTCCTAAATTCGTTGTCAAATGAGTGTTTGTATGTCCTAAATTCGTTGTCAAATGAGTGTTTGTATCTCCTAAATTCGTTGTCAAATGAGTGTTTGTATGTCCTAAATTCGTTGTCAAATGAGTGTTTGTATCTCCTAAATTCGTTGTCAAATGAGTGTTTGTATGTCCTAAATTCGTTGTCAAATGAGTGTTTGTATCTTCTAAATTCGTCGTCAAATGAGTGTTTGTATCTCCTAAATTCGTTGTCAAATGAGTGTTTGTATCTCCTAAATTCGTTGTCAAATGAGTGTTTGTATGTCCTAAATTCGTTGTCAAATGAGTGTTTGTATCTCCTAAATTCGTTGTCAAATGAGTGTTTGTATCTCCTAAGTTCGTTGTTATTTGACTGTTTGACAACCTTATCTGCCTGAATCTGAGCCTTAGCTTCGATGATACAAGTTTCTAAGTAATCTTTAGATTTCACGTAATTTTCTTACCGTGTGAATACATTTATTGATATAAATATTGACCAATGTCGTCAAAAACGATGGTAATATTTAAGTAATAATTGTTATTATATTATTATTTGCTTCGTAACGCTAACAAATATGGATTTGTTGAATTTCAAAACTACTCATTATTTGGTACCATTTAGCCCCTTTGAACTGTTTTATGTGGTTTTATGGAACTAAATTCGGGAGAGTTGTGTTCCTTTATAACCTTAACAATTTACTTGGGACATACCTTCTAAACCTCCGTATTTCCTTTAACTTCACCCTTTACGAACTATTTAGGGTATTTGCCACAATAGAAGTATACTTTACTAATTTTAATAAATATAAATTATTATATGTTTACTATCTTACAAACATTTAAGCAACTTTCTTCTTTGCCCCTCCCACCACACGACCAGACTGGATTGAAGAGTAATTATACTCATTGTATTATTAATTATTTCGTAGGTCTTAATTATAGAATTGAGAGCGGCATCAATATTGGTTGGTCGCCGACTTAATTGTGAGGCGCATCTGGGCCATCGGCGCACGACGCCGTTACAACATTATGAGAATGCCGACACTTACGATCGAAGCGTCCGCTTATTGTTGCATCGTAAGCCTATTAAGATAATTAAGATAATTGCAATCATTGGCAAGTCAAAAGGATGCAATTAGTTCCAATGGTTATTGATCGCGTGCAGTTTAAATCGCCGGTTTCCCCCACTTCTGAATAAGCAGTGAGGGAACGAGGGGCTGAGGGAAGGTATCAATGAAACAGTGATGGGGGGAATAGGAATGAAAAATATGAAGAGAGGTAGGAAGTTATGTAAATATATTCTTCTTTGAATATGAAGAATTACTGAGAGATGTAATCTTATTTTCCGATTTCATTACCTCCTTTACCTTTTGTGCGTGAAAGTATTTATTAGATGTAATCTGATTAACTTCAGAATTCATTTGAGGGTAGAGTGGACGAGGCAAGAACCTATTTCTTTTATAAATTGAGGGGAAAATGTGAGTATGGGTTCTCTAAATAACATTCGTACTCTTGAATGAGGGGGATTTTACTGAGAAGTTTAATCTTAATTACCTCTTTCTTTGCCTCCTTTACCTTCTATTAAAGAAAAAGTTATTGAACTGTGAGAAAGTGTACATGGAAATAGAGTAAGAATTTGGTAAATGTGTGGGATCAATGGATCCCTAACTATTCCTCATTCAATGGTGACTTAGATAGACAAAATCAGTAATGAGCATTAGGTGTATATCAGCCTGTAAAAAGATTTGGGAGAGTAAATAAAAATAAAGAAGAGAATCTGGATTGATACAGAAAACATAACAAATGTTGCGACAAAAAAAAGCAGTACAACGCGTAACAAATTGTGAGTCAAAGGAACAAGCTTCGAACCCCGTTGAATTTGACCTAAGTGAGGAAAAAGTGAACCCAGAAGAAATGTATAAAGTCCTAAACACAACAACATACTCTGATCTCCACTGACTTACAACTTTAAGACTACATTCACGAGCAGCTCTTTGTTTACACATTCACACCTCTATGACTTCACGTCCATTCTTCCGCTCATCACCCCTTTTTTTTAAGGAAATCTACGGTTTTTTGTACCTCTTAAAGTCTTAGAGGTCATATTTGAAAAGAGGTTGTTTTGTTCCTATTTTTTTCTCTTTAAACCAGGGACGAAACAACAGAAATTTAGAGTTTTCATTTTAAACCTTTTCGCTACCTGCTTTTTTTCTCTTATATATATATATATATATATATATATATATATATATATATATATATATATATATATATATATATATATATATATATATATATTATTTTTACAGTACATATCATTAAGACGTCTTTGCCATTGTGTACAGGGATGTCGAGATAGAAGTGAAAAGAATCGATATCACTGCTGTCCGGCGTGCGAGTCACAACAAGTCTGACTTAGCCAAGCGACTCAACGTCAGCGGAATGACAGTCCATAGAGTATCGGAGAAGCTCAAGAAAGGACAAGTCAAAGATCGACCTCGTTCAGTTAGACATCAAATTGTCAATCGTTGGTTGTGGAAAAGGTCTTCGAAAGTGCTCCAAAACTCAAAATGAATGCGCTCGCGAAGAAGAACAGCTCGGTGGTTCTGGTGTCCAGACCGATCAAAGAGGAGGGCTGCAAGAGTATGAAGTATGAAGTGCGTGAAAAGGCCTCGGCTCAGCGACTGTATGCGAGAATAACGTCGGGAGTGATGCCGTTGCCTTTTCAACGACTTGAAGATTCATGGCAATCGAATTCTCATTTTTTGTATGAAAAAAAAATCACGGTCGATCTGGTCATCACCAAGCAGAAGGACCGCGTGGTAAGCTTCGGCCAGGAAGGCTCCGAGGTCTGCTACGTGTCCACGGCTAAACAACCGGTCTCCGTGATGACTTACGGTGACGTGGCTTCGATTGGCGAGAAGAGATCGCCGGTTACAGGCACACCATGAGATATTACAGGGAAATCTTCTTAGTTACGAAAGTCCTGACCTGGGTGAGAAAGATCACTAAGAAGGCGGACTACGTCTTTCAGCAGGACGGTTTCCCGGCCCACATGGCCAAGAACGGGCATGATTGGTTAGGGTCGAACATGAACTTCTGGTCGAAGGGATATTGGCTGCCGCAGTCACCCGACCTCAAACCTGTTGACCACAGCGTGTGAACGCATGTTGACCGCAAGGGCTGCGAGGTCTGCCACAGCAACATCGACAAGCTAAGGTCCTCCGTCAATCGCGAGTGGGTCATCATAAGGGACGACTTCGTCTGAGGGTGTGCGCGGCCATCGGGTCTCGCCTGGAGCGCATGCTCGTCGCCAAGGGTGGCCACAATCATTAATATTACAATTTAAACACACCCACACACATACATATATATATATATATATATATATATATATATATATATATATATATATATATATGTATATATATGTATTAGTGGGTGTATTTGACAACAAATAGAGAGGGAAAATAGGAGAAACAACAAGTGGTACAAGGTTCTTTATTACTGACGTTTGGCCTTCATAGCCACGTCAAAATGCTTGAACACTAACTCCCGCTTCTTCAACATAAGTCGGAACTTGACCAATCAAGTGGTTTTCACCTTTCCTTTGCCTCATTTACCGTGAGAAGATGCAGAAGAACAACTTCGCTGCGATGGACCGCCCCAACACGGACCCAGACTCTTCAAAAACCAGCGAATCAGCGACGAACTCGGACTATGGTCAGAGTTCCCGTTTCCATTATATATCCTAGATACTTCTATTCACTTGAATAGAAATAATCTACGCTCATCAAGAGAACTTACGAAGTCCTACCTTCTTACGATTCAGATTTCAAGATTGAAAGTAGGCGAAGAAATCCTCCACGCATTAAGACCGGTGACACCTGACGGCCCCAGCCTCATTTGAAGAGTCGCGGTCGTGCGTGCGCGCGCTGATCCTCGGTCAAAAGGCAGCGGCTCCGCCTCGGAATATCCTCTCTCCTAACGTCATCAACACATCTCATGTTCTTATAACTTCTCTTACAGTTGAGGCCTGTAAAGACCACCGGTTTCTTACGTGTCCGAACCACGGAAGTAAGCCCTATAGGGGGCGCGAAGAAGGAGGCCCCAGTAGAGGACAGAAAGTTCAGGACCGGCAGGTGGGCCCTGCTTAGACACTTATCCTAGGTAGTGCAGAGAAGGTGAGCCGAGAAAAGAGTAATAGGGACACTGTTCGGATAGGAGCTTGGCAGGTTCCAAGGGAAGAAAGCTCCCCTAGCGGGCCGTCATGGACGATCCAAGGGTAGAGAAGAGAATCTCGCTCGGGGTTCAAGAGCCCTTTCCCCAGCCGCCGAGGGAGAAGGTTTTCACAACAATTTTATCTATGATAGGAGTTGCGTTATGTCGGTTGGTGGATCAGTCTTATGGCTATCTAACAATTTGCGACAGCAACCAGGATGTCAACAAGCTTCAGCTTGAAATGTCGCACGAAGCTCGATGAAATTCACCTGACACCGAAGGTTCCACCACACGTCTCAGCCCCAAGATCGATAATCTGCCGTCGTTTGGATCCCTCGGTCGGATCACATAGTGCAGAGGAAATGAAGAAGGAAATAGAAGCAAAGCAAAGCTAGGCAAAGGGTGACGAAATTTACAAATTTAAGAACTGTGACGGAGGGGAGGATACACACCTATTTAAGGCTACCTTCCAGATATCTGAGATGGCTAATAAGGCGTCTAAAGCTGGTATCATAATGTTTTGTACTAAGATCTCTGCTACGTGCATTGAGAGGGAAACCTTTTGTATCTGTACAGGTTTGCTTTCGTGCTACACCTTAATTGTGATGGTCCCCACCGCACCCTATCAATGTCTTGCCCCATAAAGAAAAACTTGGTAAATGAGAAGAAAAGAAAAATACAGGAGGGAAAATCTCAAAAACAAATACCAGTTACGCACAGGCGGCAACAAGACGCTACTCCAATTGTACCCCTCGATGAACCTAGATGTAGTCATGTGCGTAATTCACGCTCACTTCGTAAATATAGCCAAACCTGGAAACTACGCTACTCAATTAAATAAAATATTGACATAAAACGGGATGAAACCCATATGGTTTCCATATAATCCCCCCTAAGGTGACATATACCAAACTCAGACTGGGAGCAAACCTAACCCGACATAAAGAAATAGATCAAGATCTAGGGTTCCCCGTTTGAACAAACACAATACGTCGAAACTCCCGAAAAGATGGAAACGGACGAGCTAGCACAGAGAGAGAATATATTTCAAAAAGCAAACCAACAATGCAAGAACGCCAAATAAAGCAAACAAACTACTCATATGCATAAATCCACTGACCTAAACATACGGATATATACCTCACCATCGGCTCCACTTCCGAAATTGTCAAAAGTCACGGATATAATTGAAGGAGTGTCCAAAGAGAAATTTAAGTGTGATTACGATTGTGACTCCAGCGAAGAAGGTGTGCTCTCGGCAATAAAGGGCGGTAACATCGAAATATGCCCTGAATCATGTTTCAATCTTTCCCATGTGCAGTTCAAGAAGAAAAGATCCGAGAGAGTGAGGTCGCCTGCATGAGAAGAACCAGTAAAAGTCCAAATCATCCAGGAAGAATAATATGGCGTACAATACGAGATGTATCAACATAATAAAGATCTTTTCGTTCAATGTAAATGGCTGTGAAGGTAAAATGTTTGTCTACAATAACATCATTCGTGAAGTCGACCCAGACGTAGTCCTAATCACTGAGCACGTCCTTAATGCAGATAACAATCCCATTAAGATATATAACTACAACACCATTACGACCAGCCATACTAACAAAAGGTACGACGGTGTTGCAATAGCCGTGCGTAAAGGAATCAAGCAGAGAGAGATCATAAACCTGGAGGAATCATACCTCGCAATAAAGATCAGCACGACTATCGACGACCTTGTTATAGCTGTAGGGTACCAGCCCCCAAGACGACCATATCTTCCTATTCCCAATTTTCTCCGCTTGTTCAGGAGAAATAACTCCACATTTCTGATTGGCGATCTTAATGCCCGCTGTAGGGAAGCAGGCTATACCACGGCATTCAATGGATCAGGAGCCACCCTGAGCCTTTTTATATAACGAAATGTGATACAAAGAGTTGTCCTAGAGTTAGCCACTTACCTTACGAGAATATCCTCCACAACTCCTGCAATTATTCTCACCAATGCTAACTTTGTTCTGAACCATACAACAGTTTCAGATCCCTATATTCCATCAGACCCCATTAGTATGGTTACTACCATTTTAACGTCCCCTATACAAGTTAAAATCCCAACACGTAGGTGTTTGCCCAAGGCAAACTGAAACGTATATAAAAGAATCCTACAAAATTATTAAGTGGAACAGATGGAAGGATCTACGCTTGAAGACCTCAACAGACATTTGGAAAACAGTATGGCTGAACTAAAGGAGCCTAACAGAGTGGCCATCACTAGGATAGAGTACAAGACTCTCCCGGCGCCACGGTGGGACGCGGATATTATTCAAAGGAAAATAGAATAGATGAACTAGTTATTGAAATAAATGTATACGGAAACTCAGCAGATCCTTATCGGAAACTCCAGAACCTTCGTTTGGAGCTTAAATTTTTAATCAGTGAGAAATCAAAGATGATGTGGGACGGAATCATTTATAGGATGGACACGGAAGGCGACCCCATGAAGTTTTGGACACAGATCAAGAAGTTAAGTGGTACTCTTCTCACCAAGACCAACATTATCATCACAGCTGAAGGAATAAAGATCACAGATGACCGGGCAATTAAACATCAGTTCAGAGAACATTGGAAAAAGAAATTCGATAGTACACAAGAGGAAAACGAGGATTTTGACATGGAATATGAGAAGGAAGTCTTATCAAATTTGGAGGAGCGAGGGCCAGCCTTAACGCCCCTCTACTACGTGGACGTCACGCGGCGGGTGGAGGAAGAAGGAAAACCCCAGCCGACATTGCAAACAGGACAGCAGGCGAAAAAGACAACCTTAATATATACGGAAATCTAAACAAGATACGTACTAATTTGGAGAAGTTCAAAGTCCTTCCCATTGAACGAAATAAAACCACCCAACTATTAGTACGGGATGAATTCTACCCATATACCCGTTAAGCTCGGGCACTTGGACTTAGAATTACAGAGAGAGGGTATGGCAAGCATCTAGAAGTGAAGGTCGTGCAGGCCAAGACAAATCTACGATACCTCTACAGATTTAGGCGGCTCTCCCCTCCAAAGAAAAGAAAATTATACATGACTTTGGTGAGACCGATTTTTCTGTACTCCGCCATTCCCCTACACCTGGCAAGCAAAGGCTAAATAAAAAGACACAAACGGTGTAAAACCAAGCACTACGGCTCATCTTTAATGTTACTCGCCTGGACCACATCCCCCCAAGCAGAGTGCAAAATCTCGCTGAGATGGAACCCCTAAACGTGACCCTACACAACAAGGTAAAAGCCATATTGAAGAAGATCTATTCATACACACCGGAAAGACAACCCAAACTTGATCACCGAAATAGACACTACCAACGAGGTCTTGGCAGCAGCCAACTGCGTACGAAGGAGTATGTTGTACCACTGTATCGTTAAACATACGAGTATCCCGGAAAAAGGCTAAGAAAAATTAGAAAATCGTAGGAAAACCAAATGAACTATCTCATACATGATGTCACCTATGTCTAAAAAAAAAAACCTCAGTGGACAAATTAAACATCAAAAAGGAAAAATAAATGATAACAAACAAATAAATAAAAGATCCAAAATGGACACGAAAAAGGTAAATATGATGCAAAACGTAATGGAAAAAGAAACAGAGATAGCATGTGAAACATACATGTATGAAGACGCCGAAAATGAGTAAGCTTTATAGACACAATTCAAACAGACCCCAAAACAAAGGCTTGAATGCTTTTATTCTGTTCAATAGATACATGAAGGACAAGAAACCCAAGTAAAGGTATTGCTAGATGTACTGGCACACAAACTCTTCTACTATAACACCAATTTTTCTAACTATACCCTCTCCTACTATCCCACATCCATTCTCCTATCTTTTAAGTTCATTTTCATTTTTCATTTTTACATAATACAGGATCCGGAATCTTCCGAAAGAAGATTTAGAAAACACTGGAAAGAGATTTTCGCAATATAACCTGAGGAGAACAATGACTTCGACTAGGACTTTGAAGACCAGCTGCTCTCAGACCTTGGAATGACGATACATAAGACCCACCCTCACCCGCAAGTATCTAGAGCAAGTTAGATGATTAACCATGGGCGCCCTATCACCAGTGAAGAGACCATGAACACCATAAGGTCCTGCAAACAAAGGCTCCCCGGCTGGTCTGGGCTCACGAAAAAGAACCTCGTGAATGACCCACGGCAAATTATTAAGGACCTGGTGAACACCATGAATGCAGCCCTGAATACAGGTACTTCCCAGACGAATATAAGATGGCTAAAATCATCTTCATCCCGAAATAGAACAAGCACCCCCCCCCCCCCCCAGACCAGGTGGCTAACTACTGCCCATTCCTCGAGATACACGGCCAGATCTTTGAGAAGATAATAACCGATAGACTACAAGCTTGACTGAGCGAGTTAGGAGCGCACAACCCGCAACAGCATGGGTTTCGTCCAGAAGGGGGCATAGACACGGCCCTGGCGCTCCTAACGGAAAAGATTGCATATTGCCAAGCGAAGAGTTATTATGTAGACATCGTGCTGAGTGATGTGCAGAAGGCCTTCGACAAAGTATGGCTGGAAGGACTCCAATACAAGATCCTAGGCCTCCAGCTAGACCCAGTCCTGGAAAGAGTTCTTTGTGACTTCGTCATGTACAGAAGGGCGCGTCTCATGATCGAAGGATACAGAGGACCAGAGTTCGAACTTAAAGCGGGCGTTCTCCAGGGAAGCTGCCTGAGCCCTCTGCTCTACCTGACCTTCACCATCGACCTCCTTATTTCGATACACAGGAACACGATGTATCTGCAATTCGCAGATGACATCACACAAATCATCCCTAGTACGGAGAGAAAAACAAGGGCGCAGGCGACTTGAACGATAGCAGAAATCTCTAACATTAACCAATACGAGAGACGATGGAAGATCCGCACTAACAAGGACAAGTTCAGGATCAACCTGTTGAGCCAAAGACTGGCGTGTCTCATCGTAATATATGGGAGGATATATTGTTACTTCCCCGAAGGCATCGTCCTACGCCTAAAAATCTCCGGCGACAGATATTCGAGGCACTACACGGAGAGGCAGAATCTGGCGAACAGAGAAATCTCCATATATATATATATATATATATATATATATATATATATGCAGGGTAAGCCGTAAGTTTCCATACATAGGAAAAATATTTTTTTATTATGGACAACTATTTTTATTTATATAATATGCTCTACATGGTTGCCATTGTTTTAAAAACCACATTTTAATACGTGTTTCCCACTGTTGATGAACATGCATTAGCACAGTTGAAGTTATGCTTGTAATGGCTTTGGTGGTACGTTCCTTCAGATGATTTATGTCTCGTATCTTTACCTGATACACGATGGCCTTCAAGTGCCCCCAAAGTTAGAAATCAAGGGGGCAGAGATCTGGAGATCTGCAAGCGCAGTCCAGAGCACCACTCTTACCAATCCAAGCATCCGGAAACTGCTGACCTAAATACCAACGCACGTGAAGACGATAATGAGGCGGAGCTCCTTCTTGCTGGAAGTAAACTGGGAAGTTACCTTACTCGTTTACCAGGGATGGGAAAATTTCTTCTTGCAACCAGTTAAGATACTTTTCGGTATTAAGATTTCCACTGACAAAAATTGGTCCAATTATTCTGTCACCCCATATCCGGGCCCACACCACCACTTTACCGGCACCTTGCATCTTCGTCGGACTCAGCCAGTTAGGGTTAGCATTACTCCAATAATGTATGTTTTGCCAATTAACCTCTCCATTGACATAAAAATTTGCTTCATCAGTAAACAAGATCTTAGTTGAAAAGTTTGCATCCTCGTTCAGTTTGGTTAATGCCTATTCAACGAATTCCATATGTCTATCCGGGTCGTCTTCACTCAAATGCTGTGCCATATGCAATTTGTATGGGTGCCATTTGTTTGCTTTCAAATTTCGCCTGATACTCGATCTGCTGACATCACTTTCTGCAGACAACCATCGTGTACTTTTTCTGGGACACCGTGTAAACGCTGTATGTATCGTCGCTGCTGTGTCTTCATCGGTGGCTGTACGTCTTGGACCACTTCGCGGTTGATTTGCAACATTTCCAGTTTTCTGAAACTTGTTAAGAAGTTTTTCCAGTGTCGTGTGTGATGTTCGTTTCATGTTTTCTGTTAAAGTTCATTGCAACCATGCGATTGCTTCCCGACACAGCCATCGGTATGATTTCAATTCGGTGCTCTTTCGTCAAGCGCATATTAAAAAAATATATAAATTTTCCTATGTATGGAAACTTACGGCCCACCCTATCAATATATATATATATATATATATATATATATATATATATATATATATATATACGAGGGGCGGTCAATAAGTTTTGCAATTCGGATATAAGGAAACGAGATATGAGGAAAAGTGTTTATTATTTTTCAATATAACTACCGTCGACTTCAATGCACTTGCGCCACTTGTCCCTGAGGCTTCGAATTCCCGATAACCAGAAATCTCCCGACTGCTGTTCAATCCACTCCTGAACGGCGAGCTGGACATCTTCATCGTCCCCAAACCGGCGACAACGCAGTGCAGCCTTGAGCTGGCGGAATAAAAAGTAGTCGCTAGGGGCCAGATCTGGACTGTACGGGGGATGGTTGAGCTCCTCGAATCCGCACTCGCGCAGTGCAGCTTGTGCAACTTTGGCCTAGTGGACTTTGACGACGTTGAAGTCGATCATGGGGAGTGAGGTTTCTAGGGACCCAACGGGCAAAGACCTTGGTCATGGCCAAATTGTCGTGGATGATGTTGATAACACTTCCATGTGATATTCCAAGTTCTCGCTCGATTTCTTCGACCTTCACCCGTCCAATTTCGAGGATCATCCTCTCAACAGGGGCTACATTGTCCTCGTTGGTCACGTCTGACGGGCGTCCTGGATGGGGATCATCTGCAAGGGACTCACGAACATGGCGGAACTTCCTATTCCAGCGAGCAATGGTTACATAGGAAGGGCGGTGTTGGTGTACACTGCAACCATGCGTTCATGGATCTCTTTTGCATTCTTGCCTTCTTTGGTCAAACATTTGATCACTGCGCGGTGCTCAACCTTCTCCATTGTTGAAAAGTTTGTGACTGACGATCTGCGATCAGCTACTGCTTCTTAAATAGACGAGGCAGGAACCTGCGGCTGTGGGTCCTGACTTGTCATAACTTGTCCTAACTACCCACACAAACAGCCATCCCCCTTCCTCTGTTTTGCCC
Source organism: Ceratothoa steindachneri (assembly GCA_963969495.1). Taxonomy (NCBI): domain Eukaryota; kingdom Metazoa; phylum Arthropoda; class Malacostraca; order Isopoda; family Cymothoidae; genus Ceratothoa; species Ceratothoa steindachneri. The sequence goes on from OZ018327.1 coordinate 18,535,372, forward strand.
TACCGGTTCGTAAAACTTATTGACCGTCCCTCGTATATATATATATATAAGAAAAATAAAGTCTTCTGTTTGTGTGTGTCTGTCTGTCCCATTTATAGGAATAAAAAATCATGTTCTAACCCTCCCCCTCTCTACCTCCTCTTTCTCCCCCATATCCCCTATCTTCCCCTCCTCCCTCTGCCCTTTACAAAAGGATATCTAAAACAAGAGGAAAAAATATCTCCTCCCTCTCCCTCCTCTTCCTTAATATCTCCTCCCCTCTCTCCCTCCCCTTCTCCCGCCCCTACAAAAGGACATCCAAATCAAGAGAAAAAAAAATTAAAATCCCGTTCTTAAAATATAGTTATAGATAAGACGCTCAATATGTTTCTGGGGCCACAACGTTGTTCGCTCATAACTAAATGTCACTCACGCGAGAGAGTAAACTGCCGAGTACGCGCGGTGAAGCGTTTACTCATTTTAAGTATATTATATGAGAGGGAGAGTGTGCACCGCTACTGAATCTCTATTCAACCTATAATAATAATAATAATCAACAAATAAAGACATATTGTGCCACAAAATAAGAACTTCAAAAAATGTGAATCCGTATTTCTTTGCGACAGGACTTTTGATCCCGGGCAACGCCTTCGATAAAAAGTCTTACTTACTCATATTTTACTCGGACAACGACAGGTATGTCTGTTAGTGTATATATATATATATATATATATATATATATATATATATATATATATATATATATATATGAGTGAATTTCGATAAACTCGTGAAAAATGCTGAGGTTAATATAAAGCAAAAAAATAATTGAAAATTGACACTGCATCAGGTCCTGAGGCCCCGCCATTCTACTTCGTGAGGAAGGATATTGTCAAAGAATCTTTCTAACACCCCCACAAAAGGTGTGTATCAATCGAGTCCTTTATAGTCATCCCCGTTTACGGTCATTTTTTGTGGTGGTAAACGAAGATTACTATAAAGGACTCGATTGATACAAACAAACAATTATCTGAATCAGGTCGTTCAAGCCTCCATTCAACAATGGCTACGGGGCTGACTCTCATCCTTCGACAGAACAGAGCTTGTCACAATGGCGTGTGAGTGAATCCTTGATTTTTTTCTCTTTTTTTAACTGCTAGGAATCGAAAAATACTGAAGGATTGGTGCGGAACCACCCAACCTTGTGGGAAAACGATATGAAGGAGAAAGTTTGGATTGATGTTAGTGAGCAGATGTTGACCGGTCAGCGGCGAGTCGTTGCAGCGCCCTTGTGAGATATTCACCATCATTTGCATCATGTAGATAGATAGAGGGTGCTGAATATGTTCTAGTTTGAAAAGTGTGTGAGAGGGAATGATTAAGCTTTTTAATTTTTTTCTGGGGTAAATAAGTTGGAAGGTAGTTATAGAAGCCACCACTTAAAAGTATTTTTACACCAAAAAAGTGGTAGATTACTGGAATGGTTTACCACAGGAGACAATAAGCAGTCCAAATTTAAATGTTTTCAAGCGCAAGTTAGATGAGTATATGGGAAGGGTAGGTTATCATGGTTTTTAAGTTGTATTGAGCGAAATTACATTTTGCAATGTCAATATTGTTGTAGATTGGAGATGATGTTCGGAAGCCATTCCTGTGGATGTTGATTTTTGATCGCAATTTTTTTTATATTATATTATTAATATTGTCTATTGCAGCTGCATGATTTAGTTATCGACAAGCAGTAATGGCTGGGGTTTTAAAGTATTTCGGACGCAATATTGTAGATGCAGTTTATGGGGCGCTGTTGACTCGGATGACCTCTGATAGGTCTATTTTGCCATCAGTTGAATTATGATCTTGTGGATGCAGTTTATGGGCCGCTGTTGACTCGGATGACCTCTGATAGGCCTATTTTGTCATCAGTTGAATTATGTTATCTTATTCATGTTTTATCATCACCATGAAAAGCAAAATGCCATGAAAACCCAAAAGGTGTTTTCTTGTGGATCAATGGTTTCCATTGCGCAGCTGAGGGAGGTCGGTTGAGCGCTTAAACGAAACCTTACTTGAGTTTTCACGTTTTTCTGCGCTCACTGCAGGGGGTATTCGTGCACGCGTGTACTCGCTCAGCTTCTGTGTATACGGATTATGTGTGTATGTGTGCATAAACGCGCGTGGATGTCAGTAAAAGTAATTAATCTTGCAAAAGTCTCTTATTAATGGGCTTAATTGTATTTTATTTGTTTATTCCATTTGACGATGATTTGTGACTTCCGTTCGGCGCCAAGCGATTCTTCAAAGATGGCAACTTTTGTCATTTGTCAACCTTAATTTATCGTCGTGTCTCACAAACTGTTTTTTCAATAGTTTCTTCTGAGTTACACACAAAAAACACACACATCTGACTTAGCATACACATAGGTTGGGTTTGGTAAGGTTTTGTTAGGGTGTCCTATGGAAGATGATACAAAAACTAGTAAATAGAGTAAGAATTGAGGTAAAGAAGTTTGAAAAAGGCTAATAAATATCCTATGATAAATATGTGATAGAGTGATAGACTACACACTTAAGCAGTATATATATATATATATATATATATATATATATATATATATATATATATATATATATATAGGGAGAGAGAGAGAGAGAGAGAGAGAAAGAGAGAAATTAAATCAGAATACAAATCCGTTCGTGTTGTGCTTTTTCTATAAAATTTCAGACCGAAGGAAATTTAAACGTCTCAAACTTTGAATAATTATATATCACTTAACTAAAAGGTAAATTAACTTATATATTTCTCTAAATAGTTCCCTAAAACAAATAAGGAACTAGAAATCTTCCCTATAAGAAGTTACAAGGAGTTACAAGGAAAAGAAGTACCTGAAAGGCCTTGCGGCCCATGTCGAGGAGGCACTTTTTGCGGTTTCGTTTCTTAGCACGTACTAATTACTTGCTATGAGATCATCAAGTTTTCAAATATAATTTGTCAAGTCTACTCTTGAACGGTTCGACACTACTACTCTCAACAACTCCCGCTGGTAGTTTATTCCATGTGTCACAAATGTCATATATGAATGACTTACCCACCGGAATGGTATTGAATCTGTGCAGTTCCAGCTTCCATCCGTGATTTCGAGTCGTATTCCGGTTGAGGGTAAAGAACTTGGTGGAGTCAACATTTTCAAATCCTTTCAAGATTTCAAAAGTCTCTATTAGACAACTACACAGTCTTCGAGTCTCTAACAAATAGAGATCGATATCTTGCAGTCTTTCTTGGTATGTCTTGTTCCTTAGCGATGGGGTCAGTTTCGTGGCCCTGGCTTGCACTTTTTCCAGACGATCGATGTCTTTTCGATAATGAGGAGACCAGGAGGCCTCACCAGCGAGTTGTACAAAGGCAAAACAACCTCTTTTGTTCGAAAGCTGAATTGCCTCTTGATGTAAGCCAAGAGGCAATGAGCCTTTTTCTCCACCTGTAAGCACTGCTTCGAGAATTTGAGATCGCTGCTAATCAGCACACCTAAGTCCTTCTCGACATCAGTAGACTCAAGACGCATACCTTGTAGCTCGTAGCCTGACCGGGGGTTCGCATACCTAATGTGCATCACCTTACACTTGTCTAAGTTGAAAGGCATCTGCCACTTGTCAAGGGCAGTTGCCAGATGGGCTCGATAAAAAAATGTCACTTGTCAGCCCACTCGCCGATCATGCGTAGGTCACCCCTCAACATTTTGATGTTTTCGGGATTCGCTACGTCAGCTCCTAGTTTTGTTTCATCGGTAAATTTCGCTAGACGACTCACCAGTCCTTCATCTATATCGTTGATGTAGATGATGAATAATAGAGGGCCTAGCACGGAACCCTGAGGGACTCCGCTCCTTACTGACGACCACCGAGAGCAAGATGTGTAGCCTCCGATGGTAACCCTCTGTCGCCTGTCCGACAACCAACTTTCTAACCATTTTGCGACCTTTCCTCTTATTCCCAGGCCACGTACTTTTGTCATCAGTCGGCGGTGGGGGACTTTATCGCAAACCTTTTGGAAATCTAAATAAAGTAGGTCCACCGCTCGACTTCTGTCAAACTCATTATCCCGTGGAAGAATTCAAGCAGGTTCGTGAAGCACGAGCGCTTTCTTCGGAAGCCATCCTGGGTGTCTTTCAACAGATCGTGAGACTAAATGATTAATTATCCTATCCCCTATGATGTCTTCCAATACTTTGCCCACGATTGAAGTGAGACTTATTGGTCGGTAGTTTCCTGCGGTGCCACGGTCCCCCTTTTTGTTGATAGGAATGACATTGGCCATACGCCAGTCTGCAGGTATTTCGCCACTATCGAGCGATGAGTTGAAGATCTCAGAAAGATGAGTGCTCACCTGATCTTTCACCTCACACAGCACCCTTGGCAGGAAGCCATCAGGACCTGGAAATTTATACGCATTTAACTGACCTAGCCTCCTAGCAACCTCTTCGAAAGTTGTAGTTATTGCTTCTAGTGATTCTAACTCACGATATATCACTATCGGCGGTCTGGTTATCTCTCCGTCCCTTTCCCTCGTGAAAACCGAGGAGAAGTAGTCGTTGAGTATGCCAGCTATTTCCTCATCTCAATCCTGAAGAACGCCGTCCGCGTCACTCAGGGGTCCGATGCGTTGGCGTACTGGTTTTCGGCTGTTCACGTACGCAAAGAACTCTTTGGAGAAAGAGGCTACACGAATTTCTTCGTTATGCTTAGCCGTGCGCACTAGTTCCTTAACCGTTCTACTATGGGTCACATAGGCTTCATGGTGCAACGCACTACTATTCCTCTCCCATGCTCTGTACGCTGTATTTCTAGCTTTAATAGCACTAGCGATTTCTTGAGAAAACTACCTAGGTTGAATGTTCACTAGTCTGACAGCCTTCGTGGGAACGAACTCGGCCTGATGGTCCATAAAACGATTCATGAAGTCGATTCATTTGGAATTCGTCCCGCCTTCGTTAGTTGGTTGCATCTGGCCAAGTGCCCCCCCGAAGCCCATCGAAGTCTGTAAGGACACAGAGGTTTACTCGTGTATTTCTCAATGATAGCGATGCCTCAATCTGCTGCATCATACATAGTCCACCATCAGTTTGTTAGCTTGGTTCCTTGTCAGACGGTAGTTTTCGTCAGTAGGTCATGTTTTAGTGTCTTCGGTGAGGAACGCGGCCTCAACTTGGAGAAACTGTAATACGAGTAGTGTGGTAGATTGACTCACCACCCACGGATTTAAACCGCTTTCCAATTGGAGTCCCTTTCCTTGGACCGGAGGTTTTCTGGTTAGCCCCCATGTTCCGTATTTCATTTTCGTCACCTAAGTCATGATCAGTTAAATACATATTTAAATCCTCCGATATATATACGCCATCGATGACGGAACACATTTCAGTAAGCTGCGTTTCCAAAGTCTTTTCAGGATAACTTCCAAGAATATTGCAGGGCCTAACTTCATTCTGAGGAGCTTTGACGGTGACTGCAATCTCGTTCTAATGACGCACGTTACGAGGTTCACGAAGAGAGCCATAAACGAACATCACTCAGTTCTTGGAGACGATGTTCGGAGAACTGTAAACGAAACAATGTTATTTTTAGGCAGTAAATAGGTTTGACAATCCATCAGGCCTGATTGAAAGGCCCCGGAGGCCGAAGATTGGAAGGTTTTAAGTCGTTTACGAAGTAGAAAATGTCCAATCAAAGAAGCTCTTCATAATCTTCTTGAGGATGATTACCACTTCTTAGGGAATCGGTAAGTGTCTTTTACCTCAAGTGGCATTTGTGAAAGGGAAGCATTGTCATTATGAAGGTTTTAACCACATCATCGTCCTTGTCAAATACATCCACAGTTCGAGTATCGCCTACAAATTCTCGATTGGTTTCAAATCTGTCGAATTCCCGGGCCAAAGTCACAAAGGTTTTATGTTATTTTAGCCAAGAACTTTGTTATTGCTTTTAATTTGTGAGTAGGTGCACCATCATGCTGAAAAATACAGTTATCATTCCCAAATTGGTTCTGAACTGTTGGCATAAGCCGGTGATGAAGTAAGTTTTGGTACAATTTTGAGTTCGTGGCAATGTTCCTGGACAAAATTGTTAATGATCCAGTTCTCTAAGATGAGAAGAAGCACCAGACATAGAGAGTGTCCGGATGCTTCACTGAGGGTACGACACAAGACTCGTGAAAGCGCCCTAACCAGGGCTCGTCCAGAAGCTCCAAACAAGCGGAAGGGAGCGGCATCAGAGAATATCCATTTGCCCGTCTTCAACAGTCATCATCATCATCATCATCATCATCATCATCATCATCATTATCATCATCATCACTAACTCTATAATTTAAGAAGAGGATCTATTTTTTAGTATTTGAATAATAATTTCATCCTAGTTTGGTTATGACTTGTTTTTTATCAAAGTTATTTCTAATAATTCTTTTATAATACCCAAAAACAAAATGGTGAAGTTCAAAAATAAATATAAATAACGAAATTTTGTGAATTTTTAAAACCCAAAGAATTACAAATGGTGAAATTCAGAAAATTTATTTTTATATATCTTCTTCTATAACTATTTTAGCAACGTGATATTTTGAAAGGGGAAAAATTTAGTTCCTTTTTAAAATTATTATAATTGGCGAAGTTCAGAAAATTTATACAAATTTAACCATGGCTGCTTTTTTTTAGATTTTAAATTTTAATCTTAGTAGGAAACCATTGCCTGATATTCTTATAAATTTTAATGTTCCTTAGAGAATTTTAGAAATCACGCCTTATTTTAGTTTCCCTTTAAGCTATTTTGATGTGATCCGAGCAGTAAAAAAACGGCGTGTGGTCCCTCTTTCCTATCATGTTTGATGAGAACGAGGCAAATATACATACTGATATGTTTATTTTTAGTCTTCCGTAAAAAAAATCCCCCGTTAATTAAAAGATGAGGACATTTTCTGGTTGAAAAAATACAATTATGACCATATATGATGAGCACTAGTTGTCTATAGCAGTGCTTTTCGGGTGAGTATTAAAGACTAAAGCAATGGCTAATGAGTATGTTAACTTAGATAACTCAATCATTAACCTACTTTCAATTTAAATATAATTGAATGAGGATTTGAAAGTTTTACGTTCAATTGAATTGAGCATCGGGAATAAATGCATTAGATGAGGAACCGAGTAAATATTTCTAGGAATTAAATAAATTGGGAACATATTCACTTAATTATTGACATTTATACAAGTAAAATAATTTATATAAATATATATTATGTGATTTGCGATTGCTTGCGCCGAGTAATTAGATATATTTAAGTGCAAGGGAGAAGATTGGAAACATACAGTTGAGAGTAGCGATTGAATTTGAATAAGTACAATTAAATCTTGATAAGTTATATGTATTAATTTAGATTGAATGTGATGTGGAGTTGGTGGTTAGGAGATATAAATACACGGGGTATAGACACAGGGGGAAATTGTCTGACGAGTGGAGAAAACACGAGTGACTTTGGGTGTGGGAGTTATACAAGGAAAAAGAAGCTCGAATCTGATTGGCTAATTTAAACTGCCTCAGGCAAGGTTTATGATTGGTTGGGAACAACCGTACATGGTAAGTAGAGGGTATTGGAATGTCGTACACGAAGTGTCGTATATGAAGTAGTGCGAGATGAGTAAACTCTTAAACGGGAAAAATGCCAAGGGCATTTAAGAACTTTTTTACTAGCTGGCCAAAATGACAGCTGTTACAAGACCTTAAGGTATTATGTTTATTTTACCTCCATGGATGTAGGTCTTTTTTCTAGTCGTTTTGTCTTTCGCATGAATGTATGCTTCTGTATTGGATGTTTTCTGGAATAACGTTTATTTGACTCTTATCAATATTTGGTAAATATATCAGAAAGGAAGTCCTAGTTTTGTTTCTTTTTTATTCTTTGTCTTTATTTTAGCAAGTTTCTATTGGAAATATATTTAATTTTTACTTTCATTAATTTGCAGAAAAAACATTGCCTTTATTCGTTTAATTAATATTTAGTCTGTTCATTATCGTTTTTTGGTGTGCATCTAAACTAGGGGGGGGGCGACTCGCAATAGGGTTAGTGGCGTTCCAGGGCAGGGTTGCGGGGTTTATGGTTTGTGATGCCTATGTTAGTTTCGTTTCTGCGGTTTTAACATATTCCAAATTGCTTTAGCTTAATAAAATTTTGTGTACTCCTTTCTATCACTCACACTCCCCTTCTCCTTCGATTTTCAACCTAATTCATTTTCTTCTTCTCTTTCCTTCGTTTTTCCTCTCTTAAAAGCCAGACCCCCATTATTATACATCAATTCCCATTTTTAGGGGAGGATAACCCTCCTTTTATTCACCCAGCTACAAAATAGCAAATGTGACGTCATAACAAAATAGCGTCCGTGATGGAGAAATGCCGAACGGGAATCGAGTTTCAGTCCTAACTTCCGACCTCATTATTCAAAGGATTGGAGTTCGATGTAATTTATATCTTTCGGGGGCTTCTTCGTCTCATTTTAATTAAAGTTTGGTCTATGGACGCCGATCTCATTTTAATAGCGGCGTCATAAAGACGTCTGCAGATGACTCTGGCGATTGCTCACGAACACGACGGCGTTTTGACGGGACAAGGTTAAATTGCATCGTCTATAAGGGATTCTCTCATTGATTACCGGGAATTGGCTCTGGTTTGTTTCATGCAATGACCTTGTAAAAGAGAAGATAGGAAAAGAATTTTCAGATGGGTCCTGGGCAAGGAAGGGGAGATAGAAGACCGATGAATATAAGAGTTTTTCTTATTTATCAAACCTGAATTTTCAGTATCTGGCAAACTAACGATTTCAAATTAGCAGAAGGCATTTCAACGAGCGAGATTTTGAAACAAACTTTATAAAAGGTGTAAAGATAGAGGCGGTGAAATGTTGTGGAAGCATGGAAGGTCAAAAGAAGAAACTACTTATATTGTAGTTACCAGAGAGAGGCTAAATTTTACTGATATTAAGTGTCCCTGCAAATCTACAGTTCTGCAGCGGAGCGTGATGGAGGTAAGGGAGACAAGAATCACTGAATAGATCAGATCGTGATCTGACACTGTGCCTGAAATGGGTGTTAAAAAAGCAGGATTTATTTACTATTTGTTTTTAATAGCATTTAAATGGAAGGACCTTCCATTAACCAATATCCCAAATAGAACCCAATAATATTTATATGTTTGCGCCATCTTAATTTCTTATTTTTAGTACTCCAGTTCTATTTAATGTTTTTCCTTCTCTCTCTTCTCCCCTTTTACTTTGAATTAATTTGTTCCTATCCAGTTCCACATTACAACACTTTTCATTTTTCTCTGTTGAAAAATGGAAATTGTCGCGAACCAACATGTTACCAACATGTCATGACGAAGCACTTGATTTCCTCTATTCAGGTAATTAAAATAATCAAAAAAGGATAATTATTGGTTATTTGTCTTTTTTTATTCCATTGGTTCCTAAGCAATTTGTATTTTAAACTTACGCGACTGTATTGAAGTCAAAAGTCCTGTAAATGTCCTGTAATAACTCCTCTAAGGTCTCGATTTATATGTCGCTCTTTTAGGTGTTTGAGTGGACGTGCTCTGTCCGCAGAATCTTAATGCGATGGTGTTTTACAAGGAGTTACAAGAATGTAAGGAAACATCAAAGACCTTACAGCCTACTCCAACAGATCCCATGTTTGTTTACCTACTGTAGATCAACCTTTTATCTACTTCTTGTCCATCATTATCGTAAAAAAACAACGCTACTGTAGACCATGTTTTGATCTACTCTTACACTAACCTCATAAAAATCTACTGTAGCTCAAAGTTTATCTACTACTGCATTAACCTCTTAAAATCCAAACCCACTGTAGACCAAACTTTTACCTACTCCTCTCGGTATAACTTCATAAAGGAAAAACAATCTACTGTAGATAAACCTACTAGTCTAACCCTTCTGCCACAACACTGCGAACGATTTAAATTATTCTTCATTTCACTTCAGGCATCTAACCTTCTCATGGCTGATGCCAATTAAATGGCTTTAAATATTTAAATTGAATTAATTGAAAAAATCACAAATGTGATCTTATATAAAATTTCCCCCTACAGAATTGACCTCCATATAAATTTGATGAGTTGCAATTTTGATGTTTAGTAATTAAAGGGGTAATTATGTATCCATGAATGTGATAATTATAGGGAAGAATTTAGACATGTTTAAGAGGAACAGCCAAACTAGGAACCACGAGTCTTTTTTTTTAACTCACTTGTTGCATGATTCAGATTAATGGTTTTTTATGGTTGTAACTTTGAGTATCGTCCTTAATATATGTATAGTTTCATTCCCGATGTGCTTTATGGTACTAGTTATGCAACCTAAAAGCACCCTTCCCCCCCAAAGGATTAAATAGATTTGCTATTGTTATCACTTTCAAATCATGGGAGTATTTTTTTTTTAACTGACTTGGTTGCATAATTCAGATTTAGAGGGGGGGAGGGTCATCTTATGAATGGTGTTTTATGTTCGTAACCTTGAGTATCGTCCTTAATATACAATCTCATTCCAGATGGGTTTTACGATACCTTTTAGGCAACCTAAAAACACCCCAAATTGTATTAACCCGATTTTCTATTGATATCTATGTTTCTTCACTTTCCTCGTTACTTCTTTTTCAATTTCTCTCTGCACTTTCACATTATTTTCCCATTTATTACGTGTCTTGGTTGGATTTGACGAACTTACATTTAATTAACAATTGAAAATTGTTCGGTTTGAAATACCAACAAAACCCGAACCAAAATTCGATCGGTGCCTCTTTAATTTCGAATGAGGGGAAAAGTTTGGTTCAAGGAACGAGAGACGTGAAATCAAATTCGTGTGCGCGTGTATAGGTATGAGTGTGCTTTTATAATATGTACCAATCCCTAGCATGTAGATATATCGCATGCACATATGTATATCTATGGGGATATATAAGAATCTGAGATTGCTAAAAGAAAGTTTGGCGAATCTCGAAAAATGACACGTGAGAAGGAACAACTGAAAACCAAAAGAGCCAATTAGAAATAGGAGTCAAAGATGGACGAGACCGATTAGACCTTAGAATTCATCCCCAAATATCTTCTACCTTCGTATACCAATGGCTTTGTGCGCTGGCGCTAAAATTCTGCGCTTAAATAACTTCATTTATTCCCCACGACCCCAACTTGCGTTAATGTCGCATTTATGAATCCTTAATAGTTAGTTTAATAACGTCATCTTGTTAAAGTCTTGTTTATCTGGAAAATAATTTGCCTTTGCCATCGATAAATTGCCGTAATTGCTGGATGTCAGGGAGTCTTACAGGATACAGAGCGAAAGTTTGTACCGATTAAATTGTTCAAAAAAGCAACCTACACGACAGAAAAAAGATTAAGCAACTTATTCTATTAATTTTCTATTTCTATTTAGATTCGTGAGATTATTTATTTATTTATCTTACCCGTTTGAATGTTTCTTGTAGCGAAACTTGCAAATGGAGTTTGGTTTTATTTTCTCTCACGAAACCTTGGGTAATGAGGCAGTAATAAATGGCAAAACGAAAGTAATTTCGAGGGTTGGAGGTGTCTTGGGGGTCTTTTTCTACAAAGTGAATGCCAAGGGTTCACCCTTTTATCTTTTCATTCATTTTTCGTTCATGGGGTAGTGAGTTGTTTTAATAGTGATGCTCCAATCTTATGAGGCTTATAGACAACATCAGCGGGGATTTCTATTTCTTATTGTCGGGATGATGCGGTGAGAAGCCAAAAAACTACCCTCAGCTTTTTCTTCACTACAAAACTCCTAACTTCATCCTCTTTGCTGACATCCAGGCAGGGTTCCAGGGGAAGGGGGGGGGGAGGGGAGTTGAGGTGGCTGAAGACCCCCAAAAAATTTCAGGCCCGTTTATGTTTATATTTTATTTTTAAGCCAAACTTGTATTCTGCTATTCAGAAAGAGGTATGTAATAATATAGAATATATATAAAAACAGTTTTTTTTTAAACCGTTGCGATCGAATGTATCTTATATGATGCATGTTTAAAATACAGAAAAATCTCAATAATAATGATTAACTACAGTATTATACCTTAGCTAACGTCCGAAAAGTTACAATTCATAATTTTCTGATCTCTGGGAAAAAAAAAATTCGGATCTGATAAAGTTAGTGCTCATTCCCGTGAAATATATTGTTATTTATTAATTACATCAATGTTGTGTATTATAACTATTATTAATGATAAATGCTACTTTCTCCCACTACTCAGACTGAAGAGTTCAGGTTAGCCCCTCCCAGATTTTTATTCTGGATTCGTTATTACCGACACCATGTTTCCGCGCTGAGGGGAGCAAGCCTCCCCACGACGCTGGGGTGCGATTATTTCTTCTTCTTGCTTTCGTTTTGTTTCTTTCGCGGGGGCGGGGGCTCATTTACTCTTTTCTTTGTTTGGATATAATTTTAAAGTAGCTGAAATTTTAATTACAGCTATTTATGCCTTTGGTGTCAATCGCCAGATAGGTTACAATTAAAAATGATTCTTCCCTTTCACATAGAACCGACTTTAGGAAATCTCGAGCTCAAGAAATCCATAAATCTGAAATTTGACGCTTTGTTGTACTATTGACTGTGTGCCGTTGCTAATTTAACGCCCGTCCAATTTAGCCAAGTTTTAGAAGAATAGAGACAAGGGGAAAGTTTGTCCCCTTTTTGCGCGAGAGCGGGAAAAATTTAAATTCTTCTTTAATTAGTTAATTTCGCTTTAATTAATGGATGAATTTCGGTTTTTTTCACCGTTGGAACAAAAAGAAATTTAGAGATTTCTTTCAAATATTTTGGATGAGTACGATTTTTTTTTTCTCGTCCTTCATTCCTATTTTAGGCCTCCATCCAGATTAAAGGGAAAATTGGACGCTTCCAACTTCGATTGCCTCATTATGCTCTTTACAAAAGATTTGATAGATATAGAACCCCTCTTAAAAGTAAAAAAATAAAGCAAAATACTTACACGATTGAAGCCGAAGAGAAATAATGTTTTAAGATGTTGTTTGTTTAATTATTCTTTCTCAATGAAAGGCCTAAAATAGGCATAGAACATTCAAATTGGTGAGTTTCTCACAATACATCGGGAAGATCTCTGATTGAAGATCAATTTTTGAATGGAATTAACAATTTATGTCGGTTAATTGTCCAAATTTATGTTGCAAAAAGGATACACATAAAGTATATGAAACTTTCAATAAACCTCTTCTTAAAAGTGTATGTATTCTTTCTATCTGATTCAATCTTTACAAAAAAAATTTCTTTTTATATTTAATGGACAGCGTATACGTTGGGATTTTTTTGGCAATAATTTTAATTCTAGCTATTTTAAAATTAATTTGGAACTATTTCAAAACCATCTAAATGTTCAAGAGTTATTTGGGAATCAATTTGGCATTTCTTGAAACTGTATGGTAAGTATATTAAAACTATTTTGCGAACTGTTAAAGTGAGAGAAAGGACGAGCGAAAGTTACTCGTATCGCCGGAAATGATTCTCGGGCAACCTTAGCCTTGACCGTCCAACTAATTATTATATCCTCACAGCCCCTCACCTAAAAAGGTGGGACTCTTGGCTTTTAAAAATTATCAGAGTTAAATCCGATTAATGCATTGGATGGGCGAGGGAAAAAGTTCCCCCCCGACCCTCGGCTTTTTACAAATATCTGGGACATATCTGACTTATGAGTCGGAAGGGGCGATGAGAAAAAAGAGAGGGTAGGTTTACCTTAAGCACAATCGCCACCCCTCGTGCAACCTTAGCCCTGACCGTCCAACTAATTATTAAATATTCACCGTCCCTCATCTAAAAAGGTGGGACTCTCTGCTTTGAAAAATTATCAGAGTTAAATCCGATTCATGCATTGGAAGGGAGAGGGAAAAAGTCTCCCCCCACCCGTATTTGGCATCCCAAATCGAGAAACCGATTCATATAAAATCGTTTAAATAGATTCTACCACCGATAGACTTCGGAAAGGTATAGCTTCTATCCATTTGGGGTATCTATTTGTTTGTGCGTGTTAGCGGACAGGATTTGAGGGTATGGCCAAGATACTTGATATCTTTACTCATAGGGCTAAACACAAATTTAAGGCCAAAAGAAGTGTTTAGTTACAAAATAGATAAAGAAAGATTGGCTTTGACCCATCAGCGTGTCATTTTGTGTAAAATTTCGATTTTTTTGCTTTAAATGACTCAGAAACAAACACCCGAACTCAACCTAATGAAGAGTAGATCACAATAGATGGTTAGAATAAAAATAAAAAAAAAGAGGGAGAGAGGGAGGGGGAGAATGCATGATGAATAAGAATGTGAGAACTAGCAAGCGAGAAGTTTAATTGAGAGTAAAAAGTATGCGCAGGTGCACCAAATTTTCACGTTTTTTTTTTAGTTAAGAAATTTTATACTTCGGTTGTCTGTTCGTTATTTATAATTATTCCATATTTCTCCGTCTGTATGTAAATTTTTCGTTATACACTCAAAAGTTCGTAAATTTAAGTGCACCTTTAATTCTCCATGCCCATTCTAGTATATGGGACGCTATTTAGTTTATGTATTTAGGGTTTATCGGCCATTTTAGTGTTTGTCTATGACGCCAAAATCTCATCTTTTGGGGAATGCCCCAGTCTCGATGGTATCCAGGTTAAATGGCATATGTAAAAAGAGGGGCAGAAAAGAGAGAAGCATCTACTCTAGTTCTGGTAGGACTTTTGATAAAAGGCCTATCACTAGAAAAACCAAGGTTTGTTTCCACTTTCTGCAAGTACAAATCCAAACTTTCAAGTACCAAGGATATTCAAGATTTGGGAAAAAAAATAATATGTTCCCATTTAACTGTAAACTCTCTTAATTGGTATCTTAGGACACTATTTCCCTGTTATGGAGCTACAGTGCATTGTTTTGAACATTTCAAATCACTTGGGACTAAGACAATTCTTTCCTTTTCATGTTGGCTGTATTTAATATTTGGCAACTTTATTGTAACCTCTTTGAGGTTATTTTTTCGACTCTTTGACTTCTCTGTCCAAGTATTTTTCCAAGTCTTCACAGTGATAATGATATTTTGACCTGATAAGGTAATAAATTTATGTTAAAAAAGTTTATAAAGGCAAAGGTTCGCGAACAGATCCCTGAGGAAGTCTGCTAATGACCTATGGTCATGATGAACTATTTACATTGACAATAACTCTTTACCTACTATGTTACAGCCAGTCTTCAATCCATTTTAGTATGTTGCCTCCTATTCTGTGCGATTTTAGCTTTATCAAGATGATTTTATGTGGGGCGGTGTCAAAAGCCTTTTAGAAATCGAGATAACCATATCTAGCGCTTTATCTTCGTCAAACGATGTTATCATTGGTGAAAAAATAATCTGTGTTATTATTAAGTTATTTACATCCCAAATCTCTACGATTCCTTCTCAACCAATCTAATCCACTTCCAAGAGTTTACCAGCGATCGGAGTAAGTGTAATAGGCCAAAGGTTTCGAGTATCAGCTTTTATATCTTTTTTTTTTAAATCGGTGATAAAATTTGCCTCTTTGAACTCCTGTTTTGTTCAAATTAGACAAAATGGTTTTACCAGTTCGCTTCCTAATGTTTTAAGGTATATTGGATAAATGTTATTTGGACCCTCTGCTTTGAAAATTTCCATTTTCTTAATGTAAAAACTAATTTCACTTTCGGTTGTGCTAATATTTAAAAGTGTAATCTTCATCAAAATTTATTACATTTTGTATTGTTGCTAAGTTGATTATATCTTCGACGGCAAAAACGTTTGTAAAATGTTTATGTAATGTCTTCTTCAATGACTTGGAGCGTCATTAAGAACATCCTCCGTATCCTGAAGGGATCCTATGAATCGTATAATTGGCTTACTGATATTTACCAATCTCTAAAATCGCGTTGGTTCGGGTTTTCACAAAAACGTTAGTTTTTTTCATATTTACGAGTATTTTTATCTGTTCTTAATTTTGCATCTGTCAAGACGAAAATAATAATGAAATCGGTTTTAATTCTCTAAACTATTGTGAATTTTGAAATTTTTTTACAATCGATTATGTTCTCTGATGCAATTTTTAATATTATTATTTATCCAAGGCACATGATTTGATTTATTAAAAGCTATTGGCTTGTAACTAACTGTTTCTTTTTATTTAAGGTGAAAAATGAACACGTTAGAAATCATTATACATTAGCTGGGAATTTTCCACTTTTAAAATTTCATCTCAATTTAAAAGTTTTGATCGTGGTGAAAAAAAGATAAAACTTCAACTGTGATGGAAAAGGATTTTTTTTAAGTGTGACAGAAAAAGATAAAACTTTTAACCGTGATAGGAAAAGATAAAACTTTTAATTGAGATCGGAAAAGGTCACATTTTTAGCCATGATAGTAAAATATAACTTTTAACCATGATTGGAAACCAGGTTTGCTGACCAAAAAGTCGCGTGACCTCACTTATTCTGATTTATGACCTTACGACCTTCGAAACTTTAAATAATTCCCGGAGTAACCTTGGGAAGACTTCGAAAGGGAATGTAAAACAACATAAGGGTTTCAAATTTCGTTAAAATCGGCCGAATAGTTATGATGTTTTTTTCCTAAACAAAATAATTCCAGGGCTAACCTTGGAAGGATTTTGGCAATTGTATTATTTGAAAGAGAATGTAAAAAAATATAAGATTTTCAAATTTCGTTAAATCAGCCGAATAGTTATTATTGTAAAAATAATAATCCCAAGGGAAATGTGTTTGG
Organism: Ceratothoa steindachneri; assembly: GCA_963969495.1. Taxonomy (NCBI): domain Eukaryota; kingdom Metazoa; phylum Arthropoda; class Malacostraca; order Isopoda; family Cymothoidae; genus Ceratothoa; species Ceratothoa steindachneri. The sequence goes on from OZ018327.1 coordinate 18,552,192, forward strand.
TCTGCTCCCAGTTCTTTTGGATCTTTTTAAGATTGCGACTCTTGAATAGCAAATATATCCTTGCATAGCCAAGCATATCATATTATAGCTTAGCCTAGTTTATCCTAGACTAGTATAGCATATCATACCCTAGACTAGAATAACCTTGCATAGCGTAGCATTTTATAGGCTTGGTTAGCTAGCCTATCAAAGCCTAACATAATATTACATAGCATAGCCTAACAAAGCCTAGCATAGCAGGGCATAGCCCTCCCTAGCCAATTAAAATTTAGCCTACCCTAGCATAGCATAGTATAGCCCTGTCTAGCCTAGTATAACTTAGTATAGCTTAGTATAACTTAGCCTAGCATTTACTAGCCTAGAGAAATATATCCTATATTATCCTATTATACCCTAGTCAAGCATAGCTTAGTATTGTCTAGCCTAACATAATATATGATATCCTAGCATAGCATTTTATAGCCGAAATTAGCATAGTATATCTCACCCTTGTGAATTATAGCTTAGCATAGCTTAGCATAGTATAGCCTAAGGTACAGTAGCCTAGCATAGTATAGCCTATTCTAGACTTGCCTAGCAGAGTATAGCATATTTTATAGCCTAGTCTAGTCTAGCAGAGTATCGGCCGAATAATTATGATGTTATTGCCAAAATAAAATAATTCCCGCGCTAACCTTGGAAGGATTTTGGCAATCATAGCATTCAAAGGAGAATTTAAAACAAAATAAGGGTTTCAAATTTCGTTAGAATCGGCCGAATAGTTACAATGTTATTACAAAAACAAAAAAGGGCAAAACGGACACCGACCGACATAGTGAGATGTAGAGTCACCCGCGACTAGACTCGCACGCGACTAAAAATAAAAGTATGAATCGTAGGCGAAAAAGCCAAACTTTTAGCCGTGAGGGAAAAAGCTAAAACTTTTAATCGTGATGGATGAAGCTGCAAGTTTTAATCGCGAGGAAAAAGGCTAAAAACATTTGCTGTGGTAAAAAGCTAAAACTTTTAATCGTGATGGATGAAGCTGCAAGTTTTAATCGCGAGGAAAAAAGCTAAAAACATTTGCTGTGGTAAAAAGCTAAAACTTTTAATCGTGATGGAAAAAGCTAAAAGTTTTAATCGCGAGGAAAAAAGCTAAAAACATTTGCTGTGGTAAAAAGCTAAAACTTTTAATCGTGATGGATGAAGCTGCAAGTTTTAATCGCGAGGAAAAAAGCTAAAAACATTTGCTGTGGTAAAAAGCTAAAACTTTTAATCGTGATGACAAAAGCTAAAAGTTTTAATCGCGAGGAAAAAAGCTAAAAACATTTGCTGTGGTAAAAAGCTAAAACTTTTAATCGTGATGGATGAAGCTGCAATTTTTAATCGCGAGGAAAAAAGCTAAAAACATTTGCTGTGGTAAAAAGCTAAAACTTTTAAATGTGATGGTAAAATATAACACTTTTAACCGTGATAGAAAAAGCTAAAAGTTTGGGATAAGTGTAAAGCTCTCTTCACTATTTTTAGATTGACAGAATCAAAGTTTTAGTAAATTTGTCTCTCTTCAAATACATTCTACAGCATGTAGATAATCTACTGAATGCCGCAGATTTTATAGAAAAACAAAGTATTTATCATTTTTGTGTGTGAACTTATTATTATTATTATTATTATCATAATTATTATGATTATTATGATTATTATTATTATTATTTTTATTATTATTATTATTATTATTATTATTATTATTATTATTATTATTATTATTATTATTATTATTATGTTTTCGTAGGAAAAGCCACATATAGCGATAAGGAGGTATGGGGCAAGTGAATTTGAGATCCTTGAATACCTAGGCCTTATTATTTTCACAGTAGGCTTTTCTGTTTTCCTGTAAAAATGTTTTAGTATGAATCAGTTGGACTTCCACCCCGCAGCCACTTCCCCCATCACTTCATTCACATAACGAAATTCTGGGAGATTCTCTTCGCTACCCTGTTATTAGTTCCTCTTCGGATTATTTCTCGTTTGGTTCGACGCACGGGACTCGTCTACGCCGCTGAGTGTCAGCGGTGCCTCTCAACCGCCCCTTCCAGACGATGTCCTGTGTAGAATGGGGAACTTTGCTGTAACTGACATCTCGAGGGTTGCGTGCCTTTCCGGCCTCAATTGCTGCAGGAGAATCGGTAGCTATATATCTATGAGAATTTTCCACTATTCTAAGCAACTATCGTTACAAATTAATGAAAGGAATGCTCTCGTTGGTATTGCCTTTAAATTGGAGGAAAAGAAATCTCAGAATTTCTATTGTCCCTGAGATTTCCTCATCGGATTATCTCCAGGCATCGTAACTTTCATTAACACTTGACACCCAATAATGAACCCTCACGGATGCTTATCCATTTATCCTATCTCTTGATTATTACCTAACTCCAACCACTCATTCGGTCAATCGTTTAATTAAATCAACTTTGGTCGTACGTAACGCCATCCATCATCAACTTAGAAATGAATCGTACCCAGGACGCCCGAGGGTTTGCGAGTGACCTCTAGTTAAATCCTGGCAGAATTAATTGGCATTCAAAACATGTGAATTTAAAACACGCGTCCGACATGTGAGAAATCAGAGAAGGTTGAGTGGGAACAGTCCCCCCAAAAATGTCTGATTTTAATTGTATTATTGATTAAATTCTGAGACAATATTTGTTTTCACGCGGCATAAAATCATTAATTTTGTTTTCTCGCTTGAAAAATGCGAATCACTAATTTTAATCAGACATTTTAGACGCTTTTTTTAACGGAGGCTCAGAAGCAGGTGGAAAATGGTGGATATTGAATCTCTGCTAATTAGCACCGACGAAGATCTTGGCTATTGTTGGGGGTTTTTCTCGCCTTTTTAACATTTTGGCAGATTCGGAAAAACTTTATTAAATGTATCTGGTTTTGCTTGTCACACCTTTGAGACAGATGATATTTATTGTATGTGTGAGTAAAAATAAAGATGTGCTTGAGAGTAAAAATGAGGAGTATGAGTAAAAATAAAGACGTGCTTGAGAGTAAAAATGAAGTATGAGTAAAAATAAAGACGTGCTTGAGAGTAAAAATGAGGAGGATGAGTGAAAATAAAGACGTGTTTGAGAGTAAAAATGAAGTATGAGTAAAAATGAAAGACGTGCTTGAGAGTAAAAATGAAGTATGAGTAAAAATAAAGACGTGCTTGAGAGTAAAAAATGAGGAATATAGTAAAAATAAAGACGTGCTTGAGAGTAAAAATGAGGAATATGGGTAAAAATAAAGACGTGCTTGAGAGTAAAAATGAAGTATGAGTAAAAATAAAGACGTGCTTGAGAGTAAAAAATGAGGAATATAAGTAAAAATAAAGACGTGCTTGAGAGTAAAAATGAGGAATATGGGTAAAAATAAAGACGTGCTTGAGAGTAAAAATGAAATATGAGTAAAAATAAAGACGTGCTTGAGAGTAAAAATGAGGAGTATGAGTAAAAATAAAGACGTGTTTGAGAGTAAAAATGAAGTCTGAGTAAAAATAAAGACGTGCTTGAGAGTAAAAATGAAGTCTGAGTAAAAATAAAGACGTGCTTGAGAGTTGAGATATTGGCTATAGTATGTGTGAGAAAAAGTGAAGACGTGCTTTCTGTCATTCTATCGATTGGAATTCTGCTAATTTTAATTACCACTCAGAGGAATATATTAAAAGAAATATTGTTAAATGCTCCTTCATTAACTCCTCTCCTAACTCTAATACATCGCCCGGTCTCTTTAAACTCGACCCCGTTATAAAAAAGCACGTCTTTATTTTTACTCATACTCCTCATTTTTACTCTCAAGCACGTCTTTATTTTTACTCATACTTCATTTTTACTCTCAAGCACGTCTTTATTTTGGGGGATATGTTTCTTGACTCATTGCTGTGGATGCAGTTTCTTTTTATTGTATATTTTGGGGGACTTTGATTTTGTTTTTGACAGACTCCTATGGAGGCTTTAAATTATATATTGTAGATGCATGGTTGGACATTCCTATGGATTGTTAAATTGTATATTGTAGATGCATGATCCGACAAAATCCTATGGATGCATTATGTGGGTGGGATTTGATGGATACGGATGACCTTTGATAGGCCCTTGTGGCTTTTGTCATCCGTGAAATTATGTTATGTTATGTTAATCTTAGCAGCAAAGCGCAAGCTCCCCACGTAGGGGTGAATGACGAAGCCATTGCCTGGTGTATTTATATTTGCGTATGTATTCATAATTATGTGACTTATATTTCTAGATTTCACACACACTCTCTAACACTTTGGTATTTTAGTAGAAATTCTATTTATATGTCTTTACCCTTTTGTACCTGCTTTTAATCCCTCTTTTCTGATCATTTATTTCTTTTTTTCACGCCTACTCTGTTCTGTATCCTCTCGTCGCTTAGTTTTCTCACAAATATAAATATATATATATAGATATATATATATATATATATATATATATATATATATATATATATATATATATATATATGGAAAAATATCCAAGACAAATTGGTGCGGTTAAGGTAATGGCATAGTTAGACAACTGCTCTGCTTCAGGTCCAGCAGGTGATCCTATCCTCCTTGAACTGGAAGACAACACTGAGGGATGACCCATCCATCAGCCCAAAAAAGCTGATTTCAAAGAGACGCCTTTATGTCGTCTCGTTTACCGTCACAGAAAACTGTTATTATTAATATATTAACAGCGTTGACTGAGCCAAAACGCTATTTTTCCATCTTTCGAGCGTTTTGGCTCAGTCAACGCTGTTAATATATTAATAATAACAGTTTTCTGTGACGGTAAACGAGACGACATAAAGGCGTGTCTTTGAAATCAGCTTTTTTGGGCTGATGGATGGGTCATCCCTCAGTGTTGTCTTCCAGTTCAAGGAGGATAGGATCACCTGCTGGACCTGAAGCAGAGCAGTTGTCTAATTTTGCCATTACCTTAACCGCATATATATATATATATATATATATATATATATATATATATATATATATATATATATATATATATATATATATATATATATATATATATATATATATATATATATGCCATTCTTTATGAGAATGAACTGAATAAAGTTTAAAAGTAATTGGAGTCCGCTTTTCAACCTTCCTGTGAGATTTTTACAATTGTTGCTCCATTCACGCCCCACTTCATATCCTCATATATATATATATATATATATATATATATATATATATATATATATATATATATATATATATATATGAATCCATTAAACCACATTGAAAGAGAAAACGGAATAATTTTTCCTTGCAGTAATATTTTTATTACCTTTTTTCGAAAAATCCGTGCACGATTTCAAAATTATAGCCAGCGAATAGAAGATTCCTTAGGTTAAAAACACTTTATTTATCTGACGCGTTTCGTTACAACTCGTAACATCTTCAGAGATACAAGAAAATAGAAGAGAAAATTATAAGAATTGTTTTGTATATCATGGATAGATGGTAAACGTACAGACGAACATAGAAGTCACTGAGGTAGGGTGCACTAGCAAACTCCTTGACAGGGTGGGACACGTCAAGAGCGCACGTAGAAGATTAAATTTGCGGTCGTATCCAGATAGATAAATGACCTGGATACCTGAGATTAGCTCTCCCGTGTGTTTCTATTCCAATTTTTTTTGCTAGGCAGTATTCCATTTGAATTGAATAGAAATAGTAATTGTCGCTGATCAGGTGCGGAGTCGATAATTTTAGTGTTCTCTTCTAACATTTTTCTGCTGAGAATTATTGCATGGTTTCGGCTGGTATGGTTTGTGGGGGCGCCATTCTTCAGGTGGTAGGTCATTCTTCGTGATATATATATATATATATATATATATATATATATATATGGAGTTTGTTAATATGTATAAATATTTTGTTCGTATGTTTTAATTACTTAGTATTAAATGGTGTATAATTATTATAATGGTATGTTTTCCAAAATCAGAATTTAACCAATATTTCTAATGTTTTAGTTTTAATTTATAACTATTGTGTATTCAGTATCGTTCTAAAAAGGTAACACAACTAAAACTAAACAAGTTACAGAAACACAGAGAGCACATATCCTACTTCTCCATAGCCGGTGGTTATCACAAGCAAAAATTACTAAAAAATAAACTGTTCAAGCTATGCTGTCCAAACCACTATAAAACCAAGAGACAAAAATGCTTTGTATTAAGGAAGAAAAGAAGGATAAAAGTGTTCTGAAGCTTTAAGTTAAAAAAAATATCACTCAGAATAGTTACAAGAAAACTTAAAGATCAAAGGTTAAAAGGTTGCAAGGTTGTATTTAGCCTTCGGTAGTGTATGGGTATATTTCTCCATCTTTATATATTTCTGCTGTTTTTCGTGTTAATTGGTGTTATTCTCAATTTGTTCCTGTTTGTTTCTATTTTGTTTCTCTTTTCGTATTCATTGATGTTTCTGACTTCTCTGGCTGAAATCTGTGATCTCAGTGTATGTATATTGTATCCTCATGCATCGGTTATGTATGTAGATTGCTAGGTGTATGTAGATTGTATCCTCATGCATCAGTTATGTATGTAGATTGCTAGGTGTATGTAGATTGTATCCTCATGCATCAGTTATGTATGTAGATTGCTAGGTGTATGTAGATTGTATCCTCATGCATCAGTTATGTATGTAGATTGCTAGGTGTATGTAGATTGTATCCTCATGCATCGGTTATGTATGTAGATTGCTAGGTGTATGTAGATTGTATCCTCATGCATCGGTTGTGGTAGATCGGTAGTGTAGACGGCATAGAGAGTTGGAGAGACTCTTTCCCAGTGTCTTTAGTTAATACATGGAATTTTTTGAAAGAACACAGCTTCCTCAACTTCTCCTCAACATACCCTATGACTACGTTACATAGACGATATCATTTTTTTTAGGGCCTACACGAGACAACCAAGAGTGAATTCATTCAATGCTCAATAACTTAATGCATTCAATAAAAGCTCCAGTAGAAAATGAAATTCAACATGAGTTACCTTATCTCAATTCAAAAAAAAGAACAAAGATTGAAATATAACGGGTATAGAAGACCTATAGCAATTAATTCCTATATTTTTTCTACTCTGCCCAAGATATTTCAATAAGAAAAGCAATTTTCTTACCAATGTACCGTCTTGCATTAAGAGCCACCATCCCAGAACACTTTAAATAATAAAAAGATTCAGTTAAGAACATAGGCAATTATTAATGCAGGGGTTCCCAACCCGCGGTTCCCGGCCACTTGTCAAAATTAACATTGCGTACGGCCCGCCATATCATTTCCTGGGTGATCGGTGCGGCCTTCCACCATTCCAAACGTGTAATCGTTTTAACCCTTTTGGCTCTGTTCTTGCCTCTCGGTTTGACCTTGCTACCTTTGTTATAGCTAAATCTTAATGGGAATTTACCCGTCCCTCTCCTACTTCCTCACTGGTGATTTCTTGTCTTAGAGGCGGTCCTTTATCTTTTACTAGCTTATATATACCCTATTATATTATTCTCTCTTGTAGTTTTCCTTGAGAATGAACTGAATAAAGTTCGAAAGTACTTGGAAGTACCTTTTGATTTTTCCTGCTGGTCATTGCATATATATATATATATATATATATATATATATATATATTAAACCTTCACGTTTTCCGCACAACGATTGTTCCGTCTTCAAAACACCTCGCCACTCACACGATCTTGATTTACAGACATATTATAGAGGGAAGAACTACAGTCATGGCCCGCCCCTTCTCCATTTCCTCTCTCTCAATCCCCCTCCCCCCCCCCCACAATCGAATAAGATAAACTCTTCGAACAAAATAAAAAATAATAAATGCGAGAATTTAAGAAATGAAATATCCAGGTCTCATCAAAAATTAAATTACATAGTTTCAATTCGCGTGGTTGTTATGAAAGCAATTTAAAAAATAAGGTTGCATTTAACTTTCGTTCTTCATAACTTTGCCCGATTAAATGTAGGCTTATATTCTCCCTTTGTGGCTACTTGATCTTGTGTCAGATTGTGTTTGTGTGTGTGAGAAAGAAAGAGATGAATGCAAAATAAGTGCCGCGTTGCTTTCTCGAACGGGTTGCTTATGTAAGCTCATCTTTGTCAATGCTTTCTCAATTTACACCATCTCTCTCGAAACCACGCAACATGGTAAATTTGATAGTGTAACCCTTGTCATAATGTGATGGAAGCATGGTGGATGCATGAAATAAACACAATATATATATATATTCCTTAAGGGTAATTTAGTTGTATCAACTCCGTTTAGCGGGGGGATTAAATTTCGTTAGAATACAAACTAAGTGTAAATGTTGAAATATGAACATCTGAACATCCATTGTCCACCAAAGCATTTTTTTATGCCCAGATAAACCTTGAAACTTATTTATTGTTTTCGATTTTGTAGGATTATAAATAAATATACACATATTAGCAAAATTGCTGAATTGATTTTCCATTTGGTATAGAAAATGATCTCCATTGCTAACATTTAATATCCCTTCGGTCAATGGATGAATGTTTTGTAAAATCAAAGGTTATCGCCAAATAATTATAGAAGCAAGAATGATATCAAATAATATTGGCCGAGTTAAGATTCAATAAAGCATTGATAAGCGAAAGGGACATAAAAAGTTGTTTATCGTGAGGAGTTGGAAGCTGACATAGTCCTGCCTCGTCGCTGGGTTGCTCTTGAGGGAACGAAGCGGGCCAACAAACGTCACAAGATTGCTTTTGTCAAGATCACGATTTCGACGTTCGTGAATGAGGTCAAGGGAGTATAAAGGTGGGGTTTCAAGGGAGCTTGGTGTGTGCTTGATGAGTTACTACTCGAGTCAAAGAGGGTGCATATAGTGAGAGAAACTTTACAACTTTACTGGGTAGGACCAGAAACATATCTATATCCATTTTCCTCAGCGCTCTATTGAGTCACTTTCACGCAACACCCTTGACATCTACCTTTCTCAGTCCTACCTGCCTCGTGAGGATAGAGTCACGCTGGGCAAGTTGCTGTGTGTGAATCGATAGTGGTGGCACCATTTTACAGGCTATGGTATGGGCATCAGTAGTGGTGGCACCATTTTCCAGGCTACATTATAGACATCAGTAGTGGTGGCACCATTTTACAGGCTGCTGTGTCGACATCAGTAGTGGTGGCACCACTTTATAGGCTGCCGCGTGGACATCAGTAGTGGTGGCACCATTTTCCAATGCTGCGATGTGGACATCAGTTGCGGTGGCATCATTTGTCAGGCTACTGTATAGACATCACCCAGTGTCTTGCTGAACTTCAGGAACTGACTAGGTGTGACCATTACTCTGGCTATCTCAAATGAAACACCGCACCACCACACAATCAAACACACTGTAAGACTGCACTGTACACAGCCACATGCGTCAACAACACAACATACGCTCCCTGGTGGCGTATGGGGCCCTTGTCCTAGAGCCACATCATATATCAAGAGCTCCTCTTTGTCCTTCTTCGCCTGGATGTGGTCAGTGGGGACCTGTGTTGTGTCTCTTCTCTTTGATTTAAACCCCCCGCAGGAATAAGGAAATAACGTTTCGAGCGCTTTCGGCTTTGGGCGTTTTACAATTGCTCCTGGGAGCTCGAAAACGAGGTTCAGATGCAGTAGGACAACAGGTCAAGCCAATTCCCCGTAGCCAGATAGTAAGGTTTTATAATATATTTTCTTCTAATTCTAAAAAGGTTAAGTTAGGTTAGTTCAGGTTAGGTTAGGAAAGTTATGTTTAGGTTGGGTTAGATTAGGTTATATATGATTAGATTAGGTTAGGTAAGATATGGTTGGATTGGATTTGGTTAAATATAGTAGAATTCGTTTAGGTTTGATATGATTTGATTGGGTTATGTTAGATATGGTTAGATTTGGTTATGTTAGATATCGATAGATTGGATTAAGTTAGATATGGTTAGAATGGGTTAGGTTAGATATGGTTAGATTTGGTTATGTAAGATATCGATAGATTGGATTAAGTTAAGATATGGTTAAATTAGGTTAGATTAGATATGGTTATGTTATATATATATATATATATATATATATATATATATATATATATATATATATATATATATATATATATATATATATATATATGCATGAAAGACTCGACGTATAGGTGAGAATGGATGGGGAGAAAGAAAAGTCCAGACACTGCACAGAGCTCTTTATTGACGTTTCGCCTCTTGGCTTCCTCAGAATGGAACTGACAAGAGAGATGGAAGATCGCCGCTCGACCATTCGTAAAGTTAGTCTGGGTCGCGGTCACTTGCTCTCCCCCGGCCGTTTCCCCCTCGTCTCGACCCTTCCGCCTCTTCATTAATGAGCCTTGCCGCACCTGTCGCCAGCTTGAAGAAACCGTCCCGGTGATTTGTCGACCTATAGGAGAGAATATATGTAGCTTCAATAATCCTACGCTCACGTTTTGATAAACCTTTTTGAACTGTACTCACCCCATCCCATTTGGGTAAATGCCCACATTCATCTATATGCACCACTAACGAGTTTGAAGTTCTATGTGCCCGGACGTCCCTCTTATGCTCACTAAGTCTAGTTTTAATGTCCCTACCAGTCTCTCCGTAATAACTCTTGTCGCACCCTTCACACGGAATCTGATAGATTATGCCCCTATCCGTTTGGGCCCTAAACTTTTTGTGCGAAACCAATTCCTTGATCTTCGTTCCAGCATGATCGGCAACTAGCAAACCCGTTATCCAAAAACTATAGGCATGGTGACAGTGATGTTGACAAGGGTTTCATCCAGGGGGTGCTCTTTTGTTACAATGCCTTGGCCAAGGAACGTGAGGTTTCCCTACCGAAAAGATTTAAGCACGCGTTAGAGCAGCTAGGTCAGTGTGAGGACATTATTATAACACAAGCGGACAAGGGAGGAGGAGTGGTAATATTAGATAAAGTAACCTACGTTGACAAAATGAATGATTTGCTTAAAGATGGGGATACGTATGAGAAAGTTCCCCATGGAAGCGCGGCAAAAGAGGCCGCAGCTTTCGAACAACAGGTGCGAAAAATACTCAGGAGAACGGAAAGGGGTAAGAAAATGACCCACCTCATTGAGGAAATCCCCAGACCCCCCAAAATGAGGGGGCTCCCAAAAACCCACAAACAAGGGGTTCCTCTTAGACCTATCACATCGGGAGTGGGAAGCGCTCCCCACAGAATTGCAAAGGCACTGGCCAGACCATTGTCTCAGGGACTGGGAAAAATTAGCAAAGCGCATTTAAAGAATTCGACCGATTTAAAGGAGAGGTTAATTGGGGTCAACTTACAGGGAAAGAAAATGGTAAGCTTTGTTGTAAAATCGCTGTTCACCAATGTCCCTGTTGACGGTGCTTTGGAGGCAGTGGCAAAATTGTTACTGGTCTTGAATGACGCTGACCTACCCGTTAGTAAAAGGGACTATATAAAGTTAGTTTCGCTATGCGTGAGCTTTGGTGCGTTCACCTTTGAAGGGGAAGAATTTCGACAATACAGGGGACTGGCGATGGGATCTCCACTTAGCGCTGTCATGGCATGCCTATTCATGGAGGTCCTTGAAACAGAGAAATTGATGAGGGTATTCGGGGAGGGTGATTCCTTGTGGTTGAGATATGTAGACGATGTTCTGGCCATAATTCCTGAAAATACTGACGTCAATGAGAAATTAGAGCGGTTGAATGAGATAAACGGTAGCATACAGTTTACTGTAGAGGAAGAAGTTAACAACAGGATTCCTTTTCTGGACACACTTATACATAGGGTTGGGAGTGCAACTGAGTTTTCCGTTTACAGGAAACCCACTAATAAGGATGACTTCATCCATTATTTATCGGGGCACAGCGATAGAACGAAGACTGGGGTGGTGATAGGATTCTACCTCAGGGCCATCCGGATTTGTAGCCAACAGTTTTTAACTGATGAGTATAACTACATTAAGAATGCTTTTATGAAACTAAAGTATCCGGAGGGTCTCTTAATAAAGTTGAGGTATAAAGCGGTCGGGATATCGGAAAGAGGCAAAATGAGTAGCACGACAAATGGGACCGCGGATAATGAGGCTTTGACAGGCGCATTGGATGGGGTCAGGTACCTTTCAGCGCCTTACTGCAAGGCTGCGCAGAACATAAATGTGGCCCTCAGGAAAACGGGTTTGCTAGTTGCCGATCATGCTGGAACGAAGATCAAGGAATTGGTTTCGCACAAAAAGTTTAGGGCCCAAACGGATAGGGGCATAATCTATCAGATTCCGTGTGAAGGGTGCGACAAGAGTTATTACGGAGAGACTGGTAGGGACATTAAAACTAGACTTAGTGAGCATAAGAGGGACGTCCGGGCACATAGAACTTCAAACTCGTTAGTGGTGCATATAGATGAATGTGGGCATTTACCCAAATGGGATGGGGTGAGTACAGTTCAAAAAGGTTTATCAAAACGTGAGCGTAGGATTATTGAAGCTACATATATTCTCTCCTATAGGTCGACAAATCACCGGGACGGTTTCTTCAAGCTGGCGACAGGTGCGGCAAGGCTCATTAATGAAGAGGCGGAAGGGTCGAGACGAGGGGGAAACGGCCGGGGGAGAGCAAGTGACCGCGACCCAGACTAACTTTACGAATGGTCGAGCGGCGATCTTCCATCTCTCTTGTCAGTTCCATTCTGAGGAAGCCAAGAGGCGAAACGTCAATAAAGAGCTCTGTGCAGTGTCTGGACTTTTCTTTCTCCCCATCCATTCTCACCCATATATATATATATATATATATATATTGGATTAAGTTAGATATGATTAGATTGGGTTAGGTTAGATATCTTTATATTTATTTAGGCTGTAAATGGTTATATACACAATTTGTCTACGTTCGTTTCTCCTACTCTGCATTCCACAACTGCGAATTGAATTTAATGTTTTGGAGATTTTGTTCTAAATTTATTCTCAATTCATTATCGCCACAGCTCCCACTCATTTCACCCCTATCAGTTCTCTCAGCCCCTACACTATACATTTACAACGCTATTGTTCATATCAGGGCAAACCAAGTTAAACTAGTTTATTTTACACGACTTATTAGGCCACTTTTCCAATAACCACCTTCTTTCTCTTCTATATCTTATATAAACCTTTTAACCAATAACACAAGCCCCCAATCCATCGATAGCCCCTTCATCTTCTTCCCCGACTCTCCAAATCTAAACTAATTAATATAATTAAGTAATTATACGAGTAGAAACTTTCGTAACAATTTATCAAACAAGATGAGTTTCCTCCAGATGATCTGCTGGAGAGGGGCCAATAACGGCCAGTCATTCTTTCGATCGAATTTAGAGCAACAGATGATAAAAAAGAGACTCTTTCGAGGTGGGCTGCGCGAGACTGGTTTTATTGCACGTTTAGAGAATCAAGGGAGCGATAAGATACGAAATCAGGAATATTTATTAATTCAATGGATTGAAGATTAATTATAGTTTTTTATTTAATATGAGTGGGAAGATTTTCCCACACATTCGTTTCCTATGACGTTGCATTCTTCTGTATCTCGTCATAAAGTCACAGTCTGTCGTTACGTATAATGCTATAAGCTTGTCGTCACTCATGAGGTGACGTTACGTATTTGCAACAAGAAATGGAAATCACCCTTCCATAATGTCCGGTATATAAAGAAGAAAAGAAGGAAGAGAAAACTAACACATGATAATAAATAGAATTTGGATATAATAAATGCAGCAAAAGTGAAAGAGGGGTTGATTATAAGTATGGACGCTCGAAATTTATTGTTATTAAGAAGGACTATGGTTAAATATTCTTCTTGGTTGCCTCACGTCAGCGGGTTCGCACCTCACGAGGATGGAGAACCTCTTGTGGGTTAATGTGAAGGCTGGCACTTTTGGTGGTTTGGATTCTTCTTGGTTTGCCTTAAGTCAAAGGCCTTGCAGCTCGAGGAGATGGAAAACTTTCTCTAAGGTTGGTTTGAAGGCTAGCACTTGGCGTGGAGTGATGGTGAGCGAGAGAGTTGTGGGAACGGAAATCTTCGGCCTCTCCTGTGTACACAAGAATAAATAGTCCACGAATGGTGTGAGGTTGCCAAGTGTTGTCATCATGAGGTTTCCAGCGTCCGCTGGCTTCGCTAGTGGGAAAGAAAGACGGATATTTTGATAAATACTTTAATAGTTAGAATTGTTCAAGAATTGGGAGAGATATACTTAGGACACACCTCTATTCACACTTAAAAATGATAGAAAAAACTTCTCAGACCGAGTTTAGACGATATGAATGCAATAACGGGATTATGGTTAGAATAACTTTAACATTCTCCCCCTCTTAATATAGAACTTCTTAACATCATCTCCCCTAAAGTTTTGGAAAATGAACTTCATCCCCAAAGCTTTGGGTTAGGTTAGGTATCCTAACCTAACAAACCTAACCGAAAGTCCAAATTGCCGACTTGTTATTCTTATTCTAATTTTCTCACTGTAAAAATTTATAACATAAAACCACAATGGCTTAATTGAAGTCTTGATTTGATCTAAAAAGATCCAGTTTTGTATGAGGGTCAGGTTATTAAAGAGTTTGCGACTTTTGTTTTGACATTTCAAAGCAAACCCATCTGGACTTTTTGAGTATTTGGACCAGTCTATTTGTTTCAGCCCAACTGTGAATGGCTTATTCGAAAGCAGAGGAAGAACGACAAATTAGAAAATGGTTTTGTGGGGTACACACAAAGGAGCGTACACAAAAATAAGTTTTGTTCGCAATTAAGAATATCCGCCAATGCGTGCGAACTTTCATTGGGGTCATTAAAGTTTAATAAAAGAAAAAAAATGACACAAAGAACCTAAGACTCTGAATGGTTTAAAATTTACATTTTTGCACTTAATGATAATAATTGGGTTCACGCACCCTTAAGCATATATATCTTTTGGAAATAGTTTACATAAATGGACGGAGGGCGTCAAAAAGACAGGTTCTGAGTGATTATTCTCTTTTGGCACTAGTCCACAAATTGGACGGAAGTAGCTATACCGACTAGGTTTTTATATGTATCGATGGCTAAGCTTTTGGAACATGCAGCATCCATGTTCTAAGCTTATCCAGCATTCTAACTACTAGACCACCAGCATCATGCTGCAATAGATCTAAAAATGAGAATATTTGATGCTTCAACATCCAACCAAATCGAATAAATTACAAATTAGGTGAAAGTGATGAAATTGTGTGGTAGGTATATAAAGGTGTGAAAATGGTTTCTAGTTTGCCCTGGTGTTAGGGCATCACTAGCATTCTTCTCAATTCTATTTCTTAATATTAAAAATATCCTCCGTCATTAAAGGTGCTGACTGTCGTTGAGAGCCAGTTTCCTCCATTATTATATATATATATATATATATATATATATATATATGCATTTAATCAGTTGTATTGTACTGTCGAAGCATTCGAGCTTTTCAAAGGTATCTCTTATGCTGAATCTCATAAGTTCTGAGTTTTAATCTGTTTCTTTTATTTGGGCATTTCGCCTCTTTTTATTTTAAAATTTTAATTATTTTTACAATTATTCAGTTTGGGCACTTCGCCTCTTTTATATTTAAAGTTAATTAAGTTGTTAATTTATACTATATTTATATTTGGGGGGGGTTCTTTAGTGTGGGCACTTCGCCTCTTTTTTATTTGTTTATATTTATTAAATTTTAACTGTCACTTTTACTTCAGTCTAGTGTACTACTACTACGTATACATAGGTAGTACCACTTCTCTCGCGCAGGTTCTACTGCTAGGGAACAAAGCCGTTCTCCTTATTGCGCGTCTTCGGTTTGCACGTATAATTAAGTCAAGGTTTATCGTTGGGAGTATTTCACGGTCTACTTTGTCCCATGTCTTTCTCCCTAGCCTTTGAATCTCCGTATTGACCGGCTTCAGTCCCACTCTATTATGTAGAGTTGCTTGCCGAATACGGTCGATCCTTTGCATGCCAGTGGTCAGCAGAGTGGCTTTATTCTGCATCCTCTGCATCATTCTGAGAGATGTACAGCTTGCCATCTGCGTGATCACGGCCGGGTACACTAGGACTGAGCGTACCAAGGCCATATACAGCTTTTTGATGTTTGGCACACTGAAGCCTTGGAAACGATAAATTTCCTCAGCTCTCTTTTGGCTAGGGAGACTCTGGTTTTTATATGTGTCTTATATCACGTTTTGAAAAGTTGTAAGCCCAGGACTTTACCCTCGTTGGAGTACGGATATAGTTCGTTATTGACGATGACGTCGTCTACTTTCCGGCGGTTCATTGGAATAATGGTGAACTTCTGGCGGTTGGTTTTAATTTTACACTTCTCATATCGGTTGATATTTTCGGTTTCGACAGCTGTTGCCCTCGCCTGACTTCCAGAGTTCCTGAATGGACTCAGGACGATTTGGGTGATGTCATCTGCGTATTGCAGATACATTGAATCGTACCTGACTGGAGCAGGCAGGTTAATCGTGTACACTAGGTACAGAAGAGGGCTGAGACAGCTGCCTTGTGGAACTCCCGCCTCGAGTTCGAATTCGGGTCCCTTGCAGCCCTTGATCGCAATTTGGGCTCTCCTATCAGAGACATAGTTGCAAAGGACCCTTTCCAGGAGTGGGTTAAGCTGGAGGTTGAGGATCTTGAACTGTAACCCTGTCAGACCTTATCGAAGGCCTTTTTTACATCTCGCAGCACCACGTCTACGTACCTCCTCTCAGCTTTACTGCAAGCGAGTTTTTCCGCAAGGAGGGCGAGGGCTGTTTCCGTTCCTCGTCCCTTGCGGAACCCGTGCTGCTGAGGGTTGTGGGCTCTCAGCTCGGCTAGTTGTTCTTGAAGCCTGTCAGCTAGGAGTCTCTCGTAGACTTTCGCAACGATCTCCAGCAGGGCGATGGGCCTGTAATTTACCAGTTGATCAGGGTGTTTACCTCCCTTGGGTATGAAGAACACCTTAGCAATCTCGAATAAATTAAAAGAAAGTAACTATAGATATGAAAATAGTAGGATAATGGCCGCCGTTCATTTGGGAAAGAATAAGCTAATAACAATTAAATTTTAATAACGTATGAAAAAGAGTTAATATTATTACGTATTTTTTGAGATGAGTTTCTATTTTAAGGAATAACTAATGTATCCGTGAAGAATAGTATTTCGTGATTTTACCGCTACAATAGATTAAAAAAATATATAAATTTGTATATAAGTATTTAGTTATGTATTAATAAAATAAATACACTTGGAAGTGAAGATGTACGCAAATTAATCATTTATAGCTAACACAGTCTTAGCCTAAGAAAGAAATTTGAAAGGCTAAAAATAAAATGGCGACTATGCTTTTTCTGGGCATTCATTTTTTTAGAAACAAAAAAAAATGACAATTATCATCCAATGATTTGCGTGACATAATTTATAAATAGATCCATGTGGAATTATTACATCACTTTATTTGGTTATTCGTTAATTCTAATTATCATCTGGCACTATTTGTAAGCTTTAAAGGTCAATAATGTATTTTTGCTCATAAGAAGCATTCACACACAGCAAGAGGAATTAGGGATGAAATATATTTGGACTGATTAAATACATAAATTTAATAAACGTGTTTGTCTGGAATTGGTGTACAAAAAAGTGTGTAAAGAAGGAAAGATATATATATATATATATATATATATATATATATATATATATATATATATATATATATATATATATATATAATCAGATGGTTAGATAAATAATAAAAAATAACGCTAATATGTTGTTTCATTAAAATAAACAAACTTGGATATTAGGTCCAAACTGATATCTGTGAATTTAAAAGCAAAT
Organism: Ceratothoa steindachneri; assembly: GCA_963969495.1. NCBI lineage: Eukaryota > Metazoa > Arthropoda > Malacostraca > Isopoda > Cymothoidae > Ceratothoa > Ceratothoa steindachneri. The sequence continues at coordinate 18,570,078 of OZ018327.1, forward strand.
TTTTATTTAATATTAGACCTGCTCTAATTTGATTACGATATTATTAAAATGCATTTATCTTTTGGTTTATTACTATAATGATGTTAACAATAGCAGATAATGATTTATTGATTGTATATGTAAAACGTTACGTTTATATATAACGCAGAGCAAGAGAGTGGCTTCTTATATGGCGTGTGAAATTGTCGAAGAATGATTATTATCATCATTCAAGAAAAGAAGCAAGAAAGAATTATCAGAAGAATATTTCCACGTGATGACTGTCAAAATAAAGTACAAAGATTTGAAGAACTGAAGTAATTATTATTCCTTCATTGATTGGTTCAATCGTTTTCCCCAGCCGAATTAAATTGAAACCAGAAGCATCCTGCTATTTGACGAAGATCAAATTGGAGTTAGATCAACCTTGAGTGTCATGAGGCAATTTACTCAACTCTCGAACATAGAGTCCCCAGTGACAATTTACTGAACACACGAACCTAGAATCCCAAGGGCAATTAAGTGGACTCTCGAACCTAGAGTTCCTATGGTCAATTTACTGAACACATGAACCTAGAATCCCAAGGGCAATTAAGTGGACTCTCGAATCTAGAGTTCCCATGGTCCATTTACTGAACACACGAACCTAGAATCCCAAGGGCAATTAAGTGGACTCTCGAACTTAGAGTTCCTATGGTCAATTTACTGAACACACGAACCTAGAATCCCAAGGGCAATTAAGTGGACTCTCGAACCTAGAGTTCCCATGGTCAATTTACTGAACACACGAACCTAGAATCTCAAGGGCAATTAAGTGGACTCTCGAATCTAGAGTTCTCATGGTCCATTTACTGAACACACGAACCTAGAATCCCAAGGGCAATTAAGTGGACTCTCGAACCTAGAGTTCCCATGGTCAATTTACTGAATACTCGAACCTAGAATCCCAATGGTCATTTTACTGAACTCTCCAACCTAGTGTTCCCAAGGTTAATTTACCAAACTCTCGAACCCAGAGTGCCATGTGTTAATTTATTGAACAATCGAACCTAGTGTCCACAGGGGCAATTTACTAAACCGTCAAACCGAGAGTGCCCTGGGACAATTTACTGAACTCACGAACCTAGAGTACCCTGAGAATTTTAGTGGAGTTAACGATATCAAAGTGGTTTAGAGGTACAGTTACAAAGGCCATTCTCACTCATTATGACCCTTGCGAAGAGGCTGAAGACTCCCTCGTTCGGGCAGAACTTCGGTCGTGTAATTAAATACTTAATTGCCGCATACATCGATCATAAGAGCTCTTCCGATGGTCTCAGTAGTTGTTATGTTTCCATTGGATTGTTAGGGAGAGGGAGAGGAGGGAGCTAAATGGAGAGAGGAGTGAAGCAGTGACGAGGGTGGAAGTGAGAACGGAGGTAATACACGAAGAATTTTGATTACAAGAAAAGGGGAATAAGAAGAGTGAAATAAATTAGTTATCTTAAATACCCCAAAATCGAGGTTTCAATAATTATTCAATTAATTAAGTAATTCCCAACTATTTTTGTTGCTTTTGTTATTTACGGTTGGGTTTAATCTCTTTGGCGCATCACTCGGACCTTTTCCTCAATTACTTAAATTAAAGACATTGGTTTCAGGTCTTCTTTTTTTTAAAAATTCCCTCAGGTTATACCATTACCCCTCCCTTGCAACGCAGAGATGATAAATCTTCAAATCTCCAATTCCTATGTTGCTTACCCATCCCTTGCAAAGTAGAGGTGATAAAACTTCAATTCCTATGTTGCTTACCCCTCCCTTGCTAAGCAAAGGTGATAAATCTTCAAATTTCCAATTCATATGTTGCTTACCCATCCCTTGCAACGTAGAGGTGATAAAACTTCAATTCCTATGTTGCTTACCCCTCCCTTGCAAAGCAAAGGTGATAAATCTTCAAATCATATGTTGCTTACCCCTTCTTTGCAAAGCAGAGGTGAAAAATCTTCAATTCCTATGTTGCTTACCCCTCACTTCAAATCTTTAATTCCTATGTTGTTTACCCCTCCCTTGCAACGCAGAGCTGATAAATCTTCAAATTTCCAATTCATATGTTGCTTACCCATCCCTTGCAACGTAGAGGTGATAAAACTTGATATCATATGTTGCTTACCCCTTCTTTGCAAAGCAGAGGTGATAAATCTTCAATTCCTATGTTGCTTACCCCTCCCTTCAAATCTTTAATTCTTATGTTGTTTACCCCTCCCTTGCAACACAGAGCTGATAAATCTCCAATTCCTATGTTGCTTACCCCTCCCTTGCAACGCAGAGGTGATAATTCTTCAAATCCTATGTTGCTTACCCCTCCCTTGTAACGCAGATGTGATAAATCTTCAATTACTATGTTGCTTACATATCCCTTGCAACGCAGAGGTGATAAATCTTCAAATCCTATGTTGTTTACCCCTCCCTTGCAACGCAGAGGTGATAAATCTTCAAATCCTATGTTGCTTACCCATCCCTTGCAACGCAGAGGTGATAACTCTTCCAATCTTCAATTCCTATGTTGCCTATCCCTCCCTTGCAACGCAGAGCTGATAAATCTTCAATTCCTATGTTGCGATTTAACCTAAAATGTCTCAGGAATTCTCATTATTATTCTGCCCTAAAAAATAAGATTCTTTGGTGCATTATTAGACCAACGATGCAGGACAAGTAAATATGGCAAGGAGGGGAAAAATATATCTTTGCAATGATGGAAATATATATTTTTGCAATAGGATCGATAAGCCTACCCATTGCTAAAGAAGGAAATATCACCATGGAAAGAGGGAAGTATATCTTTAAAATAAAGGGCTACAGTAATCCATTGCAAAGAGGGGAAAGTTTTCGTTGAAATGTAGAAAACTATTTAATTTGCAATGAGGGGAATCATTGCATATCAATAAGGGTGGCAATATCGTTGAACAGAGGGGAAAACTGATTCAATACAATAAGGGGAAAACGACCCCCAAAGCGATGCGGGGAAAAGTCAAAATGAAGAGGGAGCACGATTATATCATTGCAATTAGTGGCGAGTTTTTCATTGCTGCGAGGGGAAACTATTTTGATCAAACGAGGTGGAAACTATAGTTATAATGGAAGTGAAAACTATCCCATTAAAATGAAGGGAAAACTATCCAAATCAATGGAAGTTAAAAGGATATCATGTAGTACTTGCAAGACTTAGTCGATTATTTAGGGGAAATTTGAGGGATTATCTAATCTCTCCCCTTAAAATTGATTAGATACAGTTAAAAATTCCTTATGGGTGACCTCTTCTTGGGAGACGCAAGGCGACAGATCCTAGAGTATGCGACTACAGGTTATACTCACCTCTAAAGTGAAAAAAATAATAGATATCTGAAAAGAATAAATGGAATGTGAGCGCCAATTAAATGGGGCATATGCTTACACTTAAAACAGAACTCAGGGAGATTGGAAAGATCATCGGTGGTAGAGTTATTGGTAAAAAATGTTTTTGTTAATAGCTCTCTAGGAGCAGATCGGCTCTGCTCCCACCGACCGCTTGGGAAATTAAGAGAGAAAGCTTTGAGCCTACAGTCAGTAGGCCTCGCCAATGTTACCGCAATTACGTGGGGCTGCGTAGTCTGTGAGATAGTCTTGAAGGGCCAAGTTAGAGGGAAGGGAAGCTGTTGCATGCTGTGTGGATTTTAGCCCCCCTTCCCCTTTGTGTTAGCAGCTCCTACAACAGCTATGAAATGGACGTTCAATTACAGCTTAACCCTTTGACTCAGATGACCTAAGCAGTATATTTAGCGATGATGGCGGCCCAGTGAATCATTATCTGGATTTGACAGCGATAATATAGAAGATTTAGACGAAGAAAATAGTGAAAATAATGACACTACAGACGAAAATGAAGAGTCCGACCCTCGGCCACGAAAACGAACACACATGCCACAACTTGGCCTTAGGCATGTGGCTCGAATTTCCCGCCTTCACTGCCTGCGTTTGAACCCTCACAATCAGGTTTGACTTCGTCATGCTTCATTACACAAAATTCAAAAGAAATAGATTATTTTGAACAGTTTATCGACGGTAAGGTGATAAATATAATTGCTCCACAATTAAATTCCTATTATAAATTTTTGAAGCACAAAGAAATTAATTCAAAATGAATAACCACCTTCCAACTTCAATAAAACGGACGTCGACGAAATTCGGATTATTGGTCAAGTAATGACGTTCACAAACAAAAGATATTTAGAAAACTAAAGTGAAAAGATGGCTTTCTCATGTTATTAAGGTTTTTGCATTTTTAGCGATAATACAATTGAAAGAACCAGGAAGTTAGAAAAAAATAAAACCTGACCTGGATCTCATTAGACAGAAATTCAAATCGAAGCTGATTCCTTTCAAAGACCTTTTCGTAGATGAAAGTCTACTCCTTTGGAGAGGAAGACTCCATTTCCGGCAATATAATACAAATAAAAGACATAAATTTGGCATAAAAACGTGTGTTTTGCGATTGTAAGACTGGTTACGTAATAGATCTGATCATTTATATTGGAACCGGCACAGAAATTACCATTGACAATGAAATAGGTGAGGCGGGTTCAGTTGCGATGACAATGCTTGAATCCTATTTGAATTAGGGACATGTTCTTTTCGTTGACAGTTGGTACACAAGATAGTGCCAATAGAAGGAACATGACCAAATTTACAAATTTGAAGAAGGGGGAGAGTGAATCGATGCAATGCACAATATATTATGCGTAAAATGGTGTGATAAACGAAATGTACAATTGATTACAAATGTGAATGATGATCAAATGTGTGACATCGGGAAAATAGATAGAGATAATAACATTTTGAAACCTAAATGTGTAATTGAGTAAAAAAAAAGTTACGAATGTGTGATAGAGTACAAAAAAAAATGCGAATGGTTGATAAGAGTCATATGCTGACAAGTGGTATAGAGTGTGTGCGTAAAACTATTAGATGGTATAAGCAATTTATCTTCCATCTTGTTGACTTATCTATTCTAAATGTGTATTATATATACAAGGATAAAGCGAACGAAAAAAACCCAAAGGATTTTGGATTTTCCAAACAACTGATATTTGACGCATTGGTCCATAGGCCATGGCGCCTCATTCATAATGGTATTTATTTCATGAAACCTCTTGCTTCAAGAAGGACTTGTCATGTTATTGATGTTGGTATTCATTTTATGAAGACTATTTCTACAAGAAGAACTTGTCATGTTATTGATGATTGTATACGTTTTATGAAGCTTCTTCCTTCAAGAAGAACTTATTGATGTTGGTAGTCATTTTATGAAGCTTCTTCCTCCAAGAAAAACTTATTGATGTTGGTAGGCATTTTATGAAGCTTCTTCCTTCAAGAAGAACTTTTCATGTTATTGCTGTTGGTATTCATTTTATTAAGCTTATTACTTCAAGAAGAAATTGCATGTTATTGATGTTGGTATTGATTTTATAAACCACTTTCCTTCAAGAAGAACTTGTCATGTTATTGATGTTGGTAGTCATTTTATGAAGCTTCTTCCTTCAAGAAAAACTTATTGATGTTGGTAGTCATTTTATGAAGCTTCTTCCTTCAAGAAGAACTTATTGATGTTGGTAGTCATTTTATGAAGCTTCTTCCTTCAAGAAAAACTTATTGATGTTGGTAGGCATTTTATGAAGCCTCTTCCTTCAAGAAGAACTTATTGATGCTAGTAGTCATTTTATAAAGCCTATTTCTTTAAGAAGAATTTGTCATATTATTGATTTTGTTATTCCTTTTATGAAGCTTCTTCCTTCAAGAGGAACTTGTCATGTTATTAATGTTGGTATTCGTTTTATGAAGACTCTTTCTACAAGAAGAACTTGTCATATTATTGATTTTGTTATTCATTTCATGAAGCCTCTTCCTTAAGAAGAACTTGTCATGTTATTGATGTTGGTATTCATTTTATGAAGACTATTTCTACAAGAAGAACTTGTCATGTTATTGATGATTGTATACGTTTTATGAAGCTTCTTCCTCCAAGAAAAACTTATTGATGCTAGTAGTCATTTTATAAAGCCTATTTCTTTAAGAAGAATTTGTCATATTATTGATTTTGTTATTCCTTTTATGAAGCTTCTTCCTTCAAGAGGAACTTGTCATGTTATTAATGTTGGTATTCGTTTTATGAAGACTCTTTCTACAAGAAGAACTTGTCATGTTATTGATGATGGTATTCATTTTATGAAGCTTCTTCCTTCAAGAGGAACTTGTCATGTTATTAATGTTGGTATTCGTTTTATGAAGACTCTTTCTACAAGAAGAACTTGTCATGTTATTGATGATGGTATTCATTTTATGAAGCTTCTTCCTTCAAGAAGAACTTGTCATGTTATTGATGACTGTATACGTTTTATGAAGCTTCTTCCTCCAAGAAAAACTTATTGATGCTAGTAGTCATTTTATAAAGCCTATTTCTTTAAGAAGAATTTGTCATATTATTGATTTTGTTATTCCTTTTATGAAGCTTCTTCCTTCAAGAGGAACTTGTCATGTTATTAATGTTGGTATTCGTTTTATGAAGACTCTTTCGACAAGAAGAACTTGTCATGTTATTGATGATGGTATTCATTTTATGAAGCTTCTTCCTTCAAGAGGAACTTGTCATGTTATTAATGTTGGTATTCGTTTTATGAAGACTCTTTCTACAAGAAGAACTTGTCATGTTATTGATGATGGTATTCATTTTATGAAGCTTCTTCCTTCAAGAAGAACTTGTCATGTTATTGATGTTGGTATTCATTTCATGAAGACTCTTTCTACATGAAGAACTTGTCATGTAATTTATTTTTTTATTCATTTTATGAATCTTCTTCCTTCAAGAAGAACTTATTGATGCTGGTAGTCATTTTATGAAACCTCTTCCTTTAAGAAGAACTTTTATGGTTGGACCAAAACAACAAAAACTGAAAAAAATATCAACGAACAAACTCTATCTGCGGCGAGTGTAAAATACCATGGTGTATTCACCTATGTTTCAAAAACTAAAATAATAAAAAAAAATTATATTTCAATGTTCCTAAGTTTTTCATCATAATCATTGACTGTGTTACTGGAACCACATTATGGAATCGCATCTGATTCAAAAACCCCTCCTCAAAGACGAGCATTTTGAGGTCTTATGGGGTTCTATAATTGGTTCACAGTAAATCGGTCCTCACAGTTCTTTACTGAGCGAAGGCATTTTTGGGCTCATCTACACCGTTACCTCCTTTACCCGGTAGCGACATGCCAATAGCAAATTTATTTCGTCCGTCTGATATATTTATTAGAAAAAAGCACAAGTATTTCATACATCAAATAAATAAATTTACATAAATTTACACAATGTAAAAAATATATATAGACAAAAGTGGTGAAAGAATGGAAAAAATTTATAGTTGAGGAGAGGAAGGAGTAATAGTCAAAGGCAAAGTTACATAAAGGGGGTTCTCCTGGAGAAATACAACGCAGGAGCTCAGCTTTTTGTTAATTGACTACATTTACGTTTAAGTTGTACCTACTAATAGGTAGATTTATTTACATTATTATTTATATTAATATTGGTCTATCGATTTAAGACTTACTTCTTTACACTCGTTCAAGTTTTTGTTTGTTTGGCTTTTACTTATATCTAAATTTCATCATTTGGATTTCACTGACAATTCTACTTAATTATTCACACTATTATTTATTATTCACATTAATATTGGTTTATTTACACTATTATTTATTATTCACATTAATATTGGTGTATGACTTATTTACACTCGTTTCATCATTTGGATTACATTGACAGTTTTAACATTACTTTATTATTGATAAGAATTCAAAACCTCCCAAATCTTTATCCAATTTCAGCGCCTCTTATGTTTATTTGTATTTGAGCATAAATTGTTCCTAAAGTCTATTTAATGCTGATTGTTCAATTTTGCAGTGCTTATGTGTAAAACATAAAATTTGTTTTAAAGCTGAATGAATAAATCAAACATAATATTGTCATTAAAATCTGGTTAATCCTGATTGGTTGAATTTTGGTTGTATTTTGTGGTTTAGGAGAGTAGACTGTTGAAGACTTCATTGAATAAACAACGCTAACCTACACATCTCTTACCCGATAAAGGACATAGGAAAAAGGGGAAGCCAGCTGCACAACGTGGTAATTTTCTACACTTTCTCCACGGAGATTTTCGAGAAGAGTTACTTACAAGCTGCTCCTAGGTGACAGAAAAGAACTGGACTGCTTGTCATCTTGTCTCGTCCCAACTATGATGTTATTTGTGATAGTAATAATTGGGGGTGCCAAGGAAAGCTGGTTTGAGGAGTAGCCCACAGTGGAACTCGGCGTCAGAGGCTCCCGGACCAGGGGCAAGACTGCAACTTCCGGGGAAGGATCTGGAGGCCCGCCCCACTTCTCCATCCCGGGAGTCCAGCCAGGACCATAGAGTGAAGCAATGCCCGTCTCTATGTATGCCAGCTTCAGTTCTGATACCCAAACCCAAGAGGGGAGGCACCCACGGTTAGCGATGGTTGATTCCGCGCTAACGAACAAAAAGCCCGCAATACAATGACACCTCGTGAGGGCCCCCCGGGTTCACCCATCATCATTCATCCACCCCATTTGGCCGTTCACGTTCATGGATACTGAGTTACGAAGAAGAGGGAGTCTCCCTAAACGAGCATAAAGTTTCACCGCAAGAAGAAAGGGAGTACGAATCATTAAACCTCGAATCACGTTACTTCAACCAACAATTAGAGAGCAAAATAAAAATATAGCCCCGAAGGGCTACCTTCATGAAGATATGGCCCAGGATAACGACCAGAATTCACCTGCGGGCAATCGACGGACAACCCAAGCACAGCAGAGAAAAAAGTTTTCCAGGTTGTTTATGGCACATTGAGTATTGACATGGTAAGACTGTTGGAGGTGGCCTCGGGATGTGTTGCTATCTGTAAGAAGGAGAAGGACATCGAGGCCTTTGCCAAAGAAGAGGCAGTTGAGGTCCTTCGGGAAATAGGACTGCAGCCCGCCATACCACCTCAGATCATGGCCCACAGCAGCTAGGTGTGCCGGCGGCTCACCTATGGATCGGGCAACACTCGAAATAAGAAATTAAGGAAGAAATACAAGTTCGACAATCCTGGGCCAAAGTAGTCGAAGTGATTAAATTAAAAAATAGAAGGGAGAATAGTGACTACTCACAAGTCTTATATAAAAAAAATAACAACGCGGATAAACCAATAGTAAATAGTTATATTAAAAAAATAACTAAGCGGATCAAATCAATAATAAATAGTTTTATTAAAAAACAACTACGTGGAAAAAACAATAGTTATATTAAAAAAATAACAACGCAGATAAACCAATAGTAAATAGTTATATTAAAAAAATAACTAAGCGGATCAAATCAATAATAAATAGTTTTATTAAAAAACAACTACGTGGAAAAAACAATAGTTATATTAAAAAAATAACAACGCAGATAAACCAATAGTAAATAGTTATATTAAAAAAATAACTAAGCGGATCAAATCAATAGTAAATAGTTTTATTAAAAAATAACTACGTGGAAAAAACAATAGTAAATAGTTATATTAAAAAAATAACTAAGCGGATAAAACCAATAGTAAATAGTTATATTAAAAATAACAACGCTGATAAAACCAATAGTAAATAGTTATATTAATAAAATAACTACGCAGATAAAACTAATAGTAAATAGTTATATTAAAAAATGACTAAGCGGATAAAACCAATAGTAAATAGTTATATTCAAAAATAAGAACGCTGATAAAACCAATACTAAATAGTTATATTAAAATAAATAACTATGCTGATAAAACCAATAGTAAATAGTTATATTTAAAAGCATTACTATGCGAATAAAACTAATAAATACTTATATAAAAAATAACTAGGCTGATAAAACCAATAGTAAATAGTTATATTAAAAAAATAACAACGCTGATAAAACCAATAGTAAATAGTTATATTAAAAAAATAAGTAAGCGGATTAAATCAATAGTAAATAGTTTTATTAAAAAATAACTACGTGGAAAAAACAATAGTAAATAGTTATATTAAAAAAATAACTAAGCGGATAAAACCAATAGTAAATAGTTATATTAAAAGCGGATCAAACCAATAGTAAATAGGTATATTAAAAAATAACAAAGCTGATAAAACCAATAGTAAATAGTTATATTAATAAAATAACTACGCAGATAAAACTAATAGTAAATAGTTATATTAAAAAATGACTAAGCAGATAAAACCAATAGTAAATAGTTATATTAAAAAATAAGAACGCTGATAAAACCAATACTAAATAGTTATATTAAAATAAATAACTATGCTGATAAAACCAATAGTAAATAGTTATATTTAAAAACATTACTATGCGAATAAAACTAATAATTACTTATATAAAAAAATAACAACGCTGATAAAACCAATAGTAAATAGTTATATTAAAAAAATAACAACGCTGATAAAACCAATAGTAAATAGTTATATTAAAAAAATAACTAAGCGGATCAAATCAATAGTAAATAGTTTTATTAAAAAATAACTACGTGGAAAAAACAATAGTAAATAGTTATATTAAAAAAATAACTAAGCGGATAAAACCAATAGTAAATAGTTATATTAAAAATAACAACGCTGATAAAACCAATAGTAAATAGTTATACTAATACAATAACTACGCAGATAAAACTAATAGTAAATAGTTATATTATAAAAAATAACTAAGCGGATCAAACCAATAGTAAATAGGTATATTAAAAAATAACAAAGCTGATAAAACCAATAGTAAATAGTTATATTAATAAAATAACTACGCAGATAAAACTAATAGTAAATAGTTATATTAAAAAATGACTAAGCGGATAAAACCAATAGTAAATAGTTATATTAAAAAATAAGAACGCTGATAAAACCAATACTAAATAGTTATATTAAAATAAATAACTATGCTGATAAAACCAATAGTAAATAGTTATATTTAAAAAATAACAACGCTGATAAAACCAATAGTAAATAGTTATATTAAAAAAATAACTAGGCTGATAAAACCAATATAAATAGTTATATTAAAAAATAACCGCTGATAAAACCAATAGTAAATAGTTATATTAAAAAAATAACAACGCTGATAAAACCAATATTAAATAGTTATATTAAAAAAATAACTAGGCTGATAAAACCAATAGTAAATAGTTATATTAAAAAAATAACAATGCGGATAAAACCAATAGTAAATAGTTATATAAAAAAAATGACTATCTGCCGCACGCCCACTGGGATTATCCCGGCAGCAGATAAAAGGTTAATTTCCCACCGGGAATCGCATCGGAATGAGCTGGTACCCTCCCCCTCCCGCCAGCTCTATTTATGCCCTACAGGGGGGGATAGAGTCTGAACAAGAGGGAAATTCCCTCCCCAATGACCTACGGTGTTCTGTGATAAGATGATAAATGGTTACTTCACCCTTAAATTAATATATATTAAGAGTTAAAGTGGCTTGAAATTGTGGTTTCACATGTCAACATAGGCTTTTAATAAAACATTATTCAGGTGTAGGAAACCAATCGTCCATCTGTGCATACAAGGGGAATTATTACATTAAAAACTAACGAAACATGTAAATTAATGTAGATTCCAAAGAACAGCTGGAAATGAAAGGTTTAAAAAAAGCAGGAATAGGTTTTTACAAACAAAACAAAGCTTCAATGTACAAACATGCTCGCCATCACCATAGCGACGGCAGGCCTCTTCGACACGTCATCGAGGACGTCTGGAGGACGCTCTTCATCCACGCCAAGCAAGTGGCTGTATCGAATAGTCAAACAGCCCTAAAATGAACTGTATCAATAGGTAAATCCAACCAATGGTTACCCTAACAGCCATATAAATTACTGTATCAACTGTTGACTGTATCTAATAACCAATCTAACAGCCCTGTTAAGAACTGTATCCAGTGAGCCTCTTAAATTATTCTTTTGGTTACAGTCACTTGCTTAGCGTGGATGAGAAGTGCGCCCTACTGTCCCCGATATACTCGACAAGGCAAACTATTACCATAACAACCGGATCCCATCCTTGCAGCATTGTAGTTTTTACCTGCGGCGAAGCGCCAGGTCTAGGCGTCGCTTTTTTTCAAAAGGAGTAAAGTTCAATTATACCCATTTAGAGCCATGAAATGATCCATATGACCACGGGACATATGGTTATTCACCCTGGAGATTTTAAATCTGCCATCCGATTTGGCACTGGGTGGCACCATCTAGTGGCAGAAGCCTCATTTAACCATTCAAAGGCCCTTGTAAGTGATTTGAACCATTGGAAACCATCAATGTAATAACCATTTATCATCTTATCACAACACCGCAGGCATTGGAGGGACTTCCCCCCTTGTTCTTAACTACTACTCCCCTAGGGAAAAAGGACCATAAAAGAATATATTCCTCCTCTTCGATAACTATATCTCTCCTCCCAAATTGATCACCCATTAATCTCTTTGAAGGATAAAAACCCACCCGTAGATTTGATTCCTTTCTTCCCGTTTCCACCCCCACCCGCACAATCCTCTTCAGCAGCGAATTGGCCTCATCAGCCGGAGGCACGTCGTCTAGCGTGCTCAGCGCGCCCCTGTGCCCAATTACTATGGCGCCTAAGAACCCTCCCCTTCTCAAAGTAAAGATGGTGATGGATCCTCCCTCGCGACGAGGATAAAAACCTGTCTCATTTGCTTTTAATGAGGGCCCGGGTATGTAATTAAACCGACCTTCCTAACGAGGCCCCTTTACCAAGTCGCGAGGAAGAGATGTGACGCGCTCGGTAAAGACGAGCGGAGTGATTCGGGAGAGAAATGGAATGGGTACTAGAGTAGTATTAAAGGGTAGGAGTTCATTTAATTTTAAATTGTTCTGAAAGTGCTGAAATGAGGGATAAAAGGGCGTGAATGGCGCGTTGTTTGCAGCTCCCGCGGGAACAGATGGCATCTCTGCTTAGTCCGAGCGCTTGGGAGGTTAAGGGGAGGGGGACCTTTGAGCCTACAAACTGTCCTGTAGGCCTCCGTCAATGTTACCATAATTAAATTGGGCTGCGTTTTCTCTGAGGCTGCCCTGAGGGGGGAAGTTAGAGTGTAGGGAGGCTGTTGCATGTTGTGGCGATTTTAGCCCTCCCCCCCCCCTTTTGCTATCGCTTCATGGAACAGGTAGGAAGGGGGTGGAAATTATATGGCAACCTACATCACGCGGGATACACCCAAGTGGAATGGTACCAGTACATGATTGTATCCAGGTGGATTGATAGTGCCATATCCATTTGAAAATGTCCGACTACTCTTTTATCTTGCCCTACAGGGAGGGCTAGAGCTTAAAAATACAGCCTTGGAGCTACCTAAAGCACACGCCCATATATGTTTGGTAGCTAGGCAATAACAACACTAAACGATATGGAAATAAACAGGGGATAATCGAAGGAGGAGCTGAAAAGGTGAAGAATATCCAATAAAGTATAAATAGGTGGGCATAATAAGGAATATAAGCGAAAGAACTCAATAGCGAGTTATGGTATATGATAGTGAAACCACTGTATAAGAGCATGGAATTTAATTACGAAACTATGCTCCTATACAGTAGTTTTACTATCATAAGGAATATTTTTGAAGTTGGAATTGATCATCAATTTTTTAGGAAACAACCAAAATAATATAAAAAAACGGACAAATCTGGCCTCAGTTTGCTTATGTATAGAACCAATGGTGTAGCAGGAAAGAATGTCTACGCATTGAAAGTTGCATAGGTTCTTGCAACATCTTCCATACAAGCGACGATGAAGGAAGAATTATCTCATTCTGTGCCAAATTTAATTCAACTATATATCTATACACTGATAAATCAAGGCAATAACAGTAACAATGCAGCGCAAGCTCTAACTCTAAACAGTGAGAAATTGACGCGATGAGTCTAATTCTGCAGTGAAATCCGACTATGAATCCATACACTGTGAATTCGACGCAATAGATATGACACCAGTATAATCTCACTTTAATTCTATACTCTGTGGAATGGATCCATTGATTCTGAAATAGCAGGCCTAAAATAATAGGTTGATACCTGAAAAATATCATAGAATGTCTTTGGCAATAACTCTCACACTCCATGTTCTCAAGTGAAGTGATGATTCAGAGCAAGAGGAATTTACGTAACAATGAGCATACATATAACCTGCCCATCACGCATTCAAAATTAATGATCGAATATTTGACCGGAATGCACGTAAACTGTACTTGGGTCTTTTTCGGAACAGGCCCAGCAACGAATGAAACGTTCGAGGCTATTGCGAGGTGAGGTTAGGCTATGGCGTTCAGGCTGGTAGGCTGAGTAAACCATGTAGGTTAGGTTAGGCTTTGGAGCAATGAATAAAAGTAAACTTCTTGCAGAATGTTTTACTAATCAGTTATGGCTTGCGTTGACATTTTATGCTCTTTAACAATAAAAAAAACATTAGTTGTCAACCCTTTGAACCTGCCATGAATGTCTCAAAAGATAATTTTGATTCTTATAACCACGTGTCTTTGCAATGCAACACTGAACTTGCTTTCACGCTTATTACAGTGACAAAGGAAATGCAAAGATGCTAATGAGTTTCATAATATGTCCAGTTTTGCAAAGTTGCTATCCTAATCTAAGCTAAGGTAATCTAAGCTAGCCTAACCTTAGCCTAACGTTAACCTCACGATAGCCTCGAACGTCTATTTTGCTGCGGGGCCAGTTCCGAAAAAGATCCCTTTAACTTATTAAGAGTTGTTGATATTTGAAATGGATTTGTTCGAAGGTTACAAATATTAGTTTTCCGGCAATTTTCAAGCTTAAAATATGAATAAACTAGCAATATTACTAGTTGATGTATATTCTAACTTATACTACTAGTTTAGAAATATTCAAGGTAAAGGTGACTGATGTATAAAGATAAGTTTATATGATCCTAATACGATTCTCCTGGGTTCATCTGAGTTTGTCTGTATGATGGAAAGGACTCAGATTCCGTCAACGGTTTAAACTCTTGCCATCAAATAGCTGCTCCTTGCTCGAATTTGCTTCTAGCGACATCACTACTTCCCTCCCTGCCCTGGCTTTCAACGTGATTAGAATTTTAGGCCTCTCCATTCATCCTCTAAGCTCTATCCTTTCTTTTTCCCCATTGCCTATTTTTCTTCCTCTATGAATTATTCTACAGAGTGTTCAAGCCTAAATAAACGGGAAATTTCAGAGTAATTATTTTCGGTCCTGTGCAAAGATGCTGTAAAGCGGAAGGGATATGAAAGCCGAAAAACGATACGAGCATTCATAAAACAGTAGTGACCTCTGGTTTGGGTGTTAGGTTGATCTGGTCACGCCTCAATGATATTAGAGATTGAAAGGCTTTGAACGAATAGAAAAAAAGGCTAAAAACACTAACGACAAGATTACCGGAGTAATGGTTTTACATTATAGGTCTCTCTAGCTCTGTATCCTTAGTTGAATGCGTTGAATCAAAAGTTCTCCACTTTACAAACTGCTCTAAACTAACCTCCAAACTTGACACCCATCCTCTTGGTCACACTGATGTTTCATTTACCCTCTTCTAAAGGTAATTACTTTGGTAATGTTCCCGTGAATTTGTTTACCCTAACCTCTAGCTCGACCACGCAATACTCGGCAGGCTGCAAATTCTCATGTTTACGGTATCTGGGAACTCAAGGTTGGGCGATGCCCTCTTCTTACCCTGCAGGTCAAAGTTTTGGAGCTCTGCCTTTTCATGTTTTCTAAATAATTATGACCTGCTACTTTCCAAATGAGTTTTTTCTCATTGTACAAAATCCCTAAACATTCCCCTATGCTCTTCAGTCCGTTTTCTAACTCTCTAGCTGTTTCAATTTGGGACCGGCCTTGAATTTTGTACGCTAGTACTTTCAACATAAAACAAATACCATGGTCGCTCTTAACACGCTAGTTGTACTGTAGTTAGGAGACGATGACCTATAATCTTTGTTGCTTTTGGTCCCGATAATTTTAGTCGCGTGCGATTCTATATCTCACTATATCGGTCGGTCGGTCCCCGTTTTGCTTTTTTGTTTTTGTAATAAAATTGTAACTTTTGGGCCGATTCTAATGAAATTTTAAAAACTTATGTTGTTTTACATCCTCTTTCGAATGATATAATTGCCAAATTCCTCTCAAGGTTAGCCGGGGAATTATTTTGTTTTGGCAATAACATCATAACTATTCGGCCGATTCTAACGAAATTTGAAACCCTTATGTTGTTTTACATTCTCTTTCGAATAATAGAATTGCTAAGGTCCTCCAAAGGTTAGTCCGGGAATTATTGAAAGTTTTGAAGGTCGCAAGGTCATAAATCAGAATAAGTAAGAGCACGCGACTATTTGTTCAGCAGACCTTGTTAAGTAGCCTTACGATTTTTGTTTAATGTCCTTAAGAATTACTCAAAATAGTTTGTTGTTGTTGTCTTTCAGCAACATCAAAGTGTATTACATAAATCAGATGTCCACGGCCTACAAAATAGATGGAAAAAACATCAAGGAGATCATTAACTGTAACCTCAAGGTTAAAAATCAAATGGATAAAATCCAACTCATCATTTATTATAAAACAACAAAAGCAAGCAATCTCCTGATGAAAAATAACAGCTGCCTCAACTCCTCGAATCTCAAGTCAACCAACATAGTTTACGAATTCATCTGCCCCGATAAAGCAGGTAAGCTTTATAATAACTCAAAATATATTGGCACGACAACTACTACACTTTCGAGACGTTTAACTATGCGGAGGGCCTAAAAATCATATGGAGAGTGTTCATAACATTAACAGCTTCCATTTCTCTCTAAGGTCTTCGAGAGAGTGGTTTTCTCTTCCCTTAATGACCATATTTCTAACTACAATATCGATGAAGTGTACCAGTCGGGGTTCAAAGCGAAGCACTCTGCTGAAACCGCTCGTCTTAATGTTTCAAACGGTTTACGTAGAGCTGCCGATAGGGGTTGTACGTCCATTCTAGTCGTCCTAGACCCCTCTTCTGCTTTCGACACCATCGACCACACTGTCCTCCTTGATTGTCTCCACACTTTCCTTGTTCTCTCGGGCACTGCACTTGATTGGTTACACTCATACCTCTCCTTCTGCACTCAGTTGGTCACGCTCGATAACCTTTCCTCCGAGCCTACGCCCATTCATTTTGAGGTGCCTCAGGACTCAGTCCTTGGTCCCCTCCTCTTTCGCATCTACTTACTTCCTCTTGGATCCCTTCTTCGCGATTTGGGCCTGTCCTTCCACCTCTATGCTGATGACACTCAGATATACCTTTCCTCATCCTCTCTGTCCTTCTCTCAATTAATTACCAAGCTCCTTTCAGCCTACACTTCCATAAACGAATGGCTGTCTGCCAACTTTCTCAAACTTAACCACAATAAAACTGAAGTTCTCCTTGTTGGTACCTCTTCGATGGTGGAAAAATCTAAAGCTCTCTTCCCCTCCCTTAAACTTGGGGAAACCAATGTCGCCTTCTCTGTTACTGCCAGTAATCTTGGTATTATTTTCGACGAGCAACTCGTTTAAACGGGACATCCATCGTATCTGTAAGTCTTGCCTCGGTTTCCTCAGCAACTTCTCACGTGTTCGATCCCATTTTGATCGACGAATCCTTGAGACTGCTATTCATGCCTTCGTCACCTCACGCTTAGACTACTGCAATTCTCTTCTAGTGAATCTCACTTCTTCGTCACTTCGCCCCATACAACTACATACTTCAAAACTATGCTGCCCGGCTCCTCCTTCGCCGTCCCTGGATCTCTCCTTCGATGCCTCTGTTACAGGAGCTACACTGGTTAATTAATCGCTTCCGAACCCCCTATAAAATTCTTCTCATCACCTACAAGCCCTAAAGCTCGAGGCTCCACCCTATCTCTCGTCTGCCCTCTCCCGTCGTCAAACTCTTCGGCACTCCGGTCTAACCGCGCTCCCCGCCGGAACATTCCTCGTTCTGTCCTCTGCTCGATGGGTGACCGTTCCTTCTCAGTTTGTGCTCCTAGAATCTGGAATGCTCTTCCTGCCGAAGTCCGATCCTCTCCCTCCCTTGGTACTTTTAAACGTCTCCTGAAGACTCATCTCTTCCCTCTAAACTTTCTCTACACTCGCTACACAACCTGCGCTCTGGGAGGGATATTAGCCCTGAAGGGGGCAGTATAAATACCTATATTATTATTATTATAAAAGCGTTTAATTTGAAGAGTAGCGAAAAATCGATGTGATATGGGACACCGGTGGATGGCCACTGATTACATGAGTGAGTGACTTCACTTGGACGCTTTTACGTGAAGTAATCTTCGTGACGTCGTTTCTTTTTTAAGTATCTGTGTAGTATTTCCGTGATGTTACACTCCACTGTTTTTTAAATACATTTGCTATTGGACGAATTCTTAAGAATTCGTCCAAATTTCAGTCAACCGATCGTAATGTGAAGACTAACATATAATAAAAATAATAATAATCTTAGAAATCAATCGTACTTTTTATAATGTAGGAAAGCCAAGTAGAAAATTATATATTATTATTATATCCTCCCTAAACTTTTATACATTTATCAGGCATGTATTTTAAAGGGCTCTAAAATACATCTATTATATACCACGTGTCATGTGATTTTCAATTATTTATCAGGCATAAGTTTTTGTTTGAATGTAATTACGTTTTTGAGTAAAGTTACGAACTATTTACGGAGTTCTTGTGTCTATGGGATTGGATTGGCCTCGCGTTCCTCTGCTCTTATCAGCCACCTCCACCCCCTCTCCTCAAATCCCGTATCTCTATAGACCCGATAAGGAAACTTTTGTAGTTGCTCATATTTACTTATTTCCATTTCTTCGTAATGGCTTTCAAACTTATATTTATATATATATATATATATATATATATATATATATATATATATATATATATATATATATATATATATATATATATATATATATATATATATATATTGTTTATTCAAAATCGTTATGTCGTTAAATTATAATTTGTTTTCAAATTATATATATCTATCTCTCTCTATATATCTCTCTCTCTCGCTCTCTCTCTCTCTCTCTCTCTCTCTCTCTCTCTCTCTCTCTCTCTATATATATATATATATATATATATATATATATATATATATATATATATATATATATATATATAATATATATATATATATATATATACCAGACAATGGCTTCGCCACTACTCCCCCTACTGGGGGAGTTAAAATTTAAAATCTAAAAAAAAGCAGCCATGGTTAAATTTTTATAAATTTTCTCAACTTCGCCAATTATAATAATTTTAAAAAGGAACTCTGAACTAAATTTCACCCCTTTCAAAATACCACGTTGCTAAAATATAGTTATAGAAGAAGATATATAAAAATAAATTTTATGAACTTCACCATTTGTAATTCTTTGGGTTTTAAAAAATTCACAAAATTTCGATACTTATATTTATTTCTGAACTTCACCATTTTGTTTTTTGATATTATAAAAAAATGATTAGAAATAACTTTGATAAAAAACATAACTCATAACCAAACTAAGATGAAATTATTATTCAAATAGTCAAAAAAATCTCCTTCTTAAATTATAGAGTTAGTAATGATGATGAAGGTGATATATATATATATATATATATATATATATATATATATATATATATATAATTTTTTTTTTTAACGACATAACGATATTGAATAAAAAACAAACACTTTATTACCATAGAAATTGGAATACGTTTTTTGAGTCCATATGGTAAAAGTCTATCCCGAATAAAACCGCTTTCAGCGTCGAGGGCGATCTCGGACGGAACTACACCAGTGGATCAGGTTGTTCTCATCTTGCTAGCCATAAGGTCTCCGATGGCAGCCTTCAACGAGTCATTGGTGTTGCGGGCCGCTTGTTGGTCTCCCCTTACTAACGCCCCAGACGTGGTAGTCCGTGGGTTCAAATCGGGAAAGTTACGAGGCGGAATGTTTAGGGGCTCACATGATGGTGAACATTCTCAGCCAGCTAATTGTGGTTTGTGAGGGTTGTAGGGTACGGATTAAAGTCCTACTCTGACACTTACGGTCTTTTCAGAGCGATCCATGGCTCTAATTGACTTGTTGAGGTTTTCATTGATGATTCCCTGTACCTTCTTGACGTACTCGGCCATCCTGATGACTACTGACAGTGATTCTTTATCCTGGCTCCAGATGACGCATCCGCATCATAAGCCAGTAGCTCCTTCCCTCACCTTGAATAGGAAGAACCTAGTGACGTTCAAGATAGCAGCAATCTCCGAATCAGAGTTGTTAGCTGTTAATGCGACGAGGAAGTCATTTCTATCGTTCCTTGTCTCAGATTAGGTGATCAACCTTGGGGTATTTATGAATTGTTCATCGTTCTCAATTAAAGATAGAAGAAAAAAGTTTGGGTCATATTTTGCGCTCTAAATTTGTTACCCAAATACCTGACATATTCTGTAAAATGTAACAGGCGTTTCACGGATTAGTAATACATTTTACCCATAGCAAAGATTTGTTTTATCAGTTCCTAAAAAATCTATATATGCCAGTATAAACACAATTATTGAGTTTTTTCTTGATAGAGAACAAAAACTATGGGGTAAAGGAATAAGTAGTAGGTGTCCATTTTCATTCATACATTCTTGAACGCGACGGTGAACATATATAACATTTTGGAACATTTGGAATCAGTCACAACTTCACGAATTCTTGTATTTGTGTTATGCGAGCGTAAACTTTAATGCGGCCCCACGAAAATTTATGTTGAGCCTTGATGGTGGCTTATAAAAGGGGGTAATGCCCCCGCCGCAATTAAAGCCTAGAGGAACGGATCGTCCTGATGAGAGCATGACCCTGGCATTAAAATTACACCAGCAAAGTGCCTCGCACGAACAGGGAAAATTGTATTAAATGTCCACGCGTACATATATATATATATATATATATATATATATATATATATATATATATATATATATATATATATATATATATATATATATATATATATATATATATATATATATATACCGGTCAGGAATTAAACGGAAAGCCGTGAATTCAGATATATTGTCTGGAAAAGGGATTAAGACGAGACAGCCTTCGCCTCGTCATGCGTTATAAAATTTTATCAAAAATGCGTCAATTTTTAGACGCCATGGATCGCTGACTACGGGACAAGGGATCAACGTCGGTCGAGGAAATCCCGCCCTGCGGGCAGAGCTAAAGACGACGGGCCCTGAAGGCAGGAAGAGGCCACGCCTTTCTCTTGCCCTACTTATAGTAGAAAAATGGAGAACGCATGCTCATTGTTATGGTATAGCAATTATATATATATATATATATATATATATATATATATATATATATATATATATATATATAAACTGATGGGTTGGCCGACCAGTTGGCGGGAGGAGTTAATGATAAAGGGGAGAAAACAGTCCCCCAGTACGTGGGTATTAACGATCAAAGTAAGCGAGTGCAGATTGGGCTTAGATATTGAGTTACGTCTGAGTGCAGTTCAGGTTATTTAAAGAATACCACAAAAATAATATTTAATAACATAAAAGGAAATATTATATATATATATATATATATATATATATATATATATATATATATATATATATATATATATATATATATATACAAATGAGGGTTTAAACGAAATATTTGGTCAAATGGATAAATGACACTCGGTGTCGGACGGAAGAACAAGTCAAAGGGATTAGAGCGGGTTAATGACCTGACTCGGATTGGATTCTTTAATACAAACAAAGATTATTAATATGGGAAGAACAGATTATAATAAGATCTGCGGGCGACAACGGCTTGCAAAGCTGAAGCTTGAAGAGACGAAGGGTAAAGCAATTCGGGGAGGCGAGAATTGCAAAAGGAACAGGTTTTACATCAGGGTTATTGTTGAGGGAGTACTTGCGCGATTCCACGAAAGAATAGCCGTTGCAGGGAGCTTGCCAATCGTCTGGGGCATAGTCCAATTGGGGAAATATTTCTAGCTTTCGGTGCTCGAATAAACCAAGGGAAGCCGCATCATGACGTGTTTTTGTGTGTAGGTTGAGAGGGTACTAACTCTATTCAGCCAAACCTTGGGTTAAATAGTGGTTAACGAGGCGGAGAAATAGCTTCAGGCCAAGGCGCGCTTATGAAAGGGGGGGGGGCATATCCTATTATAATTTTATTTATTTATTAATATTATTCTTGTTTTCTTGCTTTTCACTTGATTTTGATTTTTCTTGCTTGTTATCGAATCTTCTTCTTGTTTTTTTTTTGACTGAATTTCCCTTTTCTTTAAGTTGGCCCTTCAAACGTTTCTTCCATTTTCCTTACTTCAGTATTCTTCTTGAGTTGGTCCTTAATCTTCGTTTTCTTTCTTGAGAGATCTTCCTAAAAGATTTTGGGCTGTTGAGTTTCGAACGCGGTACCTCTGGATTTGAATGCCGATACTCTAGCCACACGACTGGTTTGAGCCCGTCTTTTTGTTGGTAAGTTTATCAACCATTTATATTATCGAGTTGGAAGGAATTTCTCTCATACATTTTAGAGCCTCTACACGCTATCCTTAGACAAACATGGAGATCGGTGAATAGCCGGCTTCCAGCTGAGGAATTCGAGATAATGAGGCCTACAGAATATTCTTTCGAGTTCTTTCTCGCTTCGAGGGTAGGGGTTGAGAGATCAAATTGCCTCAAACGCGGGGGATAGGTCTCCTCGAGTAAACACAGCTGTGGTCAATAAAGCCGCTTCCACCCGATTCCTGTCTCATTCAACCTTGTTCCTCACGCTCTTTGTTTCGAGTTTAAGGCCACGTGTATTTCTACGTGTCCGAGGTGGACCTCAAGGCT
Organism: Ceratothoa steindachneri; assembly: GCA_963969495.1. Classification (NCBI taxonomy): domain Eukaryota; kingdom Metazoa; phylum Arthropoda; class Malacostraca; order Isopoda; family Cymothoidae; genus Ceratothoa; species Ceratothoa steindachneri. The sequence continues at coordinate 18,593,052 of OZ018327.1, forward strand.
CTATTCTTTCACACTCATTCTTGATTCTTACTCTCGATTTTAGAGTCACCCCAATTAATTACGTTTCGTTTAGCGTAACAAAGCTCCCGTCTCAACCGCCTAAGTCTTGTTCTCGTTACTCTCGCTTTCCTGACCGGTATTATGATATTTTCCCTACCGTACTCTCCAAACGCGAGCCTCATTTCAATCTTGCTTGTTTGTTTGGAGGTAAACCTTATTTTTTTTTACATGATTCCTTTCTCGATCACAAGCCCTCGGTAAGCCCAACAAAGCCGATATATTATTCAAGTATCTTTTGGAGTCAGATACAAACTTAACGCCACCTATCACTTCACCCCGGGAACAGTAGGGATCTCGCGAAATATCCGAGTCATTTTGAACCATAACTGGAACAGTTACCTTTACCCGTCTGTACCATAAAGCGGCATCCCTTGTCGGCCTTTAACATCCTACCATAAAGTGGTACCCCGTGATCGTCCCTATTTCACGCTATAAAGTTAACGGTAACGTGCCTTTCCTTCCTCAACCTTAACTGGCAACCTCTACGTCTGGACCAACAATCTGGTAGCCGGTGGTCGTTTCCTCTTATACCTATAAAATCGGGTACATTATAACTGGTGTCCCTGAAGTAACCTCAGACCCCCCATAATTGGTGACCCCATATAAAACCCGGGTCACTCCTATAGTCCTTCTAGCCCCAGTGCGTGATTGTTCTTCCCTTCCAGGACCCAATGCATAGAGGAGGACCTACCTTATATCTTTCAGTCTTTTCACTTCATCTGCCTTCAATACATTCTTCACATATCTTTACAATCTGCGTGATACGACCTCGTTTCTATTGCAGTTTAAATCAAACGACCATGGTCCACTGACCCCAAAAGGCGCCTCTCAATTATTCTGATTTATGACCATATGCCCTTCTAACTTTCAATAATTCCCGAACTAACCTTGGTTGCACCTTAACAATTCTATCATTCGAAAAAAAATATAAAACAACATCAGGGTTTCAAATTTCGTTAGAATCGTCCAAATAGTAATGAAGTTATTGCCAAATAATTCCCTTGCTAACCTCGGGAGAACTTTGACAATTACGAGTATATCATTCGAAAGAGTATGAAAATAACATAATGGTTTCAAATTTCGTTGAAATCGGCTGAATAGTTACAATGTTAATACGAAAACAAATAAAACGGGAACCGACCGACCGACTAAAATAGTGAGATGTAGAGTCGCCCGTGACTAAAAATATATCCGAATCGAAAAATGAAGCGTACGTGGACCATGTCTTTCAAAATTCCATACTTTTTTGGGGGGGGGGAGGGGGAGATTGCCTGATCGTTTCTGTAGTTTTAGAGCTCTTCAAGTTCGGATCGCAATTCATAATAAATTTTGTAGAACTCTGACAGTCACTCCACTCTCTTCCTCAAAACTACATTGTTCCACTCTCTTAAATAATGAAACTGGTCACCGAAGTTTGGAGAATGAAGGAGGTATTCTTGCATTTATCTTGACTGTTCAATTGACCAATAAGGGTAGTTTGAGCGTTGACCTGAAGTGTGCACAATTAATCGTTAATCAGTTTAAGATCTAACGGAAATTAGCGTTAATTATGCTCTTTTTTTTATTATAAAACAATACAGAATACTTTTTTTTACTCTTAAAACATTTCAAAACTGCCGAAACTATAAAACATAAAACTTGCCAAAACTTTAAAGATAATAGAGAAAACAAAAAACCTTTTAGGAATTAACGATTAACAAGAAGTCAATCGTGTTTTTAATATCTGGTGATGACCTTTTCACCGAATTATTAGGTTGAGGAATAAGTTCTTGCGTTTTTTTTAATGTTGTGTTGATTTAAGTTTGGTTGACGTGATTTGTGCACATAGTAAGAAACAATAATAAATAATGAGAACAAAATTTGCAAAGGTTAGGCTACGTCTCTTAACAGCGTAGACTATTAGGCTTTTGCTTAGGCTACGTCTTAAAGTTAAGTAATAAGTCATTGCGGTTTATTTAAAAGTTGTGATAATTTAATTTTTGTTCTGAACCCTCAAAATGGAATGTCAAGTTGAAAGAAAGGCGCATTTTCGACACTTGTTGTTATTCATTTTCATTCGAGACGGGAACATTGCAAACGCAGCCAAAGCTCGTCGCGATATTTGTGCTGTGTACGGAAAAAATGCTTTATCAGAAAGGACAGCTCAATGGTGCTTTTCACGTTTCAAAAACGGTCATTTCAATCTTAATGACGAAGAACGTTCTGGTCGTTTCATTAAGTTGGATGAAGATCGATTGAACGACCTTCTTCATGAAAATCCTTGTCAATCGACTAGAGAATTGGCTGTGCAATTGGCGTGTAATCAGAAAACTGTAGTGAACCACCTTCATTCGATGGGGAAAGTTAAAAAACTCAGTGCATGGGTTCCGCATGCTTTGAGCGAAAGCAACAAACTTCAACGCTCCACGATTGCCGCAGGTTTGCTTGCTCGTCACAAGGCTACTCGTGGATATAAGGATAGATTTCTTCACCGCATCATTCCTGGCGACGAAAAGTGGTGTGTTTATGTCAACATGAACCATCGAAAACAATGGCTTAGCCCCAATAAAAAAACCACCCCTGCGATTAAAGCAAGGACTTCATCCACGAAAGACGATGCTGTGTATGTGGTAGGATTGTGAAGGCATCATTCTTTATGAACTCCTTGCGAACAACGAGATTGCCAATGCAGAACTCTACGTTCAACAAATGTATCGACTCGCCGAAGCTATTCGTGAAAAGCGACCTCATCGACATTATGGAGCCCTTCTGCAACACAACAATGCTCGTCCTCACATTGCCAATATGACAAAAGACGCCATCCAAACGCCTAATTGGGAAATTCTGCCGCATCATCCATATTCGCCAGACTTGGCTCCATCGGATTTCCATCTGTTCCGATCGCTCTCCAACAATTTGCGCAGCGTTTCGTTCAATACTGATGTGGAATTAAGAACCTGGTTAGACGAATTCTTCGAGTCAAAATCCAGAGATTTTTATTGCAGAAGCATCAAAAAACTAGTTGAACCTTGGGAAGAAGTCGTGAATAACAACGGAGAATAGATTATTGATTAAATTTCATATTGTTATCAACTAAAAATGACTGTTTTCTAAAATTGTTAATGGTAATGAATAAATTTGATAAAGCCGCAAGAACTTATTCCTTAACCCAATATATACCTTATTATATTTGCTTTCTTTGCCGTCTTATTTGTGTTCGCAGATCATTGCATTATATCTCAACAAAAAATTAAAGTAATAACATGAGCACAATCATTTTTAAACGCAGTGCTGCGATCCAATAGTGTTTCTGTTGCTTTCCTTAAGTCACCAGAATTTTCGTTGGTTTTCTGTCAGAAGGAAAGTAGCTTTCTGACTGAGGTCATCATATTAAATTGCCTTGGCATTACTCTAATCGAGGGTATTGGTCACAATGATTAGGATTGATCACTACATATATAAACTTCGAATCCTTTAACTATTCCGAAAGACAAATAACGAAATCTAGCATAAAACCATAGCAAACTATTGACTATTAATATATTACCTGCTAATGGTTATTTGTTGCAGGAGATCCACCATGAAACCAAACGACGAACCAGCGAAGACAACTCCGTCGTCATGGAGGATATAAATTGGTCCCAGAGGAAGGTAGGGAGAACTTATGTATTGCTTTGGGTGTTGGTTTGGGAAAGAACAAATAAAAAACACTGGATTCCTTGATGGCTGTATTTTGGTGAGTCATTTCAGACTCACACTACCATTTGAAATCAGACTCATTGTGACTTGTGATTACAAGCTATTTCGGACCAGTTTTGTCACCAGTTTTAATTTTCCGCGGGGTGCTATAATATACATATTTGCCTTTGTCATAATTTCCCTTTCTGACATCAAGCGATCCACTCCTTTTGGAATCAAATTTGTACATCTAGGCATTCTTGTTTAATTGTAGCTGTTACCTATGGTATGAATTTGCATGAGTGCGTCTGCGCGGTAGAAGACACCGATGGAGTTCAAAGGGAACACGAATTCGTTTGGCTGCCGAGCAATACCGGATTCCGAGTTGTTGGCTGGCTTCGGCCTTGAGTCGCCTTTTCTTCATGCCGTTTAAATGCATCAGTAATCTGCTTATGACGACGTCAGTAAGACGATAACGATGATAAGTTGATAACAAGACCCAGAAGAGACGCATATATATCCGGAAAAGGACGAGGGGGGCAGGGGGCAGCGCGAGAACTGAACGGAGGAATCCTTACCACTCTTAATTGCCTTTTCCATCCTGATTCTTTTTCGCTGCTGACCCCCAAACGAGATGGATATTTCCCGTCTTTCTCTTGATTTCAGCCATCTCGTCCCTGAATTTCTTATCGGAGGTCTGACAAAGTTCCCCTGTTCCGGGTCTAATCAAGTCATGGCCGATGCTAAGCGGCTTTGCTTCTTATAATTTGATTGGGACCCTCCCCCTCCACCGCAAATCTAATTAGGACATCAAAGTGGAGGAGGGGGGCAAATGAAAAGCGAGGGGACGACCAGTTTGATTCCTCTTCTTAACCTCCCCCCTCCCATTTCTTACTATATCTTCCCTTTCCACTCCAATACTTTGCATCTTGCAGTGAGGGTTGAAATTGAATTAGGTTTAAGTCTCCGTGAATAGATGAGTCTAAAAGGTGATATGGTTGGGTGTCCTAGAGGTTACAGTGTAAGAGAGAGTAGGGTTGAAAGAGGGGTGAAAGGTTATCCGAGACGTGAATATTTATTTATGAAAAGACGTGATCCTTGAAGACTGGAGGAGTAAAATAAATTTGGAAAAGTGTCGAGAATAGAGCCACTGAATTCGACGCCGCAGTGCTCAAATGGAGTACACGCTCCATCATACCTCTCACCAGTAAAGTTTTTTGTGATGAATTTGTATACAAAGTTCCTTTGTCGAGTGAGGTCTCGGAATCAAGTTTAGGAAAGTAGAAGTAGGTCAGGGCCGACATCTATGTAGATATTGAATAGCTGGCTCTTGCGGTAATCTCACCCTTGAATATTCCGAGCGAGGATCACCAGTATGTTCATGAGGACTATTTTTACTTCTTTTGTTTTTTTTGCGGAGGAGCTCTTGTACTCGGTACAGTTGTATGATCTGCCGGATTCGTAGTTTTTTGTACAGAGTGGGCTCAAAGAAGTTAAGCAGGAGTGGTACAGTTTCACTTTCTCCTCGAGCAGGGCATTTTGACTACAAGCTCTTCCGTTGGCGAGTCGTATTACCACTTGAACAGCCCTCTACGGTAGTGAATGACCTTATCTACGTGGTGTTGTATTTACTGTGATTTCAAGGTTGATTTGTTTGGCTACGAGTATACCCGTCTCGGTCTGTTAGGTGTCTTCTTTTGTTCTGTCTGAGTTAAGTTTTGATTCATCCGTGATTTAGAAGGAGGGAGACTTTGTAAACTGCGATTCATTAACTTATGTAATGTCGTCCTCATCTTTTTGTTCGACGAGAACAGTGGCTAACGCTGGCGTCGTTCTATTGGACATTCCCACCTCCTCCGTTGCTAGAGCTGTTAAGATATGTAGGGAAAGAACTTTGGCAGAACGGCGATTAAATGGGAATTTAAGTGGTTCCCTGCTGTTCTCTTCCATCATCTTGTTCAATTCCGAGTTGAACGTGCCCGGTGCTGTGTAATTCATGATGTGTGAATGCAGTATGCATGTCAGCGGTTTGGTGGACGTCGTGTCCGATAACTGGAAAATAACTTGCGGCTGAGTGTTATGGCGGCCTTGACTCTGTTTTTTCTTGTTCGGATGCTAGCAGCGTACTGCGCACTGCTTGTACAAAGTTTTATTTCACCTTAAAGATGAACAATCAACAATATTTAAATATATAAGTTTTTGTATAGATAGAAAAAGTGTTATTTTAGTTAGAGTTGGTGTGCCAGTACTTCTGGCAAATGCTGTTTTTATCCCTTTTTGCGTATTTCTTATATATTTCTTATATATATATATATATATATATATATATATATATATATATATATATATATACGAGGCGCGATGAATAAGTTTGGCAATTCTGATATAAGGAAACGAGATATGAGGAAAAGTGTTTTATTATTTTTCAATATAACTACCCTCGACTTTAATGCACTTGCGCCACTTGTCCCTGAGGCTTCGAATTCCCGACAACCAGAAATCTCCCGACTGCTGTTCAATCCACTCCTGGACGGCGAGCTGGAGATCTTCATCATCCCCAAACCGGCGTCCACGCAGTGCAGCCTTGAGCTGGCGGAATAAAAAGTAGTCGCTAGGGGCCAGATCTGGACTGTACGGGGGATGGTTGAGCTCCTCGAATCCGCACTCACGCAGGGCAGCTTGTGCAACTCTGTTCTTGTGGACTTTGACGACGTTGAAGTCGATCATGGGGCGTCAGGTTTCTAGGGACCCAACGGGCACAGACCTTGGTCATGGCCAAATTGTCGTGGATGATGTTGATAACACTTCCATGTGATATTCGAAGTTATCGCTCGATTTCTTCGACCTTCACCCGTCTATTTTCGAGGATCATCCTCTCCACACGGACCACATTGTCCTCGTTGGTCACATCTGGCAGGCGTCCTGGACGGGGGTCATCTGCAAGGGACTCACGACCATGGCGGAACTCCCTATTCCTACGAGCAATGGTTACATAGGAAGGGGCGGTGTCGGTGTACACTGCAACCATGCGTTCATGAATATCTTTTGCATTCTTGCCTTTCTTGGTCAAAAATTTGATCACTGCGCGGTGCTCAACCTTCTCTATTCTTGAAAAAAATTTGTGACTGACGATCTGCGATCAGCTACTGCTTCTTAAATAGACGAGGCAGGAGCGTGCGACTGCAGGTCCTGACTTGTCATAACTTGTCCTAACACCCAAACAAACAGCCATCACCCTTCGTCTGTTTTGGGGGAGAGGTGCCAGGAAGTTTTGTTTTGACACCAAACAGCGTTCAGGTGGAACCTTCGTCACCCCGGGGCGGAGAGACCTGTTCCGCGTCAGAAGTATGTGGATATAGATACACACAGCAGGATTCCTTGGAACAGAGAGTGTGTGTGCGCGCTGCAAAGACGGGTGAGGAAAGAAACCGGTGTTGTAATTGGCTATGTGCGTGGTGAGAAGTGTAAGATATACCCACTCGAATACAGGAATGAGCACACTCGTCCACCAATTGGTCTCTACGTGCGCTGAAGTTGGTGTCTACTCATTTTGGGATCAAACCCGGTACTGAGACATTACGAGACCAACTCCGTATCCACTCGGTTAGCATGAGGTATTATACATTTATGTAAATACATCAATCGATCTGGAGTAGATGTGGGGCTTGGGTACCCTGAAGAAAACCCTTTCTTAGATGGATCCCATATAAAAGTTAGCAAAGAGAAATTCCAAAGAAGAAACCATAGCAACTGCGCCAAGTTGAAGGGACATATCTCTGTTCGGTCCATAAAGAGGCCTTCAGAAGTACAGATTTGTAAGAGTTTCTAAATGCTGCTCTTCGTATGCCAATGGAATGTGTGTGTGGTGGTGGGGGGGGGGGGCATTTTGGTGATCATCGTATGTCAATGGAATGGAGGGGGGGCATTTTGGTGATCATCGCATGCCAATGGAGTGTGTGGGGGGGGATCATTTTGGTGATCATGGTATGCCAATAGAGTGTGTGTTCGTCGTGGGAGGTCATGTTGGTGATCATCGAATGCCAATGGAGTGTGTGTGGGGAGGGTTTGGTGATCATCGTATGCTAATGGAGTGTGTGTGGGGAGGGGTTATTTTGGTGATCATGGTATGCCAATAGAGTGTGTGTGTGGAGGAGAAGTCATTTTGGTGATCATCGTATGCCAATGGAGTTTGTGTGTGTATGGAGGGGTAATTTCGATGATAATGGTATACAAATAGAGTGTGTGTGTGTGTGTGTGTGGTGGAGGGTCATTTTGATGATGATCGAATGCCAATGGAGTGTGTGGGGTGGATTTTTGATGATCATCGTATGCCAATGGAGTATGTATGTGTGTGTTGGGGGGTCATTTTGGTGATCATGGTATGCCAATGGAGTGTGTGTGTGGAGGAGGAGTCATGTTGGTGATCATCGTATGTCAATGGAGTAGGGGGAGGCATTTTAATGATCATCGTATGCTAATGGAGTTTGTGTATAGTGGGTAATTTTATTGATTATCGTATGTCAATGGAGTGTGTGTGGTGGGGGTCATTTTGGTGTTCATCATATGCCAATGGGGTGTGTGTAGTGGGGGTCATTTTGGTGATCACCGTATGCCAATGGAGTGTGTGTGTAAGAAGGGGGCATTTTGCTGATCATCGAATGCCAATGGAGTATGTGGTGGGGTCATTTTGGTCATGATCGTATGTAAATTGAGTGAGTGGGGGGAGAGTCTTTTTGGTGACAATCGTATGACAATGGAGTGTGGGGTGGAGAGGTCGTATTGGTGATCATCAAATGCCAATGGAGTTTGTGGGGGGGGGCATATTGGTGATTATCGTATGCCAATGGAGTGTGTGGAGAGGGGTCATATTGGTGATCATCGTAGCCAATGGAGTCTCTTTGTGTGTGTGGATAAGGGGTCATTTTGGTGATCATCGTATGCCAATGGAGTGTGTGTGTGAGGGGGTGAATCGTTTCGATGATAATCGTATTTCAATAGAGCGTGTGTGTGTGGTGGAGGGGCACTTTGGTGATCATTGAATGCCAATGAAGTGTGTGGGGGAGGGGAGGATTTTGGTGATCATCGTATGTCAATAGATTCTGTGTTTGGACGGGTCATTTTGGTGAACATGGCATGCCAATAAAGTGTGTCTGTGTGGAGGACGGGTTATTTTGGTGATCATCGTATGCCAAAGGAGTGTGTGGGGGTGGATCATTTAATGATCATCGTGTGCCAATGGAGTATGTTTGGGGGCATTTTGGTGATAATAGCATGCTAATGGAGTCTGTGTGCGGGGGGGAGGGTCATTTTGGTGATCATCATATGACAATAGAGTGTCTATGTAGGGGGTCATTTTGGTGATTATCGTATGGCATTGGAGTGTTTTGGGGAGGAGGGGGTTAATTTTAGTGATCATCGTATGCAAATGAAGTGTGGGGGGGTCATTTTGATAATCATCTTATCCAATGGAGTGTGTTTATTGGAGGGTCATTTTGGTGATCATCGTATGCCACTGGAGTGTGTTGGTGGGGCATTTTGGTGATTATCGTATGGCAATGGAAGGTGTGTGGGGGGTCATTTAGGTGATCATGGTATACCAATGGAATCTGTTTTGGGGGGGGTCATTTAGGTGATCATCGTATGCCAATGGGGTGTGTGTGGGCGGGCTGCATTTTGGTGATAATGGTATGGCAATTGAGTGTGTATAGGGGTCAATTTGGTGAAAATCGTATGCTAATGTTTTTGTGGGGGAGGGGGGGCATTTTGGTGATCATCGTAACCAATGAAGTGTCTGCGGTGGAGTGATTTTGTTGATCATCGTAATCCAATGGAGTGTGTTAGGGGGGGGGGGGAAATTTTGATGATCATCGTATGCCAATGGTTATCATCATTTTGCAATAGAGTGTGTATGGAGGGGGTCATTTTGGTGATGGAATGTTTGTCGGGGGAAAGGATTAAATTTTGTGACTATCCTATGCCAATGGAGTGTGGGCGGGTCATTTTGATGATCACCTTATTCCAATGGAGTCTGTTTATTTGATGGTCATTTTGGTGATCATCGTATGCCACTGGAGTGTGTTGGTGGCGCATTTTGGTTTTTATCGTATGCCGAGGGAGTGTGTGTGGGGGAGGTCATTTTGTTGATCATCGTATGCCAATATAGTATGTTCGGGGATCATTTTAGTGATCATCGTAAAACAATGGAGTGTGGGGGGGTCATTTAGGTGATCATCGTATGCCAATAGAGTGTGTTTGTGGGGGGTCATTTATGTGATCATCGTATGCCAATGGGGTGTTTGTGTGTGGGCGGCCTTTGGTGATCATCGTATTCTAATTGATTGTGTATGGGGGCAATTTGGGGATCATCGTATGCCAATTGAGTGTGTATGGGGGGTCAATTTGGTGATCCTCGTATGACAATGTTTTTGTGTAGGGGTCATTTTATTCATCATCGTATGCCAATGGAGTGTTTGTAGTTGCGGGCATTTTACGGATCATTATATGCCAATGGAGTGTGTGTGGTGGTCAAGGTCACTTTGGTGATCATCGAATGCCAATGGAGTGTGTGTGGGTAATTTTTGTGATATCTAATGCCAATGGAGTGTGTTTAGTGAGGGGTCATTTTGGTGATCACCGTGTGGCAATAGAGTGTGTGTATGGGGGAGGGGGCATTTTTGTGATCATTGAATGCCAATGGACATTGTGTGTTGGTGAGTCATTTTGTTGATCACCGAATGCCAATGGAATATGTGTGTGTGTGATTTTGGTGATCATCGTATGCCAATGGAGTATGTGGAGGGGTCATTTTGGTGTTCATCGTATTCCAATGGAGTGTGTGTGGGGGGGGGTTATTTTCTTGATCATTCTATGCAAATGGAGTGTGTGCGGGTATTTTGGTGATCATCGTATGTAAAAAGGCGTGTGGGGGAGTTATTTTGATGATCATGGTATCCCAATGGAGTGTGGGGTGGAGGGGTCATATTGGTGATCATCAAATGCCAATGAAATATGTGGGCTGCATTTTGTGATCATCGTATGCCAATTGAATGTGGGTGGGGGATATTTTGGTGATCATCGTATGCCAATGGAGTATGTGTGGGAGCATTTCGCTGATCATCTTAAGCCAATGGAGTGTTTGGGGAGGAGGAGTCATTTTAGTGATGATCGTATGCCAATGGAGTGTGTGGAGGGGTCATTTTGGTGATAATCGTGTGCCATTAGAGTCTGTGTGTGTGGTGGAGGGTCATTTTGGTGATCATTGAATGCCAATGGAGTATGTTTGTGTGGGGGGAATTTTGGTGATCATCATATGCCAATGGAGTCTGTTTGGGGAGGAGTGTGTGTGTTGTGGGGGTCATTTTGGTGATCATCGTATGTCAATGGAGTGTGTGTGGTGGAGGTCATTTTGGTGATCATTGTATGCAAATGGAGTATGCGATGGGGGGATCATTTTGGTGATCACCGTTCCAATCGAGTTTGTGTGCGTGTAGGGAAGGGTCATTTTAGTTTTCATCAAAGGCCAATGGAGTGTGCGGGGGGGGGAGAGTAATTTTAGTGATCATCGTATGCCAATAGAGTTTGTGGGTGTCGTGCAGAGTCATTTTGGTGATGGTCGAATGTCAATGGAGTGTGTATGGGAGGGATTTTGGTGATCATCGTATGCCAATGGAGCGTCTGTGAGGAGGGGCCATTTTGGTGATCATCGAATGACAATGGCGTGTGTCCCCCTGATTTTGGTGATCATCATATGCGATTGGACTGTGTGAGGGGGTCATTTTGGTGTTCATCGTATGGCAGTTGGGTTTGTGTATAAGGAGTCATTATATTGATCATGGTTAACCAATGGAGTGTGTGTAGTTGAGGTCATTTTGGTGATTGTCGTATGCCAATGGAGTATGTGATAGGCGGATCATTTTGTTGGTCACCGTATGCCAATCGAATGTGTGTACGTATACGAAAGAATCATTTTGTTTTTCATCGAATTCCAAAGGAAGTGTGTGGGGGGGGGTCATTTGGGTGATTATCGTATGCGAATGGAGTGTAGGGTGGAGGGGTCATATTAGGGATCATCAAATGCCAATAGAGTATGAGAGGGCATTTTGTGATCATGGTACCCCAATGGAGTGTGTGTATTAGGGGGGTCATTATGGTGATCATCTTATGTGAATTGAGTGTTTATAGGGGGTCGATTTGGTCATCATCGTATGCCAATATTTTTGTGGTGGGGTCATTTTGGTGATAATCGTATGCCAATGGAGTCTGAGGGAGGGTCTTTTCGGTGATCATCGTATGCCAATGGAGTGTGTGTATAGGGGGTAATTTTATTGATCATCGTATGCCAGTGGAGTGTTTGTGTTTGCGGGCATTTTAGGTATCATCATATGCCAATGGAGTGTGTGCGGGTGATTTTTGTGATCATCTTATGCCAATGGAGTGTGTTTAGTGAGGGTTCATTTTGGTGATCATCGTGTGGCAATGGAGTGTGTGTATGGGGGTGGTCATTTTGGTGATCATTGAACGCCAATGGACTTTATGTGTGGGGTGGGTCATTTTGTTGATCACCGAATGCCAATGGAGTATGTGTGTGGGTGATATTGTGATCATCGTATGCCAATGGAGTGTGTGTGGGTGGGGTTATTTTGGTGGTCATTCTATGCCAATGGAGTGTGTGTGAGTTATTTTGGTGATCATCGTATGTAAATGAAGTGTGGGGGGGGAGTCATTTTGGTGATCATGGTATGCCAATGGAGTGTGGGTTGGAGGGGTCATATTTGGTGATCATCAAATGCTAATGAAGTATGTTGGCGGCATTTTGGTGATCATCGTATGCCAATGGAGTGTGTGGGGGGCATTTTAATGATCATCTCAAGCCAATTGAGTGTTTGTGGAAAGGGGGCCTTTTTGGTGATGATCGTATGCCAATTGATTGTGTGGGGCGGTCATTTCGGTGATAATCGTATGCAATTAGAGTCTGTGTGTGTGGTGGAGGGTCTTTTTGGTTATCTTTGAATGCCAATGGAGTGTGTGTGGGAGGAAATTTTGGTGATCATCGTATGCCAATAGGGTCTGTTAAGGGAGGGGGGGGGGGTGTGTGGTGGGGTTCATTTTTGTGATAATCGTATACCAATGGAGTCTGTGTGGTAGGGGTCATTTTGGTGATCATCGTTCCTAATGGATTGTGTGGGGGCGGGGGATTTGGTGATCATCGTACGCCAATGGAGTTTGTTTGGGGAGGTGTGTGTGTGGTAGGGGACATTTTGGTGATCATCGTATTCCAATGAAGTGTGTGTGGTGGTGGTCATTTTGGTGATCATCGAATGTTAATGGAATGTGTGTGGTGGTGGGGGTCCTTTTGTTTAACATCGAGTGTTAATGGAGTGTGTGTGGTGGTGGGGGTTCTTTTGGTGATCATCGTATGCCATTGTCGTGTGTGAGGGTGTCATTTTGGTGATCATCGTATGCTAATAGACTTTGTGTTTGGTGGTGGTCATTTTGGTGATCATCGTATGCCAATGGAGTCTGTGTGATGGGGGTCATTTTGGTGATCATTTTTTGCCAATGGGGTTTGTTTGTTAGGGGGGGCATTTTGGTGTTCATCGTATGCCAACGGAGTGTGTGGGGGGGGGGCATTTTGCTGATCATTTTAAGACAATGGAGTTTTTGTGGAGGAGGGGTCATTTTGGTGATCATCGTATGCCAATAGATTTTGTACGGGTGGTCATTTTGGTGATCATCGTATACCAATGGAGTGTGATGGGGGTCATTTTGGTGATCATCGTATGGCAATGGAGTGTGTGTATAGCGGGTCATTTTATTGATCATCGTATGGCAATGGAGTGTTTATGGTGGGGGAACTTTGGTGATCATCCTATGCCAATGGAGTGTGTTTAGGGCGGGGTCATTTTGCTGATCACCGAATGCCAATGGAGTGTACGTGAGGGGTATTTTGGTGATCATTGTATGCTAATGATTTGAGTGTGTGTGGGTGGGTAATTTTGGTGATCACTGTATGCCAATGGATTATGGAGGGGGTTATTTTAGTTAACATTATATGTAAATGGAGTTTGGGGGGAGGGAGTCATTTTGGTGATCATGGTATGCCAATGGATTGTTGGGTGGAGGGGTCATATTGGTGATCATCAAATGCCAATGAAGAATGTGGGCGGCATTTTGTGATCATCGTATGCCAATTGAATGTGAGTGAGGGGCATTTTGGTGATCATCATATGCCAATGGAGAGTGTGTGGGAGCATTTCGCTGATCATCTTAAGCCAATGGAGTGTGTGTGTATGTGGAGGAGGGGTCATTTTGGTGATCATCGTATGCCAATGAAGTGTGTGGGGGCGTCATTTCGGTGATACTCGTATGCCTATAGAGTCTGTGTGTGTGGTGGAGGGTCATTTTGGTGATCATTAAATGCTAATGGAGTGTGTGGGGGGGAATTTGGGTGATCATCGTATGCCAATGGAGTCTTTTTGGGAAGGGGGGGTGTGGTGGGGGTCATTTTTGTGATCATCGTATGCAAATGGAGTGTGGATGTGGAGGATTCAGTGATCATCGTACGCCAATGGAGTCTGTTTGGGGAGGGGGGGTGTGGTAGGGGTCATTTTGGTTATCATCGTATGCCAATGGAGTGCGTGTGGTAGGGGTCATTTTGGTGGTCATCGTATGTCAATGGAGTGTGTGTGGTGATGGTGGTCATTTTGGTGATCATCGTATGATATTGCAGTGTGTGGGGGTGTCATTTTGGTGATCATCGTATGGTAACAGAGTCTGTTTGGGAAGGGGTGTGTGTGTAGTGGGGGTCATTTTTGTGATCATCGTATGCCAATGGAGTGTTTATGGTGGGGGAACTTTGGTGATCATCCTATGCAAATGGAGTGTGTTTAGGGTGGAGTCATTTTGCTGATCCCCGAATGTCAATGGAGTATGTGTGGGGAGGGGGGTCATTTTGGTGAGCGACGTATTCAAATGGAGTATGTGTGTGCGATGGGGGGGGTATTTTGGTGATCATTGTATGCTAATGACTGGAGTGTGTGTGTGGGGGGGTCATTTTGGTGATCACCGTATGCTAATGGATTGTGTGTGGGGTTATTTTAGTGAACATTGTATGTAAATGGAGTTTTTGGGGGGGAGTCATTTTGGTGATCATGGTATGCCAATGGATTGTTGGGTGGAGGGGTCATATTGGTGATCATCAAATGCCAATGAAGTATGTGGGCGGCATTTTATGATCATCCTATGCCAATTGAATGTGAGTGGGGGGCATTTTGGTGATCATCGTATGCCAATGGAGTGTGTGTGGGAGCATTTCGCTGATCATCTTAACCCAATGTAGTGTGTGTGTATGTGAGGAGGGGTCATTTTGGTGATCATCGTGTGCCAATGGAGTGTGTGGGGCGTCATTTCGGTGATACTCGTATGCCTATAGAGCCTGTGTGTGTGGTGGGGGGTCATTTTGGTGATCATTAAATGCCAATGGATTGTGTGTGTGTGGGGGGGGGGATCTGGGTGATCATCGTATGCCAATGGAGTCTTTTTGGGAAGGAGTGTGTGTGTGGTGGGGGGCATTTTTGTGATCATCGTATGCAAATGGAGTGTGTATTTGGAGGATTTGGTGATCATCGTACGCCAATGGAGTCGGTTTGGGGAGGGGGGGGTGTGGTGGGGGTCATTTTGGTTATCCTCGTATGCCAATGGAGTGTGTGTTGTAGGGATCATTTTGGTGATCATCGTATGCGATTGCAGTGTGTGTGGGTGTCATTTTGGTGATCATCGTATGGTAATAGAGTCTGTTTGAGAAGGGGTGTGTGTGTGGTGGTGGGGGTCATTTTTGTGATCATCGTATGCAAATGGAGTGTGTATGTGGGGGATTTGGTGATCATCGTAAGCCAATGGAGTCTGTTTGGGGAGGGGTGTGTTTGGGGGGGTCATTCTTGTGATCATCGTATGCCAATGGAGTCCATGTGATGGGGGGAATTTGGGTGATCATCATATGCCAATGGAGTCTGTTTGGGAAGGAGTGTGTGTGTGGTGGGGTTCATTTTTGTGATCATCGTATGCAAATGGAGTGTGTATGTGGGGGATTTGGTGATCATCGTACGCCAATGGAGTCTGTTTGGCTAGGGGTGTGTTTGGTGGTGGTCATTTTGGTGATCATCGTATGCCAATGGAGTCTGTGTGATGGGGTCATTTTGGTGATTATCGTATTCCAATGGAGTGTGTGTGGTGGTGGGGGTCATTTTTGTGATCATCCCTTTGCCAATGTAGTGTGTGTGGGGAGTTGTCATTTTGGTGATCATCTTATGCCAATGTAGTGTGTGAGGGGAGTGGTCATTTTGGTGATCATCGTATGCGAATGGAGTGGTATATTGGTGAAATTTGATTCTACATCGATGGAGTCTATTGTTTTTTTCCGGATTCTCGATCGAATAATGTCGCTAAAATCTTTCGGTGATTTGAGGCTACAGTTTTAATGCACGTAAGTGGTTAAAATTTTCTTTAACAATTTATCTTGTGGTAGGAATTTAATTAATGGTAGACTTTACATTGTTTCCAACCTTTTGTGGTTTTACGGTTCTGTAGGCGTACCCAGGGCTGAAATCACCAATTTTTTTCTTCATTTTGATATTTCCTGGTTGTTTATTTATCTCTCTTAGGATTCGGTTCACTTTCGTCTTGATGTGGTCGGTGGGGTTCTTCGTAATTTCCGAAATTTTGTTTGGTAGTATTGCTATTGGAAATGTAAGTTCAAATTTGGGTAGTCTGATCTATTATAGAACTTTATCGTGTATATATGCATGCTTACATTCTTTGTTAAATATTATTAAATCATTCATGTGGTGTTATGTTTACTGTGTCAAGATCGGTTATTTCGTTTAGGATTTTTTATGTAACGCGATGTTGGTGATCAGCCTGGTCGCTTAGTTTTGTCCTACCCTGCGCCTTTTTAGTCCCTTTTGCCTTTGAAATAAGAAAGTGGGAAAAAAGAAAGAGAATCCCCCCTCTCCTCCACTCCCGCTCCACACTCAGCCCTAGTACTCTTTGGAATCACCGGGGAAGGAGGGTAGCTACTTCCTTGTAGTCCTACGAGCTCATTCCATCACAGTCTCACCAGACTCAGAATGGAAGACCCTCGTTGGTGGTGGTGGGATTGAGAAAGAGAGAGGGGAAGAGGAAAGGGTAAGGATAGAGGAACAAGAAGTATAGGTAGAGGAAATATAGGCGAATTTGGTAGTCAGTGGATCTACAGCTTAACATGGAATGATAACCATGTGTGTATTTTTCTATCGCTTTCTTTTCACTATTTCTGTTGTTCCTGTCCCATGTGTTAATTATGGCACTGTGAGTGTGAGTTAAGTGAAGACGTGACAATTTCAAGGTTGAAGTTGAAAGAAGTAAGAGGCTTGCATAGAGTTGCTAGGTTGCCTGGCGGTCAGGCTAATCTCTAGCAGTTTGATTAGGTATTTAAGTTAGAATTTCTGTGAAAAGGAATTAGCTTATAGGGTTGTTTTTGTATTATACTTTTAGTTATTTCGCAAATTCCCTGTCGTATTATTTTAATGTGAATTTTCTTCTATTACGCGTGTTCTGTGTACTTACTTTCCTTTCGTATCTTTTGTATTTTATTTTCTTTTAGTTTATCTATTGCTATAATATCTTTATCTTTGAAGCTCTACTCTACCTATTTTAGTCTTTATTATTTATTTGAATCCTCCTTCTGATTTAAGTTGTGTTTATATTTATTTTTCTACGTATTATTTCAATTAAATGTATATTTCTCCCTCTTCTACTTTCATTATTTCTAAATTTCTTGCGAATAGTCGATGGGTTCTCTAAACTTCTAAGTGATCTAAGTGGTTGTGAAGTTGTTTTCCCAACTCCTTTTGAGTCTTTTCTATCGTTTTCTTTTCTCTATTTGTTAAGAGGTATCAATTATGCTTCTCTATACACTTCTTCTTGTTGGTTTCTGAGCTCCGCCCTTCTTGTATTTGGTATTATATAAATTGCCTTATTTTATATCTTCTGTTTCTGTTGTAGGCAGTTCTTTGAAATTGTACACATTGCTACCGTCAGGATAAACTAAAGCCGATTGAATTATTGCTACATATATTTTCTTGGTTCTATGCATTAAAAGTTCCCAATCTGAATAGCAGCTTTAGTCCCATATTTTCTTTGTTGGTTCTCTCTGTTACAGGTGTCTTGTAACCTGTTTTTGATACTGCAAGTCATAGTACTTTACATTCGTTGTTATATCTGTACCTTTCTCCTTCGACGTAGATGTCCGATATTTTCTTTCTGTATAGTAGTACAATTCTAAATTTGTTTTATGTTGGTCATTATTTTTCATTTTTGTTCGTAATTATTTATTGATAATATTTATCTTGTTGTTATTCATGCTTGCATTGGCCCATTCTTGAAGGAGCTCACGAATATTTGAGTCAAATCATTTGTGAAATGTGTATTTAGTCATCCCACGTTTCTAGGTGGAGAGTTACCCTCGGTAATAACCGAGTAAAGTGTGGGGCTCATTCATCCTCCATGCTGTAATCCAGCTTCTAGCTTAAATAAGCTTCCTTACTGATTGTCTAGTTCTCTGTACGCTTATCTATCTATTACATCGTCACAGTATTTCGTTCGATCTTGTTGTCAATTTCCAGTCTGAGTATTTTATATTGTATTTGCCAAACTATCCAAAAGCTTTAGATGTACATATCTCTGGACACTGTCTATGCTCACCCTTTCTCCTTTGGCTGTTGCTATTTTCTCTATTGTAGCCCTAAGCGCCATTGACGCACTTCTCTTTTTTTCAGAATCCAAATTCCCAGGTGCTTAGTGAATTGTTTCCATTTAGGACTTCCGCTCGTCTACGATAAATTATCCTCTCGTAAACTTTCCCGATGAAGTCTAGGAGGGATATTGGAAGATTCGACAAAGTGTTTTCTTGTGAGCCCATATTTTTCAGGGGGCGTTCTGTTTAAAGACTATCATGTTTCATAATTTATTCGTCGTAATTACTGCATCGATTCGCCATTGGTATCTTTTTCTCCTTCGACAAAGTAGTTGGGGGTGTGTTTTTTTAATTTGTTGGTTTAGTGTGTCTCTGATCTGGTTTTAAAATTCTATGTCATAGTTTTCGTTTTCCACTTCATTTATCATGAGAACTTTTTCCCAATGTTTGCAAAATATTCTATCGATTTTCGATTAGTTGCCTCTTGCGACTTCAATTTTCACTCTCTTTTGGGCGTTTACTTTCAGTTGGTTTATCTTTTTCCAGAATTCTCTTGGCTTTACTTGTATATATATATATTTATATGTCTTCGTCTCATACTTCTTTTTTTCTGTAGTAAGAGTTAGTAGTTCTCTTTGATCACTCTTTAATATGATATATTGTTCTCTTGTTGTTCCTTCTCGTCTGATCATTTGTGCTGTTATTCGTATTTCTTCCTGTAATCGTGTCATAACTGGTGTCCATTTAACTTGTTTGATAGTTCTGTTTGTCCTTTTTTGAAATTGCTTCTTCCTCCGCTTTCCGGACAGATGACTGGAAATTCGTTCGAAGCATTGATGCATTTTATAAACGAGGTTTTTAGGTCAAAGGATATTTCTTGGACGACTACCTGTGGTTTTCTCTTGTTAACATTTGGAATTACCAGTAGAGACAATCTGGTCGTGATTTCGGCGGGTTGTAAGTTTCTTTTACCCTTGTTTCCACCCTACCAAGGTACGGATCTTTTTTGGTCTGTAAATGAAGCCTTTTCTCCTATATTAGGAGAGATAGTCTCCTATAACCCGGGTCGCACTGTCCTTGGTGTTACTAGTTAAATAGCCCTTGCCGTATCAGAGTCCGGGAACTGGATTCGGTTCCGCAGTCCAGAATGGGCCCCCCTCTCCTGGCCCTCTTGCAGGGGTGTGCTTGCTCCTACAACCAGTGCTGTTGGGACTTTGCATCTTGACCAGGCTATGTAGCGCTAGTAATAAAAAAAGATGGGGTTAAAATGTATGAAAAAGGACAAGGATAAAGAAGAAAAATAAAAACGCTTCGGAGTGTTACTTTGCTTAGAGCAGGGGCGAGCACCCTCCGGCCCGCCACCTTGCTCGGCATTAATATTGCAATCCAGCCCGCGACCCTCATCCCCCAAAAGAAAATTCTGCCAAACAGCATCTGACTCAGTACACGAAATCTCACCTTCGCTCCCAACTCTCGGACCGCCACCTCAATGACATCCTTCGAGCCCGACATTCTAGTATATATATATATATATATATATATATATATATATATATATATTTATATATGGTCACTTTGGGGATTTCGTTTGTTACTGCGGCCCGCCGCCTGCTTCCAAAAGTCTCATCTGGCCCTCCCTCTGGAAAAGGTTCCCCGCCGCCTGCTTCCTAAAAGTTTTATCTGGCCCTCACTCTGAAAAGGTTGCCCACCGCCTGCTTCCAAAAGTCTCATCTGGCCCTCACTCTAAAAAGGTTGCCCACCGCCGGCTTCCAAAAGTCTCATCTGGCCCTCAACTTTAAAAAGGTTGCCCGCCACCTGCTTCCAAAAGTCTCATCTGGCCCTCACTCTGAAAAGGTTGCCCGCCGCCTGCTTCCAAAAGTCTCATCTGGCCCTCACTCTGAAAAGGTTGCCCACCGCCTGCTTCCAAAAAGTCTCATCTGGCCCTCACTCTGAAAAGGTTGCCCGCCGCTTGCTTCCAAAAGTCTCATCTGGTCCTCACTCTGAAAAGGTTGCCCACCGCCTGCTTCCAAAAATCTCATCTGGCCCTCACTCTGAAAAGGTTGCCCGCCGCCTGCTTCCAAAAGTCTCATCTGGCCCTCACTCTGAAAAGGTTGCCCGCCGCCTGCGCCCAAAAGTCTCATCTGGCCCTCACTCTGAAAAGGTTGCCCACCGCCTGCTTCCAAAAGTCTCATCCGGCCCTCACTCTGAAAAGGTTGCCCGCCGCCTGCTTCCAAAAGTCTCATCTAGCCCTCACTCTAAAAAGGTTGCCCACCGCCTGCTTCCAAAAGTCTCATCTGGCCCTCACTCTGAAAAGGTTGCCCGCCGCCTGCTTCCAAAAGTCTCATCTGGCCCTCACTCTGAAAAGGTTGCCCACCGCCTGCTTCCAAAAGTCTCATCTGGCCCTCACTCTGAAAAGGTTGCCCGCCACCTGCTTCCAAAAGTCTCATCTGGACCTCACTCTGAAAAGGTTGCCCGCCACCTGCTTCCAAAAGTCTCATCTGGCCCTCACTCTGAAAAGGTTGCCCACCGCCTGCTTCCAAAAGTCTAATCTAACCCTCACTCTGAAAAGGTTGCCCGCCACCTGCTTCCAAAAGTCTCATCTGGCCCTCACTCTGAAAAGGTTGCCCGCCGCCTGCGTCCAAAAGTCTCATCTGGCCCTCACTCTGAAAAGGTTGCCCACCGCCTGCTTCCAAAAGTCTCATCTGGCCCTCACTCTGAAAAGGTTGCCCGCCGCCTGCTTCCAAAAGTCTCATCTGACCCTCACTCTGAAAAGGTTGCCCACCGCCTGCTTCCAAAAGTCTCATCTGGCCCTCACTCTGAAAAGGTTGCCCGCCGCCTGCTTCCAAAAGTCTTATCTGGCCCTCACTCTGAAAAGGTTGCCCACCGCCTGCTTCCAAAAGTCTCATCTGGCCCTCACTCTGAAAAGGTTGCCCAGCACCTGCTTCCAAAAGTCTCATCTGGACTTCACTCTGAAAAGGTTGCCCACCACCTGCTTCCAAAAGTCTCATCTGGCCCTCACTCTGAAAAGGTTGCCCACCGCCTGCTTCCAAAAGTCTCATCTGGCCCTCACTCTGAAAAGGTTGCCCGCCACCTGCTTCCAAAAGTCTCATCTGGACCTCACTCTGAAAAGGTTGCCCACCACCTGCTTCCAAAAGTCTCATCTGGCCCTCACTCTGAAAAGGTTGCCCACCGCCTACTTCCGAAAGTCTCATCTGGCCCTCATTCTGAAAAGGTTGCCCGCCACCTGCTTCCAAAAGTCTCATCTGGCCCTCATTCTGAAAAGGTTGCCCACCGCCTGCTTCCAAAAGTCTCATCTGGCCCTCACTCTGAAAAGGTTGCCTGCCACCTGCTTCCAAAAGTCTTATCTGGCCCTCACTCTGAAAAGGTTGCCCGCCACCTGCTTCCAAAAGTCTCATCTGGCCCTCACTCTGAAAAGGTTGCCCACCGCCGGCTTCCAAAAGGCTCATCTGGCCCTCAACTTTGAAAAGGTTGCCTGCCACCTGCTTCCAAAAGTCTCATCTGGCCCTCACTCTGAAAAGGTTGCCCGCCGCCTGCTTCCAAAAGTCTCATCTGGTCCTCAGTCTGAAAAGGTTGCCCACCGCCTGCTTCCAAAAATCTTATCTGGCCCTCACTCTGAAAAGGTTGCCCGCCGCCTGCTTCCAAAAGTCTCATCTGGCCCTCACTCTGAAAAGGTTGCCCACCGCCTGCTTCCAAAAGTCTCATCTGGCCCTCACTCTGAAAAGGTTGCCCACCGCCTGCTTCCAAAAGTCTCATCTGGCCCTCACTCTGAAAAGGTTGCCCACCGCCTGCTTCCAAAAGTCTCATCTGGCCCTCACTCTGAAAAGGTTGCCCGCCGCCTGCGCCCAAAAGTCTCATCTGGCCCTCACTCTGAAAAGGTTGCCCACCGCCTGCTTCCAAAAGTCTCATCCGGCCCTCACTCTGAAAAGGTTGCCCACCACCTGCTTCCAAAAGTCTCATCTGGACCTCACTCTGAAAAGGTTGCCCGCCACCTGCTTCCAAAAGTCTCATCTGGCCCTCACTCTGAAAAGGTTGCCCGCCACCTGCTTCCAAAAGTCTCATCTGGCCCTTACTCTGAAAAGGTTGCCCACCGCCTGCTTCCAAAAGTCTCATCTGGCCCTCACTCTGAAAAGGTTGCCCGCCGCCTGCTTCCAAAAGTCTCATCTGGCCCTCACTCTGAAAAGGTTGCCCGCCGCCTGCTTCCAAAAGTCTCATCTGGCCCTCACTCTGAAAAGGTTGCCCACCGCCTGCTTCCAAAAGTCTCATCTGGCCCTCACTCTGAAAAGGTTGCCCTCCGCCTGCTTCCAAAAGTCTCATCTGGCCCTCACTCTGAAAAGGTTGCCCACCGCCTGCTTCCAAAAGTCTCATCTGGCCCTCACTCTGAAAAGGTTGCCCGCCACCTGCTTCCAAGAGTCTCATCTGGACCTCACTCTGAAAAGGTTGCCCACCGCCTGCTTCCAAAAGTCTCATCTGGCCCTCACTCTGAAAAGGTTGCCCACCACCTGCTTCCAAAAGTCTCATCTGGCCCTCACTCTGAAAAGGTTGCCCGCCGCCAGCGTCCAAAAGTCTCATCTGGCCCTCACTCTGAAATGGTTGCCCACCGCCTGCTTCCAAAAGTCTCATCTGGCCCTCACTCTGAAAAGGTTGCCCGCTGCCTGCTTCCAAAAGTCTCATCTGGCCATCACTCTGAAAAGGTTGCCCACCGCCTGCTTCCAAAAGTCTCATCTGGCCCTCACTCTGAAAAGGTTGCCCGCCGCCTGCTTCCAAAAGTCTCATCTGGACCTCACTCTGAAAAGGTTGCCCGCCACCTGCTTCCAAAAGTCTCATCTGGCCCTCACTCTGAAAAGGTTGCCCACCGCCTGCTTCCAAAAGTCTCATCTGGCCCTCACTCTGAAAAGGTTGCCCGCCGCCTGCTTCCAAAAGTCTCATCTGGACCTCACTCTGAAAAGGTTGCCCGCCACCTGCTTCCAAAAGTCTCATCTGGCCCTCACTCTGAAAAGGTTGCCCACCGCCTGCTTCCGAAAGTCTCATCTGGCCCTCACTCTGAAAAGGTTGCCCGCCACCTGCTTCCAAAAGTCTCATCTGGCCCTTACTCTGAAAAGGTTGCCCACCGCCTGCTTCCAAAAGTCTCATCTAGCCCTCACTCTGAAAAGGTTGCCTGCCACCTGCTTCCAAAAGTCTTATCTGGCCCTCACTCTGAAAAGGTTGCCCGCCACCTGCTTCCAAAAGTCTCATCTGGACCTCACTCTGAAAAGGTTGCCCGCCGTCTGCTTCCAAAAGTCTCATCTGGCCCTCACTCTGAAAAGGTTGCCCGCCGCCTGCTTCCAAAAGTCTCATCTGGCCCTCACTCTGAAAAGGTTGCCCGCCGCCTGCTTCCAAAAGTCTCATCTGGCCCTCACTCTGAAAAGGTTGCCCACCGCCTGCTTCCAAAAGTCTCATCTGGCCCTCACTCTGAAAAGGTTGCCCTCCGCCTGCTTCCAAAAGTCTCATCTGGCCCTCACTCTGAAAAGGTTGCCCACCGCCTGCTTCCAAAAGTCTCATCTGGCCCTCACTCTGAAAAGGTTGCCCGCCACCTGCTTCCAAGAGTCTCATCTGGACCTCACTCTGAAAAGGTTGCCCACCGCCTGCTTCCAAAAGTCTCATCTGGCCCTCACTCTGAAAAGGTTGCCCACCACCTGCTTCCAAAAGTCTCATCTGGCCCTCACTCTGAAAAGGTTGCCCGCCGCCAGCGTCCAAAAGTCTCATCTGGCCCTCACTCTGAAATGGTTGCCCACCGCCTGCTTCCAAAAGTCTCATCTGGCCCTCACTCTGAAAAGGTTGCCCGCTGCCTGCTTCCAAAAGTCTCATCTGGCCATCACTCTGAAAAGGTTGCCCACCGCCTGCTTCCAAAAGTCTCATCTGGCCCTCACTCTGAAAAGGTTGCCCGCCGCCTGCTTCCAAAAGTCTCATCTGGCCCTCACTCTGACAAGGTTGCCCACCGCCTGCTTCCAAAAGTCTCATCCGGCCCTCACTCTGAAAAGGTTGCCCACCACCTGCTTCCAAAAGTCTCATCTGGACCTCACTCTGAAAAGGTTGCCCGCCACCTGCTTCCAAAAGTCTCATCTGGCCCTCACTCTGAAAAGGTTGCCCACCGCCTGCTTCCAAAAGTCTCATCTGGCCCTCACTCTGAAAAGGTTGCCCGCCGCCTGCTTCCAAAAGTCTCATCTGGACCTCACTCTGAAAAGGTTGCCCGCCACCTGCTTCCAAAAGTCTCATCTGGCCCTCACTCTGAAAAGGTTGCCCACCGCCTGCTTCCGAAAGTCTCATCTGGCCCTCACTCTGAAAAGGTTGCCCGCCACCTGCTTCCAAAAGTCTCATATGGCCCTTACTCTGAAAAGGTTGCCCACCGCCTGCTTCCAAAAGTCTCATCTAGCCCTCACTCTGAAAAGGTTGCCTGCCACCTGCTTCCAAAAGTCTTATCTGGCCCTCACTCTGAAAAGGTTGCCCGCCACCTGCTTCCAAAAGTCTCATCTGGACCTCACTCTGAAAAGGTTGCCCGCCGTCTGCTTCCAAAAGTCTCATCTGGCCCTCACTCTGAAAAGGTTGCCCGCCGCCTGCTTCCAAAAGTCTCATCTGGCCCTCACTCTGAAAAGGTTGCCCACCGCCTGCTTCCAAAAGTCTCATCTGGCCCTCACTCTGAAAAGGTTGCCCACCACCTGCTTCCAAAAGTCTCATCTGGACCTCACTCTGAAAAGGTTGCCCACCGCCTGCTTCCAAAAGTCTCATCTGGCCCTCACTCTGAAACGGTTGCCCTCCCCTGGCTTAGAGGGAACAGGATATATCGACAATTCGGCCAATAAGCGCACATTGACACAGGCAAAAATGCCACTTGTAACAGTGGAAGATGGGCAAAGTTTGAATTGCTTTGGGTTTTGTGCACCTCTTCATATTTTTGTCGTGTCCTCGCGTCGCTTTCACACCTGTGAAATTAACACAAATATTTTCTGCCGGATCGGGTATAGTGATCAATATAATTTATATGTTTTTATTTCTTCTCCCATTTCCCTTCTATGTTTGAGGAAAAAGAGACTTGAGTTTTTTAGCCCTATCATTATAGGTAAGATCTTTTATTTCCCTTATCATTTTCATATAGCGATGTTGTACCTGTTCTATTATATCTACATCTTTAATTAATTAGGGAGACTAGAATGGAGTAAGATAATCTAACATAGGTCTGACTAATGACGTTTATAATTTTAACATCGTCTCTGAATTACCCGTTGAGACGGTTTGCCTAATAAATGATGCGACTTTTGTTGCTAATTTCTAATTGCGACGCACAGTGTAGTAATACTAACTGTATCAGAAAGTTAGCTTTTAGCATGCTAATTTCCCCGGAGGCCCTTTGTACAACTCTTTGTTATCTGCAATTAGACCAACTTGATATTTCACCTTCGCTCTAAATAAACCTAAGCATTCCTCATTTCACTCAGAAACTAATTCTTTAATCGTTTTTTTACACTATCTTTTCGCCCTTACCTTAGACAACGCTATAATTTATTCTCTGCTCCAATTCTCAAATACAGTTCTTTACCTAAGGTTTTTTATTCACATAAAACTCCAACAAGCATCTTTCCTTCTACCCTTCTACCTAATTTTGTCTCCCGCGATTGAACCACTCTCTTGTTCCTATTTTGATTTATGTGTTTTTTTTTATAAGCAAATATTTTTCTTTTTAAATACAACTACACAGTTTTTGGGGGGGACCTTTATTTACTTCCATAATTTATCTCTCTAATCCTAAATTAAATTTCCGAGAAAAACTCGATTTTTCTCTATTAATCCAATTACTTGTCCATTGTTTTTAGCTCCCAGTGTTTGGAAATAAGTCTATAGAAGCCCTTTACAAAACTCTGTTTATTCCGGTATTATCCATCTAAAGTAATCTCCTTTGGCGGGTCAAGCCGACCGCCTCAGCTACCGATAATCTCATTGCCTCTTATTTGAAAGGATAAATTTCCCTTCACTATGGAGGGGAAAAAGAATTAAATCTTTTCTCCAAAATAGATGATAAGGGCAATAAATTTAGCTTCTTTTTATCGCCATCTTTTTTTTTGGCGCCAAATCTAGTGGAAGTTATTCTATTCAGAATGTTTGCGCTTTTTTCTCGTGTAATAAATGTGTCGTTTACTTTTTGATGATTGGAGGAGGCAGCAATTTTATTAAGGACGTTGGAGGAGGTAATCAGTTATATTTCGAACAGGTTATTTTAAGTAAGATGGAATAAGGGGAGTGGAAATTGTAAGGAGAGTGAGAGTATTTTGTATTCGAGTTTGCTTTTGAGTTTGATAATTTTTCTGAAATTAAGCTTCGAAAACAGAATCTAGGGAAGAAAAAGTGTGAGTTATAGATCGTGGTAAAAGAAAATTCGAATGCATTAAAGCAATAATTCTGAGAAAAATTCTTTAGAAGGGATAATAGAAACGATGTATCCTCAAACATTTCTTTTCCTCGATTCTCAGAAATTGCGCGCGCAAATTTCGCGCCCTATTTGACTGACCACAGCGAATCCTATGGGAAATAATTATAATAAGAAAAAAATTCTTGCCAAAAGAAGTTCCAAAACCTCTTGGTTTACAAATATCTAAAAATACCTTGTACTTCTAAAGAGTCATAATATTTACCCCAACTTCAATCACTCTAGCCATTTTACCAAGAAGTGAAGGAGGCTCACATGAGAATCAAAATGAGTAGATGCAGGTGACCCTTATTTGGGATTAGTCGCCTTTTGCGAAACCCATCAGAAAAGTGTTAAGGGTATGTTACAACAAAACAAAGTATGCAGGAGAAGAAAATTATCCTCTGATTTCTTCCATAAGCAACAGGTTGAATCAAGAAAGGAACACAACGGGCGTTTTCACTGCATCCACGACCCGGAATTCATCCAACAACTGCAGTACAAGCTGATGGAGGACCAAACAAGGGAATCCGGGCTTTGACGAGAAAAATGGCGTGGGGGCCACCACCGTCAAGCTATCCCTGAATGAGTACCTTCACTACTACTTATACAAGATGCGCAAGAGATAAAGTATGATAGCCAAGATCAAGGAGAACTGCTTGATCAATGTAAATAAGCTCCTGAACAAGCTGAAATATCCTTTTGAGCCAGGTGGGATCCGGTTCTTCTCAGATGAAAAGAACTTCTGCCAGGTGAAGTTTCACAACATCCAGAGAAAACAGCTGGCTTGCCTACAACCGATGCGATGTTCTACGTATCATGAAGACCAAGTTCTCCCAAGCTGTGATGGATTTGGGTTTTTTTTCCAGTTAGGATGACGTAATGCCGTCCTCCATCTTTGATCATGGTCTTAGGGTCGATTCAGACGGCTATGGGATCTGCTGGAGTCTGTGGCCAAACCCTGGCTGGAGTCTGTTCCAGCTGGAAGGCCATACCTCTGGAAGGAGTCAGAAATGGTTGTCGGAGAATGTCTATATGATTTCACCAACCACACTTTCTAGCCTCCTAATTACCCCGTTGTAATCCCATGGATTACTTACTATCTGTGTGTGTCCGATTAAGAGAGAAACCAACCGCTCTGTCTGCAACACTAAAGCGAAGCTGGTGCCCAAGATTAAGTCGATGTTCGAGGATCTTCTCTGGGACACAGGGGGCAACGCATGCGCCAGGATCCGGAGCCGTCTTGGTGTCGGGGTGGAAGCTGAGAGCAGCAACATTTAAAAAAAAAATAACCTATATACATTTTTGGCTGCGATATTACAGTTTTTTTCTTTTAAGCAAACCTTCAAAATTAGCCTGAATATCTTGTATATCTTTTATACAATTTCATTTTTTACATCTCCAATTTCTTAACAGATTTCTCCTTACAATGTTTCCGGGAGACAAACTATCGTTGGTTTTCACTTATAAAGAGGTTCAATGAAGGCTCTTTTACTGTGCACTTCTGATTGAGGGAAAAAAACTATTAAGTCGATTCCGTGAAGTTGTGTGTTTCACATGGACATCCGTGAAATTGGGTCTTTTAAATGTACGTCCGTGAAATTGGGTCTTTTACATGGGCATCCGTGAAATTGGGTATTTCACAAGGACATCCGTGAAATTGCGTCTTTTAAATGTACGTCCGTGAAATTGGGTCTTTTACATGGGCATCCGTGAAATTGGGTATTTCACAAGGACATCCGTGAAATTGGGTCTTTTAAATGTACGTCCGTGAAATTGGGTCTTTTACATGGGCATCCGTGAAATTGGGTATTGCTCTTTCACATATACGAGTACATCCATGAGCATGTGTATTTCACACGGACGCTCGTGAACTTGGGTCTTTCACACAGACGTCCATGAAGTTGGGTCTTTCACACGGACGGTCGTGAAATTGGTTCTCACACACGGGCGTCCGTGAAATTTGGTCTTTCACACAGACGTTCGTGAAATTGGGTCTTTCAATTGGACGTCCGTGAAATTCCTTTTTTAGCAGGGACGATCGTGATTTAGTGTCTTTCACACGGACGTTCGTGAAATTGTGTCTTTCACATGGACATCCATGAAATTAGATATTTCAGACGGACGTTTGTGAAATTATTTTACACATAGACTTCCGTGAAATTGGATCTTTCACACAGACGTTCGTGAAATAGGGTCTTTCACACATCTGTTCGTGAAATAGGGTCTTTCACACGGACGTTGGTGAAATTCTGTCTTTCATATGGACATCCGTAAAATTGGCTCTTTTCCATGGACGTTCGTGATTTTGGGTCTTTCACATGGTCGTCTGTGAAATTGGCTTTTTCATACAGACGTTCCTGAAATTTGCTCTTTCACACGGACGTTCCTGAAATTGGGTCTTTCACATAGGCGTCAATGAAATTGAGTCACACGAAATTTCGTGAAATTGGGTCTTTCTCATGGAAGTCAGTGAAATTATGTATGTCTTTCACGAGGACATTCGTTAAATTGAGTCGTTCAAATGAACGTCCATGAAGTTGTGTCTTTCACACATACTTTCGTGAAAATTCGGCTTTTTCATGGAAGTCTATGAAATTATGTCTTTCACGCGGACGTTCGTGAAATCGAGTCTTTAAAATAGACGTCCGTAAAATTGTCTTTCACATAGACTCGTGAAATTGGGTCTTTCACACAAACGTCCGTGAAATTAGCTCTTTCACACGGACGTTCGTGAAATTGGATCTTTCACATGGACATCCGTGAAATTGGCTCTTTCACAAGTCAGTTCATGAAATTGAGTCTTTGGCATGGACATCCATGAAATTGCATCCTTCCAAGATGAGTGCGTGGAAATGCGTCTTCCCCAGATTAGCAGAGGATTTACCTCTTTGTATCTTTATTTACTATGATCGTAACTCTTAGTGCCTCGTTACTATTGGAAGATGTTCGTGGTACCATCTACATGGACGAACCATTTGATAATTTCTTTCGCGTTTTAGATGTCCACTTTTAAGCGGTCTCCAACAGGCCAAAATCTTATCCCTCCTTATACCGAATGGTACACAAAGGTTATCCCTTTCTCTGTTTAGGACCGAGAGGTGCACTTCTTCCAGTATCGTAGACATCTAATGTGGTTCTTTTTGGCATTTTTTTTTCGACCGATGCCTCACCTGGGAGGCGCACATTTTCAGGTGTAGGGTACTTTGTGACAGTACTATGACTATATCTCTTTCCATAACTTCCGTTTATAAAGGATGGTAGGGTCACGATTCTTTTGTTATGTTCTTTTTTGGGCCATATTTGCTCTACAGCTTAGCTACTTCAAACTTGCCACGTATCTAGAAGGTTATGTGTAAGAAGGTTTGACCCTAAATTTGGCGATAAATCACTCTATTTAGTTGTTTCGTTTTAAAGTATATCGTTTGTTTGTGCATGCAAATTTAGCAAATCTATTTCTTTTGTTACTGTCTAATGTTCACTGTGTGTATTGCGATAACTGAATTCATGCATGCCTGGTTGCAAAGTTCTTGAGTTCTTGGTGTATTTGGGGTTCCTGCAACATTCTAAACCTAGATTAAAGCCACTTTTCAACTGATGGTGTAATCGTGGAATTGAAGGCGGTTAGTTCAATTTAACGCGATTTGTCCTGATCAAATTTACTTCAGGTTTTTGCTGTATTTTTAGGATTTTTTTATTTTTCTTATTCTTTGGTGTTATACACGTTCTTGGGGTGAATAAGTAAATGTTTGTATTTCTTCCTAGGTGTATATTAAGGAATTAAATAGCGGGTGTTCTCGCAGGCGTTTCTTTCGTAGGTTGCCATGAATATTCTTTAAATAAAAAAGATTCAGGGATTAGTAAAGATAGGACACATTTGGTGTAATGAGTCACTATATGAGGTCAAGATAAGGATCGCATTTATGGCAGGTGCCATAACACGAGCCGTGGGTAAAATCCATCGTTAAACAATAGGTTCCAACGGGCATACGAAGGAATATAGGGGAAAAAACTGTATAAAAACAAATTATTATTCATAAATACAATCAAATTTGATATTTAATTAAGATACACAAAATTAAAACTCCCAGGAATGGCATTTTATAATAAATTTTAAACCACTCTTTGCAATAAATTTGTTTCATATTATGCAAGTCGTATCTGTCGCGAGGCCCATTTTAAAATATCAGGCGAGTTTGGAGATATTAATATCCTTTTATTTGCCTCGTCTCCTGCTTTACTTTATTTATTATGAGAGCCTTTCGTAGGAGTTTAATTTCCGCTCAAACTTTAAAGAGGCGTACACTCGCATACACATCTAAACATGCCTGTAACACGCGTATTATCGAAATAAGGTCAATTCCATACGTCATTCTTATCTTGTCTATAATCATACGCATTTTAGAAGCTGTTAAATGCATGGGAGAGATCTTTGGGACTGGTGACACTCGTGTGCCAATGGATGTGTATCTGCTAGAGGGGTAAATTCATATTTGTGTGAGCGCAAAACGTGCCAAGGTTTAGTTAAATTTGATCGTCTATTATGGAAAGTTTGTTTAAAAACTTTAATTATTTTTTATAATTAACGAAAAGAAAAATAAGGTCTGAATATTTGACGCAATTTCTTTAAATTACAACAAATATTTGATGGGAGATATCCCTAACCTCATCTAATCAAGTCAAATACCCCCCTTTCCTCTTCAGATTACCCTAACTTTCCTTTAAAAAAAGAAACTTCCCCTCAGAAATTTCTCCTTTTTTCCGGTAACTAAATTCGATTTTATAAAGGGAATTGTGAATTTGGATTTCGAATATTTTATAAATCCAACCGTTCGGATTTGTTGAATGTGTAATTGTAATTATAATATATTTTGCCATTTTTTAAAAAGAATATTTTTTTGCGGGGGAAATTGGCCAGGGTAAAATTGTCGGAAATGAACTTCCTGTCTCAATTTCCGGGTTGATGTGTTCCACTTTCAGGCCGCTTGGCCCCAACGCGAAACTAAAAGGTGGCCGGTATTGGCCCGGGTTATCTCAGATAGGTTAATCCTCTTCCGGTATTTTAGGGATTTTCCCACTTTATCTTTGGTCAAATGATTTGCTAGGATTCGGGTAGGGTAGGACTGGGGCATATGGGAAGAGGCAGGGGGACAAAAAACTAAGAAGGCCTCTAGTTTAATAGATCGCGGATGATAAGGATCGTTACTGGGTCTCACAATAATAAAACAAAAGGATTCAAAGGTACCATGACCGTAAAGCTCCTTGCGGTGATGTTCCCTCTTTAACAAGAGCAGATATATGTACATGTGTACACTACCACATTAGAAACGAAACATAGATTTAAAGATACGAGTCTAGGAACCTATCACTACTTGCTTTAATACAGACTCGTAGGGCAGATGTCTTCGTTAAAGAGAGGGGAGCGGTAGTTTAAGATAGTTCCCTCAATATTTGGTTCTCTAAGTTGTCTACAAAATTAGCTTTAACTATCTTGAAAGATGCTAACAAAATGGCTAATTTATTTAACTTAGACACAATCGACAAAACAAAAAACAAATCAAATTTTATATAAGTGCAATCAGAGCCCCATAGCTCGGGTGGATGAACCCTTTATTACAACAAGATGTCTTATTTCTGGTTGCTAATTAGTGAAGCCTTTGGGTGAAAAGTATATTGGCTTGGCTGACGTCAATAGCTAAAACAAATGACCTTCACAATTAGGCGATCGAAGTTCTCGTCAGTGATGAGCCAGGATTCAGAGAGAACCGAATGAAGCTGGATAAAGAAGCTGTTCCAATAACAGCGAACGATCGCGTGAGTCACAATCCACCACAAAATGATCTATTTTAGAGTTTAGGAGAGGAAACCTCTGAACAAAGTACTCCCAGAGAAGTAGCAAGCTACTATCCACTATAATGACGCAAAAATTGGAATCAATCGAAGAATGTCACCCTGTCCAGAGTTCCTTCCGGAGATGAGCCAATAATTGCGCAACTACTATATTTTTTATCTTTCAGAAGATCATTTATCTTTCATTCTACTCTGCAACTCTATTTCTAAAACCCTTCCACATAAGCTTACATTTATAAGCCAAATCCAAGGTTCAATTAAAGAAAGAACAGAGGTTCAATGAAGGTCAGCCAACGGTCCAATTAAGGTAAAAATATCCCCTTCGATTCGAGCAACTAATCAAAGCTTAATAACACAATCGGCTCAAGCAAGACAAGGCGATTCCATTATCGCCCTTAATTTAACTCATATACCCTCGTACCTCGAATCAGCAAGTACCTCTCACTGACCGCTAATGAGAATCCAACAAAAGTACATTCATACAGTCATCTTTAGGAGCAAAACATCGAGAGGGCGGGAACCCTAAATTCTCTATTACTGTATGGCAGCAACGTAATTTCACTTCAATTATTTTCATTGCTCATTGTAACTTCAACTTCTCCAATATAATATTCAAATTTCACCGCAATAGGTTTGTATAAAGAAGAGAAAGGTTAGTTACCAGATTCTGCTTAACACCGTTATTAGCAACAGGAGAGTAGAAACTAGGAAGCGAGTAGAGAGAAACACTACGTAGACACATATGTTAGGGGAAAAGGTTAATAAAGCCAAATTTGATGAAGAAGTTCGGGCAGCAAACATCTCAGTGTCGGTTCAGCAGCAAGTGATATGAATTTAAGGCATTAATCGTGTGGTACAGGATTTGGACCTTGACATTGCCAACGTCCTTGAAGATTAATTTTCCTAGATTTTACGAGATAGAGTAAGGACGAGTTACTAAGGTTTGTCCTTGACTAGCTGAGTCCCTCGGGGATTCATATTTAGCACTAACAGTTTTAATCTATACCAATGATATAAACGATGGATTATCTTCGGCAAACTAGTCAAGTTTGTAGACGAAACAAAATTAGGTGAGGGGCTAGCGTTAGCGGAAAGCGCCAGGAGGGGGACAGCAGACATGCGCCGGATTTGAGAGTAAGAAGACTGATGGCAGATACCTCTCAACTTGGACAATTGTAAGATAATGCATACTGGGTGTGCAAAGTCCTCATCGGAATAAGTTCAATAATGCCAGAGCCTAGAGTTGACCGACGAAGAGAAAAACCAAGTTGTGTTGATTAGTAGCTACTTGAAGTCCTCTAAAAGCAATTTAGTTTGAGAACCAAGTAAATTGTTCTCTCCCTGTCTAACTCGTTGGTGGGACCTTACTTTGAGTAGGTGCTTTAATTTTGGTCTTTAAGTCTTCTAAAAGACAAAAAACAGAAGCTCAGTCTCTTCTTCTCTTTAGAGACAGGAAAAATGCGTGGTCAACTGATACAGGTGTTTAAAAGTTCTTCTAGATCTTGTGAACATTGGTTACTGGATGTTGTTTATCCTTAGATAGAATTGGACTACGAACTGAAGGGGGGGAAATACTCGAAATTTCACCTTTCAAGATTATTCTGGTGGGAAACTACTTCTACATGGAACCAAATACTTCCATATGTAATTAATAGTTCCAGGGTTGAACAGTCCAAAACTTGAATTGACAGTATTGTTTTTAGTGTGCAGTAAATCGATTTAGATCATTATTATTATTATGTCAATATCCCTGATTATATTCCTTCTCTTTCTCAGCACACAGCGTCCCTTGTACTAGGGACGGATTCGCGAACACACAGACTTGTAGACTATTTGATTTCTTGGATCAGGCTTGCCTCCGTCATTTTATTTGACTTTCTTTGATTTTGGTCGCGTTCTCCTGTCCCGGAGAGAGGCGGACCTCTTCCCGATGCTGGAGTTCTCCTTTTCCTTCTCGCTTCAGCTTGGTTTCTTGTTTTTGCGTTTTTGCTTTTTTGGTTTGTTGTTTGTCTTGACTTTTATTTGTTTGCTTTTTTGGTGTTTTTTTATCAGAACTTTAAAGTAGCCTTCTGCTAAGCTGAATTTTTAATTACGACGGTTATGTCTTTAATGGGAGTCGCCAAATGTGTGCTATTGAATAATAATAAAATAAAATGGCACAGGCAGGTAACATTTCCCCCTTTCCGTGCCCGCTGAGTTTGGGAAAGAGGTTAGTTGGGGAGAATCTTAATAAGTACCATACTTTCTCAAGTTGTGTAGTATTGGTACCAATGCCTTTTGCCATATTAGCCACATTCCTTTTAGCACATTGTAAACTTATACACTTTGTCTGCCCATTATCTAGAACTGACCCATGTCTACAGTCGTATGTACATATGCATGTAAAAGGTTAACTGGTTACAAAGATCACCTGGATAATCATTTTAAAAGATTGATTAGCTCTATAGAGCTAACCCTGAAAGGACCTATAGTCTTCGTCTGCTTTTTTATCTAAGCTTTATCCAATTCTTCTCAACTTATTTACAGTCTCCTTCTCCCTTTCCGAGCTATCCAAACTCCAATTTCCTTCTTCCCCCTTTCCCCTTCTTACCCTTTCTTTTTCTCTCCATTTATAATAAAGTTCTAACTATTAATAGAGTCTGTAGTCGGAGACAGAAATTGCTTTCTTAATTTCTGGTTCCACCTCAAGTGCACTTGGGATGTTTATGGCATTAATATTTACAAATAACAGCTGGTTCCTCCTTGTTGATAGCTGCAGTCGTGGACTCGTTGTGCTGGGAGGCTTAAGGCAACAGGTGCGTCTTAATGGACACATACATATATACATACAAAAATGATTACACGCATATATGCATACTTAGTATTTACATTAACTTATAAACATACATACAGGGGTTGGACAAAATAATAGAAACATTAACTAATGCACCTATTCACACCATAAAAGTTTTAAAAAATTATTTAAAATGCCTCATAATGACGTTGAACACATATTGGCCTCCATAATTCACAGATCTTGCCATAATCAAGTTTTTTGGGGGTGTAAATTGGAGCGAAAACTAGGGGATATATTCCGTCTAAAAAGCGTCTACGAAGGAGCTAGAACAGGTTTCACTCGAAACCAGTTAAATTCGTATAGATACAGCACAAAACTGCATGAATCGATTGGTCGACGTATTGAATCTATTTATACTGCTAAGGGAAAGCGGACTCAAATTAGTAATTTAATTAATGTTTCCATCATTTTGTCCAACTCCTGTAAATATATACACATGTACTTATATACATACATGTACATACATATCTACACAAATACTTACATACATAATACATTACATACATACATACTACATAAATACATATATTCATGCACACATATATACATACATAAAACATACATACATACGAATACTCTTACTATGGCATGGCAATTTTTTTAGTTACAGTATTTTATAGTTGTTCGTCGAGGTAAAAATCCAGATTGTTCGATGAAGGTTTTTTTCGGGATTTTCGCCTGATTTGATATTTTATTCCTTCTTATTCCCTTCCTTTTTATTCTTTTTTTCTCTCTTGCTGACATTGGTGTTGGATGTGATGTGTGGGGTGCCTAACCCTCACTCACTCACTATCGGCCATCATTATCTAGGATTATTACCTCCCACAGATTTACAAATCACCTAACTTCACCACTTTCTGACATTGATAGACCGAGTCGTGCGTTTTGCGATTCAGCCGTTGCACCTACGTTATTATTATTATTATTATTATTATTATTATCTAATAAGTGGAAACAACGAGGCAATCTCCGCCAAGACATTTGTGAGGTTAGCGTAAGTGAAAACGTTTGATAGAAATATAGGTCGAATAGTTTAAGGACGAGACTACTTGGTGCACTCGGGACTGCTTATGTGTTTAGGGCACCTCCCCCCCCCCCCCGGATCACGTTGTTCTGACGGAATTCACTCCGTGAAGGGAGCTGCCACTTTGACCAAATTCCTGTAAGACTAAGAACCAACGAGGGCATTTGTATCCGTAGGTTAGGGAAGGAAAGTGTAGTAAAGAAGTGGTAAAATTGGGGGAAATCAAAATATGACGAAGGTAACTTGCTAGAGTAGTCTACTCGGGGCGCAACTCTCCCCTATATGCATAAATTCCATAATGAAACAGGTCTCCTTTGCAAAGGCTGACTAAAACACTACATACTAAAACACGCCATACTAAAACACGAGATACTAAAACACCACATACTACAAAACGACATACTAAAACACCACATAAACATAACATACTTAAACACTACATACTAAAATACAACAAATTAAACATGACATACTAAAACATGCCATACTAGAACGCTACATACTAAAGAACGAGATACTAAAACACGAAATACTAAAACACGACATAATACAACACGACATACTCAAACACCAAATACTTAAACATGACATACTAAAACACTACATACTAAAATACAACATACTAAAACACGATATACTAAAAACCTACATACGAAAACACTACGTCCTTAAACACGACATACTAAACACTACATACTAAAACACGGCACACCAAAACCCTACATACTAAAACACGACATACTCCAAGACAATATACTACAACACGTGTTCTGTATTGCGCGAAAAATACGTTCTTTTAGAGAGCAAAACACGGCAATGACGCGCACAACGCGATTCTCGCGTTTTTTAACTACGGAGAAGCAAAGCAGGTCTATGGGTCATGCAAATCTCGTGCTGTGGGCATCTTCTCTCCGCAACGAGTCACTGGCTCAATATAGCCAGCTAAAACCAATGCTACCAAAGGTAATCGAGGTCACTGAATTTAAATATGATATAAGTTGACCACCAGGTGGCACCACCTAGTAGCTAGAGGTGCTAAATCAGCTAATTTCACCGCAAGATACTAGATCCTGTCCCTCTAGTTCCTATTTATCACAGAACCGCTTTTTGGCTCCGTCCGCCTAATCAACAATTGCCTGTGTTTCGGGTTGCCCTCGAAATCATGGTGTTCACTCACTTTCTACTCCTGCAGTTATGAACGTTTAACTACTTTCTTATCCTTTAGATTTTATAAACGTTTTACCACATTCATTTATTTTATATTGCATGTACTTCTAAATACGTTCGTATCCTTTATATTTTATGAACGCGTAGCCTTGTTTTTCTATTTTCTATTTCATTAAAGCTTAAGTACGTTCTTATACGCTTTTTTGATGAATGCTTAAGTACGTTCTTGTAAGTTTTTTAAACGCTTAAGTATGTTCCTATTTTTTATAATTTATGAACGCTTAATAAATTTTTGCCCTTTCTTCTTTATTAAACCTTAAGTGCGTTCATTTCATTTATATTTTAGGAACGGTTGAATGCGTCCATGCCATGTTTACATTATGAACACTTAATTACATTCTTAACCTCTCTACTTTATTAAAGCTTATTTACGATCTTGTCACATATATTTTAAGAACGCTTAACTGCGTGCTTGCCGTGTATACATTATGAAAGTTTAAATACATTCTTGTCCTTTCTACTTTATTAAAGCTTAAGTACCTTCGCACCATTTAAATTTAATGAACGCTTAACTACGTACTTGCCCTTTATATTTATCTACGCTTAACTACGTACTTGCCCTTTATATTTATCAACGCTTAACTCCGTTCTTATATTGAATATTTGATGAAAGCCTAGGTGCGTTCTTATTCTTTGCATTATTTGAACGCCTATTTAAATTCTCGCCCTTCATACCTTATTAAAGCTTAAGTGCGTTCTTGCCATCTATACTTTATGGACGCTTAAGTACGAGACTTTCTTCTCATTTATATTTTATGATCGCTTAACTACGTTCTTGTCCTCTATATTTCTTGGACGCTTTAGCACGATCTTGTCCTTTTATTTATAAACGTTTAAGTGCGTGCTTCTCCTTTATATTGTATGGACGCTTAAGTATGATCCTTTCCTTTATACATTATGAACTGCGCTTATGCTTTAAATCTTTAAGAAAGTTACAGTACGTTCTTGTATTCCATGTTTAAAAATCGCTTAAAGACGTTCTTGTCATTTATGTTTTATCAAAGATTAAGTTTCCTTCTTGTATCTTATATTCTAGGAACGCTTAAGAACGTTCGAGTCCTTATATTTTGTCTTTAGGTTCCTTTCTGTACTTCTTTCCCCATTAAGAATATTCTTCGTGGTTTCTTCGTTATCCTTCGTTTATATTCGGCCTAAATTCAGTTTTCTATTTTCCCATGCGCTCATTTCATGTAAATCTGATGGCTAGTTAGCTGTTACTAGTTTTCCTGCTGCAACTAGTCAATCTAAAATGATTAATACAGATATTGACAGCGCTAAAATCGATCCATTTATGAATCTCTGGCTTTGACGAATTCCTCGGTGTCGCTTTCGAACGCAGCTTAGCGGATATACGCGTCCCATTAGGCTTAAATAGACAGCCATGTTTTGGAGTTACCTCTTCACAATTACTTCACTTATACAGAGAAGCCTATTTTGTTGTTTATAGCTCCTTGGGAGCAGATGATCTCATCACCCCCCTCCCCCCACCCGCCAGACCCCTTTGATCGCCCACCCTGTGTGGTAGGCCCCACCAACGTGACTAGAATTAGGTGGAGGGTCGTGCTTTCTCTGAGGCTGTCTCGAGGGGACTAGGTTAGAATGGAGTAAGGCTGTTGCATGTTGTGGGAGTTTTATAGGACTCCACTGTGCTAGTGGTCTATGAAAGGGACTGGAAGTCGTATTGCAGTTTAACCTCACGTGGACTACATCGACGTGTGGTGGTCCCATTTAGGTGGTTGTGCCATATCCAGCTGGGAATTGACTCAACAGTCTACAACTCTTTTCTCGTGCCCCCCAGGGCATGTCTGCTATGGACTCGAATGCTAACAAGGTCAACAGACCTAAGTCGCGTGCTCTCACTTATTCTGATTTATGACCTTACGACCTTCGAAACTTTTAACAATTCCCGGACTAACCTTGGGAGGACATTGGCAATTATATCATTCGAAGGAGAATGTAAAACAACAGAAGAGTTTCAACTATCGTTAGAATCAGCCGAATAGTTACGATAGTATTACCAAATAATTCCCGGACTAACCTTGTGAGGATCTTGGCAATTACACCATTCGAAAGAGAATGTAAAACAACAGAAGGGTTTCAAATTTCGTTAGAATCGGTCTAATAGTTACGATTTGAGTGCCAAATAATTCCATGACTAACCTTGGGAGGACCTTAGCAATTATATCATTCGAAAGAGAATGTAAAACAACATAAGGGTTTCAAATTTCGTTCGAATCGGCCGAATAGTTACGATGGTATTGCCAACAGACTCATTGAAAAGTAAACTAGTTACCGTCTGACCGACCGACCGACAGAGAAAATGGAAGAGATGATTCCAAGCGCCTTTTCAAGTAATCTGATTTAATAGGCAATCCAATGCGACCGACTATCGGGAATGTGTGCGTATTACCTGATACACACACAAATGTGTGAGTAATACTTCATTAATACACAAAATACCGTAAGGCGGGGGGGCTCCACAAAATATTTTAATGTGGATCTCAAAAAAAGTAAGAAAGTTGGTGGGGCGGGGGGAAGTGTGATTGTGTGAACCTTTAAAAAAACCTGTGTACGTACGAGGAGCGGTCAATAGGTTTTGAGAATCGGTAGGGCAAAACAGAGGAAGAGGGATGGCTGTTTGTGGGGTTGTTAGGACAAGTTATGACGAGTCTGGACCTGCAGCCGCACGCTTCTGCCTCGTCTATTTAAGAAGCAGTAGCAAAAGAGATCCATGAACGCATGGTTGCAGTGTACACCGACACCGCCCCTTCCTATGCAACCATTGCTCACTGGAATAGGAAGTTCCGCTATGGTCGTGAGTCCCTTGAAGATGACCCTCGTCCAGGACGCCCGTCAGACGTGCCCAACGAAGACAATGTGGCCCGTGTGGAGACGAGGATCCTCGAAAATCGACGGGTGAAGGTCGAAGAAATCGAGCGAGAACTTGGAATATCACATTGAAGTGTTATCAACATCATCCACGACAATTTGGCCATGACCACGGTCTCTCTGCCCGTTGGGTCCCTAGAAACCTCACGTTCCATGATCGACTTCAACGTCGTCAAAGTCCACAAGGCCAGAGTTGCACAAGCTGCCCTGCGCGAGTGCAGATTCGAGGAGCTCAACCATCCCCCCTACAGTCCAGATCTGGCCCCTAGCGACTACTTTTTATTCCGCCAGCTCAAGGTTGCACTGCGTGGACGCCGGTTTGGGGACGATGAAGGTGTCCAGCTCGCCGTCCAGGAGTGGATTGAAGAGCAGTCGGGAGATTTCTGGTTGTCGGGAATTCGAAGCCTCAGGGACAAGTGGCGCAAGTGCATTGAGGTCGAGGGTAGTTATATTGAAAAATAATAAAACACTTTTCCTCATATCTCGTTTCCTTATATCCGAATTGCAAAACTTATTAACCGCCCCTCCTATGTGAACGTTGAGCCGTTTAGTGGCCTGGAAAAGCAGAGCCCCGTAAATGAAGGCGCGCAACGATGAAAAATGGCATCGCATTTTCCTCATCTTTCCTCACCGGAGATTAATGACTTTCGGGTAGTGCCACGACCGAGGGCGAGAGTGCCTGGCACGTAATTCAAAGTTACGCGTTCTGTGATTGGGGGAAAGGGGGGGAGGTAATTTTAGGGTCCTCCTAATGAGTAAAATTTTTCGGAATAAGATTTTAAAATAAGGTTTTTTTTCCTCTATGTTAAGTTTGAGTTAAATTGAGTTAGGTTAGTTTTGGGTTGGGATAAGTTCGGTTTAGATTCGGCTTAGGTTTGGGTTAGGTTAGGTTAGGTTGTTAGGTTTGGTTAATTTGGGATTAATTAGGTTAGGTTTGACTTAGGTTGCGTTTGATTTTATTTGCTCATTGTTAGGGGCAAGTTAAAGGGAATTAGTGTAATTCAACGAAGGCATTATTTTCCCGAAGTCAGACAGGATAAAAGAATAATTTATAGATTAGTGTCTATAGATTTGTTTAGGTAAGTTTACAGGTCCTTAAGGAAAAAAAATAGGGCAAGGTGGTGTTAGCTGCGCGGCGTAACAGGCGAATAAATAGGATCACGGCAAGGCGGGAAATAAATGAAGAGTTTAGTCATGGGAAGCCTCTTCTTTCCTTATAATTCTACTAAGCAATGGCTTCGCCACTCTTCCTTACTTGGGGAGCTTGCGCTTCGCTGCTAAGACTAAAATTTCAAATCTAAAAAAAAGCCATGATTAAATTTTTATTAATTTTCTTAACTTCGCCAATTATAATAATTTTAAAAAGAAACTAAATTTCTCCCCTTTCAAAATATCACGTTGCTAAAATATAGAATTATAGAATAGAAGATATATATAAAAATAAATTTTCTGAATTTCACCATTTGTAATTCTTTGAGTTTTAAAAAATTCACAAAATTTCGATACTTATTTATTTTTGAACTTTGATAAAAAAAATAAGTCATAACCAAACTAAGATGAAGTTATTATTCAAATCCTCAAAAAAATCCCCTTCTTAAATTATAGAGTTAGTGATGATGATGATGATGATGATAATGAATGCCTTTATAGGCCTTGTACTGATTTAGGGAACTATCCGTTCGGAGTATGTTAGGTCCGCCTATTCTATCAGACTGTCTGGGAATTAATATCGTTTTTCATTCATTTTTTTTTCCTTTTATAAAACACAATTCATTCCAGGAGAACCTAATATATATACATATATCTCCCGCTAATTTTGGTTCCTACCTTTTAATTTTCTCTATGGCTTTGACGCGCATGGACCCTCAATTGTTTGGACTGTGTTGTTTAGATTACTTTAAAGCATCTTTTCTCCTATTGTGATTTGTAGGTGTTTGTACTTCAAATGTTAATTAGTTTAAGCTAAGTTAGGCTATTTACGTCTCATCTATCGTGATTTTTAAGTTTTGTACTTCAATTGCTAATTAGTTTAATCTAAGTTAGGCTATTTAGGTCTCATCTATCGCGATTTTTAAGTTTTGTACTTCAATTGCTAATTAGTTTAAGCTAAGTTAGGCTATTTACGTCTCATCTATCGTGATTTTTAAGTTTTGTACTTCAATTGCTAATTAGTTTAAGCTAAGTTAGGCTATTTACGTCTCATCTATCGCGATTTTTAAGTTTTGTACTTCAATTGCTAATTAGTTAAAGCTAAGTTAGGCTATTTACGTCTCATCTATCGCGATTTTTAAGTTTTGTACTTCAATTACTAATTAGTTACAGCTAAGTTAGGCTATTTAGGTCTCATCTATCGCGATTTTTAAGTTTTGTACTTCAATTGCTAATTAGTTTAAGCTAAGTTAAGCTATTTACGTCTCATCTATCGCGATTTTTAAGTTTTGTACTTCAATTGCTAATTAGTTTAAGCTAAGTTAGGCTATTTACGTCTCATCTATCGTGATTTTTAAGTTTTGTACTTCAATTGCTAATTAGTTTAAGCTAAGTTAGGCTATTTACGTCTCATCTATCGCGATTTTTAAGTTTTGTACTTCAATTGCTAATTAGTTAAAGCTAAGTTAGGCTATTTACGTCTCATCTATCGCGATTTTTAAGTTTTGTACTTCAATTGCTAATTAGTTACAGCTAAGTTAGGCTATTTACGTCTCATCTATCGCGATTTTTAAGTTTTGTACTTCAATTGCTAATTAGTTTAAGCTAAGTTAGGCTATTTACGTCTCATCTATCGCGATTTTTAAGTTTTGTACTTCAATTGCTAATTAGTTACAGCTAAGTTAGGCTATTTACGTCTCATCTATCGTGATTTTTAAGTTTTGTACTTCAATTGCTAATTAGTTTAAGCTAAGTTAGGCTATTTACGTCTCATCTATCGCGATTTTTAAGTTTTGTACTTCAATTGCTAATTAGTTTAAGCTAAGTTAGGCTATTTACGTCTCATCTATCGCGATTTTTAAGTTTTATACTTCAATTGATAATTAGTTACAGCTAAGTTAGGCTATTTACGTCTCATCTATCGCGATTTTTAAGTTTTGAACTTCAAATGCTAATTAGTTTAAGTTAAGTTAGGCTATTTACGTCTCATCTATCGCGATTTTTAAGTTTTGTACTTCAATTGCTAATTAGTTTAAGCTAAGTTAGGCTATTTACGTCTCATCTATCGCGATTTTTGAGTTTTGTACTTCAAATGCTAATTAGTTTAAGCTAAGTTAGGCTATTTACGTCTCATCTATCGCGATTTTTAAGTTTTGTACTTCAAATGCTAATTAGTTTAAGCTAAGTTAGGCTATTTACGTCTCATCTATCGCGATTTTTAAGTTTTTTACTTCAAATTCTAATTAGTTTAAGCTAAGTTAGGCTATTTACGTCTCATCTATCGCGATTTTTAAGTTTTGTACTTCAATTTCTAATTAGTTACAGCTAAGTTAAGCTATTTACGTCTCATCTATCGCGATTTTTAAGTTTTGTACTTCAATTTCTAATTAGTTACAACTAAGTTAGGCTATTTACGTCTCATCTATCGTGATTTTTAAGTTTTGTACTTCAATTGCTAATTAGTTTAACT
Organism: Ceratothoa steindachneri; assembly: GCA_963969495.1. Taxonomy (NCBI): domain Eukaryota; kingdom Metazoa; phylum Arthropoda; class Malacostraca; order Isopoda; family Cymothoidae; genus Ceratothoa; species Ceratothoa steindachneri. The sequence continues at coordinate 18,637,400 of OZ018327.1, forward strand.
AAGTTAGGCTATTTACGTCTCATCTATCGTGATTTTTAAGTTTTGTACTTCAATTGCTAATTAGTTTAAGCTAAGTTAGGCTATTTACTTCTCATCTAATGTGATTTTATGTGTCTGCATTTCAAATGCAAATTAGTTTAGGTTAGGTTATTTATTTCTCCTCATCTACTTTATTTTTTTAGTGATTTTTAAATGCCAATTAGTTTAGGCTAAATTAGGTTATTTTGGCCTTATCTATTATGAATTTTCTGTGTCAATATTTCAAATGCTAATTAGTTTAAGCTAAGTTAGGCTATTTACTTCTCATCTAATGTGATTTTATGTGTCTGCATTTCAAATGCAAATTAGTTTAGGTTAGGTTATTTATTTCTCCTCATCTACTTTATTTTTTTAGTGATTTTTAAATGCCAATTAGTTTAGGCTAAATTAGGTTATTTTGGCCTTATCTATTATGAATTTTCTGTGTCAATATTTCAAATGCTAATTAGTTTAGGTTGTGTTATTTCGGTGTCCTATTCTATGTGATTTTAGAGTGCTTATATTTTATATGCTAATTAGTTTGGGTTAGTCTATTTACGTTTCATTTATTGTGATTTTTCGATATGTGTATTTCCAATGCTAATTAGTTTAGGTTAAGTTACTTAGGTATCCTTTAATGTAATTTCTTAGGTGTTTGTGTTTCAAATGCAAATTAGTTAAGGCTAGTTTAGGCTATTTTGGTCTCATCTAATGGCTATTGGACTCGCCTAACTTAATCTAAACAATCTAAGCTAATAAATATGTAAACTAAAAGTGCTAAAAAAATCGCAATATGGAGCAATACCCATAAAAGTTAACCGATCTAATTTAGTTTTTGCTAAATTAGACTGAAATCAATTTATGCAGACTTGATACGGATAAGCTAAGGTAGGGTTAATTTAGTTTAAAAGTCTTTTGCCTTCTTTTGGTTTCGTAAGTTTATATAAGAAGGAACCAGGCAATGGCTTTGCCACTCCCCCTCTCCCCCCTACGGGAGAAGCTTGCGCTTCACTACTAAGATTAAAATTTAAAATCTAAAAAAGAGCAGACATGGTTAAATTTTTATAAATTTTATGAACTTCGCCAATTATAATAATTTTAAAAAGGAACTTCACCGTTTTGTTTTGGGATATTATAAAAGAATTATCAGAAATAACTTTGATGAAAAAAACATAAGTCATAACCAAACTAAGATGAAATTATTATTCAAATACTAAAAAAAATTCCCTTCTTAAATTATAGAGTTAGTGATGATGATAAAAAAATGGTGAAGTTCATGAATAAATATAAGAATCAAATTTTTGTGAATCTTTTAAAACTAAAAGAATTACAAATAGTGAAGTTAAAAAAAATTATTAAAATTTTGGCATGGAAAATATTAGAAAAAATTTAGATGGAGAAAAAAAGAATCATGATAGGCCGTAAGAGACAGATCGAAAGTCTGCCAGCGAAGCGCAAGCTTCTTGTGTAAGGAGGAGTGGCGAAGCTGCTCCTCTTGCTTAAGTATTAATTAACTAGGCGAAGAGTTCTAAAATCCAATGATTAAGGGCGTCAAAATAATTTTTTAAATAATTAAGAATATATTGACTTCTCTTTTCAGTTTATAGTCGTTTTAATTAAAAGAATAACCTGTCGTTCTGAAGGGATTCTTTCCCTGCTTTCTAAGCTCCGGTTTTTCCCCATTCAGAAAAATCCCTCTATTTAGCCACATTAGGGATTTTTATGTTTTATAATTATTCATTTTCATTCCATGTGCCTTAATGTGATTATTGGTGTTTTTATTTACTTGGTTGGGCCCTTTTCTAATTTTTAATGGTTTTAACGGTTGATGAGCCGTGTAAAATATATTTACACCTCTTGACTCTCGAAATAAAAAAAAATTTCATATTAAAAAGTTGACTTTCATATTTAAAATATTGAACTTCAAATTTAAAAAGTTGAACTTCAAATTTAAATTTTTTACTTTCAAATTCAAGTACTTGGATTTTAAATTGTAAAAATTGACAGTCAATTTTAAAAAGGTGACTTTAAACATAAAATTCAAACTCATATTAAAATCAAAATTTCATATTGAAAAAAGTTGGCTTTCATATTTTAAAAGTTGACTTTCAAATTTAAAAAGTTGTCTACCAAATTAAAATTAATTTCAAATTAAAAATGTTGACTAACTTTAAAAAAAATGACTTTCAACTTAAAAAACAAAACAACTTTCAATTTAAAACAAATGGAATTCTTTAATCGTATGGTCGGAAATAGAAATCAGTGAATGGTTGAATCTACAAAGAAAAACGTTTGGAATACAATGAATTAAATTCTCAATGACAATCAACAAGGCGCGTCGTTATCCCTTTCAACGCCTTCCTCTTCATATTTGCCTTTTTCTTATCTTCCTCAGGAGTCGCTTCTCTCTTTCACCCGGTTACTCGCCTCCTACTGTGTTTCCAATACCAAACGAGGGAAATAGGGAGCCTATTTTCACCTCCTCACATTCACCCCCCCCCTTATTGGGCGGAATGAAATGTGTGTGTCCTTCCCCTTCTAAACGGGCCATTTTAATGTGTCAGAATGACTCGTTCTACATCCAATCTTTTGTCTATCTTCGCCTTTCTATTTTTCTAACTTTTAATGTCCAGGGCGAAGATATGGTGCCGTTCATTTCCAAGCCATTCTCTCGTTTATTTTGGAGTGGCACCGCTCTAGTTTGTGGCACTACCATCGCGGTTGGTATAAATGGGGAGAGAAAGCGGCACTTTCAAGGCTCGTCCTTCGCGGTTGCTATACAAATTATCTCCTCAAACCGTTGCTATGGATACCAAAGAGCGGCTCTTTCCAATGGATTTAGGACCTCCCTTTTCACACCTTAAAGTGAAGATAGACGGTAAAGGTGATGTAGCTGAAAGACTTATGGTATTAGGTAATCGTCTTATGTGTACAATCAGAGATTCGTGTTTGCATTGAATTTCCCGGTCATGGACGTAGGCGTCTCCGCATATGGAAAATGGCATATTTGACATCTTAATTTGTATAATATAATACTAAAACATGGTAATTCTCGAGTGTATGTTGATTCAATGTAATTTTATAAAATTAGCATCCGAACAGTTGTTAAGCGTCGTTAAAGAAGTGTAACCATGGCAACTTTCTGAGCCTACGAATCTCTTAGTTCAGTTGTTATTAAAGCTTTGGTAAATACAAAGTTCTCAACTCGATTTGTTTTGTTTTTGTTTTTTTTTCATTAATTGATAACAGCACGGGAGGAATCCCGTGTTTAGTTCAAGAATACTTGGCCATTTTGGCGATTGAAGAATGAAATTGTAGGGTTTTATCAAAGGCGACGTGGACCAAAGATCAAGTAAATCTTGTAATCCATTGAAAGATGACGATACAGGTATTTCTACTAGAGTGAAAACCGACCAAGGAATCGTTGACGAATAAAAGAATGTATACGTTTTTTTTCCGGCGAATAAATGCAGATAATTTTGACATAATTATGACTCTATAGAAACAAAAATGCGGTTTTATATATTTAATACATAACTGTGGGTTGGCCAGGCTATGACTGCGAAACGCTGTGCTTAGGCTAAGCACTGCCTAGCGCCGAGCCAACGGAACCTTCGACAGCCAGCTGGCGTTTTCTCTTTATCCATTTCTTGTGCATTTATTTTTTATTAATTATTTTTAAGTATATGATGTAACTAAATTTTGTAATCATTCCTTTATAAATGTTACCGACTAAATGATATTTGAACTTCTAGCCGCTCAAATGACACGGAAATGGAATCACGGAGATAAGTGGTTCAAATCTATACGATTAAAAAACAAACAAACTTGGATCTAGATATCCTCCGCTGCGTTTTTTCTCTACATAATACGACTTCAATCCATTTGGTCTAGTCCCACAAACGTGGAGTCATTTCGGTGAAATGACATGCACTTACATATTGGCTCATTTCCACGCAAATAAAGAACTGTTCGGTGTCATTTGGTTCATGCGAGGAATTTATAGAGACAAGTTAACATCTTTTTGCCTCGTAAAGGAAATTTCCCATCACAAATTACGTCAAGGAAAATAGCATTGGTATCGACGAGGCAGAACAGAGAAAAAGTCAGGAGTTCCGTAATTCTAGAGATTAACACTTCTAACTCAAACGAAGGACCTTTTTATAACTATCTCTTTAACCCCTCTCCCCCCCCCCACAAATGCTATATAGTGTATATCGAATATATAGCCTTTTAACTAACTAGGGTGTGCAAATTTCTAATTCTGATGTTAGGCCGAAATATAGATTGGCAGCCATTATGTTGGGGTTTACGTAGGTTATTTTTTAAATTTTAGGTTATGTTAATTTTTACAGGGGAGGATATTTTTTATTAAATTTTTATTTTCTATTTTTTCCTCCCGAAAGGAACAGAACCAGAAGCCTATTCCCTTGACTGGTCTCTGCGATTGTTGTGTAATAACTTTCCTTGGGTTCTCCCGTGAATATTATATTAGGGTCATTTCAAAACGATACTTGATTTTTGTCAAATACATAATGGCCAAATCCGTGCGCGAATTGGGCTGACTAAGATTTAACGGGAAGGATATGGGAGATGGCAGTTAAATTTGATGATTCGAAGACAAAAAAAAATGTAACTGTTCGGAATCTTTTTTTTTTAAATAAAATTACACGTGTTTAATTAAATAACCTAATATCGTAGTTAAATTTGTATCATCATTTTATATCTATTTCTTGAATCGGTGCTACGAAACATTTTTTTCCGAGGCTTATGACGTCATAACAGCGGCAAAATAATAGATTGATGTATTGAAAAATATTATTTTAAAGTGCTAATAACTCGAAAACTAAGGCTTTGCGCTCCGAAAAAAATAGCAAATGACTAAATAGATTGAATGCACTAAAAAAAAAAGTTGGTGTTAATCTGTAGAATTACCAGAGTTCCTCTATGTAGAAGTGGCTGAAAACAGGAGTCATTAGAACATTTAATAAAGGAAAGAGCACCCAGAAGGAGGCATGGACGGTGTAAGGATCCAGAGTACAAATTTCGTCGTATTTTTGCGGGGGGGAGGGGGATTCTGAAATAATACAATGCAAAGATCTGACAAGTTGAAGTAAAACTTGTGGTTTATTTACTCTTTCATCATTTAACGGAATGGCCCGAATATATACGGCTATATAACAAATATATTCTATGAAAATTTTCAGAGCAATTAAGTGTGTTGGTTCGAACGCTCTGACGTCATTGTAGCCATCTTGGCAACACGTCATTTCGTTGAGATTTACGGGTAGAATTTCTTTCATGTTTATTCTTATATTTAGGATAGAAATCAAAGAATCGTTTCAAATTATTTATATTTAAATAAGTATTTATTTATTAATTTCACTAGGCAATGGCTTTGCCGTAGGGGGGGAGCTTGCGCTTCACTACTAAGATTAAAATTAAAAATATCTAAAAAAAGCAGCCATGGTTAAATTTTTATAAATTTTCTGAATTTTGCCAATTATAATAACTTTAAAAGGGAACTCGAAACTAAATTTCCCCCCTTTGAAAATATCACGTTGCTAAAATATAATTATATAAGAAGATATATAAAAATAAATGTTCGGAACTTCACCATTTGTAATTCTTTGGGTTTTAAAAAATTCACAAAATTTCGATACTTATATTTATGTCGTGTTATAGCTCTATATACCATACATACCTCTATTATATTTGATTTTAGAGTGCGTGGGCGTTTCCTTTTAATAACTTTGGGTAGGTCGAGGTCCGGTTACGAGGTCAGATCCTCGTAAGGAAGAGCTAGTCCAATAGATGCTACTTTAAATCTTTGTATTGGCTGAGAGTTCAAAATCTCACTTAGTTACAGGCTGTTACACGGCTATGATGAGCTCAAGGGTCGGAAAGTAAAGGAGTCGGCAAAAATAGACTTTAATAAATATTAATAATTAAAGTTAAATGGTACAACAATAATTAGACATATAAGACAAATAGTTACAGTGGTCAGCGGGCTATTAAGAAGATTAGGTATTCTAAAATGCAATAAAATTGAGTAGGCTGGATGGAATTCAGATTTGAGCTTTACACGGGGAGATGGTAAGCACACAAATGATAATGGAGGAACGGTAGACGGCAATTATAAAATTTGGGGGGAGCTAAAATATTCGTTACAATACCTTGTACAAAAAAGAAGGGTTGGGGGAGACGATGGCAGTTTCCGGCGAGGCGGTGAGATGATGGTTGGGTCACTTCGACGAGGTCCAGGGTCAGCTTGCTTGTAGTTGAAGTATTCCTTTGAGTTGACGAGGGGGGGGGGGGGGGACAGAGCCTTCGAGAATGGAGGCTGGGAATTCTTCCGGTGTAAATTCCTTTGAAGAAAATCGAGGGTGAGTTTCTCCGAGACCTCAAACGGTTTGTTTGGTCGACTATGCGTAATTAAAGGGGTATTACGCTAAGATTAATCTTCACTGAAGCCTTTTGGGATAAGACTTGGTTCTTGTCTGGAGATGGCGTCGTTGAGTGGAGTCGGACGGATATTCTTACGAGAAGAAGAGATCTTAACTAGTTCTAGGGTGGATATTTGTTTTATCCAAGGAGGGATACTCGGTTTTATCCCACAATGTTTCCTTGTCTTCGGCGTATGACAACCCGAATCGAGGAGGAGTAAGATCGTCTGCTCTCGTTAGCTTCTCTCGCACAAATCTCCCATGATTACTCCTCACACGGGTACATATGGACGCCTGAAGTGAGGGAGCTTACCATATAGATGGGGTGGGGGGACTATCGCCCTTCGTTTGAGTAATGGCGAATGCGGCCCAGGTGGCGTTTGTTTCAGCCGCTCCCAGCTTGGCTGGAAGGGGAAGGGAGGGGCTTTTTTCCTTGTTTAAATACTAGAATTGAAAAGGGCTACATTCCATGAGCCCGCTCCTATACTTTCTCACGCTTTTGAGCTTCGAAAATTTCTCTCATCACGTGCTTGTTCCCTCACAATTTATTTCTGAACTTCACCATTTTGTTTTTGATATTATAAAATAATTATTAGAAACAACTTTGATAAAAAACATAAGTCCTAACCAAATTAAGATGAAATTATTATCCAAATACTCAAAAAAATCACCTTCCTAAATTATAGAGTTAGCGAAGTGAAGTCAAATAATCTAATTTTCAATAGTTTCTACCAAGAGTCTAACTCTTCAATACGATCTTTGCAAAAATCGTTTGACTTTGATTTTATTTTTAAAAAATCTCTCCAAGATTCTTTCTATCTTTTCTGATGCTGACATCTTCATTCTCTTCAGGTGATTCGCTAAACTCCTAAAAAGTAATCTGATCGCGCAAAATCGAATCGAGTATTGAGGATGACTCATTAATTGCCAATCTAAATTTTTATTTTTATTTTTTATGTTATCTCTTGCGATATGAGGTTGTGTGTTATTCAGATAAAAGAGCACATTTCTATTGATTAATGCTGGCTTTTTTTGCCAATTGGGTTAATAAGTTTAAAATGGATTTTGCCAGTCAAAACTCACCAAATGCACAAAATAATTTTTCGTGGCTCTGATATGCGTTTTTTCCCAGGCTAGTCCATTGTCTAGAACTTTTAATATCATTGTACATAACCCACTTTTCGTCTCCTGTAGCAATCTTACTAAAAAAATGGTTTACCTTTTAATCAGAAAGGAGAGATGAACAAATGATTCTTTGTTGCATGTTTACCTTTGACAGGTCGTGAGGAATCCATTGTCCCATGCACAGTGTATTGAGTCAAATATAGTTTTTCAGCCAATAGTTATTTCTTATACTCTTATTTTTAAAAGATCTTGAACAAATTCCACTGGTCACTAACTCGGACAAATTGTTCCTTCGCCGTAAACTTTATACAAACTTTCTTTTCACTACAATTGTTGCCTTTTCTAAACTCTTAAACTATATCGTTGCTAATGTCCTTTTTAGACACTTCATAATATTCATCATTTAACGATAATACACGTTAAATTAACAATAATAAAACAAAATTAAAAGCACAGAAAATGACGATTAAGGTTTCTCGAAATGTAAGCCTTAGTTTAGGCTATGTACCTAGGCTTCGAGTTCACTAGACTAACCCCGTAAGGGGCACGGTGATTTGCTCTCCTGGCCGCCGTGCTCACGGGACTCAGCGCCCCGTCTGGCCCCAGCTTGGAATTTTTTTTCTTCCGCTAACCCCTACCTCATCTTCTGTACCAATTCTCTTTCACCCTGCATCGTCCTTCTATCTACGTTTGTTTGGCGATCTAAGTGTATCAGAGTTGTCCGTCAGGGCGCGCGACCCCATGGCTGGGTCCTGCCTGTGTTGGTTGGTGGGTGTCTGAGTCGAAGTGACGCTCTTGGGGGTCTTTGCTTTTCCAACCGGTAATTTTATGAGGCTGGCCAACTATTTTTAAAACGATGGTTAGGTCAGGGGTCGACAGGCTTACCATCCTGGTTGGCCCGGCGCTCGGAGTGGGTGTCGCGACGGTAGACAGTGACTGCGCTGCGCGAGTTCGCACCCCCTTTTATAGTTTACTTTATATGGTTAATAATAAAAAAAAATTCTCCCAACTTCTGGTTCTGGTCCTACGCCTGTCAATAAGTCCTTTTTTCCGCGAATGTTAGATCCCTTCACAGAAGAGATAGATCCTGATTTGGATTATTCTCGTTTTCTGGTGCCGAATTCCAGTTCAGGGTCCTTGCTGTTTAAATTGGACGTGTTTGATTTGAATTAGGAGTTAAGTCCCGCTGTGGTGCGCCCCGCCGTATGTGGGCCCGTGGTAGTGGCGATTTAGTGGTTGAGGTATCTTCGCGAGAGCAGTGTGGCGCCGTGCGGGATTTGTCCACCCTTTCGGAGGCTCCGGTTTCTGCTGTGCCCCACCTCGCATTAATTTTGTTAAGGGAGTGAATCGCTCCAACGAATTACTGCAATATGATGTCTAGAGACTAAAGGATAAATGTTCGTCCCAGAGGGTTACGGACGTTTATAGGGTGTCTAAGTCTGTTGGTCCCGCTAAGGTTCCTACTAGTACGCTCATCATCTCCTTTGAGTGTCAAAATCTGCCCCAGTGTGTTCGTGCTGGTTATCTTTGTGTCCCGTTATGTCGAGCTCCACAGACGTTTTAATTGACACCAGTTTGGCCATATGAGCAGCATTTGTAGGCAGGATCGTTGCTGTATGGCCTGTGCGTTGATGTACCATGGCTCCTCTTGTGCGAATCATGAATGTTACGCCAATTGTGGAGGTTCCCATAGCTCGGCTTCGCGTTCTTGTCCCGTATTCTTTTTTGAGAAGGAGGTCTTGGCTCTTCGGGACTCCATTAGGCTGGACTTCCGTGAGGCCCGTCGTGGGGTGCAATGACAGCTCGCCCCCTCTGGCCGTCTCTTCTCTTTCGTACTCCGAGAGGCAGGTTCCCGCCGTCCTCCCCCCGGTCGTCTCACTCCTTCTTTGTCTTCTACTCGCAGTCCCTCTGCTACTCCCTCTCCTTTGCCTTCGGTCTCTCCCCGCTGTTCCTCCGTTGCGCCCTCTCATTTGCCTTTGGTCTCTTCTCATGTTTTTTCCTCTGTCGCAGACCGTGGGAACGACCGAGCTGAGACGTTGGAGGATATCTGGCAGTTCCTCCAGGCGTCTGCCCCTGCTTTTCCTTCCGTTCCTTTGCCTCAGAGCAAACGGAAGGGTTCCCCCTCACTACGTTCGGACTCCAAGCACGCTGCCTCTGATGAGGCTTGTTTTGTCTCCGAGTCGTTTGTTGGGGGCGCCCTCCGTTTTGATGCCTTCTCCTCCCCGGTCTTCGCTGGCCTCCCCCGCGCATCACCGATGTCACTGGGAGGGTGGAGGTTCACCCGGTTCCGTTTTCCTTGCCTCCTACTCCGGTTCGTTCTTCCTTGGCCCTTACCTCTGTTTATTCTTCGATGCCTCCTACTCCAGTTCCGTCTCTCTTGCCTCATGCCTCTGTTCCGCCTTCCTTGCCCTCTGCCCCTGTTCCTTCATCTCCTTCTGACCATGTTATCTCCTCACCCTCTGACCCTGTTCCTTCCTCTCCATCTGACCCAATTCCATCCTTACCCCCTGACCTTGTTCCCTTCTCACCCGCTGTGCATGTTCCGCCTTCTGTTCCATCTTCTTCGCATCTTAGTTCTCGTCCGTCTTGGCTCGATCTCCTTTTACCTCTGGGCCATGAGCCGTCCAAGTTGGGGATTCGGTCTGCCTCTCAGCTTTCGCCTCCCCCCATTCACAATGCCAAGTCCGTGCTGGGTGTGTCCCCGGCTCACCGCGATTTGTCCCTTTTTCCCTCTGGGTCCTCTAGTCGTCGGGAACCTTCGACGGTTTCCGCCACTAGAATCCCGACGTTGGTGTCGAGACGACAGTAATGTCCGTCATCCTACAGTGGAATTTTCAAGGGGTTCTCCCTAAGTGGGAGGAACTCCAGCTCTTGCTTTTTAGCGTTAAGCCCTCGGTGGTATGTTTGCGAGAAGATAAGCTTGGGACTGGCCTCTTTCTGGTGCTTTCGCAATTCCGGGTGTTTAATTCCCCCCCCCCCCCCCGCCGGGGGATGTCCATGGTGCTTCTCTTTTAATTTCCTCCGCGATATTTTATGTGCCACTTCCCCTTTGTACTACCTTGCAGGTTGTTATGCGAGGGTTTGTATCCCCAAGCTTTTAACTGTTCTGTGTACATTCTCCCTGATTTTAATTTGATTCGGTTGACCTTTTAGAGCTCACAAGTCAGTTACCTACCCCATTTTTATTACTTGGTGATTTTAATGCTCACCACCTCTCTTGGGATGATACTGCCCGTAATCCCCGGGGAGGAGTGGTTGAGTCCCTCTTATTATCTGATTCCGTTTGTCTTTTAAATTCCGGCGATTTTACTTCTTACCATGTTCAAACGGATTCTTTTAGTACTGTAGCCTTGCCCTTATGTTTGCCCGACTGCTGGCTCTCTTGTGCCAAATGTCCAGTTGTTCAGCAAAGCTCTGGCTGACCATTTTGCTTCGTTGAGTAGTGCTGGTAGCTATCCTCGACAGTTTCTCGATCATAAGGCCGCTATAGAGTCTCGCCTTTTAGATTTTACCACGTGCGCCACCTACTCTTATAATGCTCTCTTTTCCGTCTCTGAGCTGCGAGATGCTTTGTCTCACTGTGGCTTCACCTCTCCTGGTGATGATTGCATCCACTACGACTTTCTCCGTCGTCTCCATCCCCACTGAGTTATTTTTGGTTGACCTTCACAACCTGCTTTGGGTCAAAGGGATCTATCCGTTCTCCTGCCGTGTGAGGGTTGTTCTACTCTTTCTCAAGCCTAGTAGGGACGGTTTTGACCCCACTCACTATCGCCCGATTGCTCTTACGAGCTGCATCAGTAGGTTAATCGAGAGGATGGTTCAAGTTCACCTCACTTGGTTTTGGGAGTCTAATTCCCTCCTCTCTCGATTTCAGTGCGGGTTTCGCAGCGGCTGTAGTACTCTTGGCCACCTCATCCGTTTGGAAGACTCCCTTTACGGGCTTTTTTTTCCATGTATCAGGTGTTAGCGGGATTCTTCGACATTCAGAAGGCCTACGATACCACCTGGAGATATGGTGTTTTACGTCAGTTATATGATTGGGGTATGAGGGGCTTTTTACCGGTTTTTATTCAAGAATTTTTATCGTCCCGTAATTTTAAGGTCCATATTGGAGAAACCTTCTCAGGCTTGTGGGTTCCAGAGAAGGGTGTTCCCCAGGAGTATGTTTTAAGTGTAATATGTTTCGTCGTTGCCATTAATAGCCTAGTGTTCCCTCTTCCGGAGGGGGTTTCGGGTTACCTCTTCGTGGATGACTTGGCATTGTTTTGGTCATCTCCCCGCTTGCCTTCTGCTGCCCGTCGATTACAGCTGTCAATTGATGACGTGTCGGGTCGTGCTGTCTCAAAGGGTTTCCGTTTTTTGATCACCAAAACGAAGGACATGCATTTTTATCGGGGTTGTGGTGTCCTTGGTCCCCCTCCCCTCTTCTTGAACTGCACAGCGATTGAGTATGTCCCCGTTTTTAAGTTCTTAGATTTAACGCTTGATAGCAAGCTCACTTGGGTGCCCCATTTGCGTCGCTTGAGGGCTTCTTGTTCGAAGGCTATGGATTTGCTTTTGGTTTCATCCAACACTACTTGTGGTAGTAATAATAAGAGCACCTACGGTTGCCAAGGTGTAATTTCCAGCGTTTCTTTGGGCCTTGAAGTTACTTAACTCTGTTCGTTTGCTTGGGGCCCGTCCCTAGCCTCTTTGTGGAGGGTGACGTGCTTCCCTTGCGATACCACCGGCTGCAGGTGTGCCTACGATTCCTGTTTCGTGTTCAGTAATACCCTTCATCCTCAGTCCATAAGTGCCTTTTGTCCCCGTTCTCTTCGGTATCTTTTGATCGGTGGCCATCTCTACCCCGGACTCTGGGGCTCCGGGTTGAAGACCATCTCGCCTCACTGGGTGTTCCCGGTGTGTTGGCCCTCCTATTCCCGCCGTCTCCGTGTTGGAGCGTTCGCCCTCCTGAGATCCGTACTGCTTTCTGGCGTTTCGAGAAAGCATCTACTGACGCCCGTCTATTAAGTACCTGTTTCTTGAACATGCGTGTTCTCATGCGCTCCAGCGTTCCATCTCTAATGACGGCTCGAAGTTGGACCAAGGTGTTGGGGTGGCCACGGTGTCCTGTACGGAGTCCTTTCGTTCTGCTCTCTCTCTTGTAGCATCCGTTTTTACCGCAGAGTTGACGGCATTTAATTTGTCTTTTAATTTTTCCGGCCTGCTTTGGAGGCGATTCGTTCTTTTACGTCCACCCGCCCTTTGGTTTTACGGATTCGTTCCTGGCTGGTCAGAAATGCCTCCCGTTACAGGGTAGTGTTCTGTTGGGCTACGGCTCAAGTTGGGGCCCCGGGCAACGAGGAGGTCGATCGGCTGGCCCGTTCGGTCGCCCTCTGCCCTTTAGGGACTCCTACCCCGTAATCAGGGCGTATATCTTTCGTTTGTGGCAGAGAGAGTGGGATTCCTTCCCCCTTTCTAAGCTGTCCCTTATTTTACGCTCTGTCAGTCCCTGGTCTTCTAGCTCTTAGCGACTCCGGTCTTGGGAGGTTGCTCTTTGCCGCTTGCGAATTGGGCACACGCGACTCACCTATGGCTCTTTAGTTTCGGGGGGAGGCCGAGTTGCCCCTGGTTGTCTCTTTTGCGGTGGCGAGTTGTCTGTGGCTCACATCTTAGTAGTTTGTCCTCGCCTTGCTTTTCTTTGAAATTCTTGCTTTCCTACCTTTTCTCGCGTCGCCCCCCTTCCCATGCTTGACTTCGTTTTCTTTTAACAGAGGACTCCCTTCTTGCATTTCTTTGGTTTAATCCTTTTTATAAATTGTCATTCCATTTTTCTGTTTAGATTTATTGTTTTATCTTTTGTCTTGCGCCCTCCCGTGCGGCTGGCGCATGTCATTTGTTTATTGCCCGCGCCGCCCTCGTTTTTAGAATGGGTGCTGTATCCCTGTAATTTAAGTGTGCATCTCTGTGTGTTGTGTTATTTTCTTTTAATCCTTTGCTTTTCTCCCATTTTTATTGAGTGTTTTCCATGTCCCTTATGACCTTATTCAGGCAACCCCATTTTAACAGTGTTGCCATTGAGAGTCCAATAGGATTGGACGGCTTAACCTTGTTTTCCCTTAAATTAAATTAATTAATCACTAGACTAAGCTGGTAAAAAAAAGAACCCTTGTTTTCGATTATTTATATCCATAAAATAATGATAAAAAGAAAAAGAAATTCCTTATTTATGAGATATATCATATTTTAACAGTTTGCCTTGAGATAATAGTTTGTGAGCTCTCATACTGGACACGAGTAACTTTAATGAAGTAAAAAACAAGGTCTGCTGACCAAAGTGTCGCGTGCTCTCACTCATTCTGATTTAAGCCCCACGACCTTCAAAAATTTCAATAATTCCCGGACTAAACTTGGGAGGACTTTAGTAATTATATCATTCGAAAGAGAATATAAAACAACATAAGGACTTAAGATATCGTTAGAATTGGCCGAATAGTTAAGATGCTATTGCCAAATAATTTCCCTGCTAACTTTGAGAAGACTTTGGCAATCGTATCATTCGAAAGAGAATGTAAAACAACATAAGGGTTTCAAATTTCGTAAGAATCGGCAAATAGTTATGATGTTATTGCCAAGGCAAAATAATACCCGGGCTAACCTTGAGAAGACTTTGGCAATTATATCATTCGAAATAGAATGTAAAACAACATATTTTTTTCAAATTTTGTAAGAATCGTCTGAATAGTTATGATGTTATTGCCATTGTCAAAACAAAATAATTCCCGGGCTAACCTTGGGAGGACTTTGGAAGTTATATCATCCGAAAGAAAATGTAAAACAAAATAAGGGTTTCAAATTTCGATAAAAAAAGCAAAACGGGAACCGACCGACCGACAATATAGTGAGATGATGTAGAGTCGCCAGCGACTAAAAATAGTTATCTTATGTTGACTTTGTTGAAATTACACATGGGGAGTCTATGAATTACGGTCTTGTATTAAAACCATAATTAATTAAAAACAATGTTTATGGAACCAGCTGATTGACAGAAATAACTATGGAATTAGAAATGCGAAAAACGTAAATATTGACTAAGATAAAATAGGTGCTATTTTCCAAAGCGCACAGTACGAGTTTGAAAAATAGGTGTGGATAAAAATTCATGAATTTTGACAAATGTAAAAGACGGACGACACAAGATTAAAAAGGTGAGGTTATATCAAGGGACTGATGAAGTAGGGAGCAGATAGTAGAAGATGAACGTATCTTTGCCATCGATAGGTCACCAGGCGACCAAGCAAATAGTGACAAACCAGTGACATCAAGCAGGAGTAAATAGTGACGACAGAAAATATTCGGTTCAAAATGCTAACCGTGAAGAAAGTGAAGATGAAGGATATGCAAATTGCGTGCCCGCTCGACTCGTTGGGGCCGAGTGGACTCGCAATTCTCTAGATGTTAGCTGCAGAATGGTTGTCCCTCGCGTAGAGATACGTGGTTACACCTTGTCTCCTTCCAACGGAGATGTCGGTAAATCAGATTGAACTTGTAGATAACATGGTGCTTATCGGTATTTGTGACTGACGATCTGCGATCAGCTACTGCTTCTTAAATAGACGACGCAGGAGTGTGCGGCTGCAGGTCCTGACTTGTCATAACTTGTCCTAACACCCCCACAAACAGCCATCTCTCTTCCCCTGTTTTGTCCTACCGATAAGCAAAACTTATTGACCGCCCCTCGTATATATATATATATATATATATATATATACATATATATATATATATATATATATATATATATATATATATATATATCTTCAGGTCAGCTTATCTTCAGCCTTAACTTCTCTCGATTTGAAAATCTTAGAGTCACTGTACATCAATAAAATTAATCCAAACCTAAATAATTACTCCTCCTCAATTAAACTATTCACTATATAACCAACCAACACTTCAATACATTAACTAGCCAACCGCACAAATCTCGTTAGTAGTTTTTCTATCTTTAGTTAGTTGATTTCACAACTCTTACGATAAAAGTTAGTCCCTTTCTTTAATTACTTCACATTTGTTTTCGTTTTTTTGTTTCTAATTTAATATAATAGGTTATTTCTATTATTTTTTTAAAATTACACTGGATAGTATCAATTAATTCTATATATTGTTATTTGTGTTTTAATTTAATCTCAATAATTGTCAATTTTATTTATTTAACTTGTCTTCACCCACTTTTTTAGCCTTTATTTAATGCATGTTTCTAACTTTTAACTGTTATCATTAATATTTCTTCCTCTTCTCATTAGTCGATACAGTCGCTGAAGATGGTCTTAGCGAAGGTCCGAACGTCCGGCCAATAAATGATTAGCCTACTATATATATATATAAATATATATATATATATATATATATATATATATATATATATATATATATATATATATATATATATATATATATATATTGGTTTAAACACTTTCGTTCTCATAGTCGAATCAATATCTGGCATCATCTGGAATGTCCTAAGAGGCAGCCTTTGCTTGTGTAGATGTGCTTGAGTACTCTGATCTTTATGTTACCTCTTAAATTCCAGTCTAACCAGATGGAGCTACCACAAAGCATTTGTTGCCTTGTGGTCGTTTTAGTTCAGTGTGTGCACATTGAGAGATCATACAGCCATGTAGCCAATTCCCCCCCCCCCCCCCCCTCGTACCCATGTATCATCCAATCCCGAGTTCGATATGACGTGAATCGCGGGTTGACCACGGGGCCTAGACCTCCACTCCCCCTCTTAACCCCCTTCCTGTCTCTGGAACAGGTGACACCCAGAGGCTTCTGGTCCCTCCCTGCCTTAATTCTCGCAGTTTGCCATCCCTACCCCCAACAAACCCAATCCCTGCAGGAGGACCTTAGGCTATATATCTTCCACACATATTCACTTCCCCCAACTACACCGCTTTTGTTACGGATCTCTATTACCTTTCGGCATCGGTGCTATTGCGCATTAAATTCGAGGGGAAATAATAACCTAGATGGAGGTTGGTGGCCATCGTCACCATTCATTTCGTATCGCAGGACCAAAAGGATCGGATCCCTGGGCTTCGTCAGGAGGGCGGTGAATTAATATGTCTTCGCTGGCAAGACCTTGAGCGCGGGTCGGAGGAGGGGTCGGGCCTCCTCCATCCCGTCCTATTGAAACATCAGGTCGGCTCAGACGCATCCAAGACCTTTTGTCTTCACCTGACATTTCAGCAAAATATCCCGAAGGAATTTCCACTCTCCATTTCACTGCCTTTGTATTAAAGTGGAAGAAGTTTGGCATTGCTTTCTTCGTTGGCCTCGAATTATTACCCTTTCTTCTTCGGTTTGTCTTTCCTTACCTGTCTGTTTGCCTCCTTTATTTTCTTGTCATTGATATAATGTGTCCTTCATTTGTGGCGTTCAATAGCGTCTTTTACTTTGTAGATAAGTAGGTGCTAGTTCCTTCTCTCTCTCTATATATATATCTCTATTTTTTCTCTCTCTCTCACACACACATACACAGGGAGAGGATTATTGATCCGAAGAAGGAACAAATAAGTTGTAACAAAGAGAGAAGGAGGGGAGACTATTATTATTTTTATTTTATTAACATCCTGTATATTAAATGTTGCTCGAGGGAGACTAAAGGGAAGGGAGAGATTCCGAGTCATCTCATTTGCAAAGTTTTAGCTCGTCACAATCAATAGCAGATTCAGGATATTCAAAAACTCCAATCGGTGAGATCTCCGCTATTAATGTGCTATTTTCGCTACCCTTTTTAATTGGGTCCAATTTAATAAAAGCGCAAATTTAAAAAGAGAGGATCGCATTAAAATGAGTCGAAACAGCTACATTGCAGAGCGCGTGTGTGATATCTTGCTGGATACATATCTACTATTACATATCTACTGATTAGAGGTAACAAGATAGGGAAAATATAGAACCATAGGTAGTTGAGACAAAGTAGACCAAATTTTAGTAATATCACCTTATGGAAATTAAAAGGCAAGGTTGCCCCAACAAGCAGAAAGCTACTCATCAATTTTCCAAGATAGTTGGCTCTTCAAAGCTACAGAGTACTGGGGCAGCTTTTTCAATCTACAGACTACTGTAGCATCTCGTCCAAGCTACATGGTACTGTTACATCTTGTGTAAGCTACAGAGTAGTATAGCATCTTGTCTAGGCTACATAGTACTGTAGCATCTCTTCCAAGCTACAGAGTACTGTAGCATCTCGTCCAAAATACAGAGTACTGCAGCATCTCTTTCAAGCTAGAGAGTATTGTAGTATCTCTTCCAAGCTACATAGTACTGTAGAATCTCTTCCAAGTTACAGAGTACTGTAGTTTCTCGTCCAAGCTCTAGAGTGCTGTAGCATTTCGTCCATGCTACAGAAGAAAATTATTTAAAAATTTAACTTTTTTGCTACAATTTTGCAGATTTTTAGCACTTCTAAGGCTGCCTTTGTGAGACGAAGAGTTGGAGAAGCATTTTATCCTGCTTGGGTAGACAAAAGTTGGAAGATTTTTACAGATAAATGGCAATAACATAAAATGTATTCGCTGTACTTATTTTGATGTACGGAAGTTTTCTTGCTTGGTATGTGGCTGCAGGTCTTCAGCAGGGTCAAGGGAGATGCCTACATGCCCACAAAGAATGAACTCCACAACTTATTTCACCATAATGTCCAAGTTTATGACTTTTCTACCCAGAAATTTTATCCAACAACAGGAAATAAAGTTATATTTCAGCACGACAATACATACATCCAACCACATCAAGAATTGGTTTGTAGAAATGGGGACCACCTTTATGGAGTGGCTACTGCAGAGCTCGGACTTAAATCCAATAGAACATTTGCAGGGATTTATGGTGAAGCAATAAGACGTACCACAATTACAAATAAAACAGAATTGTATGAAAAATTCCAAGCTAAATTTTGTGACAATTTGGTGAGACCCATGCAAACAAAAGTGCTCCATTATGTATTAAAATAAGGAAAAAGAAATAGATACCAAATATTTATACTGAATTCATTAACCACAAATGTATGATTATATTATATGAATAATTCCATAGGTGCTTTATACTTTTGGCCAAGGATGTATATAATATCAAGTGCTCCCTCCACAAAAAGTTCACATATTTCAACTAGTCTTATCTCAATGATCCCTGGATATATTAAAACGATCATTAAACTCAATTTATAACAAAACCATGTCTCATAATGTTAAAAAATTATATTATTCATACTTTTCTTACAGTGTAAATAACTCTTGTGGTACTCATTTATGACCACGAAAAATTGGCCAAAATTTTAATAAATTTTGCAGACCGTTTTCTGAGGGTGTAGAAGATGGAGTCTTGGATCATGTTAGATCATGGAAGTCTCGGACTTTATGGGCGAAGTACGTTTGGGGAGAAGAATACGTTAAATTTTTCCGAAAGGTTGACCCTTCATCACAAATGACAGAATTACCACTTGTAAGAATTACCAATAAAAGACGTAGACACAACCTTCTTAGAAAAGCATTTCTTAAGAAAGGAAAGTTTTTTCTTTTCTGTCTTACGCACGGAGCAAAGCAGCACGATACCCTTTAACAATGGGTTTTCACACCGAAAAAAGTTGATAGAAGTTATAAAGGACAAAGTAGTGACGCGTGAGATCCATAATAGATATGGAAAACTCACAAAGTAGTGACGCGTGAGATCCATAATAGATATGGAAAAACTCACAAAGTAGTGACGCGTGAGATCCATAATAGATATGGGAAACTCACAAAGTAGTGCGTGTGATCCATAATAGATATGGGAAACTCACAAAGTAGCGCGTGAGATCCATAATAGATATGGGAAACTCACAAAGTAGCGCGTGAGATCCATAATAGATATGGGAAACTCACAAAGTAGCGCGTGAGATCCATAATCGATATGGGAAACTCACAAAGTAGCGCGTGAGATCCATAATAGATATGGGAAACTCACAAAGTAGCGCGTGAGATCCATAATAGATATGGGAAACTCACAAAGTAGCGCTTGAGAGAGCAATACACCCTCATAAAACGGCCTGCAAAATTGGAACGTAGGTTGGATCTTAAACTACAACGCCTCATCTCTAACAACAGTTGGACTAAGAACAGCGGACCAGAAACTTGTGTTAACCTTTCTTCTCAAGAACTTGACGAAACCACAACTTCTGCTCTCGGATTTGGTTTGAAATTCTCCATTCCGTTCATAACTTCTAATGTATCACTCGCTTACGGTTATGCAAATTTAGAAAAATCTAGTGACATTTCTATTGAACAGGTTTCTATTGCAAAAGGTTGCGTTTACCAATGTTTAGTTACTCCTATCCATTTTAATTACCCCTTGCGTTTCCCTCATGCTTCAGTTTCCATTCGAAATAATGCTTAAATGCACATTACTAAAGTAGATAAATCTGGTGCAGTTGTTATTATGGATAAATTGTCATATATTGAAAAAATGGATTCATTACTAAATGACCAATCTACCTATGTTCCCATAAAAATGTTCGTTCCCGCCTTAAATATTTTCCCGATTTAATTGCCAAGTTTAAATCCATTAACGCCTCTCTTCCATACTTATATGGTCTTGTTAAAACTCATAAGCTTAATAATCCCATGCATCCTATTATAATTCATGCAGGCTCAGTTTCATATTTTTTATCTAAATGGCTTACTTCATACCTCACTCCCCTTGTTGGTACTATTTCTCAATCTCATATCAAAAATAGTTACAACCTTAGTCATAAACTTAACTCCATACCTTACTCTAATAATTTCACTCTTGTTAGTTTCGCTGATATTCCTTTGACTGTAGGCAGTCGCCAGATAGCCCCTTAATCAAAAAAAAAAAAAATTCTTTGACTGTTAATATTTTTAGTGACCTCATCTACATGTGTACCAAAAATTGTAAGTTTTCTTTTAATAGCAAGTTTACCTTTAGACGTTTGGTTTAACTATGGAAAATTGTTTATCTCCTGTCTTCTCTAATTTATATATGTCAGAGAGAGAGAGAGAGAGAGAGAGATTCACGCAGACTAAGAAGCCTAAGGGGCTATTTTACGGAGTAACGAATCTTCAACCGGTATCTTTCGATAAACTTACGGAGCAATAACGGACAGAGACGAGTCTAGTTGGAGCCCGGAACCCAAATCAGCGAGAGGGCGCTAAGATTTTACTCGCTGCGTCTTGAATCGGAGTGGGACCCACTTTCAACAGCAAAAAAAAATCGCCTCCGGTGAAGCCTTATATATTTTCCAGCGCGAAAACGAGCAAGTTAGTATTCAACCAGGAGGCAGACACTGCTCACGTAGTATCCAAGCAGTAATCACGAGTATTCATTGGAACTAGCCCAAGGACACAACGTGCTCCTTCATACGCGACTTCCTGTTACTCTAAGGACTCGCAGGTAAGAAACCAGTTGTTCAGAACTGCGGCAGTCAAGGACGTAAGGACTCATTCTGAAATACGCTCTTCGGTCCGTGCCATGCAAGGATACTCCCTCGAACCACCACTCGAGGCCACCTCACCATTCTTGGAAAATCGTAAGCCACTTACCGTTTTCTCGATCACCGTTGAAGAGGCGTGACGCTTTCCGACTACGAAGCTTCACCTCGTGCCGAAGCAATTCATTTTATATTAATTCCTCTGCTGAACGATTAGTTTTCCCAAAGTGTATAAATTATTGTGAAATTCTGTTATTTGTTGTAATAGTAAAGATTATTTTTGTTTCTCTCGTTTAAATCCCAGAACCACATAAAAAGCCATGGATCTATTTTCTAAGTCGGCCAGCGGAATACACGCACTCGAATATCCCCATACTTAAATGGAACTCCCCACCCCACCCCCCAGCGTCTAGAGCGGGCAAGCGAAGGTCGGTGAAATCTACCTCACCTACGACAATATATGAAGTTTTTTAAACTAATTTTCTCTCCACTATTACCGATTTTTTCCTTGTTTGGTTCAGATACATAAACGATATTATTTGTCTGTGGTCTACTTCTAAGGATGTCAATGATTTTTTCACTAAACTTAATTCTTTGGTTCTCTCCATTAAATTTGCCCTTGAACTCGAACAAAATGTTATCCTCCCGTTCTTAGATCTACTAATTCACAGAACTGGCTGGCTTTCAATTTTCCGTCTATTGGAAGCCTACCAACGCTGGTTCCTACATTAATTTTTATTCGGCTCATAACGATATAGTCAAACGTTCTATATTTACTTCAATGTTTCTCCAAGGGTTGCGGGTCACCAACTCGGAATTCTTGGATACTGAGATTTCAAAGATCTTTGAAATAGGTAACAACTTCTGCTACTCTCACAACTTTCTTGCCAGGTGCTTAGATTCGACAAAAAAGATGTTTTACAGAATTGAAATCCCCTCTGCATTCAATTTTAAGAATCCCCTTCTTTTATCGTTCTCTGGGGGCTTTTCCTTTCTTCCCCGTCTCCTGAAATGTTTAAACATGTCAGTCTACTCTGTAAAAATGTTGGTTCAAAATAATAGCAAGAATATAAAGGAGAATTTATTCTGTCGATTATGCAGTTTGCCCTAAGAAATCCCTTGGGCAAACTGGAAAATCATTAAATTTTCGTTTGATCCAAAACAAATACAATATTAGAAGAGGTGAAAGCAATAATGCTTTCTTTCTTTGTTCACCTATCTGAAAATAGTCATCCTATCAATTGGAATTCGGCTAAATTTATTTACAAATCAGATGACTTTGTTAAAATAAATATTATTGAATCCTCCTTCATTAATTCCTCTCCTAACTTCAATATATCCCCGGTCTCTTTAAACTGGACCCTGTCATTAAAAAACTTATTTTAAACGAAATTGTCCATTTTAAATCTTACCCCTTTGATTTATTAAATTTGTTATATTTCTTTTGTTTATTGAACAATGTATTTATAATTGCGTATGTATTTATTCATAGTTATGTGACTTATATTTCTACATTTCACACACACACAGTCACACGTGGATATTTTGGTAAGTTTATCTATATGGCTTTACCCTTTGGTACTTGTATTTAATCCCACTTTTCTGATTATTTATTTCTATTTTTCACTCCTACTCTGTTTTGTATCCTTTGGTTTACGTAGGCGGAGCGTCGTTTAGGTTTTCCCTATACATACCATTCTTGAAAAGTAATTCTTTATATATTCCTTGAGAATGAGCAAAACAAAGTACTTGTAATCTGCTTTTCATTTTTCCTGTGGGATTTTCTCTCTCTCTCTCTCTCTCTCTCTCTCTCTCTCTCTCTTTCTTTCTCTCTCTCTCTCTCTCTCTCTCTCTCTCTCTCTATATATATATATATATATATATATATATATATATATATATATATATATATATATATATATATATATATATAATGGAGGATATCACATTGACGTGATGTATATCAGTGGAAGATAATGGTAAACTACAATATTAGAATCAAGATTTTATTTATAACTATCGGACTAGTTTTGGAAAGATGCCATTTTCAACTAATAATGAAGAAACTAGGCAAGGAACACAGTATATATATATAAGGTAAGACAAATCCTAAAAAAAATGAAATAGCAGGAAACAATCTGGGAAATACTCGAGTGAATCTGGCGCGAATGACAAGCTAAACAAAATGAAATGGAACCGGAAACAATCTGGAGAGTTGCTAATCTCCGAGACCCATTGCATCCGAGGGTTTATATATACGATTGGCGACTTTATTAGATATATATTTGTTTAATTTGTATTGCCCTTCAGATAAATTGAAATTATCAACTTTGTTGATGATGATGGATTCCGAAATTCTCCTCTCAATGTAATTGTTTGATTTATAAATGATTTTTGCATGGTTAAAATCAATTCTATGGTCGTGCTTTTCCATATGCGTAAAGAGACTTGAAGAGTTCGTACACCTTCGGATATCAGCTAAATGTTCTTTCATCCTCTTATTAAAGTGGCCCGACTCTCCGATGTATATTAATTTGAAATTATAGCAAATTATAATAATTTTAAAAAGGAACTCAAAATTAAATTTCCCCTCTTTCAAAATATCACGTTGCTAAAATATAGAGTTGTAGAAGAATATATATAAAAATAATTTTTCTGAACTTCACCATTTTGTTTTTTGATATTATAAAAGAATTATTAGAAATAACTTTGAACTTTGATCATAGACATAAGTCATAACCAAACTAAGATGAAACTTCTTAAATTAGTGATGATATATATATATATATATATATATATATATATATATATATATATATATATATAACTTATTGTTCTTGGAGTTGATCTTCTGATCTTGGCAAATATTCTTCTTCAAATCTGGATAGGTAAAAAATTTCCATAGTTATTTATTCTTCAAAAAAATAAAGCAAAAATGTTGATTGTTTTTAAGAAGAGTTGCGAATATTAGTCGTTCAAAATTGCGATATTTCTATCACATCTTTCATACCTTTTGTCAGAGGTATCGAAACTTTCCAAAATTGGTTTACGATAACTAGATAACGAACAGATATAGGCAAAAGTTATGCAAATTTAGATGAATGAAGCGAAAGTAATCTGCAGATAAGCAATTGACTGGAAAAATTGAAGTGTCCTAAATGATCCGAAACATATCGGAGACAAATCTCTATTATCGAGATCTAATTATTAAATTATAACTACAACACATTTGTACAAGTTTTAAGTAAATTTTATTTAGTTTTGGAAGGCTTTATTCATGATGATGCTTTGGCATCTCACGCAAGAACGAACCACCTGTCGACTCTCTTGTGCAGTAATCTTGCTCCATTCATCTTGAAGAATTTCCTACAGTTCTTTACTGTTTATCTATTTCTCCGCTTTAAGCCTCGATCTGAGTGTTTTCTAATTATTCTCAATGGGATTTAGGTGTAGACTCGATGCAGACTAGCTCATAATAGTGTTTTGCTCGCCGTCCAAGAAGATCTTTGCCGATTTTTCCTTGTGGGTTGGTTTTCAGAAGCTCAAAGATTAGGAAATCATGCTTTTGCACCATTTCCTTGTACACTTGCGAATCATTCTGTCTCGTAAGCGCACAAGTAACCCGATGTTCCTACCGAACTCAAGATCCAGACAATGACACTTCTTTCGCCAAACTTCACACTCCTTTTGGTGCAATTGACCGACAAGCTTTCACCTGCTCCCTTCTGCCATCGGGTCCGAAGAAATCGAACTTATATTCCTGACTGAAGTAACTTGGCTCCAATGGTCATCCGTCTTTGTAACGGAC
The DNA here is from genome assembly GCA_963969495.1 of Ceratothoa steindachneri. Taxonomy (NCBI): domain Eukaryota; kingdom Metazoa; phylum Arthropoda; class Malacostraca; order Isopoda; family Cymothoidae; genus Ceratothoa; species Ceratothoa steindachneri. The sequence goes on from OZ018327.1 coordinate 18,662,268, forward strand.
TCAGTGACGAATACAAGATGGACCTTCTTTTTCTTCAGACTGATCAATGGTTTTATCCTTGGTATGCGAGCGTGAAGATTTTTCCTTATCCAGCCAAAGTGACAGGGCCTGCCTTGAGACATTTATGGCCAAATTCTCACTAATCTCTCGGAAACCTACTGCACTTGTCTTGGTTACACTACTATCTTCACCTCTTCCTTGATTATTCCTAGGTTTCTCAGGCTGAATTGTCGTCCTTTACCTTGTAGCGGTATGTATAAATATTACCCGTAAAAAAATTAATTTTTACAGTTTACTCTTTAATAGAATTTTTACCAAAAATAGTTAGTTACCGACCAGTAATAGTTTGAATCATATGTTAATCAATAAATGCTTGATAGTCCATTCCTCGGACTATCCTTAGTCTCATAATCGAGGAATGATAAGAGCATTGAAAGCCATAATTGTAACCTAGAATCTTTGTGCGGTCTTAATCAAATAGAGATAATTCCATTGTTAACAGTAATAAAAAGAAACTAATAACTGCTTAAACACCAGAACAGTCTCCTCCCAATGCAATGGCGCTACGTGAATCATCACTTCGCTGTAACTATGTCACCCCCTTGAATAGACATAATTGTGGGCTCCTGGGAAAGTAGGTTTGAGGCGTAGCCCATTTAGGAGGAAATATGTATATTTTCCTATATCTCTGTTCCTATTCATTTTCTGTAAAAGGTTCCTATTTATTTTCCTGGGAGACATCAATGTGAGATGCCAAAATCAAGATACACGCGATTTATGAGATAGGCCTGTGCCTAAAAGCCTATTTGGACAGAAACATTTTCCAACCCCTTGGGCCAGAGTTCCAGACCCACATCACAGAACGCTCATTCGCAATGCCCGACATCTGCATAACAAAGCATCTTACCTCATAAAACTACTCCTTAAAACCACAACCTATTTAGCGATCATATAGGAATCTTAGTCAAGATAAGCAAGAACCTCATGCAAATCCAGGGGATAGAAAGAAAAGTCTACAATAAAGCAAAATGGGAAGCCTACACAAAACAGCAATAACTGTTTTAGAAGACATAGACGAGGAACTACAAAGATTAAATGACTTTATGATCAGAAACACGATCCCCGAAACCTCATAGATAAAGAGCTTCAACCCCCAAATGGAGCGAGCTAACGAAGAACTTACAACACGAAATAAAAGAATTATACCGGATAAGCGTCAGAGAGAGGGTTCTCGAGAGTGCTATTTCAGAGAAAAATTGAAGCTAAAACATTAACTAAGGGAACTAATCCTAGAACCACGGTACTCGATTATAAAGCCTCCCTAAAAGAATTATGGAAAACACTATGGAGATTTAAAGGAAGTCCGCCTAAGCATAAGATTTAAACAGAGGATACAAATGGAAAAGTGAAAACTAGAAACGAGGAAATAGAAAGAATATTCCTTGAACAATGGAACAAAGTTTTTAACATAAGTGAACGAAGAATATAGAATTCAAAAAACAAATTATCGACAAGCAAAATGACATCTTCCATAAGCAACATCCTCACCACCAAATGAAAGCAGAAAGGCAAACATTGAAAGGTGTTGGTGCACAAATAACAGAAGAAATAATAAATACACTATTCTCCTTTGACCAGAAAGTACTCGTCCATTCAGGGCTGACTAAATTAGATTAGACCGAGCCTCATCCCGTGTACAGGAAGGATTGATGAGAATATAAATACGGCAACCTAAACATCGGGTACTTCCCCGACGACTAAAAAACCGTAAACATACATAACCAAAACTCACAACAAAGAATTGCCTATGATAAAGAACAAATCTACGTACCATACACCGTCACCCGCCGGCAAGAAAAGAGACAGGGAAGAAAACCTTCAAATAATCGATATCAAACCCATTAATTACGAACTAGAAGAGATATGAACCCTCCCAGAAAACAAGAGAGAAAGAAAAAGTAATGTATGATTCCCTAAATGAATAAGCCAATGGAAACGAGGTATCATTTTATGCATGAAAACCTGCGAAAAAAAATAGAATATCACGAAGTGGAGAACAATCACCGATATAAGAAAAGACTTCCTGAAAATGAATCACTCCGAAAGGAAACTCAATTACCTGAATTTAATTAAACTACTGAATAGGACTAAAATACCGAAGAATACAATAAACTAATAAACTAAAGCAAGTAGACAAGAACAAGAAAAGAAACACTCAAAAGACAGGTTTGAGCTTCACTATCTACCAAAAGACATAATACACAGAAGCTAAATAATGTAACACACAAATCAGCACATAAACAGAGAATGTAAACAAACAAAGTATAAGACCTAACACACAAAATAATAAACACAAACACATTTAACAAATATATACGCACATTCACAACAAATTATTCCTAAAAATAAAAATAATAAGACTTAGAGATTTTCGAATTGACGCTTCCAGCGTGAATCCCAAGCAATAGATCTTGCCTTTTCCAAATTTTCGGAGAATTAAATTCAGCCATGGTATGTATTTACAGACGATGCACAACTGACTCTACTATTACAGGAAGAAGAGAGACTCAATTCCAGGCATATGCGCATCTATTTGCAAATCTAATGCTTTATTATCATTTTAACACTGATGTAATATATCTCAACTTACCCCTCTCCCCCTTCCATTATACTTACTTCACTACTTCAACTAGAATATATTTCTTTCAATTTTTCACCTTTTTCGTCATCTGTCCCACATTTTCATCATCTTTTTGAAAAAAATGATCGTAACTTGTTTGTATGTTTGTTTCTAAGAAATACTTCCCTAACAGTTATTAATCTATCTTTAGGAAAATACAGGCAATTATTTTCGATGTAATACTAACAAAAAGTTGTATTTTGGGCGTGATATCGTGCACTCAATCAAACCCACAGATCCATCCTATGCAATGAGCAATCCTCAAGTTTTTTTCCCTCAGTTTGCCTACATATTATTTTTTAATTCTGTCTGTCGTCCATCCATGCCATATCCTCACTGTCCATCTCAACTATCCCTTATTTACGTAAAAAAATTGAATCTTGTAAAATAATGCCTTGATCCGTCATCTCTCAGCTCCGAATCGTAATATTCCGCTTTTGAAATCCATTCCATTGGACCATCCATCCCTGCCTGGATCCCTGTTTTCGTAAGATTTTCCATTTCTATTTGTCCATTAAATAGGAGTGAATATTTTTCCTAAGCGAATCAGAGCTTGATTAATTCTGCTATTTAATCTCTGGGATGGGATGATGCGTTCAGCTTTAATTCGACTCCATAGCGCGCATAGGGCGGTCTGTTTGGGGCCTATCTTCCTTTGCTGCGCGTTGGGGTTAAATTGTGTTAGTTCGTGCATGAATTTGTGAGCGTATATGTGTTTATATAGGTATCAATGCAATGTCCGGTAGAAAAAATAAAACGGGTCTTTTGATTACTTTCGAATTTTATTCAGTTTCTTTTCAAGGTGATCGAGAAAAAAAAATAATATAACAAGGTTATATATAAGAAATAAAACTAAAGTATCGTCTATTAGACGAAAAAAACACCCAATGAAGAAGAAGGCAAGGGAAGGGGAAAAACACATCAAGATTTATCAAGGAGCAGGTAGCAAGGTCAAACGAAGTGGCCTCAAAGGTAAAGAACAAAGGCAGAGGCAATAAAAAATATCAACAGAAAAAGAGATAGTCTATAGAAGAAGATTAGGGGGAACTCGAGAAGCAGAAAAATACAAGGGCAAAGAGGAGAGCGAAAGAGGGGGGGGGGGGAAGTAACAAAACAAAGTGTTTAAATATAAATACATTGAAATAATTAAAATAACCCAACTAGGAACATATAACTCCGAATAATAGAAACAGAAGTAAAAATTTTAATAAGCACTTCTTTCTTTTAAGAATTTCTAGTTTAATAACAGGATCAATTGTATAATGGCAAGAAAATATTAAAATTATCGAATTGGCTTATAAAAGAGCACTCAACAATGTTTCTTTTATATAAACTTTATTTGAATGATAAACAAATTTAACTGAATTCCAGTTAATTAAATTGTCATTATCTGACGTATTAACCAAAACGCACTAATAGACATTTTCACCTCTGAGTACATTGTGTGTGTTTATGAATTGCTTGACATTTTTTTTATTGCTAACCTTACGTGCTAATTTGTGAGTTTTGATTCCATATATATATATATATATATATATATATATATGTGGAAAACTCACAAAGTATCACGTGAGTAAGCAATAAATGTAACAAAGCCCACAGGGAAAGTTAATACGAGGATTCCAAGTACTTTCGAACTTTATTTCGAGTTCTTTATCAAGGAATAACAGAAGTATTGAAAATTGTAATATTCATAAGTATGATACAGAGGAGAGGGAACGCCCACAAAAAATAAAAAACAATCAACAAAATGAATTTATCTTCGCTCCTTCTAAGGTTTTCATTTCATATTAATTCATTTTGTTGATTGGTTTTGTTTTTCTTTTTTGTGGGCGTTCCCTCTCCTCTGTATCATCCTTATGAATATTACAATTTTCAATACTTCTGTTATTCCTTGATAAAGAAATATATATATATATATATATATATATATATATATATATATATATATATATATATATATATATATATATATATATATATATATATATATATATATATATATATATATATATATATATATATATACAAAGTTTAAAGGCGAACAGTAAGACTTCATTTATGACTTCAATCATGGTTGATTATTTCTTAGATAGCAACGTTTCGGCTTGGAACCCATTCTCAAGGACCTAATATTAAACACAAGCGTGCATAAGATTTTGGCTTTGATTTTAACATGTTAATTATTTGGTATATAAGATAACGAGTTAAAATTAATTGGCATTAAAAGGAAAACTTTTAAATGAATGAAGTTAACAAAGACGTTAATCTGTTTATCTTTAAACATCTATACATAGTTGCGGAAATATGAAGGATGAATGCAAAATAAGGAAAATCGAAGCGGATTAATTGTAAATAAATGGAAAGGTTATAATGTTCCTTAATACTTAGGAGACTAACCTGTTGCGTGTTTCTTCCTTGTGGGGAAAGGCGGAAAATGACTGCTTGTGAGCTTTATTACGTGTTTCTGGTGGGAGAAGTTTGGAGATGAAAGACTGCGGTTGTTCACATATATAATAATATTAAAGGAATAGAGTTGCTATCGGAGTTTAGAGTCGGGTTTGTAACTTTAATGTAGAGTGACTCAAGTGTTCTTAATTGGCTTTCTGTTTTGGCTGTGTCTTTAATTGAAAATTCCTCGAATGAGGGTGTATGGCCTGGGTGTTTGGTGTGGTAATGTAATTTGATAGGGGAAATTTTCTAGATTAATAATGGGGGCTTAAATTCTACAAAGTATCCCGAGGTGTGCGCTAATACAAGCATGTGGCGTGGGTCGAACCTAACCTAAATCAACCGAGAATTTACATCGCTAGCAGTTTAATTCATAAATAATTGAGGATCGAGGCATCGTTGGCACTTTGTCTTTGTTGCTAAAGAGGCGTCAAAACTTGTGTAGGTTTTGAAATACGGGTTGAAAATTGGTAGCAGTGAAAGTGTGTTTTAGGATAGATGAGAGTTTGGACAAGAGAAGGGAATTAAAGGGTTCTATATAAGGCAATTGTATGAATGCCTTCTCTTTAGAGACGTTGTAAGAATAAATTTTGGGGTTGAATTTTGGATTAAGAAATTTCGAAGAGTTCGCTCGAATAGGATTGGTGGGTATCTGTTTTGGCCGAAGTAATTAGAGAGGAAGGTAAGTGTTATGAAAGCTGAGTTAGGGTTGACGAGGATAAATGCACGGTGAAGAAGTCTTAATGGAATTTAGGTTAAATATGGTGGCACAGTAACTGAGAAAATATAATATGGAGCCTGTATATGTAGGTAAATGGATAAAATGTCGAGTGTGGGAGATATTTGTAGGTCTATGAAGGGGTGGATTTATTGTCTTCCTTTTCTTGGGTGAATTTGATATTTGGCAGCAGTTGGAATATATGGTAAGAATTCTCACAGTAAAAGAAGGTTATCATCTACGTATCTCCTCTAGAATATTAGACGGAATTGAAGGGGCAATAATCAAGGTCTTATTCCTCTAAAGAAGACAAGTATAGGTTTGCTAGAGTGGTGGTAACAAAACTATCCATAGCGAGACCATCTATTTGGTTGAAAGAGTTTGCAATGAAAGAAGTAGTCTTGAAAAAAACAGGAAGGAGAATTGTTTTTTTATTGAAGCCGTGAAAGAAGATCATAAGAAGGTTTAAAGTGGAATCACAGAGGCCCCCAGGGGACATTGAAGTGATGCCACTGCTGAACAAATAATGCTTACAGCCATAGCTACATCATCGGATATAGGTTGCCATATGGGATGGCGGGATATCAAGCCTTAGTCGAGAATTTTACAAAGTATTAGTTTAGTTTATTTACAATAATGTCGATTGGTCTGGATCAATTCGAGTTGACCTTAAGCAACACATATGCCAAAAGGTCAGAATGTTCAGAAGTATAACCTATGCATTGGCACTTCTTTGTTCTATGGATAATTATTACCAATACATATAGTATATATCGTCAACCAACAAGAATTAACACCTATACATCAAACTATTATATATATAAAGGGTCTTTCAACAAGGACGCTCAAGCTTTGTCAGGTGATAGTGGCCCTGATGTTAAAGCGACATCTGGCAACTTCACTGTGAACTGTTCAGTAGTACTTGGCAAGTCACGATGGAAGGTTATAGCGTTTAACAGCGTGTGCAAATCATCAAATGTTATTATCAAAATCAGTGCTCCGTTCGAAAAACGTTCCACGCATTACATGATTTCTATCATCTTTAGCGACGAGGCCCATTTTTGGATGAATGAATTTGTGAACAAGCAAAATTGTCAGATTTGAAAGGAAAACAATCCACATGAGATACACCAGTACCAATTGCATCCCAACAAAGTCACTGTTTGGTGCGGATTTTCGTCTAACGGAATCATCGGTCCGTATTTTTTTGAGAACGAAGATGGGATTGCCATAACCGTCAACGGCGAGACCTACAGATCGATGATAAGCAACTTTTTGTAGCCTCAACTTCTTGTGGCCTTTTTGGGGTTACCTTAAATCGTAGTTCTATGCGAATAATCCGCAAACAGTTGATGTCCTCAAAGTCAACATAACGAACACTCCCGAATACGTTCCACCAAGCAAAGCGGCGGCGGATATTTGAACGACGTCATATTGCACACTTAATGCCATAAAATGTACTTCCAAATTTAAAATAAATTGAGTGCATATATCACACACAACTTGTTTTATTTACATTTAAAAATAGAGCGACCATATTGAAAGACCCTATACATGCACAGCATGCAAGGATAATATGTAGGTGGCTCTGATTACACAAAGCCTTTACTGTCAAGGTTGCTGAACTTACTATTGTTTCTGGCAGCTCCTTCCAAAGATTCACAATATGATTTCTGAATGAATATTTACTTATATCGGTATTATAATTGATTTTCCTCAATTTAAAGTTAGGGCCTCTAGTTCTGTTATTATTATCAAAATTAAAAAAGTCTGGCAATTTTACTCTATCTATACCAGTAAACATTTTGTATACCTCAATCAAATCTCCCCTCACATAGCGTCTTCTCACCGAGAACATTCCCAAATTCCTCAATCTTTCATGATATTGAAGTCTATGCAGACTAGGTATCAATTTAGTCCCTCTACGCTGTACACCCTCCAACATATCAAGGTCATGCTCATAATGGGTTGACCACGCCTGAACACAATATTCAATATATGGACAAACATATAAGTTATACAATATTTTAATCACGTCTTTACTCTTATAACTAACATTTCTCTTTATCAATCCCAACATTCTATTAGCCTTGTTCTTTGATTCTATGCAATTAATTTTGCATTTTAGGTCACTTGTTATAATTACTCCAAAATCTTTTTCTTCTTGAACATCTTGCAACTAAATCCCCTCAATTTGATAGGAGAAGTTCTATTGTATTTACCAATGTGTAGGGATTTACATTTATTATGGTTTAACTTCATCTTCCATTTATGGGCCCAGGCGACAATTTTATCTAGGCTCCTCTGGAGTGTTAGGTTCCCTTCCACGTTACTTACTGGAAAGAACAGCTTAACATCGTCAGCAAACATTTCAGTTTTGCATCCAAAACCAGAATCAATATCATTGGTATAAAGGATAAAAAGCAAGGGTCCGATCACAGATCCCTGAGGTACTCCACTCTCCACTAACTTCCATGTGGACTTAGACCCATTTAGTATTACTCTGTTTTCTTCCCCATAACCAAAGTTTGATCCACTTCAGGACTCTTCCAGAGATTCCATACTTCTCTAGCTTATGCCCCAGTCTCTCATGAGGGACCTTGTCAAAGGCTTTACTGAAATCAATATATAATACATCTATATCTTTATTACCTTTGTCTGTTTGTTAAGTAACAAAATTCATGAACTCAAGTAGGTTAGTGAGACATGACTTCCCATTTCGAAAGCCATGCTGCTAATCATTAATATACTTGTTCTCCTCTAAGAACTTTTTAATATCAGTGCTAATTAATCTTTCCAATATCTTTCCGGATAATGATGTAAGCCTTGTAGGTCTGTAGTTTTCCACCTTCTTCTTGCAACCCTGCTTATGTACAGGCGCAACATTGGCCTCCTTCCAGTCTTCAGGAATCTCAAAGTACATAAGTGAACGATCAAAAATAATTTTGAATGCATTTTCAAGACTTTCCTCACCTTCTTTTAAGACTCTAGTGTATATCATATCTGGCCCAGGAGATTTATTAGGCAATATTTTATTAATAACAGCTTTTATATCATTCTTTGAAAAATTCAGATTCTCAAGAAGTGGCCTACTCTCCAAATTAACACCTGGGTCCCAATCAACTGCACTTTCCTGAGTGAAAACAGAGGTGAAGTATAAGTTTAACACATCAGCAATATCTTTATCCCCTTGATAGCTCTCTCCATTATATTCTAATCGACCAATAGTGGAGCCCTGCTTAGAATTTATTTTATAGTAACTAAAGAACTTCTTGATATTTCCCTTACTATTATTTGCAAGGTTAATTTCTGAGCTTCTCTTACATTTCCTTATTTCTTTTTTTAACTCTTTGGTGGTGCATTTTAAGTTTTCCCTATTTACTTGAGTTTTATTATTCCTATACCTTTTAGCAGCAATTTTCTTTGTCTTCAAATTGGACTTTACACTGTCTTTTAACCATGTTTTTTTTTTACTAGCACCTTTTCTCCTTGTCTTTAGGGGTATGCAACTTTTTTGAATTGAATCTAGGATACATTTGAATCTATCCCACATTTCAAGAGCATCCACACCATGAAATTCATCCTCCCATGAGATAATACTTAACATTATTCTAAACTTATCAAAGTTAGCTTTGGAAAAGTCGGGGATCGATGATAAATTATCTCTGACTGAAATGTTATTCATACTAATATCAAACATGATTATGCTATGGTCACTTTCTCCTAGTGGTTCTGTAACTTTCATGTTATTAATTGTTTTCTTCCGGTCACTAAGGACAATATCTAGGATTGCACTTCTCCTAGTAGGTTCCTTCACTAATTAAGATAAATAATTATTTTCAAAACAGTCAACAAATAGATTCCTAGCTTGGGTTGGGCCATACATTTTTCCCCAGTCAATGTTGGCAAGTTGAAGTCTCCCATTACTAGAATATTATTATTTCCTAAACATACAGTATTGATTCCTTGCATAATCTCTTTATCTATTTCACAATTAGAATCAGGGGGTCTGTAAAATACCCCTAATCTTAACTTTTCAGGGGATTTAGTACTGATATCGACCCATAGTGATTCTACTAGAGAATACTCATCTTTGATAGAATTTACCACAGACGATATCAAGCTATTCTTAATGTAAATTGAAATACCTCCACCTAGTCTTTCCTTTATGTGATGCAAATATAGTTATAACCATTAATAATAGATTCAGCTTCATCATCCTTATAGAATTTCTCATTAAACCAGGTCTCAGTGATACAGATTATATCTAAATTTTCTGAATGTATCTATGCTAATAGTTTGTCTTTTTATTTCCGAGACTCCTTGCATTGGTATTAAAACATTTAAAGCCAGTACCTTTCACTTGGGTATTAGGCTGTTGTATAATAAGATTCCTATCAGCCTGGCACTGGTTACAGTTAAGTCATCTTACAAATGGACTGACAGACTCATTTAATATTTTACTGATTACGTCTATACCTTTTTCATTTAGATGTATACCATCTTTGTTATACAAATCTCTCTTTCCACAGAAACTATTCCATAGATCATTGAATGCCACCCTAGTATCATTACAGATTTGCTTTAATTCATTATTGATACCCCAAGCAATTGAGTACCATTTGTTGGTATTACGTAATCTGTAAAAAATGAGGGTTTCCTGCTTCTTTCCATTAGTGCCATTATTTCCTGGTAATTTTTTGTCCTCATTCCTGGAGGTCTATGCCCAATACCATTTCCACCAACATGTACTATAATGGCTTCCTTATGATCATTTCATGCACTACAACATGAATCTTTTAAGATATTTAGGACTCGTTGGACGTCTGCACCCGGGTAGCAATGAGAGATACTACCATGGTTTAGCCAAGGCCCCAAGCCTCTAACTTGGGAATCTCCGATTATAGAAATTGTTTCTTTTTTTAAATAGTGCACATTTCTCGGGTATATTAAACATGGGTCTGCCTGAATGAGTCTCTCTTGTTCCAGTATCTTTTGGAACTACTGTAATTATATTTTTACTATCCCTCTCTCTATCACTGATTCTCTTATAGAATTAGTATTAATGGTTGTTGGTATAGGCCTGGGAGACTGATGCCGAGACTCAGTGAGAAGCTGTTCATAGGGCTCTAAAAACTTTTCAAAGTCATCCAATAGGCTGAACCTATTCTTGTCAAGTACTGGTTCAGGTTTTCACTAGTTTAAGTTTTATACCTTTACTTTTTACAATTTTTCATATTTCATCAGATTTTTAACTAATCCATGGATGACTTTCAGTTTGATTTTTATTTATAGTCACATTCTCATTAGTCGATTTAACCCTGAGAATAAACCAGTAGTAGAATTATTTACTTTACTACGATTTGTGGGGGAATGAGTGCAATTTGTGCATATCGAGTAAATATTAACTTTTGACTTGGAGGTAGTCAGACAACTAATTTCATATTTAGTCAGGTTAAGACATAATGCATGGTACCAGTCATGACCAGTAGAGTTATTTACTTTACTACGATTTGTGGGGGATTTAGTGCAATTTGTGCATATCGAGTAAATATTAACTTTTGACTTGGAGGTAGTCAGACAACTAATTTCATGTTTAGTCAGGTTAAGACATAATGCATGGTACCAGTCATGACCAGAATCACTAGCTATATAGCCACTCGCCTCCCTTACTTCTTTTTTGCAAACTTTACAATAAGAGTCAAAACTCATTGCTAAATTATATGGAACTTGAGGGTCTGGGAGAGGAAGGCGCGATAAAGAAGTGTTGATGGTTTCTAAAATTGGGGCACTAGCGTAGAGTGAGGTTACGTCAAAGCTGGTCATGTATAAGTTACGATGTAGTGATTCCAGTTCCTTCTTAAGATGTAGGGAAATTTTTAACAGAATATTGGTTCGTGGAGAGTGGGCGAGGGGTTTGGCTCTTTTATAATTAGGGTTATAGGTTGTTAATATAGATCTCTCAGCTCTCGTCCTTTTCAAAGGTTCTCTAAATGCTTGTATCCGCCCGGATTTGGGGCTCAAGGTTACCCTCGAACATCGATGAGGTATTTGGCTTGGCCTTTGGGTTTTAAGGATGACCAAAAGATAAATCCGCACCAATGAACGGCAATGACCGCCTCTGTCGAGTTATCAAAGCTGTCTCATCTTCAATTTTAGCCCATCTTGACCTCACGGTAACCTTCGATACTGTCGATCCTGCTGTCTTTCTTCATCGTCTACATGATATTTTGGGGAGGGAGTTTTCTGGGACCGTATTTTCACTGATGGAGGTCGTACCTCATGTTAACATGTTCATACTAGGATTGAAACTTCTGCACCGGACGAAGTCCATTATGGTGTTCAACGCGTCTCACTTTTTGGTACACTCTTTTTTCGTATCTGTTGCTCAATCTTGTTATTCTTATGTTACTTCTCGGTCAATCATTTCATTTTTATGCTGATGTCAATCAATTAAATTGAGTTGTCAAGAAATTAATATATCTTCAAAAGCAAAGTATTTTTTTTGTTCAATATTTAAACGTTTCAATTACTGAACATTGAGAGGTGCAAGTGTTGAATATTTAAACGTTGCAATTTTGGAAATTTTAAACATTACAATTGTTAAATATTTAAACGTTGTAAGTGTTGAACACTTAGGGGTGCAATTGTTGAACATTTTCACGTTGCAATTGTTGAACATTTAAACGTTGCAATTGTTGAATATTTAAACGCTTCAGTTACTGAACATTGAGATGCTCAAGTGTTGGATATTTAAACGTTGCAACTGTTAACACTAAAAGGTGCAATTGTTGAACATTTACACATGGCAATTGTTGAACATTTAAACGTTGCAATTGTTGAACATTCAAACGTTGCAATTGTTGAATATTTAAACGCTTCAGTTACTGAACATTGAGATGCTCAAGTGTTGGATATTTAAACGTTGCAACTGTTAACACTAAAAGGTGCAATTGTTGAACATTTACACCTGGCAATTGTTGAACATTTAAACGTTGCAATTGTTGAATATTTAAACCGTTTAATTACTTAACAGTGAGAGGTGTAAGTGTTGAATATTTAAACGTTTCAATTGTTGAACACTTAGGGGTGCAAGTGTTGAACATTTACACGTTGCAATTGTTGAACATTTAGACGTTGCAATTGTTGTTTTTTTAAACGTTTTAATCGATAAATAGTTAAAAGTTTCAATTGTTGAATATTTAAACGTTACAACCTTATAACATTTAAACGTTTTAATTGATAAATAGTTAAAAGTTTCAATTGTTGAATATTTAAACGTAACAACCTTATAACATTTAAACGTTTTAATCGATAAATAGTTAAAAGTTTCAATTGTTGAATATTTAAACGTTACAACCTTATAACATTTAAACGTTTTAATTGATAAATAGTTAAAAGTTTCAATTGTTGAATATTTAAACGTAACAACCTTATAACATTTAAACGTTTTAATTGATAAATAGTTAAAAGTTTCAGTTGTTGAATATTTAAACGTTACAACCTCATAACATTTAAACGTTCTAATTGTGCAATCTTCAAACATTGCAACTATAGAAAATATATGATAAGTTAGAAATGAAACATTATTCACATGCTGTAAACGGCGTTCTTAAGACAGATCATGTGTCATCTAAACACCATTTTTGTATTTTTCATAAGGCCTATGCAATGCTAGCTTTGAAAAATTCGTAGGTAATTTGAGCTTATAAAATCCCTAGTCTACAGCTTTATAAATAGAACTAAACATTTCTATATTAAACTTTAAAAAGCTTGAAGAAAATTTGGAACGATTTAAACAACTTTAGGAAGTATTTTTGTCTTGAAAAAAAAGACATTACTCTCTTGCTAACCTATTACATCTCATTCTCCTCCACTTCACTATTTGAGTCTCTTATAATCATCTTAGCGAGATCATAACAGAATTTCCATTTGACAACTTTGAAAAAACTATGATAAAATTGAGGTATTGAGTTGTACTCCGTTTAAGAAAGTTCGCTGTAAAGTTACTGTTCATTCATTGCTCATTCATTGTTCATCCTGGTTGTTCAAAAGTTCCATTTACCGACTCTAAAAATTGGGTGACGCCATCGAGGGGCAGTTTTTAGGGGGAAAAAAAAAGTTATTGGTTTCTGTAATTCTTTCCTCTTCTTCTTCCGAAATATATCACGTATCGGCTTACACTTTTATTAGAGAAGTGTAGATTCTGTCATTCACACCTTCATTCCTTCCACCTTTGAGTACTGCAACTCGTTCTTGCTCTATACCCTGATCTCACTCTTTCATCCCTTCTAGCTTTGACCACTGCAACTCGATCTTGCTATATCCCCTGCCTCAACTATTTCATTCCTTCCAACTTTGTTTACTGCAACTCATTCTTTCCTTATCCCATGCTCCACTATTTCATCCCTTCCAGCTTTGACCACTGCAACTCGTTCTCTCCTTAGCCTTTGGTTACACACTTACACCCCTTTAAAACTCTGCATCCTGTATAAGTCTCTGCCAGGAACTTTGAGCAGTAAGGACTTTGCTTCCCCTCGATGGCCCACACCCGGTTCCGCATCGTCTTTAAGGGTCTCCATATTATTCCCAGGTTATTTAAAACCACTGCCCCCTCCTCTCATCTTCTTCATTGAGCCTCCCCCGACCACAGTAGTCATTACTTTCCAGCTTTACCCATTTGTCGTATGGAGTTCGTAGTCTTTTGTGTTACATGGATGTGGGGTGAGCTGCCGGCCGCACTACCACCCTCCCCCCTTTTCGCTGCCTTAAAGAGCGTCAGTGAGACCCATCTCTTCCATTTTATTTTGAGGGTATTTAGACCCTCTAAGAGGGTCCACTACCCAGGAAAGGGTCATATTAAAACATCATTATTTTGGCATTCTTGACCCCACAAACGAAAGCCACATGACAAATCGCGTCTATTTTCACCCATTCGAACGATCCAATTTCACGCCCGGTCTCCTTTCTCAGTCGGTGTGGGAGGGGGGCTTCTCTGCTATTCGCTCGCTCGTAAGTCCTAAGGGATTACAAATTCCGGTCATGAGAGGCATTATTTGTTTTTATTTCCCCTCCTTAATTCCTTTTCTTCATTTCTTTCCTTCCCTTTTAATTGTTCATTCATTCGTATTTTATGTTTCTTTTGCTTTGTCAAACTTTATTTCCTCTAAAATTATTCGTTAATTACTCAACTCACTCTTCAAGGTGTAAGACCCGATGCCGGATTCCTTCACTCAACCACAACTTACTCCATTCTTCAACTTAACATCCTTCATTTCGTTTCTACCTCGTCCAAGCGGACTTGCTTCGTTGCTATTGCGCCTCAGGACTTCAATCATGTCACCCATAAAGTACTCCGAAAGTACTCTATGGGTGACAGACTCCGATGCAACAGGCTCTATCATTCCCGAACCACCACTCCACTGGAGTATTCCCTCCCCCAATGTCTCCTGTTTCTTTCGTTCTCTCCTCTCACTCAGTAAACACCATTTATTATGTGTGTTTGGACGAATGGAACAGAAGCAAATCTATTCTCTTTCACACACAATAAATCCTCGACTAATTTTTCTTTGTTAACAAAAGTCGAATAAAAGTTTCGGGCAGCTGCCGCGTGCGCCAGGTTGAGAAACAGAAAAATAAGATCACGTCGTGTCACATATATGAGAAGCAGCCTGAAACATACGTACACAGATCTGTACATTCATTTTCACCTGATCTATCCTTAAGGCATATACACGCTCACGTGTAATTCTAAGCTTGTACCCTCCCCCTCCCCTCAGATACTCATTATATTCGTAGGCATAAACGAGTTCCTAGCTTCATACATGCATACATTCTGAAGGAGAAAGAGTGGGTCTGTGTGTAGGTATGTATGCGGTGTCCGCTGGAGCGTTGGGCCAAATGTACACAAAAGGAACCGAATGGAGAACTTTTCTGGACAAGTTCAGTGAAAGAATAATGATTCAGCACTTTTTCTTCTCCCCCTCCTTCCCCATCCTTCAAATAAAACGAAGCAACTTTCGACATTAAAAAGGCGCAGGAATTTTCATTTCTATTTTCCTTGTTTTTATTCCATTTTATTTATTTGCTACTGCGTCATTGCTATAGGCGATTGGGGCGTTATTCCTTCAGGTTATTATTCCGTGCGTTTAGCCATTTTATCATTTCATCTGCGTCTCCTTCTTTTCCTTTGTTAGGAGAGGACGAAAAGAAAAGTGGTGTTGATGTACTAAGGCAGAAAACGAATTAAGTTCTCATTATCCGTGGAGCCTTTTATTTTTAAGTAATTTTATGTAAATAAATTTAAAGTCTGACCGTATAGAAGCGCTAATTAACTAGATTTAGACGGGCGTCCCTCTTGTATAAAGGCTCCTAATGATAGATTATAACGAACAAAAAGAGTGATAGAGATAGGTGGTTCTCCCGGAACCTATGGAAAGGAACGCTGATAGACTGAATGGACCAAAGAGAAGAATGGCACCTAAATTAAGGACTCATAGTTCGTGTTTCACGTTAATCAAAGAGCCAAAATAATGGAAATATTCCATTCTTGTCCTCTATGTCTCTTTGTACTTAGGAAGAAGATCAACTTCTCTCTTACTGATTTTTCTCTTTTCATCGACTTCACTTTTTTATAGTCCCGCAAACGTGTTGTAGTCGGGTTGCTCCCGACGAGAGGTCGAACACGGACCGCTCACTCGATGAACGTCTCTTTAAACCGGCGCCTGGCAGATTTGTGTACGGCGGAGGGGGTCTTCTTTCTGGACCCTTACCGCACCTTTTACGGTCGAAACGACTTCTACCAAAGGGACGGAGTGCACCTTTTATTCAAGGGAAAGGCTGTACTCTGTAACTTAATCCAGGATGTCGTAGAGTGGACGCAGAGTAGCGTCCGACCCAGAGTGAAGACGGACGTAAGACAGTATGCCCGTGTCACTCCTGGAACGACGTTCTTAGATGTGGCAAAGAGAGGTACTGCCACACAAAAGAAGCCGGGAAACGAAAGAGCGTAGGGAGTCCTACACTGGGACACTCCCTCAAAGTTCTTCTGTTCAATGCGAGGTCAATCAGGAATAAGTTTCTTGAGCTCCGTGGCCTCGTAGCAACAGAAGAACCTGAGATGGTGGCCATAACGGAGACGTGGATTAAATCCTCAAGCCGAGATTTTGAAAGTAAACTCACGATTCCCGGTTACCAGCTCTTCCTGAAAGATAGGCCAGACAGAGAGGGTGGCGGTGTTGTATGTCAAGAATACTCTCAACTCGACGGATTGCAACATCATATCCGACCATGAACTACTTGGTGTTGACCTAGAGATAGGTCCTGCCAAATACAGGGCCCTGGTGCTTTATAGACCTCCTGTCCAACTCATTGAAAAGTACAGAGATCTGTACCAGCTACTAGGAGAACTTGTCGAAGACAGAGTATGTATCGTCATGGGAGATTTCAACACACAAGTTGACTGGAAAACCAGAGAACCCTGTGGCGAGAACGCATTACTCTTGGAGTTCAGGAACAACGAGTTCCTCACTCAATGGGTGAGAGAGTCAACGCGAGGAGACAATATCTTCGACTTGGTTTTCACCTCTGAGGATGACATCGTTGAGGACCTCTCTGTTGGCGAAGAGCTCGGTGGCAGTGACCACACACTAATTAGATTTGTAGTCAAAGTCCCGAAGGCAGGGCCTACAACTAGTAAATCGAGGAAACTTGATTTGAGAAGAGCAGACTTTGCAGGTTTTCGGGCTGGAGTGACTGACGCGAGGCTAGAAGTGTGCGATGCTGATGAAGACTCGTGAAACGGCTTCAAAACCACATTCATGAGTCTTCAATCGCGTTTCATCCCTCTGAAATGCCCCCGTCGGTCTTCTGTTCAACCAAAGTGGTTTAATCCAGAAATCGGCCAACAGCTTAGGGAGAAGAGAACTATGTACCGGCAATCAAAGATCTCGGGTGACTTTGACGACTACCGGAGGCTAGCCAGGAGAGTGGAGTTCAGCATAAGGGAGGCTAAGCGGTCTGAGGAACTCCGAGTGGCGAGACTCTATAAAGAGAATCCCAAGGAGTTCTTTGGATATGTAAACAGCCGCAAACCAATCCGTCGAACGATTGGCCCTTTGAGGAATGAGGAGGATACATTAAAGCACTTAGCTGCAGAAAATGCTAACCTCCCCAACGACTACTTCTTTTCAGTGTTTACTGAAGAGTGTGGTCCCATATCCCAGCCAAGGGATTCCTACTCGGGGAAAAAGCTGGAGGATATCGACTTCACCGAAGGAGAAATAGAAAAGAAGATCAGTGACCTAATGACGAATAGGTTACCTGGCCCGGATTGGTTTCTACCTAAAGTGTTGAAAGAAGTGCGCGGTCAAGTGTCACGACACCTAAGCGCAATCTTCAGCATGTCAATCCGGACCGAATGCGTTCCTAGAGACTGGCGCGAAGCGGATGTGACTCCTATCTTCAAGAAAGAAGACCGTAACCAACCGTCGAACTACCGACCTATCAGTCTGACTTCGATAGTCGGTAAACTCATGGAAAGCATCATGGTGGAAAAAGTGACGTCGTATTTAGAGTCAAACCTGCTACTGAGGAGTTCCCAGCACGGCTTCCGAAGGCAACGGTCATGCCTGACGAACCTTGTATAATTCTTCCACTTCGTTTTCATTGAGCACGATCGGGACAAGGCGGTGGATGTGGTCTACCTAGACTTTCAGAAAGCCTTTGATAAGGTACCACACCGCCGCCTTCTCCGGAAAGTGCGAGCGCTTGGCATAGACGGAAAGGTAGCCGGCTGGATCGAGAACTGGCTAAGTGGCAGACGACAACGGTTGGTGGTAAATGGACAGTCTTCTGAAAGGGTGCCCGTTACTAGCGGGGTGCCTCAAGGTTCTGTCCTGGGACCACTACTATTCATCATCTACGTCAACGACATGGACGGTGACATGGTTGCCAAGATTTCCAAATTTGCCGATGATACCAAGCTTGGTATGAACGTTGCAAAGGACGGAATTACTGCCCGGCTTCAGGAAGATCTTCGGAAAATTGGGGAGTGGTCGGACACGTGGCAAATACCTTTTAACGTGAGAAAATGCAAAGTGATGCATATCGGCCACTGAAACTCCCAATCTCAGTATATCCTTAAGGGCACTGCTCTTGAATCCACCGACACTGAGAAGGACTTGGGTGTAACAATCACTAGAGACCTCAAGTTCTCGAAACAGTGCATTGAGGCGGAGAAAAAGGCCCAAAGGATGCTAGGCTATATTAAGCGCCAGTTTGGTTATCGGAACCAAGAGATTGTACTGTACTTGTACAACTCACTTGTCAGACTGCACATGGAGTATGCCGTACAATTTTGGAGTCCTTCATTGCTAAAAGACATCGCGAGATTGGAACGCGTACAAGCTAGGGCAACCAAACTGATTCCCTCTATCCGACATAAAAGTTATGAGGATAGACTAAGGGAATTAAATCTGTTCTCACTGGAAACCCGTAGACTGCGTGGTCAGCTAATCGAAGTATTCAAAATACTTCGAGGGTTCGACAATGTTGACTACCGGGATATTTTCACACTGAGTGAGAACAGAACGCGCAATCACGGCTTCAAACTTGAACTGAAGCGTTACAACCGCAATCTGTGTGGAAATTTTTTCCCTTACAGTATCTGCGGTAAGTGGAACGCACTTCCAGTGGAAGTTGTCAACAGTGAATCTGTTGATCAGTTCAAGTCAAGACTAGACAAAGTCTTGAAAAGTGGCCGTTTAGGGACGCAAAACAATTGAGCAGCCATGTGCCCGCTCGATTGCTAGTCCAAAGGTACCCTCTTTGAATGGACTGTAAGGTCTTCTAGGGTACTTTCTTTCCTTAGTACACTCCTCGGCCTACGCCGATCCTTTTCCCTCCGGCTCACTAAACCTTGTGAAAGCTGGGAGAGGAGGGCTCGGGGTACCTCGAGGTGTCGCCTGATGGTCTTCACCCTTCCTCTGCCCTGGTGGGGCATTGAGGGAGAGAACCTGCGGTGGATTCACCAAAATCTTTCACACTATGAAGCCATTTTTGCGAGTGTTTGGTCACACATTTGCATATAGCCTGACTACCTAATCAGTGACTTGCGAGTGATAATAAATATAATGATCAAGCTCTTTGTACCAACAGTCTGTTCCTAAGTGGATTCATTTGCTTATGTTGAATCCGTTATAATAATTTCGCATTATTATGTATTAAAGGAGACACAAATTTTACTGTGTATTTGAAATGGCAGCAGACGAAGAATGCGTACAGAGACAATATCTTTTGACTTAAATTCAAAGTTCCGGGGAGTATATTAGAGCAACCTGCTGGTTTTCCTAAAAGCTACAGTGCATTGTTTTGACATTGAGGCCATTCGAAACTAAGACCCCAAGCCACCTTTCCAAGCTAACTCAAAGGAATGTTTTTTATTTTAATCCGCTTCTATTCGTTATTGATACTTAACGTGTAGACAAAAAGTTTTCTCACGAATAATATTCTGCTTTTTTCTCCATTCTTACGTTAAAATTAGGCACTATTGAGCCGAACCTTTTTGGAAGCAGCCTTACGGAGGCCATTTAAAAAATAGATAGATACTACCATTTTTTTTACGCACGTTAACACCGACATGAGTGCTTAAGCTCCCTTCATCGTTCCCCGCCGGCGGGCACCGTACATTCGTGAACCTGGACTACATCATAAACCTCGTTCTAATTATGTCAGTCGACTGTGATATGGCATAATCGGGGCTATTCAAGGAAGCTAACCGGTTTGAGGATTAGCACAACGCGGAAGTCAATTTCAGAAACTTTCCGGGAAAAAGGACAGACTTTGAACCCCGTTGGGGAAGCATTTAGCTTTATCGATATAGGCCCGCCCAGGACCACATAGGGACCTCATAACCGTCTCTATGTATGGGGGGAAGCAGTCGCGAATTTAAAAAAAAACAACAAGGAGTCGACAACCCCAGGTGGAGGCAGTTAATTCGGCCTTCATCCATCATCAAGTCCGTCATGAGTCATCCCTTGGGAAGATCCCTTCCCAGGCTCATCCTTTCATCATCCATTTTCCCTATTATCAAGAGTTCTGGTTTACGGGGTCGCGGGGTCGCAATACGGCGGGGGACACCCTTTCTGACTATATTTTTCTTCTTAAAAACACAACACGTCACTCACCTTAAATACGGGTGACAATGTTTTTTAAAACTTTTTTACAAAAGGAAGAAAAGGAAGGAAAAATCAAGAGGAAGGATCTCCCCCAGGAGAAATGGAGTACCTAACAAGAGGGTCCCCCTTCGGGCCTTCCCCGGACAAGCAGTTCCGGCCAAACCCCAATTGGGACAAATTCTGTTCGCAGAACTTAAGGTCGCACTGTTTCGCCTGATAGAAGTGAGCAACGGGTACATTGCATTGTGCGCAGAACATAAAGATGCCATATTCTTCAGCCGAGGAACTGAAGAGCTCAAAAAGATAGGATTAGAAGGAAGAGCCCCCCGCTGGTGGCGGCCAATAGGAGCGTCATCTTCTGAAAAATTGAAAGCGCGATCGGTGAAAGGAGTACGGACGAACTAAATACAAAAATAGAAGAACAGACCCCATTGCCGAAAATCAAGGAAATAATAAAATTCAATGACCATGTGCACTTTTTAAGATTACTTTTTTGACCACCAAAATGTCCCCCCAAACTAAAAGGGACAGAATTCTCGCCTTTACCATTCGAATCCCGTCAAACAATGTTGAACAGTAAAAATCATAATATACAGATGTGTTTTTCTTGTTACAAACTAGAAAGCTACACAAGTCACTCCTGCCCCAACAAGGACAAGTAACTCTTTTTCTGAATGCGGGCAAGAGGGTTACCGATTTAAAGACTGTGCTTCGTCGACAAAGAAATGTTAAACTGCAAGGGAGAACATAGGACTCTCGCGCTAAACTGCTCGATACGGAAATAACTCATTACACGTAAAAAAGGGAAAGCACGAACTCATAAAGCCCAGAGCTACGCGACGGGTGCTTCTTAACTTAACCAAACTACAACCATCAACCAAATAAATTAACTCGATGCTGCAAGCAAATAATGTGCCCACAATTAAAGTGCCCAAGATACCGGACTCATTAAACATATTCAATATGAGTACGGTCTCACCACAACCCCCCCAAAGAAGAAATGCTGCAGGTAACATCTGTGGAAGAATCGGATATGACCCAAGAAGAATCTTCAAGCGACTCACACTTGGAAGAAGAGGAGGAAAAGTGGAAAGCGAACCGAAACTCAGGACAAGATCTCAGAGGGACTAGATGAGTATATCTAAGACTCCCAACCCTCCTAGGAAACAGAAAACGAACAAGAACAAGACCATGGAAGTAATTCAGGAGAAAACAATTGAACATCCACCTCCTACTCCCAAAAATCTTAAAATGCAGAGAGACAGCTTAAGAATCTTGAGTATTAACATTTAACACTGACATGGATGGACTACTGAACGAGTGCAGTACGGCAACATTTTTAGAAAGATCGATTCTGATATAATACAAATTTCTGAACACGGAGTTCATACGGATAGTGACATAGTGAAGATATAGATGATGTGTTAACAGTGAACCATTCTTAAGAAGGATACGACGGAGCAGACGTTGTGGTTAAGAAGGAGATAAAATTCAAGTAGCTCAGGAACTTGGAAGAGTGCTATCTCATCATAGAGGTAGAGATGAATCTAGTTAACATGGTCGTTGCCACAGGATACCAACCACCGAGGGGGAAACTCTTCGAGAAGATCCTAAACCGAAGACTCGTCAAGCACTTGGAGGAGAATTGGCTGTATAACGACTAGCAATACAGCTTCAGAAAGAAGATAAACACCGAGATGGTAACAAATGTCATCACGGAGAAGATTGCTCAAGCGAAGAAAATTCGGATCTATGTCGACATCTTATGCATGGACGTATCAAAGACGTTTGATAAAGTATGTCTAAGGGGGATGCAATATAAGGTCCTCCAATTGGGTTTAGGCCAAAAGCTTGAAAAAATTAGCTGTGAAATGTCATGGAGAGGCCAGCCTACATCAGTATAGAGCGCACGGATGGGTCCTCCTTCGTGCTTCAAGCAGGATTGCCTCAAGGCAGATGTCACAGTCCGACCTTATATTCAATCTATACAGCTGACATCCCAAAACCAAGCAACCCCACTAGCCTGAACATCCAGGCCGCCGATGATATAAGCCAACTTATCGTTTGTTTATATCGAAATGTGTTTGTACAAGCTCAAATGACTGCCGATGAAATAAGAAAAAATATCGAATACGAATTCAAATGGAAGATCCGAACTAATGGCGACAAATTCAAGGTTGTCGTATTAGGAAGAAGAAAAAATTCAGATGTGAGAGTGAAGGATTCGCGTTTTTGCTACACGAACAAGTGCAATGTACTTGGAATGAAGGTCACTTCTACCGGGTACAGGAAGCACGTCACAGAACGGACCCGAAGATAAAAATCGGTAGTCAGAACCCTCTTTACTTTCAGAAACCTCAGCCAAAGAAATAAAAGAAAACTATATCTGGTGCTAGTCAGATCCTCCCTCATCTATTCCTCAGCATCTCTTTTCAGCGTTTTGAAAAGCGCGAAAAAGAGATGCAAAGAAATCAGAACAAATGCATGTACATCATCACCAGCACACGCAGGAGGGATGGGATGGGATCTGCACAGAGCGACGATTATCAGGTCACTCAACATAATTCTAAAGGAAAAAGCGTCAGATATGAAGGAAAAATAACGTTAAATAGCACCGAGGAAATCTGAGTGCTCATCGAAGAGAACTAACGAGGTCAAAGTCACGCAAGATTCCCAAGCAGGGTCACCAAGCTTGAAAACGCAGTTGTCCCGTTTTTAGTCACGGGCGACACTATATCTCACTATGTCGGTCGGTCCGTCGGTTTCCGATTTGCTTTTTTTTGCAATAACATTGTAACGAAATCTAAAACCCTTATGTTTTTTTACATTATCCTTCGAGTGATATAATTGCCTAGGTCGTCCCATGGTTAGCCCGGGAATTATTGAAAGTTTTGAAGGTCGTAAGGAAATAAATCAGAATAAGCGAGAGCACGCGACCTTTTGGTAAGCAGACCTTGTTTGCATAAAAAGAAACTCTACCAAGAAAAAGCGATGAAGAAAACAACCGATAATGACCAATGAACTTGAATTTAACCCCCCAAACCCAATGAAGACATCAAATTACCCGACGATGACAGACGAATCACAAACAAGATGAACACAAATGAAATACAGAACACACACATGAACACGAACAAGTGAATAAGAAAGTTCTACAAAATAAATACCAAAATTATTAAGATTATACACACGTAAGAATTAGAAAAGAGACAAAAACACACATAAAAAAAAATACAACCAAATAACACGTCAAGGAAACAAAAAACACTGAATTAATATACAAATTCAAAGCCTTGAACGCCAAAGCAATTATATATACATAGCAATATGTATATATATATATATATATATATATATATATATATATATATATATATATATATATATATATATATATATATATATATATATATATATATATATATAAGACAAAACAGCATAACATAGACACAGTGAAAGAGATTACCCTAATCGGATCAAGTAAAGATAGTCCCTCCCATTTTACCAAGTAAAGATCATCCCTCCCAAAGTTACATTACTAAAGCTAATCCCTCCCAAGGCTAAAAAAACTGTTAAAAAGTTTATTTAGGAACATTTGTTAGAAAGTTTATTTTAAAACAATTAAAAATTGTAAACTTTGTAGAACTAAAAATTAAATTTTGATAACTTAATTAAAACGGTATTGGCTGGCAATTGTATCGCAAAAAATCATTGAAACCATTGTATTTATGTCTTTCAAGCTACATAAATTCCTGTAGATAAGAGTTTAGCGTTTCTCCTTTACATCCTCGCATGCGTTTAATTCTTAGTTTGTGCTTATTCCAGTAGCTTTAAAATGACGATGTCATGACCTCGTATTCCTCCCATTTTACCAAGTAAAGGTCATCTCTCCCCCAATTAGCCAAGTAAAGTTAATCCCTCCTTTTTGTCTTAGGAAGGACAATCTTTACTTGATCCGCCTGATCTACAGGCAACTTTGCAATCCTTCACATTCCACCACTATCCAGCCCCCCATCACTCTAGTATACCACTATCCTTTACACAAACCTATCTCACAACTTCCCACAGTTGTTGTTGACATTTGCAGGGAAAGGAAAAAAACTATAATTTCAAGCGTTTACGCTTTTATACAACAAGGCCTCATTTAGTGAATGAGTAACAATTAAAGGGAAGCGTCATTATCTGAATATGACTTGTTAATTAGAGACGAAAGGGCTTTGAATCGTCTATGCAAAAGCTTCATTCTGGGCCTCACGCAAATTTTGTGAGATCGTTGTACATGTCTGGGTCTGGGTCTTTTAAATTTAAAAATTTTAATAGCCTTGTAACTTTCTTTGTTTTTCAACTGAATCAAACGAAATAGGGAGATAGATAAAGTTTGTAAGCATTTTTTTTTCTGTGTAGAAGTAAAGAAAAGGTAAATAAAAATCTTAAACTGATATGAAAGCTAAAGCATTATGATTAAATCTCACAAAATAAGTGAAAGTTTTGGCATAATTTCTAGTCTTAGCCTAATATCGTGTCTTTTTTGCGTATAGCTTATTTCCCCTAGGCCTATTTCCTTGAGTAATTTGTACTCATTAATTTATGCTTAACTGAAACCTAATATGTAACAGTTATGGATTTTTGCCGCAAATAAAAGAGCCAAAATGGCATGTGGTTTGATTAGACAAACAACCTAAAATCACTTAGGCGTAAATACCGTGTTGAATTCCGCACAAAGCCTCCTACAAGAAACAATAGTATTTGGCCCAGATCAATGATCCAAATTGGTACTTTCCTAAATGCAAAAAAAAAAGAACTAATAGAACGGAATAGTATATTACAGTTGGAAACAAAAATAACATCTGATTTAAGTTCAAATTTTGTCCAGAAACTTTAGAAAAAAAGATAAGTTCAATCGTTTGCAATTTGCCTTTGATAAATTGTAAGAATTTGAGCAAATCTGTCGCACTTTTTCAGCTTTTTTGTCGTCTAATGAGACGCTTTTTACTCGGATATTTTAACCACTCTGATCATCAACTTCCTAAACACGTTCGTTTTGGGTCGAAAAGGTTAGTAGAAGGAAACCTCTCAGGAGAGGTAAACAACTACTCCATTACTGCCCGCAACGAGTCACTGGCTCAATATAACCAGCTAAAACCAATTCTACCAAAGGTAATTGAGCTTACTGAGTTCAAATATGGTATAAATTGACCACCAGGTGGCGCCACCTAGTGGCTAGAGGGGCTAAATCGGCCATTTTTAAAGATATGAAGGTCAAACTATTGTCACAAGAGGTAATTGAGGTTTCTGACTCCAAATCTGATTGATTTTGGCCGCAGTTCCACTAGATCATATCTCTTTAGTTTCCTTTACAACCGTCGAAAAGACTCACCTCTTTATATGCAAATTCGTTGGCATGGTAACCACTTTCTATGCTCCGCCTGCGACTTCATATGATCAGCCCATATGCGTCGACGGAGGGTTACAAGGGGAAAGATCCAATTATAAACAAATAATACCGCGATTTTCCCTCACGTTTTCCCTCCTCCAAACCCCCTTTCCTATCTACCCTTCCCCCTTCCCCCACCTCCAGAATCCAATGTCTCTGGACGATCTGACGAGGCTCGCATCGCTTCAGATTCGGAGATTTGACCGGAACAATTCCTTTACTACGGCTTCGGTGGGATCGGATGCTCTCTCTCTCTCTCTCTCTCTATCTATCTATCTATCTATCTATCTATCTATCTCTCTCTCTTTCTCTACTTCTCTTTCTTTCTCCATTTTTATATAACTTTTTCTCTCTCGTTCTCTCCATCTACTCTCTTCCTCTATGTCTCCTTTCCGTTTTCTCTTCTTCCCCTCTTCGCCCTATTTCTTTCTTCCATTCTTTCTCTCTCTCATTCACACGCACTCGAATTTGCACTAGCGCTCTCTAACACCCTCACTCTTTCTCTTTTTTTCTATATCATTCTCCTTCTCTTTATTTATGTCTTTATATGTCACTCTCTTTCTCTTTATTTCTGGTTTTAAACCTCTCTCTTTCTCTCTCAATTTCCGTTCTTCTTTTCTCTCTCCTTTGTCTACCTCTCTTAAGCTTTCTCACTCTCTCGCTTTCTCTTTTGCCCCCCCCCCCTCTTTCTCTATCAATTTTCTTTCTTCTTCTTCTCTTCCTCCTTTTCTCTACCTCTCAAAAGCTTTCTTTCTTTCTCTTTCTCTTTTACCTTCCCTCTCTCTTTCTCAATCAATTTACTTTCTTTTTCTCTTTCTCCTTTTCTCTACCTCTCAAAAGCTTTCTTTTTTTCTCTTTCTCTTTTACCTTCCCTCTCTCTTTCTCTATCAATTTCCTTTCTTCTTCTTCTCTTTCTCCTCTTCTCTACCTCCCAAAAGCTTTCTTTCTTTCTCTTTCTCCTCTCTTTCTCTATTTCCCTATGATTGGTTATAATTTTGGTGACGAACCTGCTCAAAGATGTTTGCACGCATGACTCAGACTGAACACTGGAAATAGAACCCGATCCCGCGCTACAATGCTAGGTTCGAGCCTGGTAACGCGTTACAATACTATGTTTGAACCCGATAACGAGTTACAAGACCAAGATCGAACCAAGTATAGCGTTACAAGGCTAGAATAAAACGCTATATCGCGTTACAAAGGTAGGATCGAACCCGATGCCACGTTACAAGGCTAGGATCGAATCTGGTACCGTTTTAAAAGGCTGTATCGAACCAGATACCGTTTTACAAGGCTAGAAACGAACCAGCTACTGAGTTACAATACCATGATAGAAGCTGGTAACGCGTTTCAAGGCTAGAGCGAACTCTATACAAGGCAACGAGACAAATATAGATCCCGGTACGGCGTTACAAGGCCAGAATCGAACCACGTACCGCGTTACAAGGCTAATATCGATCCAGGTACCACATTACAAGGCTAATATAGATCCCTGTACCGCGTTACAAGGGTAATATAGATTCAGGTACAGCGTTACAAGGTTAATATAGATCCCGGTATCGCGTAATAAGGTTAGAATCAAACCCAATACGGCGTTACAAGGCTAAGTTAGAATCAGTACCGCGTTGAAATGCTAGACTCGAACCCGGTACCATTTTAAAAGACTAAGGTCGAAACAGGTATAGTGTTCAAGGCTAGGATAAAACTCATTGCCACGTTACATGGCTACGATCAAAGCCGGTACCGCTTTACAAGGTTAGGATCCAGCCCGATACCTCGTTACAACTCTAGGATTGAACTCGGTACCGTGTTACTTGGCTAGGATCGAGATAGGCACTTATGCTTTTCATCGTATATTAAAGTTTGTTATGGCGCGGAGGGAATTAAATGGTCTTTTGAGTTCGGTGAAGGAATACGTAAAACGTGAATTTGAAAACTTGCCGAGCAATGCGGGAAACGATTATTGGCGATTTTTTGACATTGACAGCGGCGAAGATTGCTTACCATTGATACTAGCGAGATATGAGAGCTTCTAGGTTGGAAATGATGATTTTAAGTCTTATTTGCGTGTGCAGGAACTTGGAATGAAATGCATCTAGACTTCTCTCTCGTCAAACTGGGTTTTATCCTCAAATTAGGGGATGTCTGGTGTGTCCTTCCTTGGAGGAGGATATTGTTCCCACAGAAAATTGCTTGCGGAGGAAACGGGAAGAGATAGCAAGAATCTTATCTGCGAAACTGAGATAAGGTTCGTTTCTCTCTTTCTCTCACTCCATAGAGACAAGCTGGAGCTTAACCGGAAATTTCCTTCGGGCACATGGGAAGGCCCATGTGAGTGTGTATAATTCATGTGGAAAAAACCGGGGGCCAACATTATCCACAGATACGAACACGTTCATACTCTATGGAATTAACTCTTTAATATTTGGAGCAAACATAATTTATTATGAGTGCAATACTATAGCTTAACCAAAGATGTACATAACAAATAAATTTACTTTTTAAACTTACAGTCTTAGTAAATCGAAATGAAATTTATGATTGTTAGCCGTTAAGCACTTAATGAGTATAAAATAAATTGAAGATATTAATCCGAATGTAGCTCGGAAATAAACTATTAATGGACCGAAATATTCTTCAAGCAATAGTTGAATGATCTCAATGATAAATCAAATGAGAACCTTAACCTCGGCCGGTAGGCTTGTGGTCAGAACATGAAGTTCACTGGAAGGTATAAATGAATAACCTATGTTTTTACTTTAGTTTGAAGTCTGTGTGTATTCATCTCAAGCGCGTTTTCCAAGAAGAAAGGGAGAAGAGACACAAATTTTCTAAAATTCAAAGGAAATCTTAGCTAATATTTTAAAAATTCCTTTCTGTCGGAATTTTACACAAACTTCAGGAAAACTATTAAACAAATCCGACATCGCGTGCCAGAAACGAGAGGAATAGAGACTCACGCATGTTTGAATTAGTTACATAGACGACAGAGAGATGAAAATTCTCCATGTGTGGAAATTGAAAGAGTTTTTTCGTTGTGTTATCGTGGGAATGACATTTGAATGGTGTCAAAACCAGAAATCACCAGGAATAAGTGAATGAAAATAGATAACAAACAGCAGGACAAAATTTGGTCAGTTTCGCTTTAAAAAGTGTTTCGGACGAGTGACAGAAACCTTTCGCTCTGTTATAGCTTGTGTGCTTCCATTGGGGTTGCTAGCTACTTTTTAGAGAGTTACGGGCTTTTAGCCTTTATTAAGAAAAAAAAGTACTTAATTTAATCCATCTTATTGTTATGAACATGAGGAAAGTTTGCGTATTCAGGATTCGGCATCAACGAGTGCGTGAAACGGAGGTCACTGAATCCATTGAATTCGATTTAGTTGAGTTACGTATTTTTCTGTCTAATATAAGAAGAGAGCTGTGAGGAAATAACACCCCTCCCATTTCTTAGCCCCATTTGAGATAAGCTCCTAATCTTTTGAGGGGTGGGGGGATGATAGTGAACCAGGGTTTAAATAAATTTCATTATCCATGAGTTGTAAACTTAATCAAGGAAAAGAAGGTTTCGGTAGCGTTGGAAAATAATGCTCTATGGCAGAAACGGAAAACATTTCTTGTGTTGAAAGCCGCATTGGTTAGCTGTAGGCTGCATTCATAACATTTTGATTAGATATACTACAAGTTGGAATTTATTTTTCTTATATATATATATATAATAACTATCACTTTCTAAGTAGGAAAAAAAATGATCAATTTTACAGTTAATTAACATTTTAAGGACTTGTGTGAGTACTTTTTGCACGAAAACAATAAAATAATTTGACCTGCAAAATTAGAATTAATTTAGAAGGCCGCATTCAATGGCAAAGAAGGCTACTTATGGCCTAAAGGCAGGAGGTTCCCCACCTCTGCTCTCAGGGATCACCCAAGTTCTCGCCACAGGCACCTCGTTCAGGGTCTGCGATTCTTCTTCGATCAAGTTTTGCCCGAGAGAGTGCATGGCCTTTTCTCAGGCCAAGGTTTATCGAAAGGGGGTTTTCTGCACTTCGTGGTGTCTGTAGTAGATTCCCGTGTTTGGATTGGACCTACCTCGTTTGTGGCCGATCTCTTGTGTGTGTTTGTGTGTTTCTATCTGCCTGTCGCCTCATTTATCCCTCAAATTTGGGAACAAACTCCATAAATGAATAAAATGTTTCCTTTTGTTTCTAGCCGAATTTGGCGCCCCCTTTCAATTAATTCCCTCATCGTTTAAATTCTAAAAATGAAAACCTAAAACCAACGAGGGCATTTTAATGAACATACTTTTAAGAGGTTAATTAAAAAAGGTGTTAAAGTGAGGGGAAATGAAAAGTGGGAAAGATACAGATTGAGCCGCCAAAAGAGGACATTTCTAATGAGGAGAGGGAGCTCAATCGACACTGTTTTCAAATAGACCGAGGGGGGTTAAGGGTAACTCAAAACTATCGAGATTTCTCCTCAACGGATAATGATGGATGCTGGATAAGGGGAAATTGGGACTAGAAAAGACAAAATTTCCCCTCATCCTAAAAGAAATACTTTTTTCCTTTTAAAAGGAAATCAATCTGAAATAGGAAATCCCAAAGATGTGTGTGTGTGCGAAAATGTGAACTTATGTGAGTGTAAGTTTGTATTTGTCTGTGCGCGAGCTCATGTATGCGGGAGTTTATGTGTGTGAGAAAGATTGTGTGTATACGAGACTGTATGTAAGTTTGTGTATGCGTGGCATAGAGAGACTGTGTTTATGGATGAGTGGAACGGTGTACGTGTGCGCGACTTTATGTAATCTGTGTATGCGTGGCAAGATGGAGTGTGTGTGTGGATGGATAAGCGGAACTGTGTGTGTGTCTGAGTGAAATACTGTATGTAAGTTTGTGTATGCGTGGCATAGATGGAGTGTGTCTATGGATGAACGGAGCCGTGTACGTGTGTGAGAGACTGTGTGTAAGTTTGTGTATTCGCAGATTAGAGGGACTGTGTGTATGAATGAGCATAACGGTGTACGTGTGTGAGACTGTATGTAAGTTTGTGTATTCGCAGCTTAGAGGGACTGTGTGTATGAATGGGCAGAACCGTGTACGTGTGTGAGACTGTATGTAAGTTTGTGTATTCGCAGATTAGAGGGACTGTGTGTATGAATGAGCATAATGGTGTACGTGTGTGAGACTGTATGTAAGTTTGTGTATTCGCAGCTTAGAGGGACTGTGTGTATGAATGGGCAGAACCGTGTACGTGTGTGAGACTGTATGTAAGTTTGTGTATTCGCAGCTTAGAGGGACTGTGTGTATGAATGAGCATAACGGTGTACGTGTGTGAGACTGTATGTAAGTTTGTGTATTCGCAGCTTAGAGGGACTGTGTGTATGAATGGGCAGAACCGTGTACGTGTGTGAGACTGTATGTAAGTTTGTGTATTCGCACTTAGATGGAGTGTGTGTATGGATGTGAAGAACCGTGTACGTGTGTGAGACTGTATGTAAGTTTGTGTATTCGCACTTAGATGGAGTGTGTGTATGAATGTGAAGAACCGTGTACTTGTGTGAGACTGTATGTAAGTTCGTGTATTCGCAGCTTAGAGACACTGTGATTATGAATGAGCAGAACCGTGTAGGTGTGTGAGATTGTATGTAAGTTTGTGTATGCGTGGCATAGAGAGAGTGTGTGTATGAATGAGCGGGACTGTGAGCATGTGGTAGAGACTATACGTGTGAAAGAAAAGAAGATTGTGCGCATGTGTAAAAGTGTGTGACCGAAAGTCGTGTCAATATTTTCCTTTGAGTTTGATTTTCCCCTTTTTTTTCATTTTAATCTGATGGGGGAAGGTGATAAGGGAGTAAGACTAGTCCCCAAGAGAAAGGCGTGGGTGGCGAGAGGTTTGCGAAATGGTATTTCTCCCCCCTTAAAATGGCGTTCAAGGAGGAGCAGTTAGACGTTCGCATCCCGGTCTTTTCTATATCCGGGAGGTGATGAGGCGGTTGAGGTCCCCCTCGAGGGTCAGGAGGATATTTTGAAGGTTTCATTTGGATACATTGAGTTTTTTTTTGTTTTTTTTTTGCTATTTCTCGACAATTTTTTTTATTTTCGTCGTGTATTTGTGATAGAGACATAATGGAGAGTTACGGGACATTTCATTGCCAAGTCCCCAGTCAACGGGGACATGCTTCTTTCTCACATTTTTACATCCATTAATTTCGCTTTTTACTTCCCTCCTTTTTTTAAAAATTTTTGGGGGGCAGGTTTTTTCTCGATGATTTAAGCTTTTTTTTTCCAGGAAGAAATATTATTATTTACTATTTTTCAACCCCATTTTTACTCATTTTCTATATCTATTTTAATACTTTACTTTTTTTATCCTGCCCCACTCTACCACTGACAGATAAAAATATAAGAAAATAAGGAGTCTGCAAAATACTCCACCTCCCATCCTCAAGTTCAGTCCAACCTCGCATCCTCATCCATCAATCTATCCAATCTATTCTTAAAACTCTGCATGAAGGCCGCTTCTATCGCATAACTAGTGAGAGTATTCCATTCATCTACCACTCGATTTGTAAACCAATTTCTACCAATCTCTTTCCTAAATCTAAATTTGTCCAGCTTAAACCCATTGTTATGTGTCCTACCCTGTTCACTAAAAATAAGAACCTTACCTATGTCTCCCATATTATAAGCTTTTACTCCCCACTTAAAGACTTAAATCAAGTCCCCCTAGAACTTTTCCCCTTTCTAACGTATGTAGATTTAGTCTCCTAAGCCTTTCACCATAAGATAAGCTCCTTAACCCATGAATCATCTTGGTCATCCTTCTTTGCACAGACTCAAGCAAAGCAATATTCATCCTCCTCAACCCATGAATCATCTTGGTCATTCTTCTTTGCACAGACTCAAGCAAAGCAATATTCATCCTCCTCAACCCATGAATCATCTTGGTCATCCTTCTTTGCACAGACTCAAGCAACCAATATCCATCCTCTAATATGGTGACCAAAATTGCACCGCATAGTCAAGATGAGGACAAACTAATGCCAGTTACATTTAAGAATGACATCAGCTGAACTTGGAGGTGGCTGAAAGCGGCAGTGATGGTATATAAGAGGGAGGGTTTATCATATTAAACCCTCCCATTAAACCCTAATACCCTATTAGCTCTATTCCTATCACTTATGCACTGATTTCTAGGCTGGAGGTCAGAACTTACCAGGAAACCTAAGTCTCTTTCGCATTCTCACTTTCCTAAAACTCTCACATTCAATTTATAATTATTCAGTGGATTACACAAACCTATACTGAGTACACTATACTGATATAACTTAGAAATAGAACGTACAAAGAGAGACTGAGGTACCTCAATTTACTATCACTTAAAGTCCAATACTAAATGAGTTTATTAATATAAATTATGACTAAACATTTGAGCTAGATAGCCGAGTGATAACTAGAAATAACGGTTTGAATCTGGTAAATAAAAGATTTAACAAACGCGATAGCGCAAAATTTCTTTTCTTATAAAATAAAACAATCTTGGAATAATATGGCTTGTAAGTTCGTCGAAAAGACTGAAGTAAATCATCACTAACTCTATAATTTAAGAAAGGGATTTTTTTGAGTATCTGAATAATAATTTCATCTTAGTTTGGTTATGA
Source organism: Ceratothoa steindachneri (assembly GCA_963969495.1). Lineage (NCBI taxonomy): Eukaryota > Metazoa > Arthropoda > Malacostraca > Isopoda > Cymothoidae > Ceratothoa > Ceratothoa steindachneri. The sequence goes on from OZ018327.1 coordinate 18,696,390, forward strand.
CTTTTTATCAAAGTTATTTCTAATAATTCTTTTATAATATCAAAAACCAAAATGGTGAAGTTCAGAAATAAATATAAGTATCGAAATCGTGTGAATTTTTTAAAACCCAAAGAATTGCAAATCGTGAAGTTCAGAAAATTTATTGTTATATATCTTCTTCTATAACTAAATTTTAGCAACGTGATTTTTTGAAAGGGGGGAATTTAGTTTAGAGTTCCTTTTTTTAAAATTATTATAATTGGCGAAGTTCATAAAATTTACAAAAATTTAACCATGGCTGCTTTTTTTTAATATTTTAATTTTAGTAGCGAAACGCAAGCTCCTCCCGTAGGGGGGAGTGGCGAACCCATTGCCTGGTAAGTTTAATAATATAATAGATAAATATGATTTTGCTGAAATAAAGAGTTGTGAAATTAATTCATTATCTATATCCTCCCTTCCTTTACCTATCTTCCACATCTAACAACCATCTTTTCCACTTGTTTTTGAGTAGCCTCATAGATCTTAAGGTTTTTGCTGTCTTCCAATATTATTATAACACCTTTCTCTTACAACACTTCATTTCTACCTTTCGCTTCAGTCTGTCTAACCTATCATAGCACTTTCATACTTACCCTTGATTTTAGTGTGCCATAACCTTTATCGTAACACTTTTGTGTTGTGGCACAGTCATTCATATCTTTTTTCTATTCATGAAAGTCGGCCATAACACACTCACTTTCACATTTTTCATTGATCCGCCTAATCAAAAGTCAATAAAGTCAATTTTTTGTGGGTTTTAAAATGAGTGTAGAACGTTTACTAAGAATGTTTTGAGGTCAAAAGGCAACTTTTTGTTAATCAACTCTTTGTTAGGTCAACCTTTGTTATGTCAACTTTTGTTAGATAAACTTTTTGTTAAATAGACAAACCTTTTGTTAGGCCCACTTTTTAACGGGCAACTTTTGAAAAGTCAATTTTTTGCTTGGTCAACTTTTGTTAGGTCAACATTTTGTTAGATTAACATTTGGTTAGGTCAACTTTTGTTGATTAACATTTGGTTAGGTCAACTTTTGTTATGTCAACTTTTGTTATATCAACCTTTGTTAGATAAACTTTTTGTTAGGCCCACTTTTTTAAGGTCAACTTTTTGCTAGGTCAACTTTCGTTAGGTCAAATTTTTGTTAGATCAACCTTTGTTAGGTCAACTTTATTCGGTTAACTTTTTAGGTAATTTTTTAAAGTCCCTTTTTAATTCCAAAAATATTGCTAAAAATTAATAGCATAAAGGAATCGGTTCAGGAATTGAGTATGGAAAGCTGTACTGGTTAAAATAAGATCCGGATTGTTGATGAACATGCTAAAAATCAAATTGATCGAATTAAAATGAAAATGTAGTTAAAATGGGAAATGTCTGAATAAAAATCTATTACTATTTGGTAGAATCGTTGGATGACCTTCAGAAAATACCCCTTTGGCATTGAGAAACTACATAATCGAGGCTGTTTCCCAGACTCTTTCTTCTTACCTGTTTCTCACCTTCTACATAATTGCGCCATTAAAATAAGAGCTTTCTAGAGAGGTATTGATACTGTTATGGCTCACTTCAAAACAGCAACAATTAAAATAAACGAGGAGAGAAATGGTGGCTGAAATAAGCTAACCACTTCTCCCAATTAACACGCATTGCTCTAATTGGTTGGAAGCTAAATTTTATTATGCTTAAAATTTTTCTTGCGGTCATTAAAATTGTTTAAGAGCGAAATAAAACGAATCTACCCAAATACACACAGATGGACCGACTACATGAAGGAAGTATACCGTGAGCTGAAGTTATTGTATGAAATCAACATCGTGAATGCGTCAGTTCACTCATTGCAGTGAAGTAAAGAAGTCAAAGACGAACTGAACCAGTTGATCCTCGAACAACAATGTAGAAGATGGGAGGATACGATTGATAGCCCCGATCACGAAACGACTCCCAAAGATTTTTGGAAAAAGATCAGAAATCTCAAAGGATCGACTGGGAAGAAGAATCAGAAGATCGAGCTTCAAAAGGAAGACGGAACAAAGGTACAAAGGTATCCGCTCCAGATAAAGAAGACTTTCATACAATTTGATCAAACTTTTTAACATTGGTAAGTGTGTACATTATATACAGTTGTCATTACTGATTTTAATATTTTGTAAAGCTTTTTTTTTGGTTACCTTCTTTTAAAAAGGTAACTTTGATATGCAAGAGCTTCTGTCGGAACACTTTTACCCTTGAGGTTTTCTTTGATTTGCCTGACCATCTATCAGAACATTTTTCTGCTATACAACTCACCAACACTCATTGTTACTATCACTTTATTTGCCTGACCTTCTGTTATAACACTTTTCTTGAAACACTTTCACCTTTTCCGTTCCCTTCACCATATCTTTGGTGCATCTCACCTTTCAGAACACTTTCTGTTAATGGTCTCTATGGTTTGCCTGATCTGCTGCCATAACATTTTGCCTGTTATCACTAACAGTCACTCTTACAGTTCTCTTTGGCTTCTCTGACCTTCTATCAAAACACTTTTCTGTTACAACCCATTCACTCTCACCGTTCTTTTTAATTTCGCTGATAATTCTATCATAACAATTTTCTGGTACAACACCTAACTTTTATTGTTCTTTCTCTTCTATTTTTTCTACGTTTGTTCGCCTTATTACTACTTTTGCTCTTACTTTCTTTTCTTCTTTGCTTACCAGTCTTTCCACTTCTTCTAGAACTGTTTTCTCACCTCTCCCCCCCTGTCCCCCTGAACCGAGAATTTTGGGGGCTTGAACCAAACCATCGCTTCCAGTACCACTCAAGGATATTCTAAATCCAAAAGGTACTCGTACAAACTTTGCCTCTCCTCCAGGGCATCTTAATGGCGGTGCGTGCGTTCCCGGGAGAGTTGTGCGCTCAACTTGTTTACGTCAGACAGTTTAGGAAACCATGAAACGTTTAAAATTGTCTTAATTCCCCTAAAAAGACCAGGTGTAAGATTTAGCCCATTTCAAAATCGCAATCCATGTTGTTACCCTATATGTTGTTTAAGTCCTTATGTTGTCTCACCCAATACTGCGTGTCCCAGGAAAAAGTTAACCGTACTTTGAATTAATATAACTCAAAAACTATTGGAGATTTGGGGGTCATGTAAAAGTTGTTTTATTTAACAACTATTTATCTGTTGATTCCGGAGAGTTCATTAAATTCGCTTCTATGATTTCGATACACTAAGGGGTTTAGTGGAGGCTATCAAAAATATGTTTGCGCAAGGAATTAAAATAATGAAACGAAGCCTAGGAAGGCTTGGCCACCGTGCACTTTCAAGAGAAGCATAGGGAGCCTAGGTAGCCTAAGTCACTGTGCCATTCTTCAAGCAAAACTTAGGCCATTTTACAGTGGTTTTTCACCAAGCTGTGGTATAGTCTCGTCATTATTGCTTATTAAGCAAATCAAAGCGTGTCTGTGTAAAAGTTTACTTGCAGAGTTAACAAAAGATCAACGCGTATTTGTAGTCACAAACTTTATTAAGACCGGCAGTATTAAACAAGTACAAGATTCATTTGAACAACGTTTTCCAGGTAGGCACCCACCAAGCGAGCCCACAATTCGGAGAAATGTTCGCAAATACCAACATGAAGGAACATGCTTAAATCTAAATAAAGGTCGTTCGGGTCGTATGAAAACCATAAGAACAACAGAAAATATCGAAAATGTTCAGATGACATTTCTTCAAAATCCACATGTATCAGTCAGAAAGAATGGGTTACAATTGTCAAAGTCACCATTTAACCGCATTATTAAACATGACTTAAAATGGCATCCCTATAAGATGCATGCAAGACACCAGCTTCTTGAAACTGATTTTATCGTCTTAGACAATTTTTAGAATGGCTTCTCCATAAACCTGCTCGTTTCTTGGAAAACATTGTGATTTGTGACGAGGCAGCCTTTTTCATGAATGGAAAGGTAAATAGCCATAACATTCGGCAATATGCGCCGCTGAAACACCCCTCAGCATTCAACTTTGACACACGTATTTGTTAGCAGAAAGTGTCTCTGTGGATCGGAATATGCGGGAATGGCTATCTTGTCAGCCCATTGTTTTAAGAAGAAAAACTTGAATGGTGCTGCCTACCTGAGCATGATCAACGAAAGGATCTTCCTGGAACTCCGCCAGATTTACAACAATCAATTCAATAGACTTTGGTGGATTCAGGACGGCGCACCAGCTCATAGACAGCTTGCTGTAAGAACAAAACTAAGAGAAACGTTTGACAACCACATTGTCGCGCTAAATCATGCAATTGAATGGCCCCCAAGATCCCCTGACTTAACACCGTGCGATTATTTCTTATGGGGATATCTAAAGAATAAAGTGTATTCTATTCCACCACAAAGCATCAGCCAGTTAAGAGATAGTATCACACGTTAAGTCAATAGATTTAAGGAAAATCACAAGTTAATCAAAAAGGTTGTTCAATCAATGCGATCAAAGGCGCAACTGTGCTTGGAAAGAAATGGAGGACATGTGGAAGGAAACGGTGCTAAGAAAATCAAAAAATGAATTTGTATTACCCATATGAAGAGGTGTTTTTGTTAAAAATGGATTTAAATATATTTGTTGATTTTAAATTTCGAAGTTTCATTATTTTACTTCCTTGCGCAAATATAATTTTGATAACCTCCACTAAACAAATTAGTGTATCAATATCGTAAAAGGGAATTTAATGAAATTTCCAGAATCGACAGATAAATAGTTGTTAAATTTGTTTGGGTTTACAAAACTAAAAAAAATCTTTAATAGGTTTTGAGTTATACTAATTCAAAGTACGGTTAACTTTTTTCTGGGACACCTTGTATATTATTTCACTCAATATGATCTAGACAACATGATGTTATAACCAATCTTTTGTTTTAGCCAATTCAATGTTTTAACTAAAATTATGCTCTAGGCAATGTTTGTACTCGCAAATATAATATTCTTGTCAATATGTTCTCTAGCTCATATATTCTTCATGCCAATATGATGTGTTTGGCCATATGTCGATTTTGCCAACATCTCTCAAGCTTTTATTATTAATTCACGAATGAGATAAGAAGAGAAGTGAATTTAACGATGTTGTCCAAGAATCTGTTTCCAAGAAAAGTTCTGGAAGAGCTTTCAAGAGAATATGTAGTTACTGAACTTGGAGGCGGCTGAAAGCGGCAGTGATGGTATATAAGAGGGAGAGGAGAAGCCAGTCTTCGCGAAAGTAGAGCGTAGTGCAAAATGTAAATACAAAGAAAAGTGATAGTTCTTTGGTATGGTCCGATTTTAAAGAAAGGAATGCAACGACTCGATGGAGAGAGGGAGGGAGAGAGAGAGAGAGAGAAAAAAAGGGCAGGAAGATTGATATAACGAGGAAGGGAAAGAAGGAGAGAGAGATAGAGTAGGGAGAGAGAGGAAAGTAGGGGGTCAATCACAAGGGATCACAAACAAAGAATAAGAGTACCCCAAAAATATCTTGAGAAAAAGCCTAATGCCCACGAAGAGTTTCCCCACCACCTCACCACTTACAGCCACTTTACCCTTTCCCACCACCTCTCTCTACGTCCTGCATCTGCGCGTAAGAAGAAGAGATCTAAAGGTGCGGAAGAAAGGGACACCGCCACGAATTTTGAGAGTAAAGCAATACTACAAAAAGGAATAATACCCTGTTTATTACGCACTGTGTGTGTGTGTGTGAGAGAGAGAGTATGGGGAGAGTAAGAAAAAGGGAGTGAAAGAGAGAACGTTAGGATTAAAGAGATAGATTGTGAGAGTGAAAGAAAGTGTGAGAGAGTAACAAGGAAAGAAAGTACCCTAGAAGACCTTACGGTCCATTCAATGAGAGTTTCCTTTGGACTAGCAGTCGAGCGGGTACATCTCTGCTCAAATGTTTTACGCGAGGGAGAGAGTGTGAGAGAGAGTGTGTGAGAGACTGTTAGACAGAGAGTGTGTGTAGGGGTGAGTGTATGAGAGAGAGAGTGTAAGGGTAAGTGTATGAGAGAGAGAGAGAAAGTGTATAGGGGCGAGTGTATGAGAGCTAGAGAGATAGAGAGTAGGGTAGAAAGTGTATGAGAGATAGTGTGGGAAGAGTGATTGAGAGTGAGCGAGAGTGTGTGAGTCACAAGGAGTCACAAGGAAAAGTAGTACCTCAAAGGACATCGCTGATCATACCGTGGAGGTTCTATTTTTGGAAGGCCGTAACCTGTAGCATGCGAGAAAGCGTAGCAGAGATGAAAGCTCTCCCCACCCACTTCTCTCACCCGCATTTTCAGGCCAGAAAACGGAAAAGACACCAGAATGTGCTGTGAAAAAGAACACAATCAGGACATTTTTTTATAGAAAAGTTGAAACCTATTTACTTGCCTCTAATCTACATATAATCTATACTAAGATGGTACTATCTAGGTCAAGGTGTGGATTATCTCGTCAAGTCGAGATTTGAACTGCTTGACTGACGAACTGTTCACCACTTTTGGCGATAGACGGTTCCACGTTCCGTAGAGTTTCTCCGAGAAGAAGTTTCAGCAAATGCTAGTATGGAATTGCGGTAATTCAACTTTGTAACCGTAGTTACGTGTAGCATTTGCGTTCAAAGTGAACAGCCTCCTGTGATCTACGTTTTCAACTCCTCGTATTATCATAAAAGTTTCAATCGGCTGGCCTCTTAACCAACACGTCTCCATGGAGAACACCCCCAGTTCTAGTAGCCTATGCTGATAACTTGTATGTCTAAGGGAAGAGATCAATTTTGTGGCTCTGGCCTGTACCCTTTCCAGCCGTTTAATGTCCTTCCGTAGGGTTGGGGACCAGAATTGTACGGCGTATTCAAGGTGTGACCTGACTAGAGAGTTGTAGAAGGCGAGAACAATCTGCTTATTTCGGAAGCAAAAATGTCTCTTTATGTAACCCAACATTCTTTGGGCCCTCTTTTCTATTTGTAGGCAGTGCTTGGAGAACTTCAGGTCACTGATAATTAGTACGCCTAAATCTTTCTCAATATCAGTGGTATCTAGTTGTTTGCCTAGCAAAGGGTAGTTTTCCCGAGGGTTAGCATGGTCGATATGCATTACCTTGCACTTGTCAAGGTTAAATGGCATCTTCCACGTCTCTGTACATTCACCTATCTTAAGAAGGCTATTCCTCAGGCATTCCACTCCTTCTCGCGAGCTCACACTATCTCATAACTTGCTATCGTCGGCGAACTTTGCTATCGAGCATAGTAGTGCCTCGTCTATGTGATTGATGTAGACGATGAACAATAGAGGCCCGAATACTGATCCGACGATCAACAATAGATGCCCGAATACTGATCCCTGGGGCACCCCGCCACTAACAGGCGCCCATTCCGAGGCTACCCCGATGATCTTCACCCGTTGCCTCAGTCTCGGGGGCTATTCAGCTACCTTGCCGGTAATACCGAGGGCATGGACCTTGTTCATCAACCTGCGATGTGGTACCTTATCGATGACTACTTGAAAGTCCAAGTATAAGATATCCATAGCTCGACTACGGTCATAATCTGTCAAAATTCTGTGGAAAAACTCTAGGATAATTAGTAAGACACAAACAGTTCTTGCGAAACTCGTGCTGGGAATCCAAGATCAGGTTGTGTGAATATAAGTGCTGCACTATACGGTCAGCGATTATTCCCTCGAGCAGCTTAGGCTATTGGATGTCAAACTAATAAGCACTCTACTGGTAGATGGGGGTTACGTCTCTTATTCTCCAGTATTCCGGCATCTCTATAGTTTCCAAAGACTTGTTGAAAATTGCGGTGAGGTGTGGAACGACCTCTTCGCTAACTTCTCGGAGGATTCTAGCAAGAAAGCCATCCGGTCCTGGAGACCTATACGGGTTAGGGTTTCCTAGTCTGGTTGCTACCTCATTTTTGTCTAAGTTTATTTCGCATAAGTTTCCTCCCTCTCCCCAAGCCTCGGAGCTGGACCGTCTGCTCCCCTCGTAAGTGTGTGTGTGTTTGCGTGAGAGAGTGTGCGAGAATGTGAGAGTGAAAGTGTGTGATACAGTGTGTGAGAGAATGTGAGGTAAAATGGGAGAGAGAGAGAGTGTGTGTATGTAGGGGGAAGAGTGTTTGAGATTCAGGCAGATAGAGTGTAGGATATAAAGTGTGAGAGAGATAGTGTGCGAGAGAGTATGTGAGAGAGTGTGTGTGAGTAGTGTCCCATATATGGTTCCATATAAGAGAAGAGAACTCCAATGAAAAACTTTAATAAGAAGACCCCCTCCCCCATTTCTCTTTAACACTCCACCTCCCTCAACTTCCTGTTTAATGGGCGTCGAATGGTCCGCGCGCGCATCTTCTACCTGGCTCCGTCTTGTCGATGTCTGCCGAGATCCCCCATCGCACAATCCCGCACGGAAGAATCAAGGGTGATTTGTGGGAGTTAGGTGTGAGTGAATGGGGGGGGGGGGAGGTTTTTAAAGGGGATCCCATTTCGCCTTTATGTCTTTCTATATCCTTTATTAAATTTCTGCTCCTGCCATGTTCAACAGGAAAGCCGATCGATGAAGTAAGAGCGTTTGTTTATTTTGGTGGGATGGAACCTTCCTGCTCAGTTGTTTTGGTTTATTCAGGCTTTGGGGTGTAGTAGGATTGTGTTCCTGGTTGGGTGTTTATTCGTTAGCCTCAATTTGTATTATTGGGGTGATTTAATGAAATGTATTTGTGATTTGGGGCTTTTTTTGGGTGTATTGTTTAGTAATCGATTATTTGTGGCGTGGGAGAAGGATTTTGTTTGTTTTTAGTCGACTAAAAATTTGTTTTATTGTTGTATTATGATCTTGATGGTATGTTTGGGTTGCGGTTTTATGGACGGCAGTCTATGTGTATTTGTACCTGTTTGGTTTGCTTTTACGGATTGCTACGTGGTCCGTTTATTTTCATCTAGGTCAGAATCTGTCAACTGCACGTTGTGTAAGACTTTTCTACTTCAATATTATCACAAAGAGAAATCAGAGCACCAGCTTTTCCTTCTCTCAAAACCCAAACGCCCCCTCTTTATTGCTTCAAAGAGGGCAGTTTGATCATAAATCCAAGATAAGAGGCGAATCTGTTTCGGGAATGTCACAAAGAAGTCGCTTATTCCGCACTCAATCCATCTTAATCGGAAGCCATAAAAAAATTGAGGAGAGAGAAAGGAGTACTTATCGAGCATCAACTTCACTATCCGGCACTTAGCCCGGGAGGTGGGAGTGATTTGTAGCAGGCTTGGATGAAAACAGCCCCTGACACACCATAATACGCCACGAAGGAATCCTGACACAACATAATACTCCACGAAGGAATCCCGACACACCATAATGCGCCACGAAGGAATATTGACACACCATAATACTCCACGAAGGAATCCTAACCCATCATAATACTCTACGAAGGAATCCTGATAGATCATAATACTCCACGAAGGAATCCTGACACACCATAATACTCCACGAAGGAATCCTGACACACCATAATACCCAACAAAGGAATCCTGACCCATCATAATACTCCACGAAGGATAGAATCCTGATAGACCATAATACTCCACGAAGGAATCCTGACACACCATGATACTGCCGGAAGAATTACTCAACACCAACGCCTTTTTTGTTTTGCAATCCTGCCAGCACACGAGGATCGTTCTCACAAAGGATAAAGTAAAAAAAGACATCGGAAAAGTTTATGATGAAAGGTCTATAACCAATTTTGAAATCATTATTATTCTTAATAATTGACCACAATTTTATTTTTAACAAAATCTCTATAACGAGAAATTTCGAAGCAATTTAAGATTTTCAAACATAGATTATTTGTATTGGTGACATGGATTCTTGTACCAGCTAAAAGTGACTGCACTTAATCTGCCAAGTTATTTTCAGTAACTCAATGGAAGAAGTAAGCTTGTTGATGTGTGCCTAATGCTAGATGTGTACGCAACTGTGAAGCTTTTTTCTAAGAACGGCTCATATTTACAATATTAAAAAATAATAGGCAAACCAGGCAATGGCTTCGCCATTCCCCCTTACGAGAGAGCTTGCGCTTCGCCATTCCCCCTTACGGGGGGAGCTTGCGCTTCGCTACTAAGATTAAAATTTAGAATCTAAAAAATAGCAACCATGGTTAAATTTTTGTAAATTTTCTGAACTTCGCCAATTATAATAATTTTAAAAAGGAACTCTAAACTAAATTTCCCCCCTTTCAAAATATCACGTTGCTAAAATATAAAGTTATAGAAGATATATAAAAATAAATTTTCTGAACTTCACCATTTGTAATTCTTTGGGATTTAAAAAATTCACAAAATTTCGATACTTATATTTATTTCTGAACTTCACCATTTTGTTTTTTGATATTATAAACGAATTATTAGAAATAACTTGGATAAAAAATATGTCATAACCAAACTAAGATCAAATTATTATTCAAATACTCAAAAAAATTCCCTTCTTAAATTATAGAGTTAGTGATGATGATAAAAAAATAGCATACTATTAGATATAAATGATCTTCCCCATTTTGGAGTCACTGTACTTCCTTGAGGGGGGATTTAGGTAGCGGTTTGGGGTATAATTTTTACTTTTATCCTTCACTGCTCCTGTTTTTTTCCCCACCTGTCTCTTTTCAGTTTGTTTCGTTCATTCTATCGTGAGTTGTAAAAGTTCAGAGCTTATCACAAGATACCATTTATTTTTTCTTATCATTCTTCTATTTCAAATCGACCTCAGCCTAAGTTTTGTTGAATTTCTACTGTAGTAGACGTGGATTGACTTTAATGTGTGGATTGTTAGGGAAGGGGGATCCCGATTAGTGAAAAAGAAAGAAAACAAACAAAAGTATTTAAAAAAACGCGTAAAACGAAGAGAAATGGAGGGAATTAATAAAAATTGACAGGAGATGATTTTTCTATGAATTTTTGAGACTGAGACCGAAGGGGTAATCATTATTTTACCCCAGAAATGGGAGGAGTGACTATATTGACTCGCCAATCCATCGAACCACAATTATCACAAGACAGAATATCGGTAAACCCGCGGGAGGTTGCTCATTGACCAGCCATTATATTCCTCCAAATTCTCACAGTTTCTTTTATCTTTCTTTCATCAGTAAATCAAATTTAATCCGAAACTCTTCCTGAATCACTCTTGCGGAACAATTTAGGATCGTATAGAAAGTTTTGACCAGTGAATAAGCGAAGATATTCTAGTAATTAAAAGGTCAAGGGCTAAGGGAGTTTAGTCGATTTATTTAACGTTACGCGTAAGCTATGTGGTCTCCATGGCTACGGAAATGCGGTGGATTTATTTAACGCCATGCGTAGCCTATATGTTCTCCATGGCTACGAAAATGCGGTGGATTTATTTAACGCCATGCGTAGCCTATATGTTCTCCATGGCTACAGAAATCCGGATGATTTATTTAACGCCATGCGTAGCCTATATGTTCTCCATGGCTACGGAAATGCGGTTGATTTATTTAACGCCATGCGTAGCCTATATGTTCTCCATGGCTACGGAAATGCAGTTGATTTATTTAACGCCATGCGCAGCCTATATTTTCTCCATAGCTACGGAAATCCGGCTGATTTATTTAACGCCTTGCGTAGCCTATATGTTCTCCATGGCTACGGAAATGCGGTTGATTTATTTAACGCCATGTGTAGCCTATATGTTCTTCATCGCTACGGAAATGCGGTTGATTTATTTAACGCCATGCGCAGCCTATATGTTCTCCATGGCTACGGAAATGCGGTTGATTTATTCAACGCCATGCGCAGCCTATATGTTCTCTATGGCTACGGAAATTTGATGATTTATTTAACGATAAGCGTAGGATATGTGGTCTTCATAACTACGGAGATTAGGTATTTTTTTACGCCATGCGTAGGCTATGTGGTCTCCATAGCCTAGATAATTAGGTTAATTTATTTAACATTATGTGTAGGCTATATGGTCTACATGGCTACGGGGATTAGGTATTTATTTAACGCCATGCGTAGGCTATGTGGTCTCCATGGCTTCGGAAATTAGGTTAATTTATTTAACGCTATGCGTAAGCTATGTGGTCTCTATAGTTATGGAAATTCGGTTGATTTATTTAACCCTGAGCGTAGGCTGTGTGGTCTCCATGGCTTCGGAAATTAGGTTAATTTATTTAACGCTATGCGTAAGCTATGTGGTCTCTATAGTTATGGAAATTCGGTTGATTTATTTAACCCGTAGCGTAGGCTGTGTGGTCTCCATGGCTTCGGAAATTAGGTTAATTTATTTAACGCTATGCGTAAGCTATGTGGTCTCTATAGTTATGGAAATTCGATTGATTTATTTAACCCGTAGCGTAGGCTATGTGGTCTCCATGGCTACGGAAATTAGGTTGAATTATTTAACACTGCATAAGCTACGCACTGCATATATGGACGTTCTACTACTGGTGATTAATTATGGATGATTTTCTTGAATAAATGTTATTTATTGGCAAAACTATAATTATAGAAAACCACTAACTAAACCAATGAACGTACCACATCCTTGTTATCTTTATTAATAACGGAAACATGTATTTAAAGTCAGGTTGTAAGAGGGAAAATGCCGCGGATTTATTGATGAAATCTATCATAGGAATGTATTTGTATACTACGGATTGCTATCTTTATCCCTAATTGGAAATTGGAAATCCGAGGGCTTAAAGAAATTGAGATAGGAGAAAAATTGGGTCCCAATTATAGGCTAGTCCTTTTAAGGGAATAAGAGAGTTGTGGTAATGACCGAAAGAAAACTACAGGGATAAAAGGGATTAAGGGATTTATCGTGGACCTACTGGGTGTCTGGAAGAAAGTTGGAATCTAGATGGAATTATGCTGAGATTATCCTTTAATGTTGTTGTTTCCGACGAAATAGGAAGCTCTTAAATAAGGATTGATGAGTGTCTTCGATAACAGATGGAGAGGAAGGTTAATATGAATCACACGTGGTAGGAGTTGCTTCTTTAATGGTGTTTCGCTCCTCTAGAACTTCCTCTGGAGCGAAACGTCAGTTAAGAAGAACCTCGTACGAAATGGGGTTTCTTATCGTCTTCCTCTAAAATAAGAAAAGTACACGCGTTAGAAAGAGATGAAAAATAGTGACGAAAAAAAAGATAGATTGAAAGAACGAATCTGCATAAAAATTTGAAACTCTCATCAAAGGTTTCGAAGTTAGAGAGAAAAGAAGGCTAGAATATATTTCCCATTCGTTGCTAACGACGCCTTCTTTGATAACCTTTTGGTAAATAAATACGTTTCTTGTCTTTATTCTTTCTGTATTTTGTGTATTGGTAAATAAATATGTTGGTTGACTTTATTTTTTATGTATTCACTATATTGTATTGAACAAAATAGTTATGCGGCCCGCGCTCGTCATTCTCTCAGTTATCTGGCCCACTGGGAAAGAAGTTTGGCCACCCCAGGCCTATAGCAACAACAATCTGATGCGGAAGGAGACACACGAAACACCGAAACTTATCACTGATAGCCAAAGACTCGACAATTTCACTTGCCTAAACTGAGGGAGCCCTAAGACGAGATTAAAGCCTACCAAAACCCCTATTTTCTCCAGAGTCCTTCTCCCTACCAAACGATAATCAAATTACCTTTCTAACTAAGCCTACGAGCGGATTATCCGTTTTAAGAACATTTGGAGTCAGAATAAACTCGATGGTAAGACCTTAATCGCCTTCGTTCGACACCCACACTCTGGTAACCAATCGTCACCTAAACGTGGTGACCACCTTCCTTAAACAAGTAACCAATCGGCACACCACCATAAACCGGTAACCTATAACTTATCCCTGTAGACAGGATCAAGCCATCATAGATGCATTTTAATAAGAACTTTTGGGGCTTTCTTCACAATAACACTATTTTGGAATTTCTTCGAACTTTTTCGGGTTTTTATTGGTAATAGAAATTTGATGGGTGCCATTTATTACCGAATTTTGGTCTTTCCTTGTTGTAGGAATTTGCTGGGTGTCATTTTTTTTGCGTGATTTTGTCTTTCCTTGTTAATGAATTTGCGGGGTGCCATTTATTACCTAATTTTAGTCTTTCCTTGTTGTAAGAATTTGCTGGGTGTCATTTTATTGCGTGATTTTGTCTTTCCTTGTTGGTGAATTTGCTGGGGGCCATTTATTACCTAATTTTGGTCTTTCCTTGTTGTAGGAATTTGCTGGGTGTCATTTTTTTGCATGATTTTGTCTTTCCTTGTTGATGAATTTGTGGGGGGGGGGGGCATTTATTACCTAATTTTGGTCTTTCTTTGTTGTAAGAATTTGCTGGGTATCATTTTTATTGCGTGATTTTGTGTTTCCTTGTCGATGAATTTGTTGGGTGCCATTTATTACCTAATTTTAGTCTTTCCTTGTTGTAAGAATTTGCTGGGTGTCATGTTATTGCGTGCTTTTGTGTTTCCTTGTTGAGGAATTTGCTGGATGCCATTTATTACCTAATTTTGGTCTTTCCTTGTTGTAGGAATTTGCTGGGGGTCATTTCATTGAGTAATTTTGGTCTTTCCTTGTTGTAGGAATTTGCTGGGGGTCATTTCATTGAGTAATTTTGGTCTTTCATTGTTGTAGTAATTTGCCTCCTGCAAATTTATTGCGTGATTTTGTCTTTCTTTGTTGGAGAATTTGCTATGGGCCATTTTATTATGCATTTTTGATCTTTCCTTGTTGTAGGAATTTTCGGGGTATCATTTTTTTTTGCAGAAATTCAGTTTTTCCTCTTTGTATGTACATCTTTGATCTTTCTTTAATGTAGAAATTTTCGGCCTCATAAGTTGCCCAATATTGAAATTATCAGAGCGTCGTTGTAATACAAATATTTAGGGTCTTTTTTTCACTATAAAAATTTGTTACGTGACATTTTAATACGGATTTTTATGTTTTAGTTTACTAAAGTAATTTGATGGCTACCATATTAACTAGGACTTTTTCAACTTTTTTTTCGCATTACCAATATGATGGGTAACCATTATAATTAGGGAATTTGCGGGAAGGTTTCTTCCTAAAATCTTCTTAACATTATAATTACTTTTGGGAGTCAAACTTTGTTTCATTTTGTACTTTTATGGCTCAATTATTTACTTCAAAATCCTCTAAATCCCCAGATAATCCTTAGTATTATCTGGCCCTTAAAACCAACTGAAAGATCAGCCTTAGTTAATAAGTTAGGGTAGGTTTGGGAATGTTGCGTGCCCTACGGTCCTACCACACAAATTATCACTTCTCTACCTCCTCTACCTTTTTTTATAAACCTCTCACAAGGTTTCTGATTTAATTCCCTCGTTGGATTTGTTTTTTTTTGTAATAGCAAATACATTATAATGAAGATTGATTACCAACTTTTAGTTATTTATTTGGTAAATTAATGATTGCATTGGACATGGATCAATCACTATCGTTATCTGTCTCCAATTCAGGAATGGTATCTCTGAAGTTGATCCTTCACTACTAGTGTACATCAAGTTAGTTTCGTCAAAGGTGACTATATATGTATCCTCTACATGTCTTAAGGAAACTACATAACAATTATTAAATGAAGTGAAGGAATACAATCAGGAATGTCTAAAACAGTATTCGATTATTGACTTTCCCTGTGTCAATTTGTCTCATTAAAAAAAAATTTGGTAAATTCTGAATTCACATTCACCGATTTCAAGAAAATTGTATGACTTCCTTTATAGCTCCGCGGAACATTGCATAAAGACAATTAATATTGGAGCGCCAAACAACCTCTAGCAATCGCATTGAATTCGAACCTAAGTTGATTATTTTTAAATGGAGAGGTTTGCTCTCCATACCCCTCTTTACTAGTGAGGGTTGCACCCCACCCGCGCTACTTTTAATCAGCTAGTAGTATTCACATTTCAAAAGCCTAGCATTAGGTTCGAATTCAAAGGCGATTGCCAAACGTCGTTGGGAGCTCTAATTTTCATTGTTTTTATGCCGTGTTTCTTAACTTCAGACATATAAACCCCGCCCTGAAATGCTATTTAAAACAATCATATTTTTTTAATATTGAGTAATATAAAATGTCCATACCATATTTTAATCCAGAAAAAAATCCCTTCAAAATTATATATATTGTAGGAAAATAGCATAATGCTCCCAAGTTTTGCCTACCTCCCTTCCGGGAGGGCCGCTTATCAACCCTTCCCCTGCCGGCCCAATATCTGGTGGTCTTCAGCCGGAAGAAACCGTCGAACATTTCAGCTAACCACTGAGTTCCTTCCTGGACTGTTTATCGATAAATGGAAGCCCATCTTCACTTCCGATAGTGCCGGAAGTTTATAAAACGAAATAGAGTAGCTTGACATCTAGTCTACTTCTGGCACCCTGAGAACCTCTCCCGAGTTACGAGTATAAAAGACGAATTCTTTTAACCCTCACTAGTAGAGCTTGCACAGCGTCTGGTGGGGCAGGAATTGCTACCTATCGGTGTAGTGGTAATTTGTCAAAGCATCAAGTCTTCAGAGAGGAGATCGGTCCCAGTTAGAGAGACTCCTTACCCCGTTGGTCCGCAAGGCAGGTCGGACCCAAGCTCGTACTCACGTGTAAGAGCCGAAGCTACAAACAGCCTAACTCTGATTTTCTAAGCGAGAAAACTACATCTTGGCGTTTCTCCGTGACCCTACGCTTCGATAGGTTACGTCACCTCACCCCCACCCTCACAGAGGTACCCAAGATTCCTCGGAGTTCACAAGCGTGGGGCCCTCTGTAACAAGAAGCTCCCGTCACCGCCTTCTTCTAGCAGAATCGTGACGGAATTGTGGGATCAGGTCGGTCCCTGGAGAACCTACCTCATCGTCTCCAACCCTTATCCCACCACCTTCACTCACCAGCGCCATCCGAACATCAGGTTACAAGGTAACCCTTCCCTTTCACATTCCCCCAACTTCACCGCGAAGCTTACCAGCATTACAAGTGTATATTGTTGTATGGTGGATAGTAATTTTCAAGCCAAGTGAGATATCCGAGATTCACTTATTAATTTATCTCTCAAAGCACATTATTTGTATATATATATATATATATATATATATATATATATATATATATATATATATATATATATATATATATATATATATATATATATATATATTCTTGTTTAGTGTTCATTAAAACTTTATTTTCATATTGCTGTGTATCTAACTTCCTTTGGGTCGCTTGCTGGCAAAGTTCATTCCAATCCCTCCGTAGCCAACCTCTAAGCACTCTGAGTCAATAAACCCATTCAGGATACGGGCCGAACGAAGTATAAGGAGTAGTACGACGACCCCTCTGCATTCAAGATAATATGATATATATATATAAGAGTCGGGGGAAACTCCAACCACCCCTCGGCCTATTCCTCGACATATATAATATAATAAGATGTGATTCCAAATAACAATGTGGCTGTATAAGAAATATTAATCAATCTTTTTAGTTATTTCTCTGTGGCGAGGCATTTTCCATATCGGCGCTCCACACTTAATTGTTGCCAAAGAGTTATTATTTGATTTGCATTCTAGGCAGTTCCAGGTAGCATGACACTTCGTTGTTTTGTAAGTGCCTTGGAATCTGGATATAATATAAGTGAGCTTTCTTTCCAATACACTGAGTTTACGAATTTCAAATGACTAGGTCTTTGCGATAATCTGAAGGAAAGTTTTCACCACAGACTGAGGTTCAAGATGGTTGTTCTGTCTTCTTAGAGATGGAAGAAGGACCCTATGAGAACTTACCCCGAATCCTTTCGACAAGCTCCTACACGTCTGTACGAGGATTCCTCCTATTGATTGAATACAGGTCTTCTAGCCATTAAGAGCGGCGAGCGTACTTCAAAAGGAAAGTTAAACCTTCCTTTGTCGGACGAATTTCAAACTTGGCGAAATCAATCGGACAGTGCCTCTAACGCTAAAAGACATATTGCTGCTGTCAAAGTGTCATTTCACACTCGACTGACCCTCAGGGAAACGTACGACATGCAAAACAACTTTCCCTTGGAAAATAAAATAAGTCAGATCCACGGCAACGCGTATAACGGAGAATAACTCAACGGCCAATTCAACCAACCTACACTCCTCAACTTACGGTGGCCGTGCTTGATCAAAGCACTACCTTTGTAACTTCTAGGCTGCCAGTACCCGTAGTAAAAATAGTTGAATGGGGAAATGATTACTGCAATAAAAGTCGCAGACCAACCCCTCATCTAACCTCCTTGTGGGCAACAGGATAGCACAAGGACTTGTCAAGGATGAAAGAAAAAACAGTTCTTAGACAGTGAAATGCGAACTCTTCCATTTTACAAACACTGATCTCCAACTCCTCGAATAGTTCAGCAAAGTTCTGGCACTTGGAATTGATCGTTTAGTTTCACCAATGGCTTGCCTATCGTTAACATTTCATAGGAGGAGAAAGGACCTCGACAGCCTCATTAAGGAGACAAAGGAAAACCTGCTAACCAGATAGAGCTGCACTATTACCACTTAGATATAGGGCAGGAGAGCCATAGGAATGACGGAGACCACATCAGGTATAAAATGTGCACCAACTTGCCCAGCTCCCCTGGAGTGAGAGTTGGTCATAAAACACTTTTGGTCATGAGAATGGCAGTAAGGACTCACCCAACATGGTATCCTGAAGACACAACTAAAGACGAGGGGAAGAGCCAAGCTTCATCTGCTCCTCCTATTTAACTAAGTCCACGAAAATTCTCAGTGAAGGATATTGACCCGGATCTATCTTTAAGAACCTGGCTAAGAGGAAGGACCGTCGGCCGCTCAGAGACAGACTTCCGATGGCTCACTTATTCCCTTTTTTAACATTGCAAAATAGGGCGTTTTCCAAAATGTTTGACAATATACTAAAAAATAATAGGCTAATCTAATCAAAAATATACAGGGATAGGCCACTTATGAACATCTAATGACTGGAAATTTGAGCTTGATAAGGTTCCGGATCTATAAGATGAAAATATATATTTGTAAGGCAATATTTGCCGAGTCAAAGTACTGTAATGGAGAGTGGTAGAAACTGAGTTGAGGCAGATTTAGGATGATTCAAGCAGATTTTGTCTCTGTCAAAGGTAAATTAGTTATTTATATGGACGAATGCGAGATCCGGATTTGCCATATCTGGACGATGACAAGATCCGCATCTGCCATATCTGGAAGAAAATTAGATCGAAATCTTTCATATATAGACGAATGCGAGAACCGAATCTGCCATATTTTAATGAATACGAGATCCTGATCTACCATATTTGGACGATGGAAAGATCCATATATGCTATATCTGGACGAATATCACGCCGAAACGTGCCATATCTGAACGATGTGACACCATAAAGTGCCATATTTTTACACGCATGTGATCATAATCTGCCATGTCTGAGCGAATACAAGAACATGATCTGCCATAATTGGACGATGATGAGATCCCCATCTGTCATATCTTGGCAAAAACCAGATCGAGATCTACAATATCTGGACGAATACGAAATTCGGATCTGCCAATTCTGGATGAATACGAAATTCGGATCTGCTAAATCTGGATGAATACAAAATTCGGATCTGCCTTATCTGCACGAGTATGAGATCCGCATTTGGCATATTTGGACGAATATTGAGATCCATATCTGAACAAATTCGAGAACCGGATATGCCATATGTAGACGAATATGAGATCCATATCTGAACAAATCCGAGAACCGGATATGCCATATGTAGACGAATATGAGATCCATATCTGAACAAATTTGAGAACCGGATATGCCATACGAAGATGAATACGAGATCCGGATCTACCATTATGAAAAATCAAATATTTGTTGATAATTCTCAAACTACTGAAGATAGAGAGATGATTCCTAATCCGACGGGAGGGAAGTCCAGGACAAGGAATTATATGGTGTTACTTTGGATAATGGTTGATGTGGAGTAGAAATTCGGATTCATTCCGCCACCAGGGAAAAAATATTTAACGAGAACGGTGTTGGCGTAGGTATGCCCAGTTGTTACTAATCTTTGCTCAGCCTCAGGAATAAGCAGTGTTCGACTGTTACTCATCCTACATTCCCACTTTCACCACTTCCACCCCAGCGAGTGCCAGGTATATCATGCTAGAGCTGACATCTGGAAACTGAGACTCGCTTTCCAACCCAGGTGCAATACCTGCAGTTTACCCTAGGATGTGGTGACTTAAAGATGTCTCCTTGAAGGAGTGACAACGATCTCAGGAGACCTTTTGGTGCAGGATCTACGGTTTTTTTATTGCATGGTTCCCAGCTGGATTTGACTAATGGCTAGCTTAAGAACCTTATTTTTTCCCTGTGCTCCCCCTAAGCATTATTTTTAGTAGGTAATATGCAGATTAAATCTGCTAATAGGTTGAATAATTTTAAAAGCAAAATTGACAGTTATTTTACGGATAATGATATTGTTTAACTACGGAGCCCTGTTATGGGTTGAATGTCGCGTGAGTGAGCATCGTGGCGACAATATCCAAAGGAGGACTACTAGTATAGAATGGGACTAGCCTTTGAATGGACTAAGTAGTCCTTGCTGGCTCCCTGTAAGTGTGTAACTAAAGAATATTAAAACAACCTCTTGTATTCAGGTACAATATTATTTGTCATAGAGATGAAAAATATTTGTTTACAGATAAAATTAAATTCTATTGCTGTGTGTAACTAAAATCATCTGTTGTCCTAACTACAATTTAGGCTTCACTAGGTTGGGTCCTGTGGTTCTTTCTTGGTGTGTGTCCCCTCTAATGCTTAATATTTTCCAGTGTTCCACTTCAAATGACCCATGGTCCACGATTGGGAAACACTGTCCTATGGGACTGTTCCTTGCGTAGTGACAACTACACAATATGAACATTCTTTATTTGTTTAATCTCAAAGAAGACCTGAAAACGGTCACACGTTTCTCATAAATGGAGATAATTAAAGAATATAGGTCGTGACCACCTTAGTGGAAATTAAAGAGAACAAGTCAATATGAATGTATTGACTTGAGTGAATTTCTAAACCAAGCCTCTTCTACCTCAACCTTGCTTATACTTGGTGATTTCAGAACCTGTCACTACACTCCTTTATAGCTTGACTTCTGGCCACATTCGAGCTTTACTTCCTTTCAAATCTTGTCTTTTCCTCATCTCACATCCATTGAAATATAGTTCAACTTGTCGGCTCTCTATTCCTAGTTCATAAGTTCATATCCTTACTATCACTAGCCCCTAGACAGCCATCACTTTACCCCCGTCCCCTCCCCATAATGTAGTCATTTTAACATACTCTGCCCAAAGCTTTGATAATTGAAAATAATCGCCCAAATCTTTGGTTTAAGTTAGGTATCCAAACCTAAGATAAGTTTAACTAACCTAAACTAACCAAACTTAAAAACTTAACTAATTTAACCTAATCTAATCTAACCAAAATTCTTATTTGTTGACTTTTAGTTCTCTTTCAGAGTTTCTCATTCCAGCAATACATTAATTCAACTTCTCAATTAAAGTCTTGATTTGTCAAATAAAACAAAAACAATTCTGAAGGTTTTGTTTTGTAAGTGGTTGCAACATTGTAGGTGGCATTTCAAAACAAACCAACCCGGTCTTTTTGCGCACTTGGACCATTTCATTTTTGTAAGTACAACTTAGTTAGGTCCTTCACGAGCAGAGGAACAACTAGTCTAGAACCAGAATTGGGCATATATAATCTTATATCCGTTAACTCGTTAAAGGTTTTCTGTTTATATTGTTTTTCCTTTA
This sequence comes from Ceratothoa steindachneri, assembly GCA_963969495.1. Classification (NCBI taxonomy): domain Eukaryota; kingdom Metazoa; phylum Arthropoda; class Malacostraca; order Isopoda; family Cymothoidae; genus Ceratothoa; species Ceratothoa steindachneri. The sequence continues at coordinate 18,718,212 of OZ018327.1, forward strand.
TAATTTTTGCTTTTATATATATTTTATCAAATTTGGTAGTTTTGAAGTAGTTTGGGGTAAAAAACCCCCCTCTTTAGCATTAACTTACGTGACATTTTTAATAAGATCAGTTTTTCTACTTGAAACCCTGAATTTTTAACCAAACAAATGTCAACCTTTCTTCGGCGCACTATTAACTCTCTCCATTTTTACTAGTCATTTTAAAATCCCCCCTCTAGAGCCCCGTCCCTCTAGAGGGGATGTGAAAATGATCCGAGTTATCAATCTCTATCTGTCTCTCTCAGCTGTGCCCAATGCGGCGTTCTCTCGGTTTTAAATACTAAAACGACTGCAGTTGGAAAGCCACCGATAAGTTATGGCTGGAGGGTAATTAAAAGCATGCTGTCACTAGATGTTGGTGGGCTGTATGGAGGTAGGGAGGGCTGTAAAATTGATGGAGGAATGCGATTTTGCTCGCGATTAAAGAGGTACGATTTATAACCTCGGTGTAGTTTATTGGACAGGGTGGTCCGAAAGTCTTGCTACCCCCCACTGGAAAGTAATAAGAATAGAGGAGCAATGTAATAATATCAAACATATATACTGGGGCTAATCTGCCGAATATAGCAGTGAAGTCATGTCACACATATTCCATGCTCTTGACAGAATACACACGATCATGTGCTCATACACTTGCAATCAACCTCTCTTCCAAACTGTAGGAGCTCGTGTCAGCCATCTGAAAGTGAAAATGAAAACAATATTTACAGGCGGTGAAAAGACTTTCCGACCACTCTATAGATCTTGACGTTAAGATAAATACTGTCGTTATTCTGCGCTGCCGATTGGAAAATACTTACTGTATACAAAGCAATTCTAAGGCGACTATATATGAGTAAATTTTGACCCAAAATACAGGCGTCACTCTATAGAAAAAAATCTATTTTTTGGACAGTAAAATTCAGGCATTTTCGTTGACCACAACCCAAAAGTAACCAAGTCCCTTACCTGGTAATTGTTGTATTTATGTCCTACCCAAATCAGGAATACCACTATACAAGAACCTGACATAAAGACTAGTATATAGGGTAAGTGTTCAAGCTCTCTATGGAGGACATCGAGTACAGCTCTTCCAGGTCAAAGGCGAGCCATGAATTTAGTATGCTGAAAGCGAGATGGCAGTAGCATTGGTGGGTGTAATGGTGTGAGTATTAGAATGAAAATTTGATTGGAATGGATGATAGCAGCAAGAGGGGAGGGGGGTGGGGGTAATAACCACGTAAATCCTAGAGTTTTCTTACCCCGTCCTAACTAAGAAACATATCAAAATGATTGTTCAAATCCATCAGGACGGAGAATAATTGGGCGAAGGGGGAGAAGAGGGGTGATTCTTTTGTATTTGTCTTTTCCTAAATGGAAATTCTTAGTGAGGCGGAGCGGTAATAGGAGAATGGACTTGGGAAAGAGAAACTTTCATCCATATATAGGGAAAAGGTGAGCGAAAGTTATGATTAGGAAGGAAATTGATGAGAATAAAAGAACGGATCAATAAGAAGGAAGAGTTGAAGCGCTAAAAACTGGAAGGAAACGTAAGCCTCCTAAAGCTTCCCTATTCCTGTTTTTTATTAATGAGAGGAAAGGGGGGGGTGGTAAGGATTAATTTAACTTATTACTTCCTTACAAAAAAACAATTGAACAAATTGATTCTTATTTTTTAACAATTTATATATTACCACTTTTCCCGAGCAATTTTCACCTTTTGCTTCCCATTTTCTAACCTTTTAAATAGTACTTACCATTTTCTAACCTTTTTCCATATTTCTTCCCATTTTATAAAAAAAATGTTTCCATTTTATTACCTTTTTGAATGGTAATTACCATTTTATAACCTTTAAATAGTACTTACAATTTTCTAACCTTTTTACATATTTCTTCTCATTTCCTAAAAAAAATGTTTCTATTTTCTAACCTTTTGAATAATAATTACCATTTTCTAACCTTCTAAATAGTATTACCATTTTCAAACCTTTTTCCATATTTCTTCCCATTTTATAAAAAAAAGTTTCCATTTTCTAACCTTTTAAATAGTACTTACCATTTTCTCACCTTTTTCCATATTTCTTTCCATTTTCGATTTTTTTTGTATGGTAATTACCATTTTCTAACCTTTTTCCATACTTCTTCCCATTTTCTATTTTTTTAATTTTCTAACCTTTTTGAATGGTAATTACCATTTTCTATTTTTTTAATGGTAATTACCATTTTCTAACCTTTTAAATAGTACTTACCATTTTCTAACCTTTTTCCATATTTCTTTCCATTTTTTAACCTTTTTGAATGGTAATTACCATTTTCTAACCTTTTTGAATGGTAATTTCCATTTTCAAACCTTTTTCAATATTTGTCCACATTTCCTCCCCCAAAATGTTTCCTTTTCTAACCTTTTTGAATCATTAATTACCATTTTCTAACCTTTTAATTAGTACTTTCTACTTTCTAAACTTTTTACATACTATTTGCCATTTTCTAAAAAATTGACCCAATTTTCAAACATTTTTAAATAGTATTTACCATTTTCTCACCTTTTGCCTATTGCTTCTCTGTCATTAAGAGCTTATTTTAAAATAAATTGTCGATTTTATTTTTTAGCCCTTTGATTCATTTAATTTGTTATATTTCTTTTGTTTATTGAATAATGCATTTTTATTTGCATATGCATGTATTCATAGTTGTGTGACTTATAATTTCTACATTTCACACACACACTCTCTCACACGTAGATATTTTGGTAGAGATTTTATCTATATGTCTTTACCCTTTCTTTACCCTTTTTAATCCCTCTTTTTCTGATAATTACCTTTACTTTTCACTCTCACTCTGTTTTGTATCCTTTTTTTATGTTTTCCTTGAGAGAAGAACTGAATAAATTTCGAAACTACTTGGATTCCGCTTAACATCTTTCCTGTGTGATTTTTTTGCTATATATATATATATATATATATATATATATATATATATATATATATATGCAACAAAGCCCACAGGGGAAATTAATACGAGGATTACAAATACTTTCGAAATATATTTCGAGTTCTTTATCAAGGAATAACAAAAGTATTGAAAATTGTAAAATATATAAGCCTGATACAGAGAGAAGGGAACGCCCACAATAAAGAAACAAACCAATAAACAAAATGAATTAATATGAAATGAAAACGTTAGAACAAGCGAAGAGGGACAGAAAAAAAGGAAGATAAATACAAACTAAGATCATAAAATCAGGTAAATTCAAAATACTAAAAGTTGAAAAGAGGATTAAAATACCACCTAAGCAATTAGGGAAGGAGAAAATTTGAGCGAGAGATTAACATCAGTGGTCAGGATTGAAAAACCAAGGTAGAATAAGTACAAATGTTCGAAAGACTTGACTCAAACGAAAATAAATACACGGACATAAACATAAGGCTACATAGATGCAAAAAAAAAAAAATAAATAGTTTAATAAGATTAATCTAAATATTTAGTCTCAACTTAAAAGTTTCGACAGTGCATTGGGAGTATAATTTAGAAAGTAACCATCGAGTTTATATGAGTTAGGACTTAAATTAAAATTTGGGAATTTACTAATAAAAGTTGATTCAATGATATTTCGTGAAATTGTATCGTTATTATGACAAATGATTTTAGCAGAATTCCAATCAATATTGTGATTAATATATGACATATGAACATAAAATGAGCTGCTTTCTTCCCCGCGACGGATATTATAATTATGCTGAGAAATTCGTTTTCTTAAACATTTACCTGATTGGCCAAAGTAATATTTAGAGCAATCGATACATTTTACGCAATATACATTACCAATAGGAAAAGGGGGTTCTTGACTAATAGTTTAGAGATAGTATTATTATAGTTAAATACTACACAAATGCCTAGAGATTTTAAACTATGAGGGAGAGAAGCAAAGGAGGGATTAAAAGGAAGTACAAGAGTATTCTTGTTATTAAAAGGCGCGCGAGGTTCAAAACGATAAAAAGACTTTTTAGTTAACTGAAGACATTTATCAAGGAAATGAAAAGGATAGCAAAGATTATGGCCGATTTAAAAATTTTGGAAACTTCAGAGTCAAAGAATTAAGGACTATTCCCACGAAGTGCACGGAGAAAAATTGAAATAAAAATAGATATTTTGATTTTAATATGGTGAGAGGAGTAAAAGTGAATATAAGAAGAAGAAATAGTTGGTTTCCGATAGACAGAGAATTTGAAACCAGAAGACGTGCGGTGTATTAATAAATGAAGGAAAGGAATACTTACATTATGTTCTATTTCAAGGGTAAATTTGATGGAAGGTACGAGTGAATAAGTTTGTTAAAAAAAGAAAAATATTTTCAGAATTGGGCCACAAGCAAAGGATATCATCAATATAGCGAAACCAGATTATAGGAAAATCTACAATAGAGGAGGGGGGTGTAAACCGTTTCGAAAAATTCCATATATAAGTTAGATAAAACGGGGGATAACTTACGAGTATATATGGAATTCTGCTAAAATCATCTGTCATAATAACGATACAGTTTCACGAAATATCATTGAATCGACCTTTATTAGTAAATGCCCAAATTTTATTTTCATTCCTGGCTTATATAAACTCGATGGTTATTTTTTAAATTATATTCCCAATGCACTGTCGAAACTTTTAATTTGAGACTAAATATTTATATTAATCTTAATAAACTATTTAATTTTTTTTTTGTGCATCTATGTAGCTTTATGTTTATGTCTATGTACTTTTTTTCGTTTGAGTCAAGTCTTTCGAACATTTGTACTTATTCTACCTTGGTTTTTCAATTCTGACCTCTGATGTTAATCTCTCGCTGAGATTTTCTTCCTCCCTAATTGCTTAGGCGGTATTTTAATCCTCTTGTCAACCTTTAGTCTTTTGAATTTACCTGATTTAATGATCTTAGTTTGTATTTATCTTACTTTTTTTCTTTCTTTCTTTTTTTTTGTGTCACTCTTCGCTCCTCCTAATGTTTTCATTTCATATTAATTCATTTTGTTGATTGGTTTTTTGCTTTTTTTGTGGCTGTTCCCTCTCCTCTGTATCATCCTTATATATTTTACGATTTTCAATACTTTTGTTATACCTCGATAAAGAATTTGAAATAAAGTTCGTAAGTACTTGGAATCCTCGTATTAATTTTCCCTGTTGGCTTTGTTGAATTTATTGCTTACTCACACGATACTTTGTGAGTTTTCCATATATATATATATATATATATATATATATATATATATATATATATATATATATATATATATATATATATTACCTCAGCTTTTCACGATTCATTTAAAATGCATTAATTTCTCGACCTCTACCATTTAATTGATACTACGAAACTAAAGCGAAATAAATTATTATAGCTAATAGATAAGTAAATAGCTTGATAGCTAGCTAGATAGATACATACATACATTAGAGGAGAGAGTACATACATTTGAAAGGATAATGGACTCGGTCCTCTATGTCCCGAAATCACTAGTGGCACGAACCAAGCACTTGAAGTGCCAAGTGCGTGCCTGTTTGAGAGCCAGTACTTCTTTAGCCGTCATTTATTTAGTAAAGCGCACCATTTCACATCCTTTTCCCTCGCTTCTCATCAGCCCTACCTTCTTGACGTGTCCGTCCATTAGTCACTTTTCCGCCTGTCCCGAGAGAACTGACGGCGCTGTTTCCCTTCCTTCGCCGGCGGCCGAGAGCGAGATCTTCAAGGCGCACGAAGCAACGACAGCCGGATGGACATGAGGACGTTCTGTTGCGGAAACGGGAAATTAGCGTTTGCCATCTGCGGGTCTGAATGAGTTCGACGGCGTCATGTTTTTAAGTGGTTTTGTGAACTTGATACCTTAATTTGGGGGCAGGGCTGTCATTAGTATTTTTTTTTCAAGCTCTGGTCGCTTCTGTTAGGGTAGTGAAATGGAACTCATGTCCAACCGCATACTTTAGGTAGCAAGGGGCTATGTGGGCCACACTGCAGCTGAGTATAAAAAAAGAAGAATTTTATAAAAACCTGAAGAAGAATCTCTACATTGCAACCTGAAAATTTATATTTCCTAAATTCAAGAAAGGATCAAGTACAGATATGAAGTCAAGAGAAAAATGGATTGTTTATCTTTCCTTCGAACTGGGTATTTGATTATATGGAGTGCTTAGCTTCACTAGTGGTCATACGAAGTAGTTATGTTTACTGATGGTCTGTAAAAGTACTTATCTTTACTAGTGGCCCTTTAAGTGCTTTTTTAGCTAGTGGTCACAGAAAGCGCTTATCTTTACCATGGGTCATTGTGAGAACTTATCTTGAATAATGGATGATGACATTGATTTTTTTCATGTTAAATTTAGGGATTGCTGATCTTTAGTCCTGGTGATTGTATGAGTTTGTCGATACTCGGCTAGGTTTATTTAGATAAATAAACTAAACAACTCAAACAACATACAAAACCTAACTTCCGAAACGATTATGAAAATACCTTAATCAGAAAAAATTGACGGATGTTTAAATTATTGCTTCCCTGAAGAACAATTGACCATATTACTTCAAATCTTTTTTTAAAAAATTGACTATATTCTTTAAAATATTTTTTAAACCATCGACCATATTTTTCCAATCTTTTTGAAGAATTGACCATATTGCTTAAAATCCTTTTTAAAAAAAATTACTATATTGTTTAAAATATTTTTTAAACAATCGACCATATTTTTTCCAATCTTTTGAAGAATTAACTATATTGCTTCATTTTTTAAACAATTGACCATATTGTTTCAAATCTTTTTAAACAATTGGCAGTTACTTCAAAGCTTTTTAAACAATTGTCCATATTGTTTCAAATCTTTTTATACAATTGACCTTTTTGTTTCAAATTTTTTTTAACAATTGCCCATAGTGCCTCAAATTTTTTTCTCAAACAAGTGACCATATTGCTTTAAATCCTTTAAAACAATTAACCATATTGCTTTAAATATTTTTAAAAGAATTTACCTTACTGCTTTAAATATTTTTAAAAGAATTTACCTTACTGCTTAAAATATTTTTAAAATAATTTTCCAAATTGCTTCAAATCTTTTTAAACAAGTGACCATAGTGCTTAAAATCTTTGGACTTATAAAGTTTCGATAAAGCTGATGGTTTTACTCTCACTCTCGAGTCCTCCTTAAATTTCTATGAGTCTAATATACAGCCAGTGGTTAATTACTCGAATTTTATGATATGGCACTGAATCATTCTAATTACGGTTTCAGCATCCTTTAAATATTACGTTTCATTTTAGCACTCTGTTAGAAAACATATTATATCGATTCCATTTTCAGTCTTAGATATTTAGGTTATATTTGTGTCTTGTACCATTATTTTGTCTATAACTTAACTATAATTGTGTGATTGTACTGTGTGTTGCTCGAAATGAATGCTAACTAGTATGTTTATATATAAACTTGAAGATGTAATCTGTGTTATTCTTCTTTGATAAAAAGTTGGGGGGTTTTTGAGTTTTATTGATGCTAGCTTCATAGTGACTTCAGTTTCTAAGAAACGAACATAAATTAAAGAAACAATTTTAGTCATAATATATCGAGAAAGATCAGAAGTTAACCTCAATATTGTTCTGAATTGAAAAAAAGATTTAGAATTTTAAGAAGTTGTGGAGAAGGAAAAGTGGATATCCCAGAACTAGAAAAATGGTGAAGTACTGAACTTTATTACTTGTGATCGCCTATACAGGATCATATTTAGGGACTTCTCAAAGAGTCTGAAGTTACCACGGAACTATTCTCAATATTCTTAAGAATTGAAATAAGACTCATAGAAATTCAAGCAAACAAACTCTCTGAAGAAGTCATAAGACCATGAAGAAAACCCAGCTAAAACGTATTTTTAATTTTTAAATTGTATACACATCATTTTTTTCTAGTAAATAATTATTTATAAATGGTAAAATTGTCCACAATTGACGAAATGTCATAATTTTTTAAATAGAAACATTAAATTTAGAGAAATCCTATTGGACATATTTATGCCATAGTACCCAGTCGCCAGATTAGCACCGAAAAAAAATACCATTGGACATAACCATCAAAATTTATTCCTGAGCACCATTTGAGCCTTAGTTTTGGTACTTATTAGCACCGTTTATTTTTAGTACTGGTAATTGAGTTTGCTTTTCTCTCTCACTGGTCATTGTGCCATCTTAGATGTGTCAGAATGGGTGAATGTGGAAAGGGAGATTGTAAAATGGAGAATGGAAGAATGGGAAGAAAGAGAAGAGGGAGAATGGGAAAGGGCAGAGAGGGAAAGGAAGAATGAGAAAGAAGAAAAAGGGAAAGAGAGAATGGGAAAAAAAAAGAAAGAGAGGGAATGGGGAGATGAAGCAGAAAGGGAAGGGGAAAGAGCAAACGAAAGACAAAGAGAAGGAGAAGGAAAAAAAGAAATAAAAAAGAAAGTGAAAGAGAAAAAGAAAGCGAACGAGAAAGAGAACAAGGAAAGTGAAAGGGAAAGAGAAAAATGAAAGGGAAATAGAAAGAAAGAAATGGAAAACCAGGTAGGATGAAACCCAGTTACGGACCTCGATGGTTTTCATTTACATTTGCCCGTCTCGACGCCCAAATTCCTTCTCCCCGTTAAGGGTCGATACTAAGAGGCTCGAGAGCCGATGTGCCCAAAGGGTCTCTTTTCCTTTGGCCCGCCCCGATCGTTGCTGTCCCTCTTCGGGACGGCTCCCCTTTTCCCCTCTCCGATCGTTGCTGTCCTTCTTCGGGACGCTCATGTTTCTCCTCTCCGATCGTTGCTGTCCCTCTTCAGGACGGCTCCCTTTTTCCCCTCTCCGTTCGTTGCTGTCCCTCTTCAGGACGGCTCCCTTTTCCCCCTCTCCGATCGTTGCTGTCCCTCTTCGGGACGGCTCCCTTTTTCCCCTCTCCGATCGTTGCTGTCCTTCTTCGGGACGCTCATGTTTCTCCTTTCCGATCGTTGCTGTCCCTCTTCGGGACGGCTCCCTTTTTCCCCTCTCTGATCGTTGCTGTCCCTCTTCGGGACGGCTCCCTTTTTCCCCTCTCCTGAATAACAACCACAACATCAAGCTCGTCCTGTAAGGAGTGGCAAAGCCGCCTCTCTTGTCATCATCATCATTATCATCACTAACGCTATAATTTAAGAAGGTGATTTTTATTGTTATTTGAATAATAATTTCATCTTAGTTTGGTTATGACTTATGTTTTTATTCAAAGTTATTTCTAATAATTCTTTTATAATATCGAAAAAACAAAATGGTGAAGTTCAGAAAATTTATTTTTATATATCTTCTATAATAATGAAAAAAATCACAAAGTGGCACGTGAGGAAAGCAATAATATGAAAATTAACCCACAGGAAAATGAAAAGATGAATCCAACCACTATCGAACTATATTTGCAAGTTCATTTTCAAGGAATAGTGCTTGGATTCATCTTTTCATTTTGTCTCTGGGTTAATTTTCATCTTCTTCTATAACTATATTTTAGCAACGTGATATTTGAAAGTGGGGAAATTTAGTTTCGAGTTCCTTTTTAAAATTATTATAATTGGGGAAGTTCAGAAAATTTAAAAAAATTTAACCATGGCTGCTTCTTTTTAGATTTTCAATTTTGATCTTAGCAGCGAAGCGCAAGCTCCCCTCGGAGTGGCGAAGCCATTGCCTGGTTATTTTAATATTTCAATTTTGGCAGTTTTATTAAAATGTCATAGAAAATTGTGTATTCCTTCGCTGAATCCCAAATCTGTTCTGGTCCTGTAGGAGGTGAATTTCAGTCCCTCAAATTTGGCAATTCGATCAAAGGTGTAAAATGATGACAAATTTGGCTTAAATAAATGATGCGTTGTAATTATAATATTTTTTCTAATAATATCTTGTAAAATATAAATTAATCTTTTTAAAAATCCAGAAATATTTACAAAGAAATACGTGCACCCATTGGTAGCCTGCACCATAGTGGTCTGATATGTAAGGTTATAGTTACTAAAGGTATTGCATCAATGAGAACCATCTTAAGGATAATCAATTTACTTTCTGAAGATTGGTTACACTTCAGTAAAGAAGCTTTCTGGACTCCCAAAAGCTTCAAATGAACGCTAAAATCGCCTCGTGGTAAGATCCAAGCTCAAGGATCGAGTTGACTTCTGTCCCAGGTTTGCTCACGATTGCAAAGAAGCAGGTGGGAACGATTCAGTGGCGCAAATTGAGTCGAAGACTTCGAAAAACGTCTCAAGTCGAGAAGGGCTGCGAAGAAACCTCATCTCACTAAGAAAACCTGACAGATAAGGCTCCACTTGTGTAGGAAATATAAAGAATGGATTGTTGAAGAGTGGGAGAAAGTGATATTTCTGATGAAGCTCCTTTCCGTTGGTTTGTTTGGAGCTTTCGGAAGAGCCCCCTCTAGGAGGATAAAAGGGGAGCGCTTTCACGAGTCCTGTGTCATACCTACGGTGAAGCATCCAAACACTCTTGAAGTCTGGGATGCTTCTCATCTAAGGCAACTGGAGTACTAACCATTTTGGCCAATAGCAATGACATGAACTCAAAATGGTACCAAAAGCACCTTTTCCCAATAGCTCTAGACCAATTTTAGGGATAATAACTGTATATTTTAGCATTACGGCGCATCTTAGTACAAAACAAAAACAAAGTTCTTGACTGAAAATAACATCGAAAATCTGTGGCCTCGACTCGGGAATTTGCTAGATTTAAACCCAATAAAGAATTTGTGGGCGAATCCCTCCAAAGCCCTCCAAATGTGAAGAGTTGCAGGTACTTATTGAACAAACATTGACCAATAGTAGTTAAGATGCCCTCACAAATTTGGTCTTTAGCGTACCAAACGAAGTGAACCATTCCTGAAGAACGAGGATCATCATTGTGAATATTTACTGCGCGTATCTCAATAGAGGGTATTTATTAATAAAATGGGGTTTAGGCTCTAAAAAATTTTCTATCTCTCATATATATATATATATATATATATATATATATATATATATATATATATATATATAAATATGATAATTCATATATATGTATATATATGTGTTTAAAAACAATTGTTTTTTGTTATACTATTGCAAATTGCATAATATTGCATTATATATGATATATATATATATATATATATATATATATATATATATATATATATATATATCATTTTTGTTAGACTATTGAAAATTGCATAATATTGAATTATCTATCAGTTCCTCCATACCCCTCACTTAATTGTGGAAGATTGCACCCCCCCCCCGTAAGTTTTAAATAAACTCGTAATATTCCTAATTTAAAAGCCTAACATTAGATTGGAATTCAAAAGGCAATTGCTAAATGTCGCTAGGCCTCTAGTTTTTCCACCGCGTTCCTTGATTTCAGAAATATAAACCTCACCCCTGAATGCTATTTAAATCAATCCTATTTTCTCTAAAATTGCTTAATATGAAGTGTCCATGTCATATTTTAATTCACAAAATAAATTCACTTCAAAATGATATATAACAACACTCTAATGTGATTCCAACTCACAATGTGTCTCCCAAGATGGGAGACAATATTGTATATAATATTGTATATTATATATCAGATTTATAAGATATCGTTTAATATTATATTATATAAAATATTATACGGTAATATATGATATTATATGATAAGGAGAGTGTGCAACTCTCCTGAATCTGCTTTCACTCTCGCAAATAATAATAATAATCAGCAAGCAAAGATATTTTTGTGCGAAAATATAAGAATTTCAAATAATGTGCATCTGTATTGATTTGCGGCAGGACTTTTTAGCCCGAGCAACACCGAGTACTTATGTTAGTCCCCAATATATTTTCTATGATTTCCTTTATATATGTTGAGCACTTCATCTCCCAAGTTTTTTTGTATTTTGTCTTTGATTCCTCTTATATTTGTTTGTCTACTTCTACAAATATCTATATCTTCCTCCCGCCTTCTCTCTTTCTCTCTATCTTCCTTTCTGTCCACGCCTCTTTACTTGATTATCTTTATTAGGCAGAAAAGTGGTCTCATTCGTAGCTTTTAAAAACTGTTCCTTTTTGAGAGCCTTTTCTTTGACGCCGAATCCCGCTCTTCCTTCTGTTCTTTCCCTGGTGGTAAAAATGTCCACCGGGAAACAGTTCTTTCCCTTTCTTTTTCATTTAAAAATTCGGTCTTGTCTTCGTTTCCTTATATATATTTGTGTGTAATTAAATGTATAAGTGTACATGTCTATTTCACTCTGTTGTCTTCCCCGTTTTTAAGCGTCTCGTAAGCCTCAGCCGGACGGTCATCCTGGTGACGTTGAGCCGCTTGGCGATGTTGGACTTTATGTGGCTGTGCGCATGAGAGCAGAGATCTCGATTCTTTTCACATCCACCTCGACACACCTGCACATAATGGAAAAGACGTTCTAATAACACATTCTACATAGGTAGAACTTTAAGTTTCTTTGACGGAACTTTATCTATCACACACCTAAACCTTTCGAAAGATAGAAAAAAATACCAAGAATAACAACTTTTGCAAAACCCGGTGCGAGGAAGGGACTTAATTTCGGGGTGGAATGATATAAACACAAATTAAAAAATTCGGTAAACATAACGATCAGCGGCGCGCACGAAAAAGTGTATTTTTTTGGCGTGTATGTTTCGTTCACCCGCGCAGGCATATTCATGTGCGTTTGGTTAAATAAAAACGTTACAAAAAAACGTTAGAACATTATTCTTTAAACAAGTGAAACTCAGGATCATCGTAGGGAGATCCCCCCCCGTAGTGCTAAACCCTCCCACGAGCAGTCCCCTTGAATTTAGTCCAAAAAGGTGAAACATTTTGGAACACGGACGAAATAGTTTGCGTCCAATCGTTCGCGCCGCCAATCGTAATGTTTACTCAAAATTCAAATCCCTCTACTTTAAGAGTTTTCTTCCGATCGATGACAATAAAACCAAATTGGTTCCATATTTGATAATTGGGAAATCGATATGGAAGGGACAAAGTACCTCGAGACTAGATAACTAGTCTCACGTAAAAAGAAAAACCCGACCAACATCTTCTAATGGGTTTACAAAAGTGATTATTTTAATATACCCCCCTCCCCCACTCGATGGCTCAAGAGCAATACTGTAAGGAAGGTCAACAGGGCATTTTTTAAATTTTTAAATGGTATGTGATGTATTTCTCTGACTAGTATAGTTGAATTTCGGGTATTTATGAAGGTGGGGTATCCTTAGAGATGCTTCATTGTAACTCAAAGTTGTTTGCCTGAATGAGTTATTTTTTAGATTATATGAGTTACGATATCTGTCCGATGGTCGGTCGGTCCGTTCGTCGAATGTAACCATTTTACTTTTCGATAGGTTTTTTGGCCATAACATCGTAACTATTCGACCGATTCTAACGGAATTTGAAATCTTTATGTTGTTTCGCATCCTTTTTTGAATGATATAATTGTCAAGGTCCTTCCAAGGTTAGAAAGGAATTATTAAAAGGGAAATAGCTATGGGTCGGACGTTGGATTGCCCCACCTGTTGAAAGATTTGAAAGTCATAAGGTCATAGGGTCATAAGGTCATCAGTCAGAATAATTGAGAGCGCGCGACTTAAGACTGTCGGCATTGTGTATAACATGACCCCAAACAGCCTGCACCAGATGCAACCAAAGCCAAGACAACATCAACCACAAATAGATAACCAAACCCTGACACAAACTCGTACTACACAAAATATCTCCTCCCTTAAGAAGCTGTGGGCACACCCACGACCCCTTGTGTCCTTCAGACGGGCGGGCAAGTAAAGGATGTAATATGACCAGGTAAATAGCAAACGCAAGATCACTGACGAGGTGAATCCTATAATTTTACCTTCAGGTGTAATAAGCGACCGCAAGATCACTGACGAGGTGAATGCTTAAATTTTACCTTCAGGTGTAATAAGCGACCGCAAGATCACTGACGAGGTGAATCCTATAATTTTACCTTCAGGTGTAATAAGCGACCACAAGATCACTGACGAGGTAAATCCTATAATTTTCCCTTCAGGTGTAATAAGCGACCGTAAGATCACTGACGAGGTGAATGCTTAAATTTTACCTTCAGGTGTAATAAACGACCGCAAGATCACTGATTAGGTGAATTCTTTAATTTTACCTTCAGGTGTAATAAGCGACCGCAAGATCACTGACGAGGTAAATCCTATAATTTTACCTTCAGGTGTAATAAGTGACCGCAAGATCACTGTCGAGGTGAATCCTTTAATTTTACCTTCAGGTGTAATAAGCAACCGCAAGATCACTGTCGAGGTGAATCCTTTAATTTTACCTTCTGGTGTAATAAGCGACCGTAAGATCACTGACGAGGTGAATGCTTAAATTTTACCTTGAGGTGTAATAAACGACCGCAAGATCACTGATTAGGTGAATTCTTTAATTTTACCTTCAGGTGTAATAAGCGACCGTAAGATCACTGACGAGGTAAATCCTATAATTTTACCTTCAGGTGTAATAAGTGACCGCAAGATCACTGTCGAGGTGAATCCTTTAATTTTACCTTCAGGTGTAATAAGCAACCGCAAGATCACTGTCGAGGTGAATCCTTTAATTTTACCTTCTGGTGTAATAAGCGACCGCAAGATCACTGAAGAGGTAAATCCTTTAATTTTACCTTCAGGTGTAATAAGCTACCGTAAGATCACTGATGAGGTGAATCCTTTAATTTTACCTTCAGGTGTAATAAGCTACCGCAAGATCACTGACGAGGTAAATCCTTTAATTTTACCTTCAGGTGTAATAAGCGACCGCAAGATCACTGTCGAGGTGAATCCTATAATTTTACCTTCAGGTGTAATAAGCGGCCACAAGATCACTGACGAGGTAAATCCTTTAATTTTACCTTTAGGTGTAATAAGCGACCGCAAGATAAACTGACGAGGTAAATCCTTTAATTTTACCTTCAGGTGTAATAAGCGACCGCAAGATCACTGTCGAGGTGAATCCTTTAATTTTACTTTCAGGTGTAATAAGTGACCGCAAGATCACTAATTAATTAATTATAGATTTCAAGTCAATTCGGTTTGGTATGGGTATTAGTAAGAATTCCTTAATCCGCTGGTAAAGTCTCCTGGAGTTCCTGAACTCTTTTTAAGAGCGCGACCCATACGACTGTTCCAGCATCCATTTCTCCAAAAAGAAATCGGTTCCAAACGCAGCCTTGCCTCACCTTTGCAAAATAACTCTGTTAACAGGTCCATTTCGCATCATTCATCAGTTTTCCGATTAGAATTGATCATTTTAAGAAACTTTGTTCGAATGGGATCTATAAATTTAACTGTTCTACCTTGGAGCTGCAAAACGACAAACTTCAATAATTAGGCTTTAATTTTGCCGTCAATAATAGGAAAGATGAAGTTATTCTTAATCTATCAAATAGAACATATCTACCCACGACGAAAATAACTTACTCTCCCTCGTTCACGATTTCAAAATAACCATTTTTAAATTGGATTTCTGTCGTTACTTCTTGTATTTTGAAAAACTGTCACCATATCGGAAAGTTAGAACATTTTAAGCAAACACTAACCCCATGTTTAGTTCTGAAACATTTAGCTCAAAAACTTTTATTAAAATATTAACAGATCGAATTTTCATTGTTTAGTTTTTGATTACAAAGACCAACCTGTTATTATTCACCTTCGTAAGATTAAGGATTTAGTCATTTGTAAAACCGATTTAGGAAAAGGACTTGTTCTGTCGAATAAAACTGATTATATTACAATAATGAATAATTTACTTCCAGATCACATTAACTTCACTAAATTACACACTAATTGATCACTATAAACTAATTCTAATGCTTAAGGAAAAAAACGATTTCTTCGATCTTTCCTAATTAGCAAAATATGAAAAGCTCTTATTCACTTTTTGTTTCCGGAACTAGAATTAGAATTTTATATGCACTTCCAAAATTACATAAGCCATCGGTACCTTTTCGCCCTCTTCTTTCATTAATAAACACACCTAATTATAATATGGCTAATTTTCTAGTTCCTGAGATTTACACCCCTTACCAAGAATGCAGTCACTTTATGCTATTCCTTTAAATATGTTGATTGCATTTCACAAATTAAATTTACTAGTTGTTTCATGGCTACTTCTGATGTCGAGTCTTTGTTTACGAACATACCCGTTACTGAAACGTCCAATATCATTATAACTTCCCTTTTTACATCCACTTCGACAGTTCTTAGGGAACTCCATCTTCAAAAAGAAGGTAAGGCGATTGGTTCTATCTTAGGGCCTTCGTTTGCTAATTTCATTTAATGCTTCTATTAACTTCAAACCTTTATTTTTTATAAGAGATATATATATAGATGTTTGGTTTGGTATTTTCAAACACAAAGACGAAGTTACCTTATTTTTGAAGTGTCTAAATAAATAACAACACGATAACATTATATTCTGAATGGATATGGAACGAGGTGATAAAATTTCAATTTTGGATGTATTGGCGCCTAGAAACCAGTCTGGACTTTCCACTTCGTTAGGAAATCTACCATCACTCTACTTGAAATTCACATCTTTAGTAGTAGTCTCTCTGAAATTTAAAGTTTCTACCATCAAATCCAGAATCCATGGGGCCTTCTGATTTGTTCGGATTGGCACTCAAGCGACAGAAAAAAAATCACTTATCTAAAACATTTTTAATTACAATTGCTATCCTATGGTTACTCTCAATAAACTAGTGTGGAATTTTTAAAATAATTTATTCATCCTCAAATCAGCTACTCCAACTTATCTAAAACATAGATTATGTCAAATTAACTTTCTGGACCACTTGACTTCTAAGCTTAATAAAAACATTGTCTTTTTTCTATATATATTTTCGCCAATGCAATTTTATCATTATTAATTACAATCCTTCTAATTTGCCCGCTTTTTTCCACTAGGAAGATCGCATCCTAAAACTTAAAAGGTCTCGAGCTGTTTATAAATTTACGTGCTCGACCGGCGATAATCGCTACATTGGTCTAATCACTTTAAAATTATAAATGAGAATTTCAAAGCATTTGGGAATTTCACCTAGAAATTTCAGCCCTAGTTCTGAATCGGAGCACTCTTCGAATCGTTTCTATAGTGTTAATAGTGATCACTTTATTTCTATCAGTAATTTTAATGTAATTCAGACAGCGTTAAGCTCCCTAGAATTAAAAATACTTAAATCTCTTCATATAAAAAGAAATAAGTTCTAAATTAAATGACGTTTCATCCATAAAACTAATATATCTTCAAACCAACTTTATCTCTGAGATCTCACTCAACACAATTTATTCTGTCAATATTTATACTTATATTACATCCAATCATTTGCTCTCAAAACTAGGACAGTTAAGGTTAGTTGGTGTAATGTTTTTATTTTGAAATAATTGTAATGTTCCATTTTGGGGGGTTGTGTTCATAGCTTCACTTTATTGTTTTGCTTTCAGTCATTTAACTTCGACTACAAATTTTGTCTAGTTTTGCTTAGTTTTTTTCGGCTAGTTTAAAAGTTGTAATTGTTGAACATTTAAACGTTGCAATTGTTGAACATTTAAAGTTGTAATTGTTGAACATTTAAACGTTGCAAGTGTTGAACATTTAAAAGTTGTAATTGTTGAGCATTTAAACGTTGCAAGTGTTGAACATTTAAAAGTTGTAATTGTTGAACATTTCAACGTTGCAAGTGTTGAACATTTAAAAGTTGTAATTGTTGAACATTTAAAAGTTGTAATTGTTCAGCATTTAAACGTTGAAAGTGTTGAACATTTAAAAGTTGTAATTGTTGAACATTCAAACGTTTCAATTGTTCGACATTTTAAAGTGGCAATTCTGGATCATTTAAAAGTTGCAATTGTTGGAGATTTAAAAGTTGCAATTGGCCATTTTTTTCTGGCTAATTGATTATATATTAGTGTTTTTATGGCACTGATTTTATCCAAAAAATCGCAGAAGATGAAGAATATAAAGCCTTGACCAGTTTGATTGCAAAACCCTTGGTTTCAAATCCTCTTAATGAAAAGGAGATGTGAATTCCCAAAACATGAAATGGAACCATTGAGCTCTTTTTCGCAGGTAAATTTAATATTGGGATGTTTGTGGCTGTCGTATTGCAAGAATCTATCACTAAATCCTCAGAATTGAAAGGAAGGTATTTTTCATCAACAAAACTACAATTAAGTATGAGTCTAATGTTTCCTAGTTCTTGGTTGAATAAATAATTGTTCTTCAAACCAGGCAAAATGATATCAGAAAGACAAGCCCCCCCCCCTCCCTGGAAATTCCTCCCTCTCCACCCATTCGTTCATCCTACAACTTATATATATATATATATATATATATATATATATATATATATATATATATATATATATATATATATATATATATAGAGAGAGAGAGAGAGAGAGAGAGAGAGAGAGAGAAAGAGAGAGCGAGAAAGGAAAGAGAAATTGGACGTGAATGAATACATGAGACAATACACCCGAGTTTTTTTAATTGCTAGTGAAAGAGAGATTGGAAGACAAAGGCGAAGAGGAAAGCAAAGAACAGCTCAATTAAGGCAAATTATTCTGAGAAGACAGGAATAACACTAAATGAAACTGGCCTTGTATCGCTACCTGTTCCTTAACAAATATTGGTTTCCATTATGTAATTTTGAAGTGGAATCAAAAGCCATCAGAATTCATTCATAATTCAATAGTGCATTGGAATTAATACTGGATCTGTTATTTTACACTTGTACACTCGTTCAAAATTTAATAAATGGAAATTTGGCACGTTGCATTCGTTTGCCCTTTTAATACCATGACGTCCTTGACGTCTGTTATCGCGGTTTCAAATTGTTTTGGATTCTATCTTTCCTGTCGTTCCTTTAACTTTCTCTTTTTCGCTTTGTTTGTATTTATAGCTTTTTGAGGTAACATTTTTTGGGGTTTGTTTTTTTACTCTTTTATATCAATAGCATGAATTTTATTTTCTCTTGTTTCTTCTCGTCGCATTTCTTCCCTAGTAGCGTAACAGGTTGATTGATCTATTCGTTCCGTTTCTCTTTCCTTTGTTTCGTTTTATTTCTACATTTTCGTGTGTACGTTCCTAAGTGCGTTGAGAATTTACTCACACAGGTTACAGAATAGAACTCGATAATATATTAAGTTGTCAATAAATTCATGTCGTTTTTAGAATAATTATAAACAATGCTTCTTAGAGTGGTGTAAATTGTTCTGAATTTTGCTTCCAAATGGTTAAATTTAACTAGTAATGACTAAATCTTGGATTAAGCTGTAGTAATACATAAGCGTTTTGTAGTCTCAAAACTGCGCTTTAGGCTTAACAGGAACTGGCTGAAGGATAAAGTTTACGTGTAAATATTGCTTTAACTTTAACCTAGCCTATATGTTCAACAATTAAAACTTTTAACTGCTCAACAGCCGAAACTTTTAAATGTTCAGTAATTTAAACTTTCAAATATTCAACAATTGCAACTTTGACATACTCAGCAATTGCAACTTTTAACTGCTCAATGATTGCAACGTTTTCAATGTTCAACAATTACAACTTTTAAATGTTGAACGATTGCAACTTTTAAATGTTCAATAATCACAATGTTAAAATGTAGCTCTTGAACAAAAATATCGTTCGCTGGTCAACCGAATAGATGACCTCCATGACATTCCCCATCACTCTTGACACGTTTGACCCTAGAAAATATTTCAAATTCAAATTGGGAAGTTCTTCCCCATCCTCCAGATTCACAGATCGTTTTGCACACATTTTTACCATTCATATAAGTCACTACAAAATCCTCTAAACTGCAAAATTGATTGCCTTATGAACGATATGGAAAATAATATCAAGCCATATAGAGTGACCTCACCGTCTCCCCCCCCCCAAGACACTCGCCACCCCCCCCCCCCAAAAAAAAAACAAAAAAAAACAAACAAACTGGGTTTCAACTTTCAATAGGCTTGGAATCTTAATTATTTATTAAATTAATAAATGAAGCCTATTAAAAGTTGGGTCCCATTTTGGGGTGGGGGGGTTGGATCACCCTGTATTTCATCGTAGCCACTGTTAAGTTAAACGATGGGAAACAATTGTTAAGAGTGATGGAAACGACTTTGCTGAATAAATATTTCGATCTCGACATTAAAAATTATTTTACGTCTCTTAAAAAACAAGGTCAGCAGACCAAGGTCACGTGCTCTCAATTATTTTGACTTAGGACCTTATGACCTTCAAAACTTTCAACATGTGGAAAAATCCGACCCACAGTTAGTTTTCTTTTAATAATTCCCAGACTAACCTTAAGGAGGACCTTGTCAATTATATCATTCGGAAGAAAATGTAAAACAGCATAAGGATTTCAAATTTCATTCAAATCGGCGGAATTGTTACAATACTATTGCCAAATAATTCCCATACTAAACTTGGGAGGACATTGACAATTATATCATTTGAAAGAGAATATAAAACAACATAAGGGTTTCAAATTTCGTTTAAATCGGCCGAATAGTTAAGATGTTATTGCCAAAAAACTGATTGAAAAGTAAATAGTTACATCTGACCGACATTGTAACTTATAAGAGTCGCTGCACACGACTAAAAATTATATTAGTTTCTTCCTACCCAGTTAAAATCAGTTAAAAAACGCTTTTCTCTTTTAAGTTAAAAATACTAAATTTGAAAAGAACTTTTTCCTCTCCGAAACTGGTTCGTTTTTCCTTTTCGTTTTCCCCACACGAAAAAAATCCTGTTTTTCCATTTCCTTCATTTGGGAATTTTTTTTCTTCTCGCGAGGTCTTGGAAGAAAAACGTGATTAACGAAGTGTGTGGGAGGAAGTGGTAGATAGATTTATGAAGTTTCATTAGTAGAAGTTTGGCAACTTCGTTTGTCAGCCTCATTTTATTTCAAGCGGGAGTCAGAGAGACATGGCTTTGCTTTCTCGCTTTAAATGAGATTGCATTTAAAAGCCGAAATCTGCACCAACCAATGCTTTATAAGAATCAGGAATGAAAATAAAGGAGTCACGTATTAGATTCTAATAGATTAAAAATGAGAATAGGCAACCGGCAATTTCAGGGGAAACTAATAGTGGTATATTTCTATATTTATTTATAAATTAACGAGAAAGATATAGAAGTCAAACAAAGAGCAGAGAAAATGGGAAATACACAGAATGAAAATAATGAATTTGATCGAATATAAATGTAGGTTTAGAGTAAATATTTATATAAATTTGAGTTATAAATTATGGAATAATATATTGGATATCTTTAATATGAAATTTGGTCGATATGATTTAGAGGATATATGATATATTTAATGTATGGATGGATGGACTTGGGAATAGTTTTGGACACACTTTAATTATAATCTCAAGGGAACTCTAAATCAAGAGAAAAGAGGGAATTACATTTTGAATAGTTAAGATATTCGAGTGAGTTGAATAATGGTAACGTTAATTTACTGACCTTTGTCGGACGATAACGAGAACACGAGTGAACTAAAATTGTCAGCAAACAATGGGGGCGAGGAAGGTTGATGCTGATTGTTCGGTTTAAAATACGTCAGACAAGGATTTGGATTGGTTGCAATATATATCGTAAAACATATAAGATAATTATTATCGGACGATACGTAGGGTAAATTTTGTTGTAATTCGTACGAGTTATATATGATTGGAATTGTCGTACGTAAATATGAATTAATGGAAGCGAGATGAGTAATCTTTTAGACGGGAAATTCTACTTTTGTAGGAGCTAGCAAGGATGTTAGCTGCTACAACTCTAATCAATTCATTTCTTGTAACTTTATTGGTCTTACAAGTTTTGATTTCTCTCTCATTCCATTTTCTTTCACGTATTCCTATTTTTACACTCAAATGTTTGATTGAAGAATCTTTCATCAGTGACAGAGCCAGGCTAAGAATTGTTTTGGGGGCTCAACCTGAATTCCTTCCTCTGAGTAGTCAGAGAGAAGGACATTGATAATTAATAAGGTTTATCATAGACAGTATTGATAATTAATAACAGTACCTCACACAGGAGTGAGCAATAAACAGCATCTCATAAAGGAGTGAGCAGTAAACAGTATCCCATAAAGGAGTGAGCAGTAAACAACATCTCATAAAGAAGTGAGCAGTAAACAGCATATCATAAAGGACTGAGCAGTAGACAGCATCTCATAAAGGACTGAGCAGTAAATAGAATCTCAGAAAGGAGTGAGCAGTAAACAGCATCTCATAAAGGACTGAACAGTAAACAGCATCTCATAAAGAAGTGAGCAGTAAACAGCATCTCATAAAGGAGTGAGCAGTAAACAGCATCTCATAAAGGACTGAGCAATAAACAGCATCTCATAAAGGAGTGAGCAGTAAACAGCATCTCATAAAGGAGTGAGCAGTAAATAGCATCTCATACAGGA
The DNA here is from genome assembly GCA_963969495.1 of Ceratothoa steindachneri. Taxonomy (NCBI): domain Eukaryota; kingdom Metazoa; phylum Arthropoda; class Malacostraca; order Isopoda; family Cymothoidae; genus Ceratothoa; species Ceratothoa steindachneri. The sequence goes on from OZ018327.1 coordinate 18,740,715, forward strand.
GTGAGCAGTAAACAGCATCTCATACAGGAGTGAGCAGTAAACAGCATCTCATACAGGAGTGAGCAGTAAACAGCATCTCATAAAGGACTGAGCAGTAAACAGCATCTCTTAAAGGACTGAGCAGTAAACAGCATCTCATAAAGGAGTGATCAGTAAACAGCATCTCATACAGGAGTGAGCAGTAAACAGCATCTCATACAGGAGTGAGCAGTAAACAGCATCTCATACAGGAGTGAGCACCAACTCTCTCAAATCCCGCTTTTGTCCCACATAACAGAACATTATGAATTGTGGTTTATTGTAGTTTTCGGACGTCAGCTAAGAGATAATAATGAATATAATAATTATTTTGGAGGTTAACTTGTATTTTAGACGTATCATATAAGATTCATTCGATGGCAACGGTTTAAAAAACTTTATTTATATATATTTTATATATTATTACATAACTTATTCTAAATAGAGGAGTACAAGTATTGCTTAAAAAAAATAGAAGCATAAACGGGTCTGAAATTGGAAGTGGGGGCTTCAGCCCCCTCCACCTGGATCGGCCCCTGCCTCTCGTCCCAACTCTTCAGAGTCCTCGTCTTTGAGTGTAAAATGGCATATTACACCTCTTTCATTTCCACACACCTTCTAGAAAAAAGTGCCAAGTAGCAACGCAGCTTGAACGAAGGAAGAAGGCATAGAAAGAAGGACTGCCAAAATTAAAACATGGGCGAAGGCTCCGAAATAAGGAAACCGGCCTTTTTTTTGCACAAAGATGAGAACATCGTTTTTTGTAGGTCTCAAACTATTTATTTATTAACAGGAAAACATTTTTCGTCGTCTTTTCTTTCTTGCAAAGAATCTCCGCCTAAATTCATAATATAATTCAGCAAAACTATCCTTGCTCCTGCAATATCGCCCTGAATACCTTAAGATACCAATCCTTTGGTTGCTTTACGACCAGTGAATCACCCTCCTAGTACAAGAATACAACAAAAATATATATTTCCTGAAGTGGGGTTCCTAACTTGACGAAATGTAGCAACATAACCTTTCAAACAAGCTTCAAAACCATTGCGTTACTTTGCTTTGCTGCTGGCTGCAGTTTGTTGATATCAAAGGATATCATCAGACCGTTATCATTGGCATAGCTGACATGATCAAAGCGTGATTTTTTTTTTACAATTTAGGCGCTGCCGAATTCCCGCTGACTTTTGGTTATTTCTTGAAACCACTAATTCTTCTTTTGAATACCACGACAAGAAAATGAAAGGTGGATTCCATGTACTTTCGAACTTGTTTAGTTCATTATCAAGGATAATGAACTAAAAAAGTTCGAAAGTACTTGGAATCCGCTTTTCATTTTCCTGTGTGATTTTGTGCATATATATATATATATATATATATATATATATATATATATATATATATATATATATATATCATAAAACTATGCGTGTTTCTTTGCTTTTTGCATCTCTAAGTATATTCATAAGCAGTTTTTCTTAGATCTTTTCTTGATATGTGCTGTCTCTATTTTGTTTTTAGTCGCGTGTGAGTCAGGTCGCGAGCGACTTTACATCTCACTATGTCGGTCAGTCGGTCGGTCGGTCCCCGTTTTGCCTTTTTGTTTGTTTTTGTAGTAACATCATAACTATTCAGTCGATTCTAACGAAATGTGAAAACCTTATGTGGTTTTGCATTCTCTTTCGAATCATATACCTGTCAAAAGCCTCCCAAAGTTAGCCCGAGAATTATTTTGTTTTGGCAATAACATCATAAATATTCATCCGATTCTAACAATATTTGAAACTCTTATGTTGTTTTACATTCTCTTCCGAATGATATAATTGTCAAAGTTTTCCCAAGGTTAGCCTGGGAATTATTTTGTTTTGGCAATAACATCATAACTATTCGGCCGAATCTCTGCTAGACTAGACTAGGTTATAATATGCGATAACCTGCTAGGCAAGCCTAGAATATGTTATACTATGCTAGGCTATTATAAGCTAGGTTATACTAAGCTAATTTATAATGTACAAGGTTAAGATATACTATGCTAATTTAGGCTATAAAATGTTATGCTAGGATAGCATGTATTATGTTAGGCTAGACAATACTAAGCTATGCTTGACTATAGTATAATATGATAGTATAGGCTATACTTATCTAGGATAGTTAATTCTAGGTTAGGTTATACTATGCTATGCTAGACTAAGCTATGCTAAACTATACTAGGATAGATATGGCTATGCTAGGGTAGGCTAAAGTATAAGAGGCTACGGGGGGCTATGCTCTGCTATGCTAGGCTATGATAGGTAAATACTATGTTAGGCTACGATAGGCTAGCTAACCAAGGGTATGATATGCTATACTAGTCTAGGATATACTAGGCTAGGCTATAATATGATACGCTTGGCTATATTATGTTAGGTGTGGTCATAAATCAGATTAAGTGAGGGCACGCGACTTTTTTTGGTCAGCAGAGCTTGTATATTTACTCCCTTAGGTGTTCATTTCTTCTCCTTCAGAATGAGTATTTGAGACTTATCTCCTGTTTCCGTTTAGTGATAAATTAATGTCCACTTCTCTTTATCTTAACACCATTTTGAAATGTTTAGAAAAGTAAGCCTTCAATTGTTTATACACTTATAGAGGATATTTGTGTGATTTCATAGTTTATCTATTAGTATATATGTGTATGAAACGTAGACGTCACTCTATTACTTCATTTCTTACATCTCATTACCCTTTTTTCATCCTAACTCTTCATATTTGCATTCCTATTCGTTTTCTTTTCACGTGATACACGAATACCTCCAGCCTTCTGTTGGATGGTGTCGGTTGAACTTCAGAGGAAATGACATGTTTCTTTAAGAAAAAGAAAGTACAAACATTTCATCCTTGTAGTAACAACTCAATCCTTGTTAGATCAGTTGACGAAGTTCAAGATTGGCTTTTGATGTGAGCTTCGCTCTCCACATCAAAGTAGTGCCGAGAGGGGACTCGAAACAACTTTCCTTTGAACAATCTAGAGAGAGTCTAGGTATGTAAGGATCTTTCTCGTCCCGGTTTGAATCAGGAATAAAACAACACTCGTGTTTGTAATTTGGGGTAATAGTGTTGTTTGTAGAATAAAAAGAAATGAAATGAACTATCATTGATAGTTTTGTTCAGTGACATGTGTGTTTAGCCTAAAAAATTGAATTACAAAATGAAGATCAACAAACAATCTAGTTTCAACTCAACGAGAAATAATAAAAGTGGGGAACTTTAGCAAAGCAAACAGTATTAGTAGATTAAACAAATAAGGTGTCTCGCAATCAAAGGGTCCAGCAATAGATACCATTAACTTAAATTTAGGTCGGGAACTGCGAGTAGAAATGATGTATATGTGTAGACAAATAAAATCATGCTATTTTGATTGATTTATTTGTACAAATTCTTGGTCTACGGATAGAAACATACGTACATCTTTGGTTCATGCAGGTTCGATCTAATGGAGCTTATAGTATGCATTCAAATTACGGGAAAAAACAGACAAGATCACTTTCACGCACACCATCGCTCGCTAGTAGTGTAAGAAGTAGTGATAGGAAAGTGAACACGAATACGGAAAACGTATTTCTACACATTTATTTCATGCAACTAATCGCATATTCATTTTTTGCTTTATCTTGGCTGTCCTTGATCGTTCAGTGTTTTTTCTCCTCTCCGCTTCCTATCATGCAGTATTTACAAGTACATTTGAAAAATACTCGTCAAGGTAATATTTAACATTGACGTAATGTTCATTACTCCGTAGGGTAAAATATTTCACCTTTGTGCCAATGTGTAACCAAAGTTATTTTGTCCAATGGACGTGTGGAAGTGCTTGTTTACCAGTTTCAATTCATTTTGACGAGTGTTTGCTTTATCCCCCATCTCGAACAGTAGTCTAGTGCTGATATCACTGAACCTTTTGAGTATTTTGAACACTTCAATCAGTTTTCCACTTTAGCGTCTACTTGCAAGTGATACTAGGTATAAAGAACTTGTTGTTTATTGGTAAGGTCTAGTCATAAGCTTGGAAAGTAGTTTAAACACTTCAATCAGTTTTCCACGTTAGCGTCTACTTGCAAGTGATACTAGGCATAAAGAACTTGTTTATTGGTAAGGTCTAGTCTTAAGCTTGAAAAGTAGTTTAAACACTTCAATCAGTTTTCCACTTTAGCGTCTACTTGCAAGTGATACTAGGCATAAAGAACTTATTGTTTATTGGTAAGGTCTAGTCTTAAGCTTGGAAAGTATTTTGGTTGTCCTGCGTTACATCTTATCTGACAGAGCTACGTTTTTATCCAGAAAGGAGGGGGGACCTCAAATTTCTATTATGTACACATGAAGTGGACGGGCAAGAGATTTAACTAGAAGCAACTGATATACAGAAGTAGGTAGAGTTAATCCGTTATTTCGTTATAAGTTTTGCTTTTTCATTTATTTGTCCCTTATAATTTTGGCAATTTTTATAGTTTTGTCTGTTTTAAGAATGTTTAAGAGCAAAAATACCTTTTCTGTATTGTTTGCTCTTCGTGTGATGCATGAATTCCCTCGGCCTTCTGATAGATGCTGAGGGTTTAAATCAAGGGGAAATAACATTTTACTTAAGGAAACCCCAAATTGGGTTAATTTCTATTTGATTTTTATCGAATTAACGATTAACTATGTCCACCTCTGCTGATATCTTTCGAATTAAACAGAAAATTCCTGTCAGAGTACCTTGGCATTCTATTAGCCTTCTTAGTAACTTTGACCTATTGCTTTCGTAAAGTCGCTTGGTTCCTTTCTAATATAAGCAATGAAGATGACCAATAAAAATAGTTCTTGCTACAATAATTTCTTTTCATAAATGCTTAGGGAGCCGAAAAAGCCATCTAGAAGAAGAACCGTAGATAAAATCCAGCCCTTGATCACAAGGTTGGATGTGAATCAATTCGCGACGTTTTTTTTTTTGGTTGATTTTGAAGTAATTAAAGATGAGTAATTTCTACCAAATTTGAATTCATTTCTTTTAGATTAAATCAAATCATGTCGGGTGCGTGTCATGTTATAGCTATATTTAATACTTACTATAACCTCACTTAAATTTTAATTGGGTTTGTGGAAGCTACAGAACGGTCGTTTCTATAAGAAAACATAACCTAACCTTCATACCAAAAGGGTGCTTACGTTCATAAATGCGGGCGCGTCTTTTTGAACGAACTTGTTCCTAGTTTTTATAATACGTCGTTCCAGTCTTAAAGATGTTCGCTGGATCATTTCTTGCTATATTATTGTCATTTAGTACTTCTTTCATTCATTCTTCTTCCATTTTCCCTTCTAATTTATCGCTGATTCAATCTTCATTACGTGCACGTAGCTTCCTCGTTTTGATCAGTTTATATTTCTCAATATTTATTTAATTTGTCTCTTAAATATGTCAGTTTTTTCTTCGCTCCTCCTCATGAAGGGTTATTTAGTATGCTCGAGGCGAGTGCCATTTCCAAGATGGCCTTATTTTGTTATATGTGTGCACAAGACGTTCTAATTTCACCAAATATCTGTATAAGACGTTCTAATTTTGCCAAATTTGTGCACAAGACATTCTAATTTCGCCGAATTTAACCATACCTTTTCTTAAACTATTCAAATTTAACAATATTTGTTCTAAAGACGTTCTAAATTTACGTTACCAGTTTTCAAGACATTCTAATTTCAATGAATTTACTCTCTAAACGTTCTATTTTCAAGTCCTAATTCTACCTTAATTCTTTAAAGATGTTAGAATTTGATTGTCTCTTCAAGGGGGTTCTGATTCACCCATTCTGTTGATTAGAGGTTCAAATTTCACCAATCTTTTCTCAAAGAGGTTCAGCTCCTCGTTTTGTTCACAGTTGTTAACATTTTCGTCAAATCTGTTCTCATAGCGTTAAAATTTTACCAAATCTCTTCATTAAATGTTGTAATTTGAAAAGTTCTGTCCGTTAGACGTTCCAATTTTTACTATTTCTGCTTCTAAAACGTTCTAATTTTCTTTTAATCTGTTGCCCATGTTGTTCAAATTTCCTCTAATCTGTTCCAAAGATGTTCTTATTTTATCATATCTGATTCATAGACGTTCTAATTTTAAGTAAATCTACAGGAATCTTTCCTGTAGAGCGGACGTGTTAATCAGAGGCTCCTCTATTATGCCTCTTTAATCCTAATAAATGTAGCTGAATCGTATTAAGAGGCTTACCATTGAATCATAAACTAATTACTAACCTAATTAACATAACGGTAAATATGTAGATTATCGGCGCGAACGATGGGACGTACTATTTCGTCCGTGTTCCAAAATGTTTCACGTTTTTGGAGTACATTTAAGTTGACGGCTCGTGTGGGGGTAAACACAATGGGGCGACTACACCACGATGATCCTGAGTTTCATTAAATTGGACGGTCTGGGGGGCACAGCCCCCCAGTATATAATCCTAATTGTTTATAGAATAATAATTTGAAAAGGACTCAGACGCGCATGAATATTCCGACGAGTGAACGATAATATTTATACACAATTTTTTTTTCGGCCGGGCCGCTAATCTACATATTTACCAACATAACTTTCATAGTGATTCCTAAATAAGTTTACCTTCAATAAGTGTTAAAATAAAAAAATGTGAAGCCTAAATTTATTCTTCAATTTGAGTGAGTGGCCTATTTTCCGCAATATATTCCGGGGTGACCAGCTGTAGGTTGCCAACTACTCTTAAGTGAATTTCTCATTTTGACTTTCATTTCGCTTTTAAGCTAGGAATGCTAAGGAACCATTCAAGTAAACCCCGAAGAAGTGCTACAAATCCAGTAAGGTACTGAGAATAATCTTTATCTTCTAGGATAAATAGTAAAAGGCTTAAGAGAAAGACCCTGAGTAAAAACGACATGGCACCTACTAACAACCTCCCAGCCTCCTCATCTTCTCCCTCTAAGGGGGAATTAGGGGGGGATCAAGCGTCAACCTCTGTTTCCGTAGAAGAACAGCTGAAGGATATAGGACAAACTCTCGGTACTATGAATAATGCTCTGATTAATATCCCTACTATAGATATGAAACTGAGCGATCTTCTTGAAGAGAATAAAAATTTAGAGCGGACATCCTAAGGCTCACTAATAAAAATAAAGAAATCAAATCAGATCTCCAAAACTTAAAATAAACAAGTGAGGACCGTGTAAATCATCTAGTGGGGGAATTAAACAGGCTTAAGAATGAACTCTTCAGGCATAAACTCCTAATCAGTGGAGATTCTCTACCCAAGCATGAGCTTCTTGACAATAACAATCATGAACCCACTGTTCGAAATGTCCTACAAAAAATATACTCCCTAACTTTAACTTGCAGCTTATTCAGAATATCTCTTTCTTTGGTAAAGAGAGATACCAACTCTCAATGAGGGACATAAATGCCAAACACCATCTTTATAAATATCTTAACAACGGCGGACAAACCGCGAAACTTTTTCGTGAGTGAGGTATAACCAAAGAACTCATCCCTACATACAACTCTACGAAAACTGAAACCAGAACACTCCTCCTTTCTAAACATTATTATTCGGACCAGAAATGGAGCGGTATTGGTAAACAAAAGACCTAACCTCACCGGAAATGGAAATTCTCCCTGAATGTGACTTACAAGTGTTCAAAAAGAAGTGTCTCCCTAATACTCAGCCGAGTGATATCCCTACCCCTCCCCATACATACACACAACGATTATAGTAAACTAACCGGCCAAGGACGTACACTTTGACTTACTGTTATTGGTTTTCCTGCTCTCGGTCTTAATATTATGATAGGACCATCTCTTTCCAATAATTGTGTCTGTTTATTAGATTGATATTTTAGGTGCTAGCTTGTTTTGTAACTTGGGTAATCCCTCTTGATCCGTCTATTATTCAGCGTCAGATTTATTGCCATTTTTATCTCTTTTCTTTTTTATATTGTATTTGAGTTGTTTGCTTATGTTTGTGTATTGTGTTTTAAGGCTGCAAGTTTTATTATAAGCTCTCTTTCTTTTAGTTTTAAAATCTAGTAAATCTTATTTATGAATCACATATTCTTAGAACAAATAGACCCAGATGCGAATTTGGAACTGCTGCGTGATAACTCTAGCTGTGAATATGTTAGTGTCGAATCATTTAAAAATCTCAAGCAAAATTTCAATAAGCTCGGACTCTCAGTAATTTGTTTCAACATTCGTAGCTTTTACAGAAATTCGGAGGAGTTTCTTGGATACCTATCTAATTGTAATCATGAGTTCGATGTCATTGTCCTGATGGAAACATGGGGCAATGTTGAACATCTTCCTTTATTAGATATCCCAGGTTATAATGGAATTCATAACATAAGAACTAACAAGAGAGGGGGTGGGGTTAGTATCTTCTTAGAAAAATATATTTAAATATCTGCCTATTGAAACTCTTGATATTTCGGAGGAATTCCTTGAATGCACTGGTGTCAAGCTATACTATCCCAATTCTGACAGATTGGCGACTATACTTGGTGTTTGCCGTCCTCATAATGGTCCTGTTTCTGATGCTACAAATAAATTAATCGTCTTAACAGATATGAATCTATTATAGCTGGGGACTTTAATATTTGTCTTCTTAATGAGAGTCATAATCAAGAAACAGCTGACTTTGTCACCATTATGAATGAATGTTTTTTTTGACCTGATATTTCTAGATCTACCCGGTTTAACACAAGCAGACAAACAGCTTCTCTAATTGACCAAATATGGTCAAATACTACTGCCCCTTTTCAAAGCTGCATCTTATTATGTGACATCACAGATCATCTCCCATATTTTGTCGACTCAACATAACTTTCCAATCATGTAATGAAAAGGTTACGGTAAAATTTACGAATGTGTCACGCTAACAAATGGAAATTCAATCAGATGCTCAATAATACCAACTGGGATTTAGTGTTACATGGTCCAGCCGACCTAAATTCTAAATTGCTTGAACCTATCGAATGGTATTACAATACTTGCTTCCCATTTATGACCGAAATGGTGGGTACTAAGAGACTTAAAAAACCTTGGATAACAAATGCACTTCTAAATTCAATTAATACCAAACATGAAATGTACAGATGTGTAAGAATAATCTGTTAGATAGGCTGATCTATAACAGATTTTGAAATTATTAACGTCTCTTATCAGGATAGCCCGTGCTAATTATTACAAGGAAAATTTATTAATTCTGTAATAAAGGGGGGGAGAGGAAGGATACATTTATCACAAAATTACGTGGTACCAACAACTATACTCACTGATCCTTCAGACATTGCTAAAACTCTTAATGATCATTTTGCTGGGATTGGTTTAACTCTTAGGGATAAGTTACCAGACAATGGCCAAAATTATCGTCGGTACTTATCATCACCATCTGTAACCTTCTCATTATACCTGTTCCCTAGTAATTCGGATGAAATTAAAACGATTAGCTCTGGATTAAAGAACACTAAAGGCAATTCCCACAGTAAAATCTGTAAAATCATTAAAAGATAACTCGCAAACCTTATCTCAACCTTTATCTCTTATATTTAACAGTATAATACAAACTGGTCCATACCCTGACATTCTCAAAATAGCTTGTATCACAGCCTTGTATAAAGGTGGTGATTCCTTGGATTGTAATAATTATAGGCCTATTAGCTGTCTACCTTTACTAAATAAAATCTTTGAAAAACTGTTATACAAAAGGATCTACTCTTACTTTGAAGCTAATGATTTGTTATCCAAGGAGCAGTATGGCTTTAGAAAGAACAAAAGGAACCAGGGATGCGGTGAATGACTTTCTTGCAAGTGTATATGAATCTATAAATAAAAAAAATACCATGGTTCTGTTTTTCTTGACTTAAGTAAGGCATTTGACACAGTATCTCATGATTTACTCTTAAATAAATGGGAGAATTATGGTATAAGAGGCTTAGCACTGCAACTGTTTGCATCATATCTTTCAAATCGTCAACAGTACGTAGTTGTTAATGAGTGCAAGTGTAGCACTAAATCAATGCATATAGGTGTACCACAGGGGTTAGTGCTTGGTCCTCTATTATTTTTAATATACATAAATGACCTACCGCAAGCCACGAGAACCCCCAAAGCTATTCTATTTGCTGATGATACAACACTACTCCTCCAATCATGACATCAATATACTTTCGCAGGAACTAAGTGAAGACCTACTACATATTCACGAATGGCTTTTGGCTAACTACTTAACGTTAAACATTAATAAATCATATTACATGATATTTTCTACACGACATATTCCAAATAATGTTAATGTTACAATAAGTGATAAAGTTCTTTTACAACAGACTCAAGGGAAGTTCTTAGGTATGCTATTGGATTACATATTAACTTTTAAACAGCATATAAACAATATTGTAGCTAAAACATCCAAGTTAGCCGGTTTATTCTATAGATTACAGACCATCTTTCCAGCAGAAATTTGAAGAACCTATATTACTCACTTCTCGACCCACATTTGATTAATTGCATCTCGCTTGGCGTAGCTCAAGACAAAATGCTTTAAATCCTTTAATTATGCTACAAAAGCGTTTAGTTAGAATAATAAGTGGAAGTACAGACTTGGCACATATTGAACCAATTTTCAAGCAATTTCAAATTCTAAAAGTAGAAAACCTGCACAAATATCAGTGTCAGATTTTCTTGTACAAAACTCTCAAGCTTGGTACATATCCTCTCTTACCTGCTTCTTTAAATAATAAAAACCCTTGCATAATTACAAGACTAGAAATAGTATCCTTAAATTGATCTATGCTAGATGTGACCTTTGTATAAATTCTCTATTGTACCAAGGTATTGCTTCCTGGAATTCACTCCCTAGATATCTAAAGCATACTGTTTCCTTACCTCTCTTCAAAAGAGGTTGTAAGCTATTTCATATCAACAATGTACCATGAATTACCATACCATATTGCTAATATTATCAATATCTGCCCTCTGCTCCGAATTAATCAATGTAATAGGCCATTAATCCCTCTTATAATACCTATTTTCTTTCCTGAATTTATTGCTCCTTTATAACCCTATATTCTATAAAAATATCAATTGGTACTTTATTTTGACTAACTAAATTTTGCTGTCATTACAACTGTATTAGATTGTTCCTATGTATTTATTGATGCTTTTATATTCTTTATTCCAACATCCTGTAGTATCTGTATTGTATTTCTGTAGTTTGTTTTGTTTTTCATGTGATTCATTTATAATTCATTCCACTGGATATGTTTGCTACTAATTTAAATATTTTAATCTGTTAACTTAATGATTACCCCAAGAGCTTTGCTCCTCATGGGCTTGATTAGAAGCGTTACCTATATAGTCCTGTGACGTAATTTTGTATAATTATTTTTATTTTGTAATGTTTTTAATCAATAAAGATTTGAATTTGAATTTTCATCAGTTCCCAGAACGTTAGATTCTGCCAATTCCCACCCTAAGGCGTTCTTTTGTTATTATATTTGTTTACAAAGCGTTCAAATTTCACTAAATCTGTTCCAAAGTTGTTTAAATTTCAACATTAATGTTCTCAAGATGTTCTAATTTCGCTAATTCTGTAGATAAGATATTCTTAATTCGCTAAGTCAGTTTCCAAGAAATTCTCATTTCAGAAAATCCCTTCTAATGACGTTTTAATTTCGAAAAAAAAGAAAGAAATTGTTTTCCAAACTTTTTCTTTGTGTGAAATTGCTCACAAAGCGTTCTCATTTCACTAAATCTACTCCAAGACGTTCTAATATCATTAAATTTATTCTTAACGTGTTTTTATTTACCAATTCTGTTCGTACGACGTTCAAATTTGCTGAATCCTATCACAAGAGTTGCGCATGTCCCCAAGACGTTTCACTTTTACAAAATCTTTTCCCAAACGTTTCCATTGTACAAAATCTTTTCCCAAGAGGTTTCAACTGTACAAAATCTTTTCCCAAAACGTTTCAATTTAACAAAATCTTTTCCCAAGACGTTTCAATTTTACAAAATCTTTTCCCAAGACGTTTCAATTTTACAAAATCTTTTCCCAAGACGTTTCAATTGTACAAAATCTTTTCCCAAGACGTTTCAATTGTACAAAATCTTGTCCCAAACGTTTCAATTGTACAAAATCTTTTCCCAAGACGTTTCAATTTAACAAAATCTTTTCCCAAGACGTTTCAATTTTACAAAATCTTTTCCCCAAAGACGTTTCAATTTTACAAAATCTTTTCCCAAGACGTTTCAATTTTACAAAATCTTTTCCCCAAAGACGTTTCAATTTTACAAAATCTTTTCCCAAGACGTTTCAATTTTACAAAATCTTTTCTCAAGACGTTTCAATTGTACAAAATATTTTCCCAAGACGTTTCAATTTTACAAAATCTTTTCCCCAAAGACGTTTCAATTTTACAAAATTTTTTCCCAAGACGTTTCAATTTTACAAAATCTTTTCCCAAGACGTTTCAATTGTACAAAATCTTTTCCCAAGACGTTTCAATTTAACAAAATCTTTTCCCAAGACGTTTCAATTTTACAAAATCTTTTCCCAAGACGTTTCAATTTTACAAAATCTTTCCCCAAGACGTTCTAATTACCAAATCTGTACCAAGCACGTTATAATTTTACTACATATTTTGATCATACATGTACAAACATGTACATATCAAACGTAAATGAAAAAATCTTTTAAATAGTCAACTCGTACTATCGAGGCGTGTTGGAGAGTGGGGAGAAAGAGAAGTATATAGAGTCTCCTAATTAGGCGGAACCTGAGACGTCATGACTAATTTGAGCGAAACGTTCGACTGACTAACTTATATAGTCAATCTATTGCAGGCAAATCAGGTGAATCTAATATAGTCAATCAATTGCATACATAACAGGCGAATATGATATAGTCCATCCATTGCAGGAAGAAGAGGTGAATCTTATATAATCAGTCCATTGCAGCCAGAAGAGGTGAAGCTTAAAGAGTTAATCAATTACGTGCAAAAAAGGGAATCTTATATAGTCAATCCATTGCAGGCAGAACAAGTGAAGCTTACATAGGTAATCCTTGGCAAACAGAAAAGGTGAATGTTATTTAGTCAACGCATTGGAGTCAGAATAGGTAAATCTTACATAGTCAATCCATTACAGATAGAAAAAGTAAATCTTAGATAGTCAATCCATTACAGGAACAAGAGGTGAATCTTATATAGTCAATCCATTGTAGGAAGAACGGGTGAATTTTATATAGTAATCATTGCTGGCAATACAGCTTAATCTTATATAGTCAATCTAGTGTAGGCAAAACAGGAGAATTTTATATAGTCATCCATTGCAAGCAATACAGGTTAATCTTATATAGTCAATCAATTGTAGGCAGAAGAGGTGAATGTTATATAGTCATCCATTGCAGGCAATACAGCTTAATCTTATATAGTCAATCCATTGCAGGCAAAACAGGGGAATTAAATATAGTCATCCATATGGAGAGTGTACATAATATTAACCTAACGAGAGATATGATCGTTGATAACACCATTATTAAAAGAAAAGAGGTTAATAAAGCAACGCTTAACATCTTAGAAGCCATATTAATAAATGAAGATAAACCGGCCATCAACAGTCAAGCGACAAGCTGGAATCGCACATTAAAACTATTTTAATAATTCCACTCACAAGAGTGACTCATTTCCTCTAACGTTACGTTTAACCAAGGCGGAATAAATACCCCCTAAAAATCGTTTTCTTCAACTAGTGTTAGCAGTAAGTGAACAAATCAAAGTGATTAAAACAAGTTGTCAAAAGTGCGAACAATTGAACAAATTAAAGCGTCTAGAATAAGCAATCTAAAGTGCGAAAAGTGAATGAATCGAGTGAATAATAATTAAAATGGTCTAATAGTGTAAAATATAAAATAATAAGAGAATGAATCGAGTGAATAATAATTAAAATGGTCTAATAGTGTAAAATATAAAATAATAAGAGAATGAATCGAGTGAATAATAATTAAAATGGTCTAATAGTGTAAAATATAAAATAACAAGAGAATGAATCGAGTGAATAAATATTAAAATGGTCTAATAGTGTAAAATATAAAATAATAAGAGAATGAATCGAGTGAATAATAATTAAAATGGTCTAATAGTGTAAAATATAAAATAATAAGAGAATGAATCGAGTGAATAATAATTAAAATGGTCTAATAGTGTAAAATATAAAATAACAAGAGAATGAATTGAGTGAATAATAATTAAAATGGTCTAATAGTGTAAAATATAAAATAATAAGAGAATGAATCGAGTGAATAATAATTAAAATGTTCTAATAGTGTAAAATATAGAATAATAAACTGACGATTAAGCTAAACGAGAATCAAAATATCAGTACAACTATTTAACAGATTAGATAATAATTTAATTCGTATGTAAATAGTAATATCATAAAGTGCTACCAAAATAAAGTTTTAAACGAAAGAGGAAATAATAAAAACAACAATTAATTTATCTAAATAAGACTAAAAGAACAACTCAATTGAAAATAAGTGTTAAAATAAATAAAATCAAATATAAAATGATTATATAAAAAATTTACTTCAAACTTTTCTTTAGAAATTTGACTTAAAAAAATATCTCTAAAAATTATACTAAGTTTAAATAACAAAAATTAAAAACATTTCATGTATTCTTTCAAAACAATATGTAGTGCTAATAAGTTGACCTCCCCGTTGATTGCGGGAGAATCTGTTTTCCTACTCAAACCTACAATTTAATCTTACCCTTTTCCGCTGAATTTTCCAAAAATATAACTTCACCGCTACACCTATCTATTCTTTCGTTTTTGCATATATGTATTTAAAATTTTTTAAATTTTAATATTTGTAAAATGGAAAAACTCATTGTATATTTATTGCTTTAATACATCGCTCGCTCGCTTCTTTCACTTGACTTTCTGCCAGATCCTCACTCCACTCAGTACATCGGTAAAGGAGGCAAGAAATTCCATAGCGCTCTGAAGATGATCGAATAGGATCGAAAGCTTAGCATTTTAGTTTGGCTTTTACCAAACACATTCATTTCAAAAAGAGATTAATACAGGACAAGTAATCCACCCTCTACAAGATGGAATAAAAAAGATAGAAGAAAAGAAAGTTGCCAAAGGAAATTAATTAAGGCAAAATACACAATGGTCTTCTACAAAATTTGCATTCTAGAAAGACTGCTACCCAACTACACTAATATATATATATATATATATATATATATATATATATATATATATATATATATATATATATATATATATATATATGTATATATATATATATATATATATATATATATATATATATATATATATATATATATACTAGCGGCCATAATATAAGGGTCACAAAAACAAGTGTATTTAAATATTTAATTTAGAAGTTTAACAAAACTTTGAGAATATATATTAAATAACTATTTTGATATATCTAATATATATCCTTCGTGAAAATTTCAAGTGAATTGATTAAATACTTCGTAAGTTAGGATGAAATAAACAAACTATCTTCTAAATTGCAACGGCTAAAAGTTAAGGGTCACTTAGAAAAACAATGTAAAATGGCACAAGGATAAAAAAGAAACCCTTAATAATTATATTTTGTGAACATCCCTTTACTAGCAAGGGCCTCTCGACATTTGTTACAACAAGACTAAATTAACTTCTTGCAAAATGATGGGGCAATATTGTTCCATTGGTTTTTCAATAATTCGCAGAGTTCATCTTGGTTCTTTGGATCTCTCCTTAGCTCCCCATCTCCAAAAAATCTTCCAAACGTTTTCTATAGGGTTGAGATCGGGACTTTAAGGTGGCCAGTCCATGAGATCAACCTCTTTATCCCTCAGGAAAAAATCTTTGACTCTCGTTGCAGTGTGGCAGGCAGCGTTGTCCTGCACGAAGATAGGAGGTTGAACTGGTGAGGATCGGAGATGTGGAAGGGCATTTCCCTCTAAGAATCTGCTTGTAGATTTCAACATTGACAGTCTCTTGTAGCCAAATAAGTGGACCAAGACCAGCAGCAGAGCTCACTTCCTATACCATTACCACTGCCTTGCCCATATTTCACTGTCTTCTTCACACATGCACGAGATAACCTTTCGCTACATCTTCGTCGGGCGTACATCTCTCCATCGGAACCAATCACATTCAAATTCAATTCATCACTAAAATCAACCTGCGTCCACTGTTCTGTCCAAGCGACATATCCGTGAGTGTAACTAAGACAGGGTCTTTGATTCTTCTTGGAGATCAGAGGTTTCTTTGCCAGTGCCAGAGCCAGCAACCCAGAACCTCGTAACATCCGGGAAACTGTTTTGTGCCATACCTTGACATCGAAGGTGGAGCTAAACTCGCGGAATATCTCAGCAGCACTCTTAAACCTATCCTTCAGTGACATTCTAACCCTAATACGATCCTGTCTTGGTAACGTTTTACGAGGTCTACCGGTTTTGGGTTTAGGATCTGTCGATCCTGATGACTTAGAACGAGCTACAATTCGTTGCACAACACTTCTAGATCTTCCTACAGTAGTTGCTATCACAGAATTTGACTTGCCTTCTTTGTGAAATCACACAATCCTTTGTTTATCATCACAAGACACCGGTTGTCTCTCACAAGCCGCCATGTTGACAGTTGAATGCTCAAATAAAGTATGATCATAAGAAGTAACTGCTAGCCCATCAACAGTCTCTTAAACACAAATACCTTGGTTGGTAGTTCATTTTTTTCTAATTGACCCTTAAGTTGCAAGATAGTTTGTCTATTTCTTCATAACTTACGAAATATTTAATCCATTCATTTGAAATTTTACGAAAGATAGATATTAGATATATCTAAATAGGTGTATAATATATAGCCTCAAAGTTTTGCTAAACATTTATAATAAATATTTAAATATGTACACTTGTTCTTACAGACTTTTATATTATGCCGCTAGTGTATATATACAATATATATATAATACTTGAAGTTCTTGGCAATCTCAAAAGTAACTAACTACAATGATCAATGGCTAAACCTCATCATCTACTTTTAAGCCAAGGGTTGTCACGTCATATAAACTGCCCTCTCTACATAGCCATGTAGATTTTTCCTGTAACAATTTGAGTAATGTGGGTGGAGAAGAAAGCCTAAAATTCAATTAGATGTTGAGACAAAAAGAAAAAGATATTAAGCTTGCAGGAATTTATTAATAATGAGAGAATGTATAGCGCTAATAGTCAGAACTGAAAGAAAAGACTTATTCAAAGACTTGTTCGTCAATGAATTTTTAAATGAATTACATGGCATTTACATATGCATTGTTCTGTAAATTCGTTTATTTTATTTAAATCTATATGTATGCGTTTTGTTCATTTCTGCCATTGGTTAGTTTATTAATATATTTTAAAGTATATAGACACATAATTGATACATTTTTATGAACAATATAACTATTATTACCATTTAATGCATGATAAATTCGAATAAATATGAAAATAGATAATGGAAATAACTTTTCAACAAAATAAAGGCAAAAATTTTAATAAATCCAATTTACATTTTGTTAAGTGTAATCTTTTCCCATAGAATGGATAAGCACGCACAAAATCTATAGGATAGGGAGGTACTTTCAGACGAATGAAGGAGTGAGAAAATACGAGAAATTGTGGCTTCGTCTAGAGAGAAACCTACGGTCGAAGCCTGTTAACGATAATTCAAGGCGGTCTCGTCTAGAGAGAAACCTACGGTCGAAGACTGTTCAAGATAATTCAAGGCGGTCTCGTCTAGAGAGAAACCTACGACCGAAGACTGTTAACGCTAATTCAAAGCCGTCTCGTCTAGAGAGAAATCTACGGTCGAAGACTATTAACTATAATTCAAGGCGGTCTCGTCTAGAGAGAAACCTACGGTCGAAGAGTGTTAACGCTAATTCAAAGCCGTCTCGTCTAGAGAGAAACGTACGGTTGAAGACTATTAACTATAATTCAAGGCGGTCTCGTCTAGAGAGAAACCTACCACCGAAGACTGTTAACGCTAATTCAAAGCCGTTTCGTCTAGAGAGAAACCTATGGTCGAAGACTGTTAACGCTAATTCAAGGCCGTCTCGTCTAGAGAGAAACCTACGGTCGAAGAGTGTTAATGATAATTCAAGGCAGTCTCGTCTAGAGAGAAACCTACGGCCGAAGACTGTTAACGATAATTCAAGGCGGTCTCGTCTAGAGAGAAACCTACGGTCGAAGAGTGTTAACGATAATTCAAGGCGGTCTCGTCTAGAGAGAAACCTACGGCTGAAGACTGTTAACGATAATTCAAGGTGGTCTCGTCTAAAGAGAAACCTACTGCCGAAGCCTGTTAACGATAATTCAAGGCGGTCTCGTCTAGAGAGAAACCTACGACCGAAGACTGTTAACGCTAATTCAAAGCCGTCTCGTCTAGAGAGAAACCTACGGTCGAAGACTGTTAACGATAATTCAAGGTGGTCTCGTCTAGAGAGAAACCTACGGTCAAAGAGTGTTAACAATAATTCAAGGCGGTCTCGTCTAGAGAGAAACCTACGGCCGAAGACTGTTAACGCTAATTCAAGGTGGTCTCGTCTAGAGAGAAACCTATGGTCAAAGACTGTTAACGATAATTCAAGGTGGTCACGTCTAGAGAGAAACCTACGTTTAAAGACTGTTAACGATAATTCAAGGCGGTCTCGTCTAGAGAGAAGCCTACGGCCGAAGACTGTTAACGATAATTCAAGGCAGTCTCGTCTAGAGAGAAACCTACGACCGAAGACTATTAACTATAATTCAAGGCGGTCTCGTCTAGAGAGAAACCTACGGCTGAAGACTGTTAACGATAATTCAAGGCGGTCTCGCCTAGAGAGAAACCTACGGTCAAAGACTGTTAACGATAATTCAAGGCGGTCTCATCTAGAGAGAAATCAACGGCCGAAGACTGTTAACGATAATTCAAGGCGGTCTCGTCTAAGGAGAAACCTACGGCCGAAGACTGTTAACGATAATTCAAGGCGGTCTCGAAGCAATTCCATGTTATCGTATTCCATTATTATCCGATCGTACGGTGTTTCTGCGCAACCATTGTCGTTGATTCTGGGTGAGGTGTTGGTTATAGTCATTTTTTTTTGTGGGAATGGTCATTAAATCGTCTAGCATATGTTTTCATATTCTTATTACTGAAGAGGTTTGTTTTTGCGTTCAGTATTTCTTTCTAAGGTTGTATTTCCAGAGATTTATAAAACCTGGACCAACCAAGGGGATTTGGGCGATAGTGGCTAGAATTTAATCTTATGTCCTATTCTATGGTGAGTTTAGTGTGATTTGCTGTAAATATTTGTAGTATTTTTAACTTGTAACTTTAGATCATTTATTAGTGAGAACCACCTGCAATATCTCACAGCGAGATAATTTAAAAATTTATTAGGATTTGCTAATATGTTTTAGCGTGACGCTTCTTCAAGTTTTTCACCCGTTGCTTTGTCAGCTGTCGCTTTTTCACTTGTGATTTAGTTTTTCAGCTGTCGCTTTTTCACTTTTGAAAAAAGTGAAAGATTAAACAGTTGAATTCATCTTTCATCGGGGTTGAATTCATTTTTCATTACATATGACTTAGTCATTGCCCACTAAATTTCTCCACAAATTTAGGTTGTACTAATTTCTTTCTTTTTTTTAAATGATTGGTCGAGAGAAAGTTGGTCACTGGTTTTATGAAATAATTTCTGATGGTCTTTCCTTTTATCTCAACAGACCTTCCTATCCATCCTTTGTATTAACTATTTTGATTCATAATATTCACGTTTTATTTGCCCTCGAACAGTTTCCTTTTCTACTTACCGACATTACCACCATATAGAATCTTGGCCTCAATTTCTATAGCATTCTGCCATTGAAGTGATTTACTTTTACAGTTTCCTCCTTTTCTAGGTACTCAGAATATCTGTTATCAGAGAAAAGGTTCAGAATATCTGTTGACAGACAAAAAGATCAGAATATCTATTGTCCGAGAATAGGTTCAGAATATGTTTTGTCAGAAAAAAGGTTCAGAATATCTGTTTACAGACAAAAGGTTTAGAATATCTGTTGACAGACAAAAGGTTCAGAATATCTGTTATCAGAGAAAAGGTTCGGAATATGTGTTGTCAGAGAAAAGGTTCAGAATATCGGTTGTCCGAGAATAGGTTCAGAATATGTGTTGTCAGAGAAAAGGTTCAGAATATCTGTTGTCAGACAAAAGGTTCAGAATATTTGTTATGAGAGAAAAGGTTCAGAAGATCTCTTGTCAGACAAAAGGTTCAGATTAGCTGTTGTCCAGGAATAGGTTCAGAATATCTGTTGTCAGACAAAAGGTTCAGAATATCTGTTGTCAGAGAGAAGGTTCAGAATATCTGTTGTCAGAGAGAAGGTTCAGAATATCTGTTGTCAGAAAAAAGCTTCGGAATATGTGTTGTCAGACAAAAGGTTCAGAATATCTGTTGTCAGTCAAAATGTTCAGAATATCTGTTGTCAGAGAAAAGGTTCAGAATATCTGTTGTCAGACAAAAGGTTCAAAATATCTGTTGTCAGAGAAAAGGTTTAGAATATTTGTTGTCAGAGAAAAGCTTCAGAATATGTGTTGTCAGACAAAAGGTTCAGAATATGTGTTGTCCGAGAATAGGCTCAGAATATGTGCTGTCAGAGAAAAGGTTCAGAATATCTGTTGTCAGAGAAAAGGTTCAGAATATCAGTTATCAGAGAAAAGGTTCAGAATATCTGTTGTCAGAACAAAGGTTCAGAATATCTGTTGTCCGAGAATAGGTTTAGAATATGTGTTGTTAGAGAAAAGGTTCAGAATATCTGTTGTCCGACACAAGGTTCAGAATATCTGTTGTCCGAGAATAGGTTCAGAATATGTGTTGTCAGAGAAAAGGTTCAGAATATCTGTTGTCAGACAAAAGCTTCAGAATATGTGTTGTCAGACAAAAGGTTCAGAATATCTGTTGTCAGACAAAAGGTTCAGAATATCTGTTGTATTAGAAAAGGTTCAGAATATCTGTTGTATTAGAAAAGGTTCAGAATATCTTTTGTCAGAGAAAAGCTTCAGAATATGTGTTGTCAGACATAAGGTTCAGAATATGTGTTGTTCGAGAATGGGTTCAGAATATATGTTGTTCGAGAATAGGTTCAGAATATCTGTTGGCAGAGAAAAGGTTCAGAATATGTGTTGTTAGAGAAAAGGTTCAGAATATCTGTTGTCAGACACAAGGTTCAGAATATCTGTTGTCAGAGAAAAGGTTTAGAATATTTGTTGTCAGAGAAAAGCTTCAGAATATGTGTTGTCAGACAAAAGGTTCAGAATATGTGTTGTCCGAGAATAGGCTCAGAATATGTGCTGTCAGAGAAAAGGTTCAGAATATCTGTTGTCAGAGAAAAGGTTCAGAATATCTGTTATCAGAGAAAAGGTTCAGAATATCTGTTGTCAGAACAAAGGTTCAGAATATCTGTTGTCCGAGAATAGGTTTAGAATATGTGTTGTTAGAGAAAAGGTTCAGAATATCTGTTGTCAGAGAAAAGGTTCAGAATATCTATTTCCTGAGAATAGGTTGAGAATATGTGTTGTCAGAGAAAAGGTTCAGAATATCTGTTGTCAGACAAAAGCTTCAGAATATGTGTTGTCAGACAAAAGGTTCAGAATATCTGTTGTCAGACAAAAGGTTCTGAATATCTGTTGTATTAGAAAAGGTTCAGAATATCTTTTGTCAGAGAAAAGCTTCAGAATATGTGTTGTCAGACATAAGGTTCAGAATATGTGTTGTTCGAGAATGGGTTCAGAATAAGTGTTGTCCGAGAATAGCTTCAGAATATGTGTTGTCAGAGAAAAGTTTCAGAATATATGTTGTCAGACAAAAGGGTTAGAATATCTGTTGGCAGAGAAAAGGTTCAGAATATCTTTTGTCAGAGAAAAGCTTCAGAATATGTGTTGTCAGACAAAAGGTTTAGAATATGTGTTTTCCGAGAATAGGTTCAGAATATGTGTTGTCAGAGAGAAGGTTCAGAATATCTGTTGTCAGACAAAAGGTTCAGAATATCTGTTATCAGAGCAAAGGTTCAGAATATCTGTTGTCACACAAAAGGTTCAGAATATATGTTGTCCAAGAATATGTTTAGAATATGTGTTGTCAGAGAAAAGGTTCAGAATATCTGTTGTCAGACAAAAGGTTCAGAATAACTGTTGTCAGAGAAAAGATTCTGAATATCAGTTGTCAGACAAAAGGTTCAGAATATGTGTTGCCCGAGAATAGGTTCAAAATATCTGTTGTCAGAGAAAAGGTTCAAATATCTGTTGTCAGAGAAAAGGTTCAGAATATCTGTTTTCAAAGAAAAGGTTCAGAATATCTGTTGCCCGAGAATAGGTTCAGGATATGTGGTGTCAGAGAAAAGGTTCAGAATATCTGTTGTCAGACAAAAGGTTCAGAATATCTGTTGTCAGAGAAAAGGTTTAGAATATTTGTTGTCAGAGAAAAGGTTCAGAATATATTTTGTCAGAGAAAAGCTTTAGAATATGTGTTGTCAGACAAAAGCTTCAGAATATCTGTTGCCTGAGAATAGGTTTAGAATATGTGTTCCCCGAGAAAAGGTTCAGAATATCTGTTGTCAGACAAAAGGTTTAGAATATCTGTTATCAGAGAAAAGGTTCAGAATATCTGTTGTCAGACAAAAGGTTCAGAATATCTGTTGTCCGAGAATAGGTTCAGAATATGTGTTGTTAGAGAAAAGGTTCAGAATATCTGTTGTCAGACAAAAGGTTCAGAATATCTGTTGTCCGAGAATAGGTTCAGAATATGTGTTGTCAGAGGAAAGGTTCAGAATATCTGTTGTCAGACAAAAGCTTTAGAATATGTGTTGTCAGACAAAAGTTTCAGAATATCTGTTGTCAGACAAAAGGTTCAGTATATCTGTTGTCAGAGAAAAGGTTCAGAATATTTGTTGTTCGAGAATGGGTTAAAAATATGTGTTGTCCGAGAATAGGTTCATAATATGTGTTGTCAGATAAAAGGTTCAGAATATCTGTTGTAAGACAAAAGGGTCAGAATATCTGTTGGCAGAGAAAAGGTTCAGAATATCTTTTGTCAGAGAAAAGCTTCAGAATATGTGTTGTCAGACAAAAGTTTTAGAATATGTGTTTTCCGAGAATAGGTTCAGAATATGTGTTGTCAGAGGGAAGGTTTAGAATATCTGTTGTCAGACAAAAGGTTCAGAATATCTGTTATCAGAGCAAAGGTTCAGAATATCTGTTATCAGAGAAAAGGTTCAGAATATGTATTGTCAGACAAAAGGTTCAGATTAGCTGTTGTCCGAGAATAGGTTCAGAATATGTGAGGCAGAGAAAAGGTTCAGAATATATGTTGTCAGACAAAAGGTTTAAAATATCTGTTATCAGAAAAAAGGTTCAGAATATCTGTTGTCAGACAAAATGGTCAGAATATCTGTTGGCAGAGAAAAGGTTCAGAATATCTGTTGTCAGACAAAAGCTTCAGAATATGTGTTGTCAGACAAAAGCTTCAGAATATCTAGTGTCAGAGAAAAGGATCAGAATATCTGTTGTCAGAGAAAAGGTTCAGAATAACTGTTGTCAGAGAAAGGTTCAGAATATCTGTTGTCAGAGAAAAGGTTCAGAATATCTGTTGTCAGAGAAAAGGTTCAGAATATGTGTTAGACAAAAGGTTTAGAATATCTGTTGTCAGAGAAAAGGTTCAGAATGTATGTTGTCATAGAAAAATTTAAGAATATCTGTTGTCAGAGAAAAGGTTCAGAATATGTGTTGTCAGAGAAAAACCTATCCCCTTTGGAATCATTTGGTTTTCTCATTAAGTCTGATGTTACCGACATCCAAGACTCAAGATTTAAGTCACACCGGAAAACCCTCAGGTTTTCGTGGTTGTTCTCATCCGTAATTATTCGTACGTGGTAGATCTCGAATTTCCCTCTTGATAAGAAGGTATAAATTTAAAATACATTACTCCAACGTGATTTAGTAATATTTTAATTCTCATAGCAAGAAGACAAGATTTGAATAACATTATTCGCTCATGAACGATAATGTGGAAGACGAAAGTGAGAACTTCACTGCATCGGACACTGTGCTAGGCGAATATATTGCATTCAGAATGAGGAGTGTAATACTAAAACCCTATTCTATTAAGTAGAAGCTTAGCCCATCTAGTAATGATGATGAGAATAATAAGTTTATTGGAAGAGAATATAAATAAATTCAAATAGGCAGATGGAGTCTATAATAAAATTGTAAAGCATAGCAACACAGCATAGTCACACATCTTGATAGTCAACAATATAATATATTATGGTGTCTTAAGTGGAAAAGGGGAAAAAGTGGATAGGTAGCATCCACATCCACAATCCGAGCTTTGTGCTTTTATCATGAATCATATTTAATTTGTTAAGCACTGAAATGCAAATTGTATCCAAAGGCAAAATAAAATCACTCCTTATAGTGGCAAGATTCCAAGACGATAGATGGACAGAAAAATTACTAATTAATTCCACTTGATAAAATAGGAGCGAAATTAAGATAAAAATGGATATATATATATATATATATATATATATATATATATATATATATATATATATATATATATATATATATATATATATATTGTCGTATGGTGATCACACACCTAACACTAGAATATAATGTCGTAGAGTCGAACGTCGATGCTAGCCGAGGATTGACTCTGCGGTGACGCGGGAAGGGAGCAGTCCAAATATTGGAATATGGATCCCAGTGCGAGGGTTAAATAATCAAAATTGAGTGCGGTTGGCCTAAATAATCAATTGCTAGAAGTTCTGTGTTTATAGAAACTGATTGTGGGAAAATAACTTTACTATATACAAAGAAAATTTTATTAGTAAAAGTAAATAAATGACAATAAATAAGATGAGACCAGGGGTACCAAACGGGAGGGGGGGGGGGTGAAGATACAAATGACTCGACGTGGACGAGAGTCCCATAGACGATGCACGGTGATTGCTTCCAGGGAAAGGGGTAGAGTGCAAATGACAGGGAGACACGTAAAGCCTAATTGACTGGAGGCTTTGGATACGACGACTACCTGGTGCGCTGCAAAGTTCCACTTCAAAATTCCTTCTTCCTTAACCCCATTGAGAAATGAACGTGGTAGTACTCAAGACGAGAACAAAGCCGATACCCGAGTGATAGATGCCAGTCCGTGTATATCGTCTGTCGGGCGGGAACTCTGGCCTTAGGTACGAGCGAGGCCGGGTAGAGAGGTGACGCGTCACGTTCGTAGCTGGAAGCCGTTGGGAGGCAGGGCAGAGCGTACGAGACTGTACGTGGCTGCAAACCAAGACAAGGCTGCATGGTACTAATTTCTCAAAGCTTTTCCTGAAGTATTTATACTGCCTTGGCGGAAGCGGTTCGACGGAGGCCCCACAAAGGGGGACAGGGATCTTATTAGACTTGGTGCGCCAGGGTGGGGGAGGAATATTCTCGGCGTGCATCACAGCCTTGCGCGAAAGTCTCTGACGCCGTAGGTCTGGCGCTGATCAAAAGATGATATAGGAAAGAAATGGAACCAAAACGGATCACGCAGTCACGCGAAGTTCTCGCTGCTCCCTTGGGGTTGTCTGGCCGTACAGGTGCATCTTTTTCAGGCGCCACGGGTAGACGTTGGGCTCTAGAGAGGGGAGTAACCTCTCTCTGATATATATATATATATATATAAATATATATATATATATATATATATATATATATATATATATATATATATATATATATATATATATATATATATATATATATATATAATCCACTAGCTCTTCGCGGGTTCTTTCGGGAAATTGGTGTATCTACCTACTGCTCTAGCGAAGTTCTTGTACTCTCAGTGGCCTCGTACTAGTTAATATTTTAACTATTTATTTTAGCCCCCCTTCACCCTTAGTACTCGTATATTCAAAAAAGACAGAATAAAATATCTAGTGACGGTGATTGATGACTAATCGATGCAATGTTCAATGAGATAATAAGCGGCGATTGAAATTAAGGGTAAGAGGGAGGTGACTTCGATGTAATAAGGATAAGAAAGAAAAGAAGAGGACAAAACCGGAGTGAAGAGTGATTTAACAAGGGTAACACGGATCTTTCATCATTACCTAATGATCATAAGTTTGAATGAAGATCCATTTTCTGAGAAGGTTAGTTGAAACCACCCATAAACTGATGAAGGTAAAATGTAGTAATCAACTGATGTATGTATGAAAAAGAAGAGAACAAAGAACGAATATACAAGAGTTGGGGATCGAGAAAGATAAAAACAACTCAAGTAAACCCAACCCCGAAAGTCCAAAGATCCGGATAAGCGTCCTCTTCACCTACGGGTACAGCATAAAATACCGGTGGAAAATCATTTGATTTATCAATCCACTCCAATGGACGGGTTTATTTAGGTCCTGAGAGGCTGGAGAGGGATAAAAAAGGATTATTTATTAGGTCTACTCTGCTATTTCACTTTATTTAGTTCCATGGCGCGTCCTTCCGTATAATATATTGGATCCCTCTGAAGAAATATAAAGGAATAGTTATATATTTATGAAACGTTAGCAAAGTCTTTGTTTCTCGAAATTTCTCGTCTAATATTGATCAATTTAGTCCTAGTTAGAAACGGAGAGAAAAAGAGAGAGATGTGAAAAGGGGAGAGAGAGATGGAGAAGGAAAGTAAAGCCCTCTGTTAGAGTACACTGAAATAGGGTTAGAGGTAATAGAGCCTACCTTATAATGGTTTTTAGTTTGTAAATTTAAATCAAAAGTGTAGAATGATGCCTATTTTTCAGACATATACACTATTTACGATTGGAAAAATTGACTATCGTGGTGTACGTACCTGACTCAGGTGGAATAGTTGAAGTGAAATCCTCAGCTTCTCTAATCTACGCGAGAAGAAGAAAAAGGAAGAGATACCAAATGTCATTTTAAATATACAAGGTTAACAAAGCTAAGTCGCGTGTTGTCAATTATTCTAATTTATGACCATACGACCTTCAAACCTTTAATAATTCCATGACTAACCATGGGAGGACCTTGGCAATTATATCATTCTAAAGGGAATGTAAAACATAAGGGTTTCAAATTTCGTTAGAATCAACCGAATAGTTACGATGTTATTGGCAAAAAGACAATTAAAAAGTAAAATCGTTACCGTCCGACTGACCGACGTCGTAGTAACCTATGTGCAACCGACAAATAATAGCAAGAAAATATATTTAGGTATATTTATCTCCCGTTTACTCAACGGGCCTCATTGAAATGCATGTGTATGTGTAGGGAGAGGAGATTTAGTCGTCAAAATAAAAGTATACAAACGGTGCAAGAGTAGGTATCATCATCAGCATCATCACTAACTCTATAATTTAAGAACGGGATTTTTTAGAGTATTTGAATAATAATTTCATCTTAGTTTGGTTATGACTTATGTATATTTTAAATTTTTATCAAGGTAATTTCGAAGTATTTCTTTAGAGTTTGAAAAAACAAAATAGTTTAGTTCAGAAAAAATAAATAGGATTATCAAATGTTTTAAAAGGAAATGAATTTTAAATGGCGAAATTTATAAAATTTATTAAAATTTAAGTAAAGCTACTTTTTTATTTTATCTATAACTATATTTTAGCAACGTGATTTTTTGAAAGGGGGGAAGTAGTTTCGAGTTCCTTTTTTAAAATTATTATAATTGGCGAAGTTCAGAAAATTTCTAAAAATTTAACCATGGATGCTTTTTTTTTAGATTTAAAATTTTAATCTTAGCGGCGAAGCGCAAGCTCCTCACGTAGGGGTGAGTGGCGAAGCCATTGCCTGATAGTTATATAAAAGAAAACAAATACAATATTCACTGTATTTATTATACAAAAAATGAATATTTAATATACATAAAACCAGGCAATGGCTTCGTCACTCCCCCTTATGTGAGGAGCTTGCGCTTCGCTGCTAAGATTAAAATTTTAAATCTAAAAAAAAGCAGCCATGGTTAAATTTTTATAGAAGATATATAAAAATAAATTTTTCTGAACTTCACCGTTTGTAATTTTGGGTTTTTAAAAAAAAAATTAACAAAATTTCCATACTTATATTTATTTCTGAACTTCACCATTTTGTTTTTGGATATTATTAAAGAATTATTAGAAATAACTTTAATAAAAAACATAAGTCATAACCAAACTAAGATGAAATTATTATTCAAATACTCCGAAAAATCCCGTTCTTAAATTATAGAGTTAGTGATGATGATTAGTTATCTTGAGTTTTTTTATATTTTTAGTGTCATTAATCAAATTCTATCATAACTGATAATGTATTTACTTTATTCATAAATGTATACCTACTTTTGCACCTGCTGTATATTCAGCTCTACCTAGGATTTGAACCCAACAAATAGACAACGTAGTGTGTCTATCAAAGATATCAACGGGCTTGTACTTTTTTCAACTTGTTTGTTACATGCTTAATTTGGTCTTCCAATTCTTAACCAATCCTAATTTTGTCTCACCTCAATTCCCTTATCCGTTCTCCCATTTCCTGAACATCCACCAATTTCTCCACTGTAAACATGTATTTTATGGGAAGACCGATCTTCCTCTTACCTTTCTCACCCTGAGCGTTCGAAGAGCAAAACAAAATACCTTCATGTGTGTGCACTCTTTCTGTGACCGTAGGACTTTGTTGATGGGTGCGAGCTACGAAGTGTGTAAGTTTGCCTCGGTGTTGAGAACGACTCGAGTCGGGCACGATGCATTTGATTTATCACTCCAATGGACGGGTTTATTTAGGTCCTGAGAGGCTGGAGAGGGGGGAAAAAGGATTATTTATTAGGTCTACTCTGCTATTTCACTTTATTTAGTTCCATGGCGCGTCCTTCCGTATAATATATTGGATCCCTCTGAAGAAATATAAAGGAATAGTTATATATTTATGAAACGTTAGCAAAGTCTTTGTTTCTCGAAATTTCTCGTCTAATATTGATCAATTTAGTCCTAGTTAGAAACGGAGAGAAAAAGAGAGAGATGGGAAAAGGGGAGAGAGAGATGGAGAAGGAGAGTAAGAGGGATAGGGAGATTGAAAAGGGGGGAAGGGGGGTAGAAGAGAACGACGGGGAATGGGAGAGGGGAATGGAGGGAGACAGGGAAAGAAAAAAAATGAGATTGAGAGAGAGTTAACAGATATTAAGAGAGATTTAGAGATTGAGAAATATTTAGAGATATTGAAAAAGATAAAAGAGATTTAGAAACAGTGAGCCAGATTGAGATAGAGATAACAAGTGATTAAGATAGATTTAGAGATATAGAGCCACATTGAGAAAAAGATAAAAAGTGATTGAGATATTTAAAGATCGATAGCCAGATTGGGAGAGATTATATATATATATATATATATATATATATATATATATATATATATATATATATATATAGAGAGAGAGAGAGAGAGAGAGAGAGAGAGAGAGAGAGAATGAAAGAGGTAGGACAACATAATGAAAACACCATTTTAAATAAATAAAAACAACTGATTTACTATTAATCCTTTCCTCTTTTGATATCAAATAACTGCTTCAATATATCGATAAATGGAGACATACAGGTTTTGGACAGTGACTCTATGGATATTTTGCTCCATTCCCGAAACAGGGCAAGTTTCAGCTCTTTCGGAGATGATGCCAGAGAAAAGCGGTTCCATAATTGTTCCCCACAAACACTCCAGAGATGATCTATTATTTACAGATGTTTTATGTTAATAAAACAAAATATCAGTGGGTTAAGAAGTAAATATATGGGTTACCTAGTTTGTTTGTTTGAGTGGGGAGGGGGGGACAGGGTAATGGAATTCCTTTTACTTGGAGTTGTTCTCGTTGTATGTAGTTGTGGTTACCCTTGTAGTTGTCCTCGATTTTTATAAGAATGCCTATGTTTGCACTTATGGCTAACCCCAGGAGTTACAGTTTAGGATGTTTGCTATTACACGTTTCATCTTCTTTCACACCCTTTTCAGCTCGCTCGGTGACATGCTTTGTTAGTTCTCCCAACCTAAATACTCCTTGGTTTGATAACTTATGTTGTATGCTCTTTTATGTGGCTTAACACACCCTCCCCCACCTGACTGACGGAAAGTGTTTATATAGGATCTTTCAATAAGGTCGCGCGATTTTTAAATGTAAATAAAACAAGTTGTGTGTGATATATGCACTCAATATATTTTAAATTTGAAAGTACATTTTATGGCATTAGGTGTAGAGTATGACGTTGTTCAAATGTCCGCCGCGGCTTTGTTGGTGGAACGTATTCGGGAGGCCCAATTTTCGATGACTTTGTCGCATAAATCTGGCTGAATTTGCTGGATGGTGTTTGTTATGTTGACTTTGAGGACATCAACTGTTTGCGGATTATTCGCATAGACCTTCGATTTAAATAACCCCAAAGAAAGTAGTCTAATGGCGTTAAATCGCATGATCTCGATGGCCAGTTGACGTCGCCGCCGCGCGAGATGACCCTACCATGAAATCGCTGGTGCAAAATGTCTATCGTAGCGTGCGCAGTCTGGCACGTAGCTCCGTCCTGTTGGAACCACAGGTTGTTAGTATCCATATCAGGCATATAATCCAGTTGAGGCCACAAGAAGTTGCTTATCATCGATCTGTAAGTCTCGCCGTTGACGGTTATGGCAATCCCATCTTCGTTCTCAAATAAATACGGACCGATGATTCCGTTAGACGAAAATCCGCACCAAACAGTGACTTTGCTGTGATGCAATTGGTGCTGGTGTATCTCATGTGGATTGTTTTCGTCCCAAATTCGACAATTTTGCTTGTTCACAAATTCATTCATCCAAAAATGGGCCTCGTCGCTAAATATGATAGAAATCACGTAATGCACGGAACATTTGTCGAACGGAGCACTGATTTTGATAATAACATTTGATGATTTGCACACTCTGTTTAACGCTATAACCTTCCATCGTGACTTGCAAAGTACTACTGAACAGTTCAGAGTGAGGTTGCCAGATGTCGCCTTAAAACCATGGCCACTATCGCTTGACAAAGCTTGAGCGCCCTTGTTGAAAGACATTTTATTAAACCCAGCTATTTTCGATCGAGATTCTGTCAAATCTTTCTTTCAATACTTTTCCTATTCACCTTCACCCCAGGAATTAAAAGCATTTAAACATGGCCCCACAATTTCCATACAAGGTCTTCTATCAACTCCTGCTCATACTTTAAGGTCCACCTCGACGGAGTGCCAGAACAGATCGATCTTAGAAATACAAGAACAAATACTTCAGGGTGGAGGTTTAAGTACAGGCCACTGCTGTAATCTTTTTAATTATTTTCTCAATGAAAATTTTAATAGCTTCAGTGGTATAGTAAATGTTTGATATTCATTCGAAGGGTAATATAAAAATTCAAGTGATAGTGTTTTTATCTTATCAACTTTACAAAATTTAGCAGAAAATAAAGGAAGTTCTGCTAACCAAAAAAATTGTGTGCTCTCAATTATTCTGATTTATGATCTTACAACCTTCAAAATTTTCCATTATTCCAGGACTAACCTTCGGAGGACATTGGCGATTCTCTCATTGGAAAAAGAATGTTAAACAACACAGGGGTTTCAAATTTCGTTAGAACCTAGCCGAAAATAGAATAGCCTGGCTGTGCCGGGCCTAATCTAGCATAGCTTAGTATAATCTAGCTAGCCTAGTATAATCTAGCCTAGTATAGCTTTGCCTAGCGTAGCATTTACTAGTGTAGCCTAAATTACTATAGACTAGACTAGCCTAACCAGGTATGGCTTATCATTGTTTGCTAGAACCTAGCCTAGTGTCGCCTAGAGAAGCCTATCCTAGTATAAACAAGCTAGAATAGGCTACTATATTCTAGCCAATATATTCTTGCATACGATAGCCTAGCCTAGCCTAGCCTAGCATACTATAGGCTAGCTTGTTATAGCCTATCCTAGCAAAACCACACCTAACAAAATAGAGCCAAGCATATCATATTATAGCCTAGCCTAGTATATCCTAGACTAGTATAAAATACCATACCCTATACTAGAATAACCTTGCATAGTTTAGCGTATTATAGCCCTGGTTAGCTAGCCTATCATAGCCTAACATAGTATTACATAGCATAGCATAGCAGCCTATTGTACGTTAGCTTACTCTAGCTTAGCATAGTATAGCCCTGTCTAGCCTAGTATAGCTTAGCATAGCTTAGCCTAGCCTAGCCTAGCATAGTATAACCTAGCCTAGCATTAACTAATGAAAAACAAAATGTTGAAGCTCATAAATAAATATAAGTATCGAAATTTTGTGATTTTTTTAAAACCCAAAGAATTACAAATGAAGTTGAGAAAATTTAACCATGGTTGCTTTTTTTTAGATTTTAAATTTTAATCTTAGTAACGAAGCACAAGTTTCCCCCTTTCAGGGAGAAGTGACGAAGCCATTGCCTGGTCTCTATAAACGGTATTTATAGAAATATTTTACATTTGGGTGTTAATTCTCTCCCTTTACAATCGACTCCCCTGGAGTGTATTTATATTTGTTGTAAATAAAATCCGGTGTTTTGCTTTCTTCAATAAGTTAAAAAGAATTTTTGCCCGCGAAAAATCCTATGACGTCATAGAAGGCTTTTTTTTCCCTCTGTTTTTACCTCGTAAATGCCGTAAAAGAAATGAGGTCGATGCTAATTGAAAGTCTCTTTTACTTTAGTTAATAGCGCTCGAATCTTTTAAACATGAACTGTTGCCACGAGTAACGCTCGTTCATGGATTTAGCGGGTATTTCGACCCCTTTTTCCCGCCCTTATTTTGTAAGTTTATTTTCAGTAGATTTCGCGGGAAAATCTTGACAACTGGATTAAGTTGAGGACACGAGGGATTATTTTCACTTGGGTGAATATGAAGGAATAATAGGATAAGAATGGCGGCTGGGTGATAAGGATGGTGTTTCACTGTACTGT
Source organism: Ceratothoa steindachneri (assembly GCA_963969495.1). Classification (NCBI taxonomy): domain Eukaryota; kingdom Metazoa; phylum Arthropoda; class Malacostraca; order Isopoda; family Cymothoidae; genus Ceratothoa; species Ceratothoa steindachneri. The sequence goes on from OZ018327.1 coordinate 18,773,798, forward strand.
TTCACTACCATTCTATATGGAGATTTATCTTTCGTTCCGCTCATGAAAAAGCCCTGCTGGCGACTCGTGTTTTGAATCAATGGGAGAAGAATTTATTTTAATAAATTTTAAAGTTCACATCTGGTAGTCATCTGGTGCTCCCCAAAGTAAATTAAAATATTAATAAAAGAATAACAACAAAAGAGAAGAGAAAATACAGAAAGCCCGCTTCCCCTAGGCACCGAAACGTACAATCAACACTAAAAAAATATAATAGTAGACCTGACTCCTCCAAGAAATTTTATACACCACAACTTTGGCATTCAAGAGCACACCTTAACAATCAGATACGATAGATGATAGCAACCATCGTCGTTAGGGTGTAGGAACTGGATCGCGCACAGAACTTCTCCAGAATAACAGAATTCAAGCAATTTGTCGCGTACGGTCTGGGAGACCAAACAGTATTCACAAAAAGGTTCGGGGAGCACTCCATCCGATGTCATTGAATTACGCCAATGCATCCGATATAGAGGCGGAAGATAAAGGCTTGGTAACTCTGAAGCAGTTTGGAACAGGTCCACTAGGGGTGGGTCATTCAACCTTCACAGCATCCGTTCTCCTATTTGTTTTACCATACAACACATATGGCTGTCTTTATCCATGTCATGTATTTGGTGTGAGAACTATCGAGACCTTTTGTCCGATAGCTCAGTCTATACAGAGTGCCTGAACACCATATTATCGTGCTCGTTCCCATTAACCCATACATTTCCATGGGCACAGGAGAAAACATTCTCGACACCACTTCATTGTCCAAAAGCCATTGCATCACGGATACTTGAAATGAAGAGATGTATAGATTTTAATGGTTGGATAGCAGTTCACGCGCTCTGTGAGTCGTTATGGATTACAAAACGGTCCCAAGTCGAGAATGGCTTCTTTCCAACACCCATCTGGTGTCTGCTACCAATGAGAAAAGTCCTAGCTACCACGTAATATCCGGTACTGTGTGGTTTATTTCAGCTCAGCGTTGAAGAAAGACGCAACTCCCAGAAGTGTCCCCTGTGATTCAAACAAGAAGGAGGTAACATGGAAGGCAATTACCCCTTTGGATTGGGATCCATCTGTGAACACCTGAACTGTTTCATTGTTGCACGATTCACGCTCATATAAATAAGAACGCAATTACACCAGTGTTGTAGAAGCTTAAGGAGCTGAGATGTGAAGAAGAACATTCATTGCTGGTAGCATCTATGTTGGCTTCAAACGCAGAATCATCGGCCCCTAATGTCAACGAATTGCGCCAAACTCTCTTAGGTGTTTTTTAGACTTGATCTAGAAACGTTGCAGTCATGAATAATGTCTCTCTTAGGTATATGCCCCATTTAATTAGCGCCGCTGGCGAATGGGAGAGGCGCTTAATTGGCCCTTACAAGCACATCATGTCCAATGCCCGGCGGAAAGCGGTAGGCCTCCTTCTGACGTCTAAAGAAAAAGATTTGTATATAAAACATTACCAAGGCACCAGTTACCAACTAGAAACCAGTTTAGTGGATTAAATACACCAGAAATAGAAATCTGGGGGGTAGTAAATATCACGCTAGTATTTAGGTTCTGAGCTAACAAATGAATGGCCTAAAATATAATAGGGTATCCATTTTAGCACCCTTTTGTCTTTAATGCCACAAAAAGGAGAATCTCTATGGTGTGACAGGGCAAAGAACCTGTCGAAAAAAAAACCAAAGAATTGTTGCGACCCTACAACGTCTAAGAAAGCATTCCTTATGGAAAATTCTGTATCGGTATTATGTTCACGATGATACTAGAAGTATAATATCTTGGTATTGGTCAAAGAAACGAGCTACGACGGTAGCAGAAGTATAACATTTCGGTATTGGTCAAAGAAAACATAAATATGTCTTTTATGGTATAAATAGAGACACGGTTTAGATTTTTTTTTATTCAGTCGGAGCTCAAACGTAGATATCTGAGCATGGCAAAAGCATCTTCAGGTAGGATCAATGTGATACCGTAGATGGTCAGAGACAAGAGAAAGACGCTGAGGACACCAACATGCGAAGTGGTGTACTTCGGCTATACTGGCCCAAAAATGGCTCCCTCTATACGACGATCTTTTAAAAACCAAAAGAAAATGAGGCGTTGCCTCTTTCCAAAGAATGATGGGTCGTTATGCATTATCATACATCTTCTCCAATTCAAAACTACTATAATAAAATGCTATCTACTAAGTAAAACCTTGCATATTTCAGTACCCTGCCAGTGTAGAACATCTGACATAGAGTTGAGAATACGGAAGCACCCTTTCGCAAAAGACCGGTAACCTCTGCTGTCCAAGAAAATCGTAAACTAATATATATTAATATCTCCAATAATTTCCACTCGCAGTAAATTAGTTAAATTGGGCGAAATCAGCCGGTGAGGATTAAGGTCTCTCTTGCGTGCAAAAAACAAGCAAATTAGATATTCGCTAGGAATCTTGTAAAATACACACCAGAACTGCGGCAAAGAGGAAGCCGGAGAAGAACTCAACGGACTTATCTACCTACCTACACTCTCGACTGAGATGGATATGTCATTATTTTCCCCAATGTGCACCACCGTCATCGATCAATCACCACTAAGGTGCCCTCTGGAGCAGTGTCGACCTGGCAAATAAGATTTAATAGGAAAGTGATCGTTTCCATCATCAATCTAAATTCGGCGTGTGCATCAGAAAAGCACAGAAACACGCCAAGAAATAAAATATAAACGTTTCTAGTACAGTATTGCGTGAATTTATCCACATTAAAATCACCAATATCCAACTCTTCGACCAGTTCTGCCTAGGTTTGACTGCTTTTCCTTTAGTAGATGAAGCCTATTGTTCAGATCCCCTAATAGAAGAAATGGCCTGGGCACCCGTGGTGTGTAAGGGATGACCCGAAGTGTGATGTGCCTCATCAAAGATAGTTGGCGATGGAAGGTATATCAAAACGAAGAAATACTCCATAATTTGGGAAAGCGGTAATAGTATGGCCAAAAGGGGGAATAGAAGAGCAGGGGAAGATCAGAAACATCGGACTTATATCGCAAAACAGCAAGACCGACCCCTTCCATTGGTTAGTAGTAGAAGGGAAGAGGTCGTGAAACCATTATGCCATCGGAGGGTGAGAAAGAGGACGCACCCAATGTGGTATCTTCAAGGAAGACATAAAGGTAAACAGTAGGAAATGAACCTCCTTATTCCCTCCCATTCTGGTCAAAATCCACGACAGTCCTAAGGAAATTGGCTTCCTAAAATAAATGGAAGGAACTGTTGGGGCCGCCTTAGAGGACACCCTAACTTACACAATTTGGAAAAAGGGCTCTTATGGAAGATGGTGTTCAACTCACCGTTCTCGTTAAACCTTTGAGACCTCATTAGAGGACACTAGGTTCGACATACGAGCTTTCCAATTTTTCTTTCCTCGACTCCTTCAGTGGGTTGCGTGCATTTTGGAAAGAGACTCCTTCGTCGCTAGACCGGACCGGCTACTATTTGCGCTCATTTCAACATCGACCTAGGGCAAGGAGATCGATCATATTTTACTGATACCTTTGTTCCAGTGGGTACCCTTTAATAATGGATCAGGGGATGTGATCCATTGCGACATACCTAGGTTTTGTATAATCCAAGTCAAGCGACACGTTTGTAGTGAACCCGGAGCAGGGTTCGATCACTTTGTTTCCAGGAGGATCAGGATAACAACCGTGTGAGGTAAATTCCGCTGGGAGTTCCTTCATGGGCGCTAAAGCTCTATCGTTTATAGGCCGGAGCAAACCCTAAACGATGATGAGTGTCTTCATTGAGAGCCATGGGGGGTAGATGATCGTGTATACGACTACACGACTGTTTTTATAACCTCTCGTTTCAATTATGGCTCAGAATTCGGCTGGTTAGAACCTGGCTGCATACCAGACATCTATCGTGCACGATCATGGCACAGTTCAGAAAAAATTGTGGTTGACCCTTCTTTGTACATCAATTACTTAACATGTGCAGCCAAAGCAGAGGCAATGATAAACAGCTACCGAAATTTTAACAATGTCTTCACATAGAAGCGATACCATCCAGCACCTACCTCCGCAGGGAGATTCACTATCAAGCTTGATGAAGATTGTGCAGTTGGATCTCGAGATCCTTTCCTTCTATCTCATCACTCTCTAAAATTTGACCATCCAATGGTCCGCCAACTCTTCATAAATGTCATTAAAGAAGTTAGAGTTTAGGGTACCAGCACAATTGTGTATTTGAGTGTCTGAAGACTCCCGCTTTAAAACGAAAAAGCCTTTGGTTCTCCATAAAAGTAAAAAACTAAGTATTGGCACTAATGGAGCATGTGTCAATCATCCAATCTTGGCCCTTATGCCGAGCAAATGACGAGAAGTCGATGAAGACTCGATGTAATCTCACAATTAAGAGTCTTTACGTCCTCGAATACAGCTTCTGAAGCTCCTTTTTTGTTGGGATTTGGTACCAAACTTTTCTTCCTTCCGCAAAGAGGTTAGATGGCAGGACAGACCATTCTCTTTGCCTAAACGACGAAGGGCCTACCTGTTTTCTAGATTCCCTTTACAAAGAGGAGAATCTGTGTCCTTCTTTTTGAGACAAGAATTAGAACCAGGTTTTGGGGTTGGTCCCGCCGTGCTACGATCAACAACTCCACCCGTCCGTGGAAGGCCCTGCCTTCTGGTGCGAGGTCACCTTAGTTCAAGTATCTTTGTCCCCAGTCGCTGCAGGCTTGATGAGTCCTTAAAACCACCCACTTTAGCGTTGGTTGATTTTATTTAGGACTTCCTGGCACATCGATCCTGGGGAAGGCTACCAGGTGCTATTACATCATTACTAGTGCTAGGTAAGGTTAACTTGTGCTCCAGCATAATGGTGCCGAAGGGTAGCAGAAGGGAAAACGCCGCCCACAGTAAATGGGCCAGTATAGGTTTAAAATGAGTAGCAAGACCAAATGATCGAAACAGACCCCCTGGCTTCCTTTGGGAGAGGCAATCCCATCGTCCGTTCTTCATGTATGTTTTGGAAGGGCACTTCGATAGTAAAAAAAAGCACCTTTGCGTAGAAAGTCATTTAAGAGCAGCTTCCTTATAGGAAGATTTGCTGAATGGAAAATCGCTTCGAAATAATCCGTGGTCCATAGGTTTCTCAATCTCATTTCTCTCCTGGGATGATCTCTCAAGAATAGGCACATAGGGTGCATATTCAACCAGTTAGAGATGTCTAGAAGTAAAACAGTGAAGGTAGTTTGAGGAGCGTTAAAAGCTACATCTTAAAATTGGTGCAGTAGTTATCTTTGAGCACTATGGCCCTCAAGCCGAGCTACTGCTCCAATTTTAAGAGTATCAGCTGCTTTTATTCCTGCTATGCAATCCACGCTTTTACGAGCCGATGGAATAGAGCTCAGATATGGGGGAAGGTTTAGTTGCTTGTGTGTTGGTGAGTATGTGTGTGTATGTGAGAAGTCTTATTGAAGAGCGTTAAAAGGCTAACTAAGTATGCTTTGGAATTTAAGGATTTGAGCGTCACTTCAGAAGAATTAGAATGAAAGTCACTCTACAAAGGGAGACTCGAAATTAACGTCGTATTCCCTGAATAGTTGTTGCTGCCGTTGAGGAAGTAATTTCCTCCTTTTACTTCTTTGCTGCATTATTACTTAGTTTGAAAAAAAGTTATGAACGCATCTCTATAAATTTAATGAATAAATTAAGTGAAAAAGTCGGTTAAATTGACTAATTAGCTATGTTAACATTTATTCTCTCACTAAATTTATCAGTTACCTTTCCTAGTAAAATGGTATGGAGTGATTTTAATGAAATATGACACCATTGCAAGGTTTACAGACGAGGGAAGCTTGATTATTCATCCTTAGGTGAAATGATTACATCGCCGTTTTAAGAGCTTCACTTAAGAAATTATATGTGCATACGGGCAGAAGAGATAATAACTACATAAGGATTAAATATAATTTAATATTAATAATGTATTGCCTATAAGTAGAGGGAAAAACGTACTTTGGCAAGAGGTACTGAATAAATACATAGCAAGAATAATCTCAGGGATTTTGATGCAAAACTTTACTGATTGCGATGAGAGGTCATTGGAGTAGAGTTAATTCAACGGGTGAAAAATTAGCAAGAATGAGACGCAAGAGTGTCGAAATGAATTGACTACACTAAACAATGGGAACTAGATCGCGCAATAATGCTGTCGTTGACTGTTATGCCCTCACTGATCTTTCAAGAGAGCATTGAGGTAGCAAAGGAGATAACAAAAAAAAATGTTAATGGCATTGAAGGTTAAATGATGTTGAGATTATTGACGAAAAAGTGAAAGGTAAGTTTCGATGGAAACATGATCAAGAGAAAATTTGGGAACATCCGCGGATAAAAAAGGGCAGTCAATGAGGCTTTGAGATTAAACCCTCGAATTGGGTAAGACACAGTTCATGTCAGTTGACGGCACAAGACTGCCGTAAGATGTTTATCTGTGAATTAGGGTATCCTAATCAGCTAAACATGCTAACTAATTAGCAAAGTTTATCAGAAGGGGGCGGTGGATATTTGGGAAATATCGGTGAATTATTATTAACTACTCATTATTACTTATTTGCGTTGTTTATGTGGTGTACGTTTAAGCAGGCCTGTTCGAGAGACTAAGCGTGCTTGTTGACTGTACCTTGCTTTGTGTCTCTATGTGTGCGCTTAGTATAGTGCTCTGCATCGAGAACGCTTAGGGAACGCTCTTGGCCCAGGCAATCTTGTAGATCCAGTTTATGAGCCGTTGTTAACTCGAATGACCTCGGATAGGCCTATTTTGGCATCAGTTGACTGTATCAACTGATGACAATCCTAAAAAGAACTGTATCAATTGGCATGATGATCTTCTGCTAGGTTCCTAGACATGTAGGAATTGCGAGGAATGAGCGCGCCGATGAGGGCGCCAAAGAGTCCGCGAGGACTCTGCGACCGGACCAGCGTTTCGCTCTTCCTCACACCGACTACATGGCAGGGATAGGGGCAGCTCTTCGGGCTGCTTGGCAAAGGAGATGGAAGACGGTCGAAGGGAACTTAAAGTTGCGTGCCATTGCGCCGCGACTGTTCCCATGGACCTACCCCCTAATGCCGCGAAGGCTTCAGGTTGCTTTCTTTCGTCTCCGAATTGGGCACACTCGCGAGACGCACCCCCATTTGATGGATCGCCCTCCAGCGCCCTACTGTGACGACTCCGTCTTCCCCCAGACTGTTCGCCACATTCTTGTTGAATGTCCCAGTCTGGGCGATCTCCACGCACGTTTCCTGTCCCGATACCGGGATGGGCGGGGTCGCTAGCGCCTGTCCCTTGTACTCGGGACGAGTTCGTGCACATTGACTGGTCGAATTATAGACTTCTTGGGGGAGGCCGGCCTTCTCCTCTTTATTTAACTAGGTTTGTTTTTTTTGTTATTGTTGTTTTCTCTGAAGGTCACTCGCTCCTGCGCCGGGGGGAGGCGGACCTCTCCCCCGACGCCGGAGCTTGCTTCCTAATTGTTGCTATTGTCCCTTTTTACTGTTGTTGTGTTTTCATATTCTTATTTTAAAGTAGCCTCGTGCTAGGCTGTCGTGATTGCGGCGACTTGTGCCCAAGTGGGTAGTCGCCAGATAGGCTCCTAAAAATTTTAAAAATGGTATTTTAACCTTCACTTTTGCATTACATGGGATCATTTTCACCCCCTAGGCGTGCCCAATGCAGTGTGAAAATGGCTACTAATTGTTGAACTTAGCATAAACCATCACTGATTGCATTTTTATCTACATCTATATGCGTTCTTATTTGATTGATGTTATCCCAAACGCACCTCTGGATTGCTCCCGTACGGAGAATATCTCAGTTTAGAATAATTTGGCAAAGTATGAAACCCGAGCCACGGATATGAACAAGGTCTGCTGACCAAAAGGTGAGGTCCTCTCACTTATTCTGATTTATGACCTTACGACCTTCAAAACTTTTAATAATTCCCGGGCTAACCTCGAGAGGACCTTGGCAATTATATCACTCAAAAAAGAATGTAAAACAACATAAGGATTTCAAATTTCGTTAGAATCGGCCGAATAGTTACAATGTTATTACAAAAAAAATGAAGCAAACGGGGACCGATCGACCGACATAGTGAGATGTTGAATCACCCACGACTAGACTCGCACGCGACTAAAAATGGTAACTGGTACTGGTGGTATCTAAAAGGATGCAGTTGTCAGTCCTACGACAAGTCCAGCTCACAAGCTGTTGTTCTACCACAAGTCCCAGTTATCCTTCTAAGACCTCGATTGTCTTTGGCCCTCTCTCGATATTAGAATCCCCTCCCACCTTCACTCTTGAGAGGGAGTAAAAAGACTGTTATTAATTGCGTCCAGCCGGAGAGGAGTGACAGGAGGGTGCCACTTGGATTTTATAAGGTGGCAGTCCATAATGGCACTGGGAATTGGATATCGACTTTCAAATGGACCGATCGAGCGGTGGAGGACGCATTCATATGTCCTTTATGCCCTTTGCTACTCGTTCTCTTAACCCTGTCCTATCTCTATTGTAGAAAGAGAGAGTGAGGGTAAGAGGGAATGAGGGTAAGAGAGAATGAAGGTAAGAGGGAATGAAGGTAAGAGAGAATCAGGGTAAGAGAAAGAAAGAAATAAAGAAAAGGAGGAAGTGAGAAGGAGAGAGAGTAAGAGATAAAGAAAGAAAGAGAAAAAGAGAGGGATAGTAACGGAGAAACAAAGAAAGAGAGAAAAGAGAAAGTAAGAAAGAAAGAAAAAGAAAATAAGAAAGAAAGAAAAAGAGAGGGAGTGAGAAGGAGAGAGAGAGAGTAAGAAATAAAGAAAGAAAGATAAAAGGAGACGGAAAGTAAGGAAGAAAAAAAGAAAGAGAGAAAATAAGAAAAAAAGAAAGAAAAAGAAAGAAAGTAAGAAAGTAAGAAAAAGAAAGAGAAAGTGAGAAAGTAAAAGAGAAAGAAAGAAATAGAGGAAGATAAAGAGTAAGAGAGAAAGAAAGAAAAAAAGAAAGGAAGAGAGAAAACGAAAAAGAAAGAAAGAAAAAGAGAAAGAGAGAAGGAAATAAATAAATAAATAAGGAGACAGTGATAAGGAGAGAAAGATAGAGAAAGAGGGGAAGAAGGAAAGAGGGAAATAATGAAAGAGGGAACGATAGAAAGGGGGAGAGGGGAAAGATGGAAACAGCGAAAGGAAAAACAACGAAAGAGGGAAACAGCTACGGAGGAAGAGATTGCGTTAGTCTGTCTGCCTTGCATTGCTTCCCACTAATTCTCAAGTTCTTCCTCAAATTTCAGAGCGAATCAATACAGCTCTACCAACACTTACACTGCAGGAGAGAGTTTATTATTTTGAAAATAATCCATAATTTTGAACAAGTTTGTAGGATATCTGGCCATGGCTGTAGACAGAAAAAGGGAACATTCAAATTATTAATATAACTGGTAATGCAAGTTTGTATGGTTATCTCAGTTACCCCTCAAAAGGGGAAACGAATGCTCGTCAGATTTCTTAAAAAAAAATAATGAATGACTTTGTCGAGCAACGGACCTGGTCCTGAAACTAAAGCATCTAGGCCCCACCACACTCAGTGATGGTATTACTGGGGAACAAATTTTAACTTGTTGTTTATTGACTTAGATTTGACATTTAATTATACGTAATTTGGGGGCGCTGAGCACGAGTCTTTACTCCGTTTTGCTCTATCAGGTCCTGATTTTGTTCAACACACTTCTTCTTTCATCCGATTCATAAAAAGGATATTTTCTCAATATTTACTAAGTCTTTTTGCAGTTGCACATTATAACTATAATTATCTATTAGTACCTATTTAAACTAATGTTTGTTTTTATATTTCAGAGTTTGGAAATAAGGAATTGGAATACCTTTACAATTGACAAAACAATCAAGTAATATCTCTTTAAGCATTAGAGAGTTCATATGCAAAAACTCTCCTGATTCATTTTGCTACATATGTGGAAATTTTACACTTCCACATCAACCAGGAAATATAACGGACTTTGTGTAAAGAGCTTACTTAGCTTATTTTGGCATAAAACTGGGAGATCAAGGCAAATCATGGGTTCCACATAAAGACTGCACTGTATGCATTGAAAGAATGCGACATCAGACGAAGGGTTCGGAGTCAAAAATACCTTTTAGAGTTCCGATGGTAAGTTTATGATTTCATAAAAGTACATAACTTAGTCATTTGTGTACTGTGAATTGCCTAAGTGTAATTGTAACTTAGGTACATAAACAACTTTTAATAAAATTCGCTTTTGTTAGCCCTTCACAATTTATTTTTCCATTTCAGGTGTGGCGAGAGCCTATTAACCATGGGACAGATTTTACTTCTGCTTTGTCAAGACTTCGTTCGGGCTTCACTAAGAAAATAAACATTTTATCAAGTACCCAAATTTCGACACCGCAATATGACCTGTGCTACATTCAAATGAAATTCCCATTCCAAAATTTAAGAGTCTGCCATCTCAGGAAATAGTTGAAGATGTTTCTGAAAATATTGTTATGTACTCTGTTGAGTCAGACACCGAATTCATCCCCAACGTAGTTGTAAGTAAAAGTGATCAACAAAGGTTTGACCAGGCCGTGTTGAATGATCTTGTAAGGGATCTAAATTTACCAAAAAAGGATGTGGAAATTTTAGCTTCATGACTTAAACAGAAAAACATGCTTAGTTCAAACACATACATTTCATTTTACAGAAACAGAGAAAAGAACTTTCTTAAATATTTTAGGACAGAGCATAGTTTAGTATATCGCTGCGACATACCAAGTTTGTTAAAGGAGATGGGGGTTCAGTCTTACAATGCAAGTGATTGGCGTTTGTTTTTAGACAGTTCCAAAAGAAGTCTTAAATGTGTGTTACTGCATAATGGCAATTTATACAGGTCGCAATTGGGCACTCAACAAAATTAAAAGAAAAGTATGTGCATATAGAAACTGTTTTAAAACTTATCAAATATAGGGAGCACGATTGGATCATATGTGTTGACTTAAAAATAGTCAATTTTCTGCTAAAGCAACAAGCAAGGTATACTAGATATCCCTGCTTCCTTTGCTTATGGGACAGCAGAGCTAAGGAAGAACATTATTACAAACAAATCTGCCCAGCACGAACATCACTTACTGTCGGAGAAAAAATATAATTAACCCACCTTTAGTGAGCAGAGATAAAATCATATTTCCTCCTTTGCATATCAAACTAGGTCTAATGAAACAATATACAAAAGCTTTAGATACAAACAGCGAGTGTTTCCAACACATAATTTCAAAATTCCCAAGTTTAAGTTATGAAAAAGTCAAAGCTGGAATTTTCGACGGTCCACAAATAAGAACATTAATGACAGCAGTTTTCCTAATGTCGTGAATGAACGCGAAAGAAATGCCTGGTTCTCATTCATGAACTTGATACAAAGTTTGTTAGGAAATTATAGGGCAGATAACTACAAAGAGGTCGTAAGAAAACTTTTAAGGGACAACAAAAGGTTAAGATGTAATATGAGCATAAAAATGCATTTTTTGAAGTCATCTTGAACAATTTCCAAGGGAAGAGATTTCACCAAGATATGAAAATTATAGAGGAACGTTATCAAGAACGCTGGGATTGCCACATGATAGCTGATTATTGCTGGTGCTTGAAAAGAGACCTGCCGTCAACAACCAAATACTCTAGAAAGTCCTATAAAATCAATTTTTTACCACAGTGAAAGCTTCATATCTCTTTGTTTTGTATTATTTGATGTCAATCAATGCTATCGTTATAATGTAATTTTACAAAAGTTTGAACTTCAGGTATTCTTGAAAATTGGAAATAAATGTTAACGCATGACTTCATTTTTAGTCCTAAATTGGAAAACCTGGAAAATGTCGCATGGGCTCTTTACAAGAATCAGGACCTGATAGAGCCAAACCAAGATGAAATTTGTTTTCAGCGCACAAAAATAACTTACAATCAAGTGTCAGATATCATTCAATAAAATACGTGTTCCCCATTATAATCTTACATGATATGAAATTTCTAGTAGCACAAATAATGATTATCTCAAACCTGAAAATGTATGTACTGGAATTCCGAAAGTCCGTTCAGAATGACCAAATTGGCATTCTGGAGATGTTCATCAAAGAAATTTAAACTTGAAATTTCCGTTCAGAAAGGATTAATCTGTATGTCATCAACATGTGAGTAAATAACAGCGTCAATCTCTGTATGAGTGTATCTTAGGGGAGAAATTAAATCCAGAACAATAAGTGTCCCAGATTGGAGCATTGTGAAACATCTAATTGTATACAATCATATGCTGTCTCTTTAGCCGCACTCATATTTTGTAACAATCTTGGAGGCAATCAAGAGCCACATACTTCTGTACGGAAAATGCAGATTTGCAGCTTTTTACTTTATCATTCTTATCAAAGTATCAATAGGAAGTTATCAGTTTGCTTTAATGTTGCAGATTCAGTGTTATAATAAAGTTTAAAACCGTATGTATGAGCAGGCAAGTTGCATTAATTGATGGATGAGTGGTCATAACCATGGGGCAGGAGAGAATACATGAGATATACGATAGTTTCAGTGATAAAAGGGATCAGATATGATTTTTACAAAGGTGGTTTACTGTCGCCTAATAAATTTTACAATCTTTTACATTCTCGATGAATATTTGTGTTTTATTTGTTTGCTCATTGCCATCTGCATGTTTTCTTCTCATGATCTTTAGCATAATAAGCGTTCTTCTCTATTTATTAGAAGCCTCTCTTCATCGCTTGCCGATAAGTAGAGTTCATTCGTTACCTAATCTTCGTTTTCTTCCTTTCAGGATGATTCTCCTTCCTCTTTGACGGATCGGGTTCGGAATCAACTAAAGGTACGTTTGTTGCTTTGAACTAGGAACCATCTGTCATGGCCACTATAACGTAGTCCCGCTATTGACAATGGAGAAAGGTTCGGATTTTTTAGGAACGTTCCAATATTGAAGAACAAAATTTATGATGTTATCTCCAGGGGTTATGGGAGTAACCTATGCATCATGCACGTTCCATGAATGTTTTAAGGATTGCTCAAATTTGCGTGGGATGTTGAACATCTACTCGAGTATCTACTCCTCGTGCCTATAATTTTCTATCCGTAAACTCTACTGAAACAACGACGTTTCTGCTAGCACCTTGTAGTGTTGAAACGTGTGTGGGCGTAATAAAAGACGTAGAATTTTAAAGGGGATATATTTTGGTGGACAGAAAATAAGATATAATGAAAAGCGAAAATCTAGATGCTAAATGAGCAGATAGAAGAGATAATGATAAGTTTAGGAGACATGAAAGGTTAAATGAGAAATTTGGTTTCATATAACTGAGTATGAGAAACAGAGAGATAATAATTTTGGAGTACATTCATGGTAGAGTTTAACGAAAAACTTAGTACTGCAAGAATCAAATGTTAAGGCAGTTTCCAAAATCTTTTCATTTGCGACCTCTTTACAAAAATTCAAGTATTAACAAAGACTCCCCAAAGAGCAACTTAATTCACATATTTAGTTAATGACAATGAACATTTTTACAAGAGAAGAAATATTTGGTTCGAGATTTGTGAGATTCAATCTTAAATCTGCATCTATAAAAAGCTCGATCTGCTGTTGCGTCCACAGCGGCGTTCGCTCATATCTAACGGTCATTCACGCTTGCGCGTAAACTGCCGGGCGTGCGCGGGGAAACTATTACTCTTGATAGTATATGATAGGAAGATCCTAACTCTCTTAAACTTGCCTTCACCCCACAAATAATAATAATATTCAGCAAGTAAATATATTTGTGTGCCGCACTATATGAATTTCAAACAATATGCATCTGTATTTATCCGGGGCAGGACCTTTTATCCTGGGTGACGTCGGGACCAATGCTAGTAGTTAATATTTCGAGATAAGCGAAAAGATGCCAAGTGTCGCTAGAATATATACTTAACTATCGCGTTTTAAATGAATGTTCGGAATAATGAATATGTGAGTAGCTTGAATGATTATGTAAAGTGTAAAAGAGAAAAGAGGTGGGAATTCAGCACGCACAGATGATTTAAATATTATTATGAACAATCAAATTGTCTTGTTTGTTTATTAAAGGATTTTAGGACAAATATTTACTTAAAAATCTCTTAAAATAATATAACTGACCCTATTGACCTTTGAAACTAAAGACCTCCTCAGAACTGCATAGAGACCCCCCCTCCACCTAGAATCTCACTATGGAAATCCCTGTATTGCAGTGTTAGGTGTAGAATGAAGTATAGCATAGCAGTGTGAGTGAGGGAGGATATTGAATAGAAGGATTGTGGACCGGCTGAGAAATGAGTAATTTGAAAGAAATGGCTTAAAATAGTAATAAATAAAGGGGGAATTATGTGATCATGGGTGTTTACGTATAATGTTTTGTCATATAAGAGAAAAAAAGAGAAAGAGAGAATGTAAGAAAGAATGAATGTACTGTTAAAGTTTTTGTGAAGAATGTCTAAAAATTACCCGAGAGAAATGAAAATAAACGCGAAAAGATGAAGTTTTAAGAGCAAATAAAATTCATTTTAAAAGAATGAAAGAATGAATAGAAATGAAAGTGAAAGTGCAGAAAGGAATTGTTATTCTAAAGGTCATAGCATTGCGACGTGTAACAACGTTGTGGAAGATAAGCAAAAGAAAGCGAAGTCAGATAAACAAATGAAGGACAGTGAAGTGATACAATGGCAGTGCTGGCAGAAAGTTTCAAACACCTGGTGGTGTAGTAAAAAGAGAAAATTTGTGGAAGAGTTATTCTGAGTGAGTAGATAATTCGAGGTACTAGAAACAATGCAGGTTCGCAACTCTCCCCCAACACCTTCCACTAAGGAGTGAAATGGGTGATTCTTCACAATTTTGTGGAAAAAAATGAAATGGAAGAAAATGAGTGGATGCGAGTGTGAAAGAGAGTGAAATAGAAAATATTATTCCTAAAACCTCGATGTGAGGAAGCAAGGCGTGTACGTGGTGTGCAATGAAGAAGCTAAATCCCATTATAAACAAGAGGCAATGATCCGAATGAAAGCGTAAAAGATCTAAGGAATGGAATGGATTATATGTGTGCTGGTGAATGGCGATTGTAATACGTGCATGAATGATATATGGATCTTTAACATTTATTTGAAAGAGTAAAGGTATTGGAAGCTTCGAAAGATGCCTGTAAAAAATTTTAATATGTTCTCCACGTGACTAATAATACTATCGCATCATAAATACACTGGCTGTAAGGAATAGCTCATATAATGTCTTTGATGCGAACATAATAATAATAATAAACGTGCTGATTGGCCGATTCCTCGGGCAGTGCAAACAATAGAACGACTAAAGCCAACACGACGAATTCGAACATTTACTCAATAAACCGAACGTTTCGAACAGCTTGTACATCGTAGTCAGTATTTCTGTCAATTGACTAAAAACGACAAAATTACCAAATAAAAATACCCTTAAGCTACAAAATAAAGTAATCATAAGAAAATTCTCGAGGATAGACGGAATGATTGAATTCACTAGAGAATATTTAAAGAGAAAAATGAGACAATTTCCGCTACGAAAATAGGGAAAATATAAACCAATTTGTTTACCCTAAATTTACGTGTATCTTTATTAAATGGGATTTTACAACTGTGACCATATGAGTAAATTTAGAACCTAAATACATATCGGTGATAGGTTGGTGGTGTTTTTAGAGGTCAGGTAGTTTTATGTAATTAATGAGAGTAGGGCTGGTAGTTAAGTTTAGGGATGTTTCAGAAACTATAAAGATTTCAACTTATTTAAATTGTGACTGTTGGGACCTGACTCTAAAAGAGGAAACGCTTTCATTCATATAATTGTATGCTGACTGTCAGTTAATGGGTAAAACCTGTGTTTCGACTCTAGTTGAAAATTTGCAAGCATCGCTTTTCCAATTAGCCACTTAACCTCTGACGATTCTAGAATTTTAAGCCATTTAACGCAGGCTGGTTCCTGCGATACAAATATTTCCTGATAATGAATTCTCTATTTGAGATCCAAATCATCACTGTCACGAGATTGGAATCTTTAGACATTCTGTAAGTCCCCTAGAAACTTCTATCAACAAACTTAAGTAACAATGTTAATCATATAAAATCCATCCTCGGAGCCTTTTAAAAATCCACCAATTTATTATTAATATTTATTAAGGTTCTGAATTTCCTCCAAATGATAACAGCCACGTTTGGAAGTTAATTTAATACATGGAGGGTCACATAAATGGAAGGTCAATTCGAGTGTAGTTTTAAATGCTAATTTTAACATATTTCGCACAATTGATAGAAATACTCATAAATGTACACAGTTGGCTTTAAGCTTCATATTTTTATCTATAATACATATTGATCTTAGTATCAATACATAAAATATATACATAATATTATCACTGACTAAGATTTAGTTAAATAGGGAATAGCAATTAGAGAATCGTAGCGTAGACATCTAAATGATGGAAATCCTCCTAAAAACTACAGCATTATTTAGTGTTAGTAATAATTAATTAATAACGAAGGGTCTTCAGATTATTTGACCTGGTCATAACTTTGACCTGAAATTACCTTCAAATATAAGTAATATAAGTAAGTGGAAACTTGTGTTTTTGTTTTTTTTACAGTTATCGGTTCTAAAGACACATAAAATAGAAAAATAATCAAAGGAAAAACATAAAAAAGAAAAAAAAATGACAAAAGAAATTTCTGGAAAGGATGATTATAAAATAAATTCAAGATTTCTATTTTTTGGTTGTTTATTTTCATTGTATTTTTTCGTCTTCTTTGTTATATTGGCTTTTCTTGGTGTGCTCGTTTTCTCTCCTCTCTCTACTGCTCAACCCTAAAGACGCATAAAAAAGAAAAATAATCAAAAGAAAAAAGGACAAAACAAATTTCTGTAAAGGATGATTATAAAATAAATTCAAGATTTCTCTTTCTTTATCTTTTGTTTTTTATCTTGCTTTATCATCTTACCTCTCGTTTTTTTGTTGCCTATTTTCATTTTATTTTTTCTTCTTCTTTGTTATCTCGGCTTTTCTTGGTGTGTCCGTTTTCTCTCCTCTCTCTATTGCTCTTTTTATCAACCTTAAAACTCCTAACTCTGGCCCCAAATCTAAAAATACCTAAGTTCTTATGTATAACCCTGTAGATCGCAAAGTCAAGCATGATATTTATAATTACGAACACTTTTTATTACCTTCTGTCTCCTTTTCTCCCTCTCTTTTTTACACTTTTAATCTTTCTCTTGATCTTTTTTGTCTTTTTCTCCCTGATGTTTGTTCATTTCGTTTCTGTCTTTTTGTTTTATTTTATTTTTTCCGATTTTGTGCATTCTTCATTTATCTGTTGTGTCTGTCTGCGTGTCTCTTTGTCTGCATCGCTCTCTTGATCTTTTTTGCCTTATACTTGGTTCCTGGTGTTTGTTTGTTTGTCTCGTATCTCTGTCATTTTGTTTGATTTTATTTTCCCTACTAGTCCTTTTATTTGTGTTTGTCTTTTGTTTTTTCTGTGTTTACGATTTATTATACCTATAATTTATCTGGCTGTGTTTGTCTGTTTTTCTTTGTGTACATCGCTCTCTGTGAGTCGTTTTTTTTCTGTTTACACTTTTGCCTTGCAAATCACCATGGCTTACGTGACAAGGCAATGTCGTGCTGAGTTTTCCTTCTCTGGCATTAAACTTTAAATGTTTATTAATCTTCAAAAAATTCCCGGATTTTTTGGCTTTGTTTTAAGGGGATTTTGGAGAGACAAGATCAATTTTGTAAGCTTTTGGTTATTGCATTTGTCAGGATTTTTACTATACTTAAAAATGGCTAATGCTGTATGAAGGATGGCTCTAATCCTGCCATAATTTTCTCGTCTCTAGAAAGGATTCTTATATATAAATTTGACTCCATTTCCACTAGTACACGCTTGTTACTAGGAAACTTGTAATGCTGCCTATAAATGGAATTACGGATCATTAATAGCCAACAATTCTTTGGAAATTAATAGCCAGTAGCAAATACCACCCAAAAAATACATAAACAATCAAAACAAGAACCTAACAACGTAGCGATGAATAATTATCTGCGAAGGATTTACCCAATGAGTGCCCGGTCAGAATACCTGACACTTGGGGGGGGGGGGGGGTAGCCAGTTGTAGGCCCTTCCTTAGGTAGAAATGCTCCAGAAAGTGCCCTCGTCCCTGAAAGTAGGGTCTTCCAGAGCGAACTTGTGCAAGCTCCTCCTCTGGTGGCAAAAACCTCGAAGATTCAGAAGGAGAGGATGGACCCCCTCCATTGACTGGGGTCTTCTTAATGGCCAAGATTTCTCCATATTTAGAAAAGTTTCTTTAATAAATTAAATTAGTCAAATTAAAGTGTGTTTTGATTTAATATGAGTGTAGATAGCAATCCCTACTGAAGGAATTTTTCATTAAATAGCTGTGAAATTATTGGGGGGAAGGGGGTACCCGGATGACCTATAAATGACCCTTTGTCCCCCCCCCCAGTCGTGACTCACTTTTGCACGATTTATCCCAGTCAAGAAGGACGGATGGCGTATGTAGGTGTTTCAGTGTGACGCGAGGGAGGACAGAGGTCGTGTGTAGGTGTTTGAGTGTGTCGTGAAGCAGGAAAGGTGGCGTATGTAGGTGTTTCAGTGTGTCGCTAGGGAGGACAGGGGTCGTGTGTAGGTGTTTGAGTGTGTCGTGAAGCAGTAATGGTGGCTCATATAGGTGTTTTAGTGTGTCGTGAGGCAGGAAGGGTGGCGTATGTAGGTGTTTCAGTGTGTCGTGAGGCAGTAAGGGTGGCGTATGTAGGGTGTTTCAGTGTGTCGCTAGGGAGGACAGGGGCCGTATGTAGATGTTTCAGTGTGTCGTGAGGCAGGAAGGGTGGCGTATGTAGGGTGTTTTAGTGTGTCGCTAGGGAGGACAGAGGTCGTGTGTATGTGTTTCAGTGTGTCGTGAGGCAGAAAGGGTGGCGTATGTAGTGTTTCAGTGTGTCGTGAGGCAGAAAGGGTGGCGTATGTAGGATGTTTCAGGGTGTTGCTAGGGAGGACAGGGGTCGTATGTAGGTGTTTCAGTGCGTCGTGAGGCAGTAATAGCGGCTTACATAGGTGTTTCAGTGTGTCGTGAGGCAGGAAGGGTGGCGTATGTAGGTGTTTCGGTGTGTCGTGGGGCAGGAAGGGGGGCGTATGTAGGGTGTTTCAGTGTGTCGCTAGGGAGGACAGGGGTCGTGTGTAGGTGTTTCAGTGTGTCGTGAAGCATGAAAAGTGGCAAATGTAAGTGTTTCAGTGTGTCGTGAGGCAAGAAAGGTAGCGAATGTAGGTTTTTGAGTGTGTCGCTAGGGAGGAGAGGTTCGTGTGTAGGTGTTTCGGTGTGCCGAGAGGCAAGAATGGTGGCCTATGTAGTTGGTTCAGTGTGTCGTAGGGCAGAAAGGGTGGCGTAGGTAGGTGTTTAAGTGTGTCGCAAGGGAAGACAGGGGTCGTGTGTAGGTGTTTCAGTGTGCCGAGGGGCAAAAAGGGTGGCGTATGTAGGTGATTCAGTGTGTCGCAAGGGAGGACAGGGGACGTGTGTAGGTGTTCAAGTGTACCTTGAGGCAGGAAGGGTAGCGTATGTAGGTGTTT
The DNA here is from genome assembly GCA_963969495.1 of Ceratothoa steindachneri. NCBI lineage: Eukaryota > Metazoa > Arthropoda > Malacostraca > Isopoda > Cymothoidae > Ceratothoa > Ceratothoa steindachneri. The sequence goes on from OZ018327.1 coordinate 18,793,527, forward strand.
CAGTGTGTCGTGAGGCAGTAAGGGTGGCGTATGTAGGGTGTTTCAGTGTGTCGCTAGGGAGGACAGGGGTCGTATGTAGATGTTTCAGTGTGTCGTGAGGCAGGAAAGGTGGCGAATGTAGGTGTTTCGGTGTGTCGTGGGGCAGTGAAGGGGGGCGTATGTAGGGTGTTTCAGTGTGTCTCTAGGGATGACAGGGGTCGTGTGTAGGTGTTTCAGTGTGTCGTGAAGCATGAAAAGTGGCAAATGTAAGTGTTTCAGTGTGTCGTGAGGCAAGAAGGGTAGCGAATGTAGGTTTTTGAGTGTGTCGCTAGGGAGGAGAGGTTCGTGTGTGGGTGTTTCGGTGTGCCGAGAGGCAAGAATGGTGGCCTATGTAGTTGGTTCAGTGTGTCGTAAGGCAGAAAGGGTGGCGTAGGTAGGTGTTTAAGTGTGTCGCAAGGGAGGACAGGGGTCGTGTGTAGGTGTTTCAGTGTGCCGAGGGGCAAAAAGGGTGGCGTATGTAGGTGATTCAGTGTGTAGCAAGGGAGGGCAGGGGACGTGTGTAGGTGTTCAAGTGTGCCTTGAGGCAGGAAGGGTAGCGTTTATGTAGGTGTTTCAGTGTGTCGTGAGGCAGTAAGGGTGGCGTATGTAGGGTGTTTCAGTGTGTCGCTAGGGAGGACAGGGGTCGTATGTAGATGTTTCAGTGTGTCGTGAGGCAGGAAGGGTGGCGTATGTAGGGTGTTTCAGTGTGTGGCTAGGTAGGAAAGGGGTCGTGTGTAGGTGTTTCAGTGTGTCGTGAGGCAGGAAGGGTGGCGTATGTAGTGTTTCAGTGTGTCGTGAGGCAGGAAGGGTGGCGTATGTAGGATGTTTCAGGGTGTTGCTAGGGAGGACAGGGGTCGTATGTAGGTGTTTTAGTGTGTCGTGAGGCAGTAATGGCAGCTTACGTAGGTGTTTCAATGTGTCGTGAGGCATGAAGGGTGGCGTATGTAGGTGTTTCGGTGTGTCGTGGGGCAGGAAGGGTGGCGTATGTAGGGTGTTTCAGTGTGTCACTAGGGAGGACAGGGGTCGTGCGTAGGTGTTTCAGTGTGTCTTGAGGCAGGAATGGAGACGTATTTAGGTGTTTTAGTGTGTCGCAAGGGAGGACAGGGGTCGTGTGTAGGTGTTTCAGTGTCCTGAGAGGCAAGAAGGGTGGCGTAGGTAGGTGTTTAAGTGTGTCGCAAGGGAGGACAGGGGTCATGTGTAGGTGTTTCAGTGTGCCGAGGGGCAAAAAGGGTGGCGTATGTAGGTGATTCAGTGTGCGCAAGGGAGGACAGGGGACGTGTGTAGGTGTTAAAGTGTGCCTTGAGGAAGGAAGGGGGGCGTATTTACGTATTTCATTCTGTCGATAGGGATGACAGGGGTCGTGTGTAGGTATTTCAGTGTGCCGTGAGGTAGGAAAGGTGGCGAATGTAGGTGTTTCAGTGTGTCGTGAGGCAGTAAGGTGGCGTATGTAGGTGTTTCAGTGTGTCGCGAGGAAGGACGGAAGGGTTTTTGTAGGTGTTTAAGGGTGTCGCCAGGCAGTAAGGGTAGCATATGTAGGTTTTTCAGTGTGTCGTAAGGCAGGAAGGGTGGCATATATAGGTGTTTCGGTGTGTCGCGATTCAGGAAGGGTGGCGTATGTAGGTGATTTAATGTGTCGTGAGGCAGGAAGGGTGGCGTATGTAGGTGTTTCAGTGTGTCGCCTGGGAGGAAAGTGGTCGTGTGGAGGTGTTTCAGTGTCCGTGAGGCAGGAAGTGTGGCGTATTTAGGTGTTTCACTTTGTGCTGAAGCAGGAAGAGTGGTATATGTAGGTGATTCATGTGTCGTTAGGCAGGAAGGGTAGCATATATAGGTGTTTCAGTGTGTCGCAAGCGAGTACGGTGGTCGTGTGTAGGTGCTTCAGTGTCTGTAAGGCAGGAAGGGTGGCGTATGTAGGTGTTTCAGTGTGTCGTAAGGCAGGAAGGGTGGCGTATGTAGGTGTTTCAGTGTGTCGTAAGGCGGGAAGGGTGGCGTATGTAGGTGTTTCAGTGTGTCTTGAGGCAGGAATGGAGACGTATTTAGGTGTTTTAGTGTGTCGCAAGGGAAGACAAAGGTCGTGAGTAGGTGTTTCAGTTTGTCGTGAGGCAGAAAAGGTAGCGCATGTAGGTGTTTCAGTGTGTCGTGAGGCAGGAAAGGTAGCGTATGTAGGTGTTTCAGTGTGTCGTAAAGCAGGAAGAGTGGCGTATGTAGCTGTTTCAGTGTGTCGCATGGTAGAACAGGGGTCGTGTGTAGGTGTTTTAGTGTGCCTTGAGGCAGAAAGGGTTGCGTATGTAAATGTTTCAGTGTGTCACGAGCGAGGACATGGGTAATGTGTAGGTGTTTCAGTGTGTCGCGAACGAGGACAAGGGTAATGTGTAGGTTTTTCAGTGTGTTGTGAGGGACGAAAGGATTCCTTTGTAGGTGTTTCAGTGTGTCTTGAGGCAGGAAGAGTGGCGTATGTAGGTGTTTCAGTGTGTCGCAAGGGAGGGGAGAGGTTGTGTGTATGTGTTTCAGTGTGTCTTGAGGCAGGAAGCGTAGCGTATGTAAGTGTTTCAGTGTGTCGATCGGGATCACTGGGGTCGTTTGTAGGTGTTTTAGTGTGTCGTGAGGCAGAAGGGTGTCGTATGTATGTGTTTCAGTGTGTCGCGCCGGAGGCCAGGGGTCATGACTAGGTGTTTCAGTGTGTCGTGAGCCAGGATGGGTGGCGTATGTAGGTGATACAGTGTGTCGGGAGCCAGGACGGGTGTCGTATGTAGCTGTTTTACTTTGTCGCGAGACAGAACAGGGGTCGTGTGTAGGTGTTTCAGTGTGGCGTGAGGCAGGAAGCGTGGCATATGTAGGTGTTTTAATTTGTCGTGAGGGAGGACCGGGGTCGTGTGTATCTGTTTCAGTGTGCCCTTAGCCAGGAAGGGTGGTTTATGTAGGTGTTTCATTGTGTCGCGTGGGAGACGGGTGTCGTATGTAGGTGTTTCGGTGTGTCGTGAGGGTGGAAGAGTGTAGGATATTCTGGTTGGTAAAGTAAGCCCCCTCTCACTACTGTCTAATAGGTGAAAGGTCGTTCAGCGGGACAAGAAATTAACATATAGATCAGACTGCCAATCTCTAGCGAGCCCGAGAACACCAGGTGTTGGTTTCCTTTTGGGACGGATCGAAGCAGAAATACCGATATTACCCTTTCAACTCATCAGTGATCAGAGACCGCTTCGTGTTACGATACAGAAGCCCCCAGTTTGGTAATGTACCCCATTTTGGGTGGTTCCAAGTTGGAAGAGTGATGTGTTGGTTGTGTGACGAATGGGTGAAAGGAGAGACAATTTTGTTTGATTGGTGGCGACCTAAGTGATCGAGGATGTCTTCGAATAGGCTTCGGACCCGACGCATCGCCTGAAGACATGCTCACTCATTCGGGAGGGTGGGGGGGAGGGAGAAGATAAATGGAGGAAAACGAGGGCTTTATTATTTATTTAATTATTTAAAAATAGTAAATAATAAGTAATAACCACATAAGGAAAGACGAAAAACGAAAAATACTGCTACTACTATTCATTATAATGATTTAACAGTTCCGAGTTTTGCATAAGTTCCGTTACACTCTGTGTTTTCTCTTTCGAAAGGTTTACGTGTGTGATAAAAAAGTTTTACTTTTCCAGCGGGTGTTATTAGAACGTCTTTTCCAATGTGTGCAGGTGTGGCAAGATGGATGTGAAAAGAATCGAGAACTCTGTTCTCATGCGCACAGCCACATAAAGTCCGAAATTGCCAAGCGGCTCAACGTCACCCTGATGACTGTCCACCGAGTCGCGAGGAAGCTCAAGAACGGGGAAGACCTCAGAAATCGACTTCGATCAGGCATACCTCTAATGGTCACCCGTTTGGCTGTGAGAAAGAACTTCGAAAGTGAGCCGAACATCTCAGTGGCCACAGTGTCCATGGCCGTCAAGGAAGATGGCAGTAAGAGCTTGATGTGAGAGGAAGGGCCTCTGTTCACCGACCTTATGTGAGAACAACGTTAAGACTGATGACGTTGCCTCCTCAACGACTCGGAGTCATGGCAATCAAATCCTTATTATTCTGATAAAAAACCTTCACTGTTGATCTGATCATTAACAATCCAAACAACCGCGTGGTAAGCTACGGCCAGGACGTCTCCGAAGATCGTTACGTGTCTACGACCAAGCCCCCGGTATCCATGATGATGCTTAGCGTCGTGGCTTCGAATGGCGACCAGATGACGCCGGCGTAGTTCGCGGTCGGCTACAAGGTCACCCTGGCCGATTACAGGGACATCTTGGATACGAAAGTCCTTTTCTGGGTGACAAAGATCACGAAGAAGGCGGACTAAGCCTTTCAGCGAGACGGGGCCCCCGCCCATACGGCCAAAACCGTGCAAGAGTGGTTGGGATCGAACATGAACTTCTGGTCGAAGGACTCTTGGCCACCCTAGTGGCCCTTCAACCCCATCGACTACAGCGTGTGGGCGCATCTCAAGGTCGACGAACTGACCCCCTCCGTCAAACGCATGTGGACCAGCATGTGGAAGGATTTCGTCTGCAAAGTGTGTGTGATAAAACGGTCTGAGGCCGCTTAAATTCAGCCGTTATCACATGTTTAGAAACACATGCTACCCACGTGCATCTGCGAGAGGAAGCAGAGCTCGTTATGCCCACCTTAGCCAATATTTAATCAAGGAGGTTCATTCCCCCGTTTCCCCTCCATACGTCGATCTCACCAGATTGAGTTAGGCTTATCGGCAGATAAGGTATTTTCCCAGGCAGGACCGGGGCATTCCCCGAAGTCCCCCACTAAATTATCCCCTACGCCATGGAGACGGCTCCGGGTACTTATACATAGCTTTCCCCGATTGAAGCAGATCAGATCCAGATTATCTTCGCGAGGCATCACGCCGATCCGGTCTCCCTTGTGCACCATAGGAGCTCTCTACCTCGAGAACCACCTTATTGTCCAGAAAAGGAAAATATCCATTTAGAGCCAAGGTTCGTGCCTTCCAGAAGCCAAGTCAATAAGGCCCCCCCCTGTTGTTCAGAAAGAGAACAACGTTAGAACAGCCATTGTTCTTTGAGCCCGTTGACAAGAAATGGTTCTCACCCTCCCCCCCCCTGTTGTTCAGAAAGAGAACAACGTTAGAACAGCCATTGTTCTTTGAGCCCGTTTGACAAGAGACGGTTCTCACCCCCCCCCCTCTGTTGGTGACTTTCTCCTTCTGGTTCTTATCTAATATGGTTTGATCTGTCTCTTATCTTACCCGGTATCATCCGATGTCTCTCTGTACCTCCTTGTTCCCCTCTCCACTTTGGACCGGCTGATTTTCTTTCTGTATTTTCCCTACCTTGTATCTGCTAGTCTTCCTGTTTCTGGTTTAGATGGTATCGTCTGTCCTGTCTAGCTCCCTCTGAGCGTACTTATTATCTTCTCATCTGTCTTTCTGTATCTCCCGTGTCATTTTCCCTACCTTATATCTGCTGGTCTTCCTGTTCCTGGTTTATTCTGGTATCGTCTTTCCTGTCTAGCTCCCTCTGAGCTTACTTCTTATCTTCTCATCTGTCTCTCTGTATCTCCCTTGTCATTTTCCCTACCTTATATCTGCTGGTCTTCCTGTTCCTGGTTTATTCTGGTATCGTCTTTCCTGTCTAGCTCCCTCTGAGCTTACTTCTTATCTTCTCATCTGTCTTTCCGTATCTCCCGTGTCATTTTCCCTACCTTATATCTGCTGGTCTTCCTGTTCCTGGTTTATTCTGGTATCGTCTTTCCTGTCTAGCTCCCTCTGAGCTTACTTCTTATCTTCTCATCTGTCTTTCTGTATCTCCCTTGTCATTTTCCCTACCTTATATCTGCTGGTCTTCCTGTTCCTGGTTTATTCTGGTATCGTCTTTCCTGTCTAGCTCCCTCTGAGCTTACTTCTTATCTTCTCATCTGTCTTTCTGTATCTTCCTTGTCATTTTCCCTACCTTATATCTGCTGGTCTTCCTGTTCCTGGTTTATTCTGGTATCGTCTTTCCTGTCTAGCTCCCTCAAAGCTTACTTCTTATCTTCTCATCTGTCTTTCTGTATCTCCCTTGTCATTTTCCCTACCTTATATCTGCTGGTCTTCCTGTTCCTGGTTTATTCTGGTATCGTCTTTCCTGTCTAGCTCCCTCTGAGCTTACTTCTTATCTTCTCATCTGTCTTTCTGTATCTCCCTTGTCATTTTCCCTACCTTATATCTGCTGGTCTTCCTGTTCCTGGTTTATTCTGGTATCGTCTTTCCTGTCTAGCTCCCTCTGAGCTTACTTCTTATCTTCTCATCTGTCTTTCTGCATCTCCCTTGTCATTTTCCCTACCTTATATCTGCTGGTCTTCCTGTTCCTCGTTTATTCTGGTATCGTCTTTCCTGTCTAGCTCCCTCTGAGCTTACTTCTTATCTTCTCATCTGTCTTTCTGTATCTCCCTTGTCATTTTCCCTACCTTATATCTGCTGGTCTTCCTGTTCCTGGTTTATTCCGGTATCGTCTTTCCTGTCTAGCTCCCTTTGAGCTTACTTCTTATCTTCTCATCTGTCTCTCTGTATCTCCCTTGTCATTTTCCCTACCTTATATCTGCTGGTCTTCCTGTTCCTGGTTTATTCTGGTATCGTCTTTCCTGTCTAGCTCCCTCTGAGCTTACTTCTTATCTTCTCATCTGTCTTTCTGTATCTCCCTTGTCATTTTCCCTACCTTATATCTGCTGGTCTTCCTGTTCCTGGTTTATTCTGGTATCGTCTTTCCTGTCTAGCTCCCTCTGAGCTTACTTCTTATCTTCTCATCTGTCTCTCTGTATCTCCCTTGTCATTTTCCCTACCTTATATCTGCTGGTCTTCCTGTTCCTGGTTTATTCTGGTATCGTCTTTCCTGTCTAGCTCCCTCTGAGCTTACTTCTTATCTTCTCATCTGTCTTTCTGTATCTCCCTTGTCATTTTCCCTACCTTATATCTGCTGGTCTTCCTGTTCCTGGTTTATTCTGGTATCGTCTTTCCTGTCTAGCTCCCTCTGAGCTTACTTCTTATCGTCTCATCTGTCTTTCTGTATCTCCCTTGTCATTTTTCCTACCTTATATCTGCTGGTCTTCCTGTTCCTGGTTTATTCTGGTATCCTCTTTCCTGTCTAGCTCCCTCTGAGCTTACTTCTTATCTTCTCATCTGTCTTTCTGTATCTCCCTTGTCATTTTCCCTACCTTATATCTGCTGGTCTTCCTGTTCCTGGTTTATTCTGGTATCGTCTTTCCTGTCTAGCTACCTCTGAGCTTACTTCTTATCTTCTCATCTGTCTTTCTGTATCTCCCTTGTCATTTTCCCTACCTTATATCTGCTGGTCTTCCTGTTCCTGGTTTATTCTGGTATCGTCTTTCCTGTCTAGCTCCCTCTGAGCTTACTTCTTATCTTCTCATCTGTCTTTCTGTATCTCCCTTGTCATTTTCCCTACCTTATATCTGCTGGTCTTCCTGTTCCTGGTTTATTCTGGTATCGTCTTTCCTGTCTAGCTCCCTCTGAGCTTACTTCTTATCTTCTCATCTGTCTTTCTGTATCTCCCTTGTCATTTTCCCTACCTTATATCTGCTGGTCTTCCTGTTCCTGGTTTATTCTGGTATCGTCTTTCCTGTCTAGCTCCCTCTGAGCTTACTTCTTATCTTCTCATCTGTCTTTCTGTATCTCCCTTGTCATTTTCCCTACCTTATATCTGCTGGTCTTCCTGTTCCTGGTTTATTCTGGTATCGTCTTTCCTGTCTAGCTCCCTCTGAGCTTACTTCTTATCTTCTCATCTGTCTTTCTGTATCTCCCTTGTCATTTTCCCTACCTTATATCTGCTGGTCTTCCTGTTCCTGGTTTATTCTGGTATCGTCTTTCCTGTCTAGCTCCCTCTGAGCTTACTTCTTATCTTCTCATCTGTCTTTCTGTATCTCCCTTGTCATTTTCCCTACCTTATATCTGCTGGTCTTCCTGTTCCTGGTTTATTCTGGTATCGTCTTTCCTGTCTAGCTCCCTCTGAGCTTACTTCTTATCTTCTCATCCGTCTCTCTTTATCTCCCTTGTCATTTTCCCTACCTTATATCTGCTGGTCTCCCTGTTCCTGGTTTATTCTGGTATCGTCTTTCCTGTCTAGCTCCCTCTGAGCTTACTTCTTATCTTCTCATCTGTCTTTCTGTATCTCCCTTGTCATTTTCCCTACCTTATATCTGCTGGTCTTCCTGTTCCTGGTTTATTGGGTTATCGTCTTTCCTGTCTAGCTTCCTCTGAGCTTACTTCTTATCTTCTCATCTGTCTTTCTGTATCTCCCTTGTCATTTTCCCTACCTTATATCTGCTGGTCTTCCTGTTCCTGGTTTATTCTGGTATCGTCTTTCCTGTCTAGCTCCCTCTGAGCTTACTTCTTATCTTCTCATCTGTCTTTCTGTATCTCCCTTGTCATTTTCCCTACCTTATATCTGCTGGTCTTCCTGTTCCTGGTTTATTCTGGTATCGTCTTTCCTGTCTAGCTCCCTCTGAGCTTACTTCTTATCTTCTCATCTGTCTTTCTGTATCTCCCTTGTCATTTTCCCTACCTTATATCTGCTGGTCTTCCTGTTCCTGGTTTATTCTGGTATCGTCTTTCCTGTCTAGCTCCCTCTGAGCTTACTTCTTATCTTCTCATCTGTCTCTCTGTATCTCCCTTGTCATTTTCCCTACCTTATATCTGCTGGTCTTCCTGTTCCTGGTTTATTCTGGTATCGTCTTTCCTGTCTAGCTCCCTCTGAGCTTACTTCTTATCTTCTCATCTGTCTCTCTGTATCTCCCTTGTCATTTTCCCTACCTTATATCTGCTGGTCTTCCTGTTCCTGGTTTATTCTGGTATCGTCTTTCCTGTCTAGCTCCCTCTGAGCTTACTTCTTATCTTCTCATCTGTCTTTCTGTATCTCCCTTGTCATTTTCCCTACCTTATATCTGCTGGTCTTCCTGTTCCTGGTTTATTCTGGTATCGTCTTTCCTGTCTAGCTCCCTCTGAGCTTACTTCTTATCTTCTCATCTGTCTTTCTGTATCTCCCTTGTCATTTTCCCTACCTTATATCTGCTGGTCTTCCTGTTCCTGGTTTATTCTGGTATCGTCTTTCCTGTCTAGCTCCCTCTGAGCTTACTTCTTATCTTCTCATCTGTCTCTCTGTATCTCCCTTGTCATTTTCCCTACCTTATATCTGCTGGTCTTCCTGTTCCTGGTTTATTCTGGTATCGTCTTTCCTGTCTAGCTCCCTCTGAGCTTACTTCTTATCTTCTCATCTGTCTTTCTGTATCTCCCTTGTCATTTTCCCTACCTTATATCTGCTGGTCTTCCTGTTCCTGGTTTATTCTGGTATCGTCTTTCCTGTCTAGCTCCCTCTGAGCTTACTTCTTATCTTCTCATCTGTCTTTCTGTATCTCCCTTGTCATTTTCCCTACCTTATATCTGCTGGTCTTCCTGTTCCTGGTTTATTCTGGTATCGTCTTTCCTGTCTAGCTCCCTCTGAGCTTACTTCTTATCTTCTCATCTGTCTTTCTGTATCTCCCTTGTCATTTTCCCTACCTTATATCTGCTGGTCTTCCTGTTCCTGGTTTATTCTGGTATCGTCTTTCCTGTCTAGCTCCCTCTGAGCTTACTTCTTATCTTCTCATCTGTCTTTCTGTATCTCCCTTGTCATTTTCCCTACCTTATATCTGCTGGTCTTCCTGTTCCTGGTTTATTCTGGTATCGTCTTTCCTGTCTAGCTCCCTCTGAGCTTACTTCTTATCTTCTCATCTGTCTTTCTGTATCTCCCTTGTCATTTTCCCTACCTTATATCTGCTGGTCTTCCTGTTCCTGGTTTATTCTGGTATCGTCTTTCCTGTCTAGCTCCCTCTGAGCTTACTTCTTATCTTCTCATCTGTCTTTCTGTATCTCCCTTGTCATTTTCCCTACCTTATATCTGCTGGTCTTCCTGTTCCTGGTTTATTCTGGTATCGTCTTTCCTGTCTAGCTCCCTCTGAGCTTACTTCTTATCTTCTCATCTGTCTTTCTGTATCTCCCTTGTCATTTTCCCTACCTTATATCTGCTGGTCTTCCTGTTCCTGGTTTATTCTGGTATCGTCTTTCCTGTCTAGCTCCCTCTGAGCTTACTTCTTATCTTCTCATCTGTCTTTCTGTATCTCCCTTGTCATTTTCCCTACCTTATATCTGCTGGTCTTCCTGTTCCTGGTTTATTCTGGTATCGTCTTTCCTGTCTAGCTCCCTCTGAGCTTACTTCTTATCTTCTCATCTGTCTTTCTGTATCTCCCTTGTCATTTTCCCTACCTTATATCTGCTGGTCTTCCTGTTCCTGGTTTATTCTGGTATCGTCTTTCCTGTCTAGCTCCCTCTGAGCTTACTTCTTATCTTCTCATCTGTCTTTCTGTATCTCCCTTGTCATTTTCCCTACCTTATATCTGCTGGTCTTCCTGTTCCTGGTTTATTCTGGTATCGTCTTTCCTGTCTAGCTCCCTCTGAGCTTACTTCTTATCTTCTCATCTGTCTTTCTGTATCTCCCTTGTCATTTTCCCTACCTTATATCTGCTGGTCTTCCTGTTCCTGGTTTATTCTGGTATCGTCTTTCCTGTCTAGCTCCCTCTGAGCTTACTTCTTATCTTCTCATCTGTCTTTCTGTATCTCCCTTGTCATTTTCCCTACCTTATATCTGCTGGTCTTCCTGTTCCTGGTTTATTCTGGTATCGTCTTTCCTGTCTAGCTCCCTCTGAGCTTACTTCTTATCTTCTCATCTGTCTTTCTGTATCTCCCTTGTCATTTTCCCTACCTTATATCTGCTGGTCTTCCTGTTCCTGGTTTATTCTGGTATCGTCTTTCCTGTCTAGCTCCCTCTGAGCTTACTTCTTATCTTCTCATCTGTCTTTCTGTATCTCCCTTGTCATTTTCCCTACCTTATATCTGCTGGTCTTCCTGTTCCTGGTTTATTCTGGTATCGTCTTTCCTGTCTAGCTCCCTCTGAGCTTACTTCTTATCTTCTCATCTGTCTTTCTGTATCTCCCTTGTCATTTTCCCTACCTTATATCTGCTGGTCTTCCTGTTCCTGGTTTATTCTGGTATCGTCTTTCCTGTCTAGCTCCCTCTGAGCTTACTTCTTATCTTCTCATCTGTCTTTCTGTATCTCCCTTGTCATTTTCCCTACCTTATATCTGCTGGTCTTCCTGTTCCTGGTTTATTCTGGTATCGTCTTTCCTGTCTAGCTCCCTCTGAGCTTACTTCTTATCTTCTCATCTGTCTTTCTGTATCTCCCTTGTCATTTTCCCTACCTTATATCTGCTGGTCTTCCTGTTCCTGGTTTATTCTGGTATCGTCTTTCCTGTCTAGCTCCCTCTGAGCTTACTTCTTATCTTCTCATCTGTCTTTCTGTATCTCCCTTGTCATTTTCCCTACCTATATCTGCTGTCTTCCTGTTCCTGGTTTATTCTGGTATCGTCTTTCCTGTCTAGCTCCCTCTGAGCTTACTTCTTATCTTCTCATCTGTCTTTCTGTATCTCCCTTGTCATTTTCCCTACCTTATATCTGCTGGTCTTCCTGTTCCTGGTTTATTCTGGTATCGTCTTTCCTGTCTAGCTCCCTCTGAGCTTACTTCTTATCTTCTCATCTGTCTTTCTGTATCTCCCTTGTCATTTTCCCTACCTTATATCTGCTGGTCTTCCTGTTCCTGGTTTATTCTGGTATCGTCTTTCCTGTCTAGCTACCTCTGAGCTTACTTCTTATCTTCTCATCTGTCTTTCTGTATCTCCCTTGTCATTTTCCCTACCTTATATCTGCTGGTCTTCCTGTTCCTGGTTTATTCTGGTATCGTCTTTCCTGTCTAGCTCCCTCTGAGCTTACTTCTTATCTTCTCATCTGTCTCTCTGTATCTCCCTTGTCATTTTCCCTACCTTATATCTGCTGGTCTTCCTGTTCCTGGTTTATTCTGGTATCGTCTTTCCTGTCTAGCTCCCTCTGAGCTTACTTCTTATCTTCTCATCTGTCTCTCTGTATCTCCCTTGTCATTTTCCCTACCTTATATCTGCTGGTCTTCCTGTTCCTGGTTTATTCTGGTATCGTCTTTCCTGTCTAACTCCCTCTGAGCTTACTTGTTATCTTCTCATCTGTCTTTCTGTATCTCCCTTGTCGTTTTCCCTAACTTATATCTGCTGGTCTTCCTGTTCCTGGTTTATTCTGGTATCGTCTTTCCTGTCTAGCTCCCTCTGAGCTTACTTCTTATCTTCTCATCTGTCTTTCTGTATCTCCCTTGTCATTTTCCCTACCTTATATCTGCTGGTCTTCCTGTTCCTGGTTTATTCTGGTATCGTCTTTCCTGTCTAGCTCCCTCTGAGCTTACTTCTTATCTTCTCATCTGTCTCTCTGTATCTCCCTTGTCATTTTCCCTACCTTATATCTGCTGGTCTTCCTGTTCCTGGTTTATTCTGGTATCGTCTTTCCTGTCTAGCTCCCTCTGAGCTTACTTCTTATCTTCTCATCTGTCTTTCTGTATCTCCCTTGTCATTTTCCCTACCTTATATCTGCTGGTCTTCCTGTTCCTGGTTTATTCTGGTATCGTCTTTCCTGTCTAGCTCCCTCTGAGCTTACTTCTTATCTTCTCATCTGTCTTTCTGTATCTCCCTTGTCATTTTCCCTACCTTATATCTGCTGGTCTTCCTGTTCCTGGTTTATTCTGGTATCGTCTTTCCTGTCTAGCTCTCTCTGAGCTTACTTCTTATCGTCTCATCTGTCTTTCTGTATCTCCCTTGTCATTTTTCCTACCTTATATCCGCTGGTCTTCCTGTTCCTGGTTTATTCTGGTATCCTCTTTCCTGTCTAGCTCCCTCTGAGCTTACTTCTTATCTTCTCATCTGTCTCTCTGTATCTCCCTTGTCATTTTCCCTACCTTATATCTGCTTGTCTTTCTGTTCCTGGTTTATTCTGGTATCGTCTTTCCTGTCTAGCTCCCTCTGAGCTTACTTCTTATCTTCTCATCTGTCTTTCTGTATCTCCCTTGTCATTTTCCCTACCTTATATCTGCTGGTCTTCCTGTTCCTGGTTTATTCTGGTATCGTCTTTCCTGTCTAGCTCCCTCTGAGCTTACTTCTTATCTTCTCATCTGTCTTTCTGTATCTCCCTTGTCATTTTCCCTACCTTATATCTGCTGGTCTTCCTGTTCCTGGTTTATTCTGGTATCGTCTTTCCTGTCTAGCTACCTCTGAGCTTACTTCTTATCTTCTCATCTGTCTTTCTGTATCTCCCTTGTCATTTTCCCTACCTTATATCTGCTGGTCTTCCTGTTCCTGGTTTATTCTGGTATCGTCTTTCCTGTCTAGCTCCCTCTGAGCTTACTTCTTATCTTCTCATCTGTCTTTCTGTATCTCCCTTGTCATTTTCCCTACCTTATATCTGCTGGTCTTCCTGTTCCTGGTTTATTCTGGTATCGTCTTTCCTGTCTAGCTCCCTCTGAGCTTACTTCTTATCTTCTCATCTGTCTTTCTGTATCTCCCTTGTCATTTTCCCTACCTTATATCTGCTGGTCTTCCTGTTCTGGTTTATTCTGATATCGTCTTTCCTGTCTAGCTCCCTCTGAGCTTACTTCTTATCTTCTCATCTGTCTTTCTGTATCTCCCTTGTCATTTTCCCTAACTAATATCTGCTGGTCTTCCTGTTCCTGGTTTATTCTGGTATCGTCTTTCCTGTCTAGCTCCCTCTGAGCTTACTTCTTATCTTCTCATCTGTCTCTCTGTATCTCCCTTGTCATTTTCCCTACCTTATATCTGCTGGTCTTCCTGTTCCTGGTTTATTCTGGTATCGTCTTTCCTGTCTAGCTCCCTCTGAGCTTACTTCTTATCTTCTCATCTGTCTTTCTGTATCTCCCTTGTCATTTTCCCTACCTTATATCTGCTGGTCTTCCTGTTCCTGGTTTATTCTGGTATCGTCTTTCCTATCTAGCTCCCTTTGAGCTTACTTCTTATCTTCTCATCTGTCTCTCTGTATCTCCCTTGTCATTTTCCCTACCTTATATCTGCTTGTCTTCCTGTTCCTGGTTTATTCTGGTATCGTCTTTCCTGTCTAGCTCCCTCTGAGCTTACTTCTTATCTTCTCATCTGTCTTTCTGTATCTCCCTTGTCATTTTCCCTACCTTATATCTGCTGGTCTTCCTGTTCCTGGTTTATTCTGGTATCGTCTTTCCTGTCTAGCTCCCTCTGAGCTTACTTCTTATCTTCTCATCTGTCTTTCTGTATCTCCCTTGTCATTTTCCCTACCTTATATCTGCTGGTCTTCCTGTTCCTGGTTTATTCTGGTATCGTCTTTCCTGTCTAGCTCCCTCTGAGCTTACTTCTTATCTTCTCATCTGTCTTTCTGTATCTCCCTTGTCATTTTCCCTACCTTATATCTGCTGGTCTTCCTGTTCCTGGTTTATTCTGGTATCGTCTTTCCTGTCTAGCTCCCTGTGAGCTTACTTCTTATCTTCTCATCTGTCTCTCTGTATCTCCCTTGTCATTTTCCCTACCTTATATCTGCTGGTCTTCCTGTTCCTGGTTTATTCTGGTATCGTCTTTCCTGTCTAGCTCCCTCTGAGCTTACTTCTTATCTTCTCATCTGTCTTTCTGTATCTCCCTTGTCATTTTCCCTACCTTATATCTGCTGGTCTTCCTGTTCCTGGTTTATTCTGGTATCGTCTTTCCTGTCTAGCTCCCTCTGAGCTTACTTCTTATCTTCTCATCTGTCTTTCTGTATCTCCCTTGTCATTTTCTCTACCTTATATCTGCTGGTCTTCCTGTTCCTGGTTTATTCTGGTATCGTCTTTCCTGTCTAGCTACCTCTGAGCTTACTTCTTATCTTCTCATCTGTCTTTCTGTATCTCCCTTGTCATTTTCCCTACCTTATATCTGCTGGTCTTCCTGTTCCTGGTTTATTCTGGTATCGTCTTTCCTGTCTAGCTTCCTCTGAGCTTACTTCTTATCTTCTCATCTGTCTTTCTGTATCTCCCTTGTCATTTTCCCTACCTTATATCTGCTGGTCTTCCTGTTCCTGGTTTATTCTGGTATCGTCTTTCCTGTCTAGCTCCCTCTGAGCTTACTTCTTATCTTCTCATCTGTCTTTCTGTATCTCCCTTGTCATTTTCCCTACCTTATATCTGCTGGTCTTCCTGTTCCTGGTTTATTCTGATATCGTCTTTCCTGTCTAGCTCCCTCTGAGCTTACTTCTTATCTTCTCATCTGTCTTTCTGTATCTCCCTTGTCATTTTCCCTAACTTATATCTGCTGGTCTTCCTGTTTCTGGTTTATTCTGGTATCGTCTTTCCTGTCTAGCTCCCTCTGAGCTTACTTCTTATCTTCTCATCTGTCTTTCTGTATCTCCCTTGTCATTTTCCCTACCTTATATCTGCTGGTCTTCCTGTTCCTGGTTTATTCTGGTATCGTCTTTCCTGTCTAGCTCCCTCTGAGCTTACTTCTTATCTTCTCATCTGTCTCTCTGTATCTCCCTTGTCATTTTCCCTACCTTATATCTGCTGGTCTTCCTGTTCCTGGTTTATTCTGGTATCGTCTTTCCTGTCTAGCTTCCTCTGAGCTTACTTCTTATCTTCTCATCTGTCTTTCTGTATCTCCCTTGTCATTTTCCCTACCTTATATCTGCTGGTCTTCCTGTTCCTGGTTTATTCTGGTATCGTCTTTCCTGTCTAGCTCCCTCTGAGCTTACTTCTTATCTTCTCATCTGTCTTTCTGTATCTCCCTTGTCATTTTCCCTACCTTATATCTGCTGGTCTTCCTGTTCCTGGTTTATTCTGGTATCGTCTTTCCTGTCTAGCTCCCTCTGAGCTTACTTCTTATCGTCTCATCTGTCTTTCTGTATCTCCCTTGTCATTTTCCCTACCTTATATCTGCTTGTCTTCCTGTTCCTGGTTTATTCTGGTATCGTCTTTCCTGTCTAGCTCCCTTTGAGCTTACTTCTTATCTTCTCATCTGTCTCTCTGTATCTCCCTTGTCATTTTCCCTACCTTATATCTGCTTGTCTTTCTATTCCTGGTTTATTCTGGTATCGTCTTTCCTGTCTAGCTCCCTCTGAGCTTACTTCTTATCTTCTCATCTGTCTTTCTGTATCTCCCTTGTCATTTTCCCTACCTTATATCTGCTGGTCTTCCTGTTCCTGGTTTATTCTGGTATCGTCTTTCCTGTCTAGCTCCCTCTGAGCTTACTTCTTATCTTCTCATCTGTCTTTCTGTATCTCCCTTGTCATTTTCCCTACCTTATATCTGCTGGTCTTCCTGTTCCTGGTTTATTCTGGTATCGTCTTTCCTGTCTAGCTACCTCTGAGCTTACTTCTTATCTTCTCATCTGTCTTTCTGTATCTCCCTTGTCATTTTCCCTACCTTATATCTGCTGTTCTTCCTGTTCCTGGTTTATTCTGGTATCGTCTTTCCTGTCTAGCTCCCTCTGAGCTTACTTCTTATCTTCTCATCTGTCTTTCTGTATCTCCCTTGTCATTTTCCCTACCTTATATCTGCTGGTCTTCCTGTTCCTGGTTTATTCTGGTATCGTCTTTCCTGTCTAGCTCCCTCTGAGCTTACTTCTTATCTTCTCATCTGTCTTTCTGTATCTCCCTTGTCATTTTCCCTACCTTATATCTGCTGGTCTTCCTGTTCCTGGTTTATTCTGATATCGTCTTTCCTGTCTAGCTCCCTCTGAGCTTACTTCTTATCTTCTCATCTGTCTTTCTGTATCTCCCTTGTCATTTTCCCTAACTTATATCTGCTGGTCTTCCTGTTCCTGGTTTATTCTGGTATCGTCTTTCCTGTCTAGCTCCCTCTGAGCTTACTTCTTATCTTCTCATCTGTCTTTCTGTATCTCCCTTGTCATTTTCCCTAACTTATATCTGCTGGTCTTCCTGTTCCTGGTTTATTCTGGTATCGTCTTTCCTGTCTAGCTCCCTCTGAGCTTACTTCTTATCTTCTCATCTGTCTTTCTGTATCTCCCTTGTCATTTTCCCTACCTTATATCTGCTGGTCTTCCTGTTCCTGGTTTATTCTGGTATCGTCTTTCCTGTCTAGCTCCCTCTGAGCTTACTTCTTATCTTCTCATCTGTCTTTCTGTATCTCCCTTGTCATTTTCCCTACCTTATATCTGCTGGTCTTCCTGTTCCTGGTTTATTCTGGTATCGTCTTTCCTGTCTAGCTACCTCTGAGCTTACTTCTTATCTTCTCATCTGTCTTTCTGTATCTCCCTTGTCATTTTCCCTACCTTATATCTGCTGGTCTTCCTGTTCCTGGTTTATTCTGGTATCGTCTTTCCTGTCTAGCTCCCTCTGAGCTTACTTCTTATCTTCTCATCTGTCTTTCTGTATCTCCCTTGTCATTTTCCCTACCTTATATCTGCTGGTCTTCCTGTTCCTGGTTTATTCTGGTATCGTCTTTCCTGTCTAGCTCCCTCTGAGCTTACTTCTTATCTTCTCATCTGTCTTTCTGTATCTCCCTTGTCATTTTCCCTACCTTATATCTGCTGGTCTTCCTGTTCCTGGTTTATTCTGATATCGTCTTTCCTGTCTAGCTCCCTCTGAGCTTACTTCTTATCTTCTCATCTGTCTTTCTGTATCTCCCTTGTCATTTTCCCTAACTTATATCTGCTGGTCTTCCTGTTCCTGGTTTATTCTGGTATCGTCTTTCCTGTCTAGCTCCCTCTGAGCTTACTTCTTATCTTCTCATCTGTCTTTCTGTATCTCCCTTGTCATTTTCCCTAACTTATATCTGCTGGTCTTCCTGTTCCTGGTTTATTTTGGTATCGTCTTTCCTGTCTAGCTCCCTCTGAGCTTACTTCTTATCTTCTCATCTGTCTTTCTGTATCTCCCTTGTCATTTTCCCTACCTTATATCTGCTGGTCTTCCTGTTCCTGGTTTATTCTGGTATCGTCTTTCCTATCTAGCTCCCTCTGAGCTTACTTCTTATCTTCTCATCTGTCTCTCTGTATCTCCCTTGTCATTTTCCCTACCTTATATCTGCTTGTCTTCCTGTTCCTGGTTTATTCTGGTATCGTCTTTCCTGTCTAGCTCCCTCTGAGCTTACTTCTTATCTTCTCATCTGTCTTTCTGTATCTCCCTTGTCATTTTCCCTACCTTATATCTGCTGGTCTTCCTGTTCCTGGTTTATTCTGGTATCGTCTTTCCTATCTAGCTCCCTCTGAGCTTACTTCTTATCTTCTCATCTGTCTCTCTGTATCTCCCTTGTCATTTTCCCTACCTTATATCTGCTTGTCTTCCTGTTCCTGGTTTATTCTGGTATCGTCTTTCCTGTCTAGCTCCCTTTGAGCTTACTTCTTATCTTCTCATCTGTCTTTCTGTATCTCCCTTGTCATTTTCCCTACCTTATATCTGCTTGTCTTCCTGTTCCTGGTTTATTCTGGTATGGTCTTTCCTGTCTAGCTCCCTCTGAGCTTACTTCTTATCTTCTCATCTGTCTTTTTGTATCTCCCTTGTCATTTTCCCTACCTTATATCTGCTGGTCTTCCTGTTCCTGGTTTATTCTGGTATCGTCTTTCCTGTCTAGCTCCCTCTGAGCTTACTTCTTATCTTCTCATCTGTCTTTCTGTATCTCCCTTGTCATTTTCCCTACCTTATATCTGCTGGTCTTCCTGTTCCTGGTTTATTCTGGTATCGTCTTTCCTGTCTAGCTCCCTCTGAGCTTACTTCTTATCTTCTCATCTGTCTTTCTGTATCTCCCTTGTCATTTTCCCTACCTTATATCTGCTGGTCTTCCTGTTCCTGGTTTATTCTGATATCGTCTTTCCTGTCTAGCTCCCTCTGAGCTTACTTCTTATCTTCTCATCTGTCTTTCTGTATCTCCCTTGTCATTTTCCCTAACTTATATCTGCTGGTCTTCCTGTTCCTGGTTTATTCTGGTATCGTCTTTCCTGTCTAGCTCCCTCTGAGCTTACTTCTTATCTTCTCATCTGTCTTTCTGTATCTCCCTTGTCATTTTCCCTAACTTATATCTGCTGGTCTTCCTGTTCCTGGTTTATTTTGGTATCGTCTTTCCTGTCTAGCTCCCTCTGAGCTTACTTCTTATCTTCTCATCTGTCTTTCTGTATCTCCCTTGTCATTTTCCCTACCTTATATCTGCTGGTCTTCCTGTTCCTGGTTTATTCTGGTATCGTCTTTCCTATCTAGCTCCCTCTGAGCTTACTTCTTATCTTCTCATCTGTCTCTCTGTATCTCCCTTGTCATTTTCCCTACCTTATATCTGCTTGTCTTCCTGTTCCTGGTTTATTCTGGTATCGTCTTTCCTGTCTAGCTCCCTCTGAGCTTACTTCTTATCTTCTCATCTGTCTTTCTGTATCTCCCTTGTCATTTTCCCTACCTTATATCTGCTGGTCTTCCTGTTCCTGGTTTATTCTGGTATCGTCTTTCCTGTCTAGCTCCCTCTGAGCTTACTTCTTATCTTCTCATCTGTCTGTCGGCCAATGACGGAGTCTTTGTTGTTAGATGGTCGTTATTTTCTCTGGAGGCAAATTACGGTTGTCTCTTTATCCTTAATGGTTCGACGCGAAGACTTTAATAGTTAATTATATCTCTAATTTCTACTCTCCAATGGTGGAGGCGACATTTCCTCCTTGAAGGGAGGAGTATAGGAAGAGGGAAGGGAAGAGAAAGTGTGGAATTAATTGGTTCTGGAAGATTTGAGGGATTTGGGGAAGATGGAATTGCAGTGTTTAAAATGGTGATGGGTTCTCTTTGGGAGGTATAAGGGTAGCGAAGGATGTTAATGAATGTTAATTTGTTTTATATGTGTGGAAGTTGGTCGATATTAGGCGCTTTGATTAGCGCCCATCAAGATTTGCTGGAGAAATATTAATAATAAATATAACTATTTCTTACAATCGTCTAGTTTTCGAAAAAATCAGTTTAGAGAGGAAGAATCTTACGTTTTTCACTTCAATGTTGATCACATTCATTCAGACGTTTCTTTAAACACATTGACTGCCATGGCAGGCATATATGCCTGCCAAATGTTTAGCCATTGCAGCCACGGCAGGCATATATGCCTGCCATAGTGCCTGCCAGTTTTTTTTTTATAGCTACCGCGGCAGGCAAGTGTGGTTGACAATATAGGCTTAAAACATATTTTTTAAGATGTGTGGCTGCTGAGGAAAGTTTTGGTGCCTGTCAGTGGCTTATAAAAGAGAAAAGATATGGAAATTATCCTAACTTTCAGTTAAAATACAATTTTAGTGTTTTATCCAGGTTCCAGCCCGTGGAGCTAGTTAGATGATGGAACCCATTATTTTTTTATTATTTTTTTATGTTTATATATTTTTCTTTTATTATTTTTTAATTTTTTTATTATTTTAATTTTTTAATTTTTGATTATTTTTTTTTGTAAAGTTTTAATTTTTTTTTTTTACTTTTTTTTCATTTTTTTACTTTTTATTCTTTTTCTATTATTTGTGCATTTTCTTAAAACAGGGCAAGCATAGGAATGGATTTTCCGGGCATGAATTACAAAATGTGAAGACCATGGCTGCAGTAGCCAAAAAAAAAAAAGTTTATAAATGCTAAATTTGGCCCTTGGCAGAATGACCTACACCACGCTAATTAACTCATTATAACCTGCAAAAAAAATTGCCTGCAACAAACATTTTCGGGATTTGGCTTTTGGCAGTCAATGTGTTAAACACTTATTTCAAGAAACTAAAGTGGTGCAATTTCCCAATTAACTCTTCCGCATCCCAAATTGGGATAGAATTGGGAAGGAGGGGGGGCATAAGTTTAAGAAATTGCTGATCCCAGCTCCGTGGCTTTGACCTTGGAAAATCTTGAGGGAAATTCACACGAATATTCAATGTTTATACAATAAATACTTCGTGTAAGAACTCATCCCTTTTTACATTAAGATCGGCTCAGAAGAAATTATTGAAGCGTCTACTAGTTTAAGGTGCAGAACATTTGGGTACTAGTAAACAATTTCTAATATTTTCTATCATTTCCTTCGTTTCCAAAATATGGTGAGTTTTGTAGAGGTGCAGAACATTTGGGGACTAGTAAACAATTTCTAATATTTTCTATTATTTCCTTCGTTTCCAAAACATGATGAAACATCGGAGAAATCTTAAGATAAGAACGAGTGTGCTTACAGTAAGTTTAGTCTTCTCCCATTGACGCTTAACTTTAGCTCTTAAATGGTTGACCACTATAGGTAGTAGCAATGCTTAAAAGTTAATATAATAAGTTCAGTAGAAATTAGCTTGATCTCCAATCAAATAACCAAAGTAGTAGAAAAAAAGATTGGCTGAACCATTCATAGTCTTTAGCTAATCAAAGACGAATGTCTACGGGCATTCGGGGTAAATGTTAATTAAAATGGTTTAAAACTTAAAGTCTAAGAACTTATCCTAGTTAAATGCTATGTTCACCTTGGCTGGAGTCAGACCAATTAAGATTAACTGCAACTCTCCTACTCGACTTTTGCCTGTTACGTTTCCCCTCTTTCATTACTCTTATCTACTATTCGGCTGACTTGAGCTGTGAATTTAGGTATGCAAATAGCTTGCAGGGGTTCGGTCTGGGATACCCTCTCCTTTCCTCTCCCCACCCAGATGGGACAGAGAGGGGAGGGAAATAACGTTCCCAATAGGTTATAGCGTTTTATCCTATTTATCCCTCCCGTTTACTATTCTCAAGTGTTCAGATATAAATTTAATTCAACAATAATAATAATACGTAAATAATTATTGAGAGACGCTAAAAATGGGTAGAATTCACAAAGACTTAAAAAAAAAAGACCTAAAACATAAAATCAACGAGCAGAAAGATCGCTTTTTAAACCTTTCAGAAAAAAAAGTTCTTAAAATAGAGCCATGCGATAATAGCCCCCAATTTAAGATGACTTTACAACGAATTCTTCTCAAATGGAACCCTCCAATTTGCCAAGATTTGAACTTGTGCCTTAAAGTCTTCATCCGTTAGTCACCCAGAAATCTTTTACGTTGTTTCGAGACAGCTTTTAAGAAGGGGAGTGAATGTTATCCTCATATGAGCATAAGAAAAGAAAAATTATTAAACGGGATAATAATGCAAAGACTACAATAAATGTGAGAAAGGTTCTAAACGATTTGCGCCCTTCATGGAGGTGGGAGTGTGGTTTACAATACCTTTTTTGTTGGGGCTGTGGTTTAAGTAGCATGACTGAAAGTACAAATCTGAAACTTTACTCTTTCTGAAGATGGCCGATTTTTATTCATCCACTTTTGCACTTATGGGAAATGTATTTTTCTTATATAGGAAATTTGATAACTGGCTTCCCTACAATAAATGAGGCTTGTATGTTAAAACGGTATGGACCCTCTCTCCTTTTCTTGTTAGATTTAACCACAGGACGGAAAAACGTTTAAATAGGAAAAATACCGAAATTCATATATACATTTTAACCTGACCGACACAACTAAAGCAACAACAAGGACTAAATGAAACCTGGAGCTTAAAGAGGTTAAGCAATATCAAACCATGAGATACACTGGTTCGAAGTCCTGAACCAAGTTGATATATGGTGTATCGAGCAGAATTTTAGGTTCAGAATGTGGAGGGATTAAAAACAAGTGTGAATTAGTGGTAAACACCGCATTTCCACCCCCAGAAAAAAGACTACTATGTAGGGTAGTTTTTTTAGTTTCCTTTTTTTCTATCGTACTCTTAGAATCGTCTTTTCTGAGCACTTTCACCCCCAGAAATCATCTTAGAATCGTTTTTTCCTGAATTTTTTAAGACAAATCAAATTTACATGAGTACTGTGTTATTCTTTACTTATGTTAGATTATTGTAAAACCATAGTAAAAAAAACATACTTCGAAAACACTAAAATTAGAATATTCCAGTGGAGAAAAAAAGAGATTTTATTAGATTCTATTTTCTCTGACAATTGAAACCAAATCTTTAAATCTGATGTCGATATTTACATCAAATTCTTGGCGTAAACTCTGCTCCGTAAAGGGAGTGTTTATTCAATAGGTTAATATTATTGAACAAA
The DNA here is from genome assembly GCA_963969495.1 of Ceratothoa steindachneri. Lineage (NCBI taxonomy): Eukaryota > Metazoa > Arthropoda > Malacostraca > Isopoda > Cymothoidae > Ceratothoa > Ceratothoa steindachneri. The sequence goes on from OZ018327.1 coordinate 18,816,557, forward strand.
ATGTTATTACTGAACAAATCCGCCAAGAACTCCGAATAAAACCACACAAAGAACATGTACGTTACAGATTTCTTTTAGAATGCGGGGTTCTTGTGAGGTTCCCCCTACTTCCAGTTATAATATTTTTTATAAATATTTAGGGCGAAATCAACTCAGGCATCTGCCGCAGAAAGTAAGTTCGGGGGGGAGGGGTCTGTAAAGAAAGTGGGGAAGATGGGGGAAGTGGAAATGTTTAGAAGATACATATAGCCGAAGATCCTCTTAAAGGGATTGAAGGAGGAAAGGAATACAGCTGAAGACGTAGGGGCCGAAAAGGGACTCATTTCTCCTTATATCAGCTGAAGCGAGGCTTACGTGCTACTCCTAACACGGCCCTCTCTCTTACCTATAAGCCAAAAACTGTTTGTCTCACTCATTCATCACGGTATATATACATATAGTCTTCAATTAAGATCATATTTTATGTAATATGTGAATGTATCCTCATAAGTAGTGATCGGTATAAGAAGTTTGTCCCACTGTGTTATTTACAGTAACGATCAAATATTTCATTTATTGAAAACTTTTTTGCAATACACAAAAGAGGTCATAACCTTTCATTTTCTCGTAGTTTTCCATCACAAAACTTAGAGGTAGATTCAAACCAAATATGTAATGATAAGAAATGCATGATAAATTACAGATACAAAAATAGGCATGACTATATGTAGTGCATGTACATTGTACATGCTAGTATGGATGAAACTACAACTTACGTGCAAGACAGCATTTTTATTCCAAAAATATCCAGGTCAAAATGATCCGGACAGCGTGATTCCATTTCTTATATCTTTGAGACAACCAACTAATTTAAGGCAGTAACTTACTTTTGTGAATTTTTAGTACTTTCAGTTATTATCATGTCAAGTACCAATCAGAAAACATGTCAAGGGGACCCACTACACCTGCCTATATACAGAAGGTTTTGTTAAGCTACGTCCAGAGCATAATTTCTTCATCAGAACAATAGCTGAAAGTGTAAACAACCCAAAAGTGTTGTATATAATATTATATCACGTTACGATATCAAAGGGCTCATGGAATTTCAGTAGAATTGATACTGGTAGGGTTAGGAAAACTTCTAAGAGAGATGACCAAGCCATGTTCCTTATCTCAAAATAGGACCCATACAAGACAGTAGCCAGTTTTTACCGAGAATAAAATAAAATATGGGTATCAATATCTCTAGGAAGACAATATCACGCCGCCTGATGCAAAGATTTTAAAATTTCACCTACCACCGATCACGCCATTGATCAGTACTAAGAACAAGAAAGCTACATTATCCTTCGCCACTAATTACATTCTAAGGACAAAAGCCCAATGGTCCAAAGTACACTTCAGCGATTATTAGAAGTACAATTTACTTGGTTCAGATAGTAGGAGGTTATACTGTCGAAAACATGGCAAAAAATTATCCGTGAATTGCTTGAAGACCAGCGTCAAGTTTGGTGAAGGAAGCGTTAAAGTGTGAAGGATAATTTCGGCGGAAGGCACTGGCCACGTCCGCTTGTAGATCAGAAAGAATGCTCAACTGTATGAAGAACTTCTGCAAGCACATGTTGTGCTTCATATGAGAGCTGCCTCTGCTAAAACGTCTTTTATGCAGAATAATGCACCTTGCCACACGGCAAATTTGGTGAAGAACTTCCTGGATCAGCAGGAAGTAAGTGACAAGGACTGGCTTGCTCAGAGCCCGGACCTCAGTCCAAATGAGAATTTGTGGAAGACGCTAAGAGAGATGAAGTAAGGACAGAACCCCAAACACCGTTGAAGAACTTTGGGAAATAATACAAAAAGAATGGACAAAAATAACACTAGAAGAATGCCTTCGGTTCGTGCACTCCTGAGGCAGAAGATGTAAATGCGTAATTGATAGTAATGGTCTACATACCAAGTACCAATATATTGTAAGAACCGAAAATTATTTTTTGAGTAATTTTATCATTGTATTTTCTCATCTACGTCCGTTGTTATCTGTTTGGATCATTTTGACTACGATATTTTTTTTAGAAAAATGCTCATTTACATGTATCTTGCAGTTTCATCTATCCTGTCATGTACAATGCACATGTACAACTCATCGTCATGCTCAGTTTGTATGTGTAATTTTTCCTCCATTACTTACCATTATTTGTTTGAAGCTACCTTAAGTTTTGTGATGGAAAGTTAAGTGTCCGAATCATTATGGCCGCTACTGTATGTATACAGTGAGGTGAAAAAGTCTGGACCCATAGGCAAATTACTATAGAATTTTTTATTTTATTTTTAACATAATTTTGATCATCATCATCATCATCACTAACTCTATAATTTAAGAAGGTTTTTTTTTTTAGTATTTTAATAATAATTTCATCTTAGTTTGGTTATGACTTTGTCAAAAACCCAAATGGTGAAGTTCAAAAATAAATATCGAAATTTTGTGAATTTTTTAAAACCCAAACAATTACAAATGGTGAAGTTCAGAAAATTTATTTTTATATATCTTCTATAACTCAATATTTTAGCAACGTGATATTTTGAAAGGAGGGAAATTTAGTTTCGAGTTCCTTTTTAAAATTATTATAATTGGCGAAGTTCAGAAAATTTATAAAAATTTAACCATGGCTGCTTTTTTTTTAGATTTTAAACTTTAATTTTAGCGAAGCGCATGGCGAAGCCATTGCCTGGTTTTATTTATTATCTTTCAGATTGATACCCATGGCAGAAAAGCTAACAATCCCAGAAAGAGTAGAAGTTGTGCTTTTGTATGCGAAAGACGACGCCAAACCAAGAACATTACGAACTATAAAAGATAACATCACACAAGAAATTGAATCCATAAAAGGAAATAACTCTATGCTTAGAAATGTGCAAGGATCATGTGTCTCCCTAGTAAGAAAATGTTTGGAAGAAGGTGGATTTCAATTCGAACACTTATTGCAAGTTGTAAATTGTTATATAGTAAATTTTTATAAGTAAATCAATTGTTATATGTAAACTGTAAATTGTTATATAATAAATTGGGTCAGACTTTTGCACCACCCTGCATATCCAATGGCTTATGACTGGGTCTAGAAAATAGCTCTGTATTGACTTTACACCACTGGCATATTTTGAGAAATGAGAGGGAGATAGATAATCTATATGTGTACACGCAATTGAGGCAAAATATACATATGTGCGTGATTGCGACGGGAGGGAAAGGGCTAACATGATACTAAGAATCCGCGATTTGCATTTAATTAAAAATTTCCCTTTGTAGTCCATCGTCCGCTGATGAGACCTGAATGATAGTCGGTTTTTTTGGCAAAATGGGACTGTTAAAAAGAAGAAGCAAATCCGAAATCGATAGGTTGATGCAGTGTATTTCGTTTGCATTTTGCCTCGAAAATTGGCTGTTTGAGTGTCGTATCAAGCCAGAAAAATTGACGTTTTGCTACGAAGTGGGACTAGCCCGACGCCGGAGCGCGCTTCCTTCTTGTTGGTTTTGCTATGAGGCGGGCCTAACCCCGACGCCGCAGCGCGCTTCCTTTTTGTTGGTTTTGCTATGAGGCGGGCCTAACCCCGACGCTGGAGCGCGCTTCCTCCTAGTTGGTTTTGCTATGAGGCGAGCCTAACCCCGACGCCGGAGCGCGCTTCCTTCTTGTTGGTTTTGCTATGAGGCGAGCCTAACCCCGACGCCGGAGCGCGCTTCCTTCTTGTTGGTTTTGCTATGAGGCGAGCCTAACCCCGACGCCGGAGCGCGCTTCCTTCTTGTTGGTTTTGCTATGAGGCGGGCCTAACCCCGACGCTGGAGCGCGCTTCCTCCTAGTTGGTTTTGCTATGAGGCGAGCCTAACCCCGACGCCGGAGCGCGCTTCCTTCTTGTTGGTTTTGCTATGAGGCGAGCCTAACCCCGACGCCGGAGCGCGCTTCCTTCTTGTTGGTTTTGCTATGAGGCGAGCCTAACCCCGACGCCGGAGCGCGCTTCCTTCTTGTTGGTTTTGCTATGAGGCGAGCCTAACCCCGACGCCGGAGCGCGCTTCCTTCTTGTTGGTTTTGCTATGAGGCGAGCCTAACCCCGACGCCGGAGCGCGCTTCCTTCTTGTTGGTTTTGCTATGAGGCGAGCCTAACCCCGACGCCGGAGCGCGCTTCCTTCTTGTTGGTTTTGCTATGAGGCAGGCCTAGCCACAACGCCGAAGTGCGCTTCCTTCTTGTGGTTTTGCTATGAGATGCTGTTTACTGTTCACTCCTTAATGAGATGCTGTTTACTGCTCACTCCTTTTTGAGATGCTGTTTACTGCTTACTCCTTTTTGAAATGCTGTTTACTGCTCACTCCTTTATGAGATGCTGTTTACTGCTCCCTACTTTATGAGATGCTGTTTAGTGCTCACTCCTTAATGAGATGCTGTTTACTGCTCACTCCTTTATGAGATGCTGTTTACTGCTCACTCCGTTATGAGATGCTGTTTACTGCTCACTCCATTATGAAATGCTGTTTACTGCTCACTCCGTTATGAAATGCTGTTTACTGCTTACTCCGTTATGAGATGCTGTTTACTGTTCACTCTTTTATGAAATGCTGTTTACTGCTCGTTCCTTTATGAAGTGTTGTTTACTGCTCACTCCTTTATGAGATGCTGTTTACTGCTCACCCCTTTATGAAATGCTGTTTACTGCTCCCTCCTTTATGAAATGCTGTTTACTGCTCCCTACTCTATGAGATGCTGTTAACTGCTCATTCCTTTATGAAGTGTTGTTTACTGCTCATTCCTTTATGAGATGCTGTTTACTGCTCACCCCTTTATGAAATGCTGTTTACTGCTCCCTACTTTATGAGATGCTGTTTACTGCTCACTGCGTTATGAGATGCTGTTTACTGCTCACTCCATTATGAAATGCTGTTTACTGCTCACTCCGTTATGAGATGCTGTTTACTGCTCACTCCGTTATGAGATGCTGTTTACTGCTCACTCCTTTATGAGATGCTGTTTACTGCTTACTCCTTTTTGAGATGCTGTTTACTGCTCACTCCGTTATGAGATGCTGTTTACTGCTCATTCCTTTATGAGATGCTGTTTACTGCTCACCCCTTTATGAAATGCTGTTTACTGCTCCATCCTTTATGAGATGCTGTTTACTGCTCACTCCATTATGAGATGCTGTTTACTGCTCACTCCCTTATGAAATGCTGTTTACCTCTCACTCCGTTATGACATGCTGTTTACTGCTCACTCCGTTATGAGATGCTGTTTACTGCTCACTCCTTTATGAGATGCTGTTTACTGCTTACTCCGTTATGAGGTGCTGTTTGCGGCTCACTCCTTTATGAGATGCTGTTTACTGCTCACTCCGTTATGAGATGCTGTTTACTGCTCACTCCGTTATGAGATGCTGTTTACTGCTCACTCCTTTATGAGATGCTGTTTACTGCTTACTCCTTTTTGAGATGCTGTTTACTGCTCACTCCGTTATGAGATGCTGTTTACTGCTCATTCCTTTATGAGATGCTGTTTACTGCTCACCCCTTTATGAAATGCTGTTTACTGCTCCATCCTTTATGAGATGCTGTTTACTGCTCACTCCATTATGAGATGCTGTTTACTGCTCACTCCCTTATGAAATGCTGTTTACCTCTCACTCCGTTATGACATGCTGTTTACTGCTCACTCCGTTATGAGATGCTGTTTACTGCTCACTCCTTTATGAGATGCTGTTTACTGCTTACTCCGTTATGAGATGCTGTTTACTGCTCACTCCTTTATGAGATGCTGTTTACTGCTTACTCCGTTATGAGGTGCTGTTTGCGGCTCACTCCTTTATGAGATGCTGTTTACTGCTCATTCCTTTATGAAGTGTTGTTTACTGCTCACTCCTTTATGAGATGCTGTTTACTGCTCACCCCTTTATGAAATGCTGTTTACTGCTCCCTACTCTATGAGATGCTGTTAACTGCTCATTCCTTTATGAAGTGTTGTTTACTGCTCATTCCTTTATGAGATGCTGTTTACTGCTCACCCCTTTATGAAATGCTGTTTACTGCTCCCTACTTTATGAGATGCTGTTTACTGCTCACTCCGTTATGAGATGCTGTTTACTGCTCACTCCTTTATGAGATGCTGTTTACTGCTCACTCTTTTATGAAATGCTGTTTACAGCTCCCTCCTTTATGAGATGCTGTTTACTGCTCACTCCTTTATGAAATGCTGTTTACTGCTCCCTCCTTTATGAAATGCTGTTTACTGCTCACTCGTTTATGAGATGCTTTTAATTATTATCATTGTTGTGTGCGTATAGTAATCATTATTAATTATTAATTTCCTTCTAGTCAGACTCCCCAGAGGGAGGGATTTAGGTCCCCACCCCCAATTTGTATCCTGGATCTGCCACTGCAATTAAGTAGGGCCACACTTTATGTGAGGCTGTTCTGAAGGACTAGTTTAGACTGGATGAAAGATAATACATGCAGGAGTGTATGCAGGATTCATAGGTAAAAATATCCACATGGTTTTAAAAACTCGTTAAAATGTCATTAGTGGTAGATTCGCTGGTCGTTAGATGTATATTAATAGTACATACTATACCAAATTAGTATTGGGAAAAAATACCCTCTAGAAAAAAACCCCCTATCCAAAACACTCTCACGAGAACAGATTTCCACCCAATCGCTTATGTCAGCAAACATAAAATAACATAAAATGATAATTAGGGTTTATGGCATTCTTCAAGGCCACACACCTTCACCGAGCGCTAATCTACTTCAAGGCAACACCCGATGGAGATGGAGTAGCCAATTAACGAGGCATCTTATTCCACAGTCTAGGAGAAAATTTAGAAAAGTCACGATGACATAAATGACTACAAAGATTAAATGGCCCAGATCCAGAACGAAGGGTTATCAGGGGACGCGAGTTCTATACGGAACAGGGTGCTGTGGTGTTTAGGGAGATAGGTAAAGAAGACCTTGAACGAGATTTTCGATAGAATCAGTAGACAGTGTAATTCAAGGAGTTTTGGGGCTGCGAGGGAAAAACTTCCCGAGGGGAAGAAGAACTCGGGTAGTAAGTGCAGGAGGCGTGGGAGAGGAGGGGGGGGGCGTGAATGGCAAGCTCGAAATGTAACTTTACCTCATCTAGTCTAATCTTATCTAGCATAATGAAACTTTGCCTAACCTATCCAAACCTAATCTTGTCTTGGGTAACCAAACAGTCCAGCCTACTCTAACAAAACCTACACTAGCCTAGTTTAACTCATTTGCGGTTAGTTTAACCTAAACTTAACCAAGGCAAGTCTAACTTAAATTTGGCTAAGCTGAAGAAACGTTCGCCAATCTCCTCAACCGAGAGATAAGGCGGAGCAATCCTAGACAAAGACTCCCAGCTTATGTTAGGGGTCATTATCTAGGATTGAGCTTTATAGGGTCAGTATCTAAAAATGATCTTCTTTTTTGGGGGGGGGGGGTCATTAGTTAGGATTGGATTTTTAGGCGCGTGTGACTCTATATCTTACTATGTCGGTCGGTCGGTACGTCGTCCCCCTTTTCTCTTTTTGTTGTTTTTGTAATAACATTGTAGTTATTCAGCCGATTCTAACAAAATTTGAAACCCTTATATTGTTTTACATTATAGTTCGAAGGATATAATTGCTAAAGTCCTCCCAAGGTTAGCCAGTACATTATTTTATTTTGGTAATAACATTCTAACGAAATTTGAAACCCTTACGTTGCTTTACATTTTCTTTCGAATGATATAATTGCCAATTTCCTCACAAGGTTAGTCCGGGAATTATTGAAAGTTTTGAAGATCGTAAGGTCATAAATCAGAATAAGTGAGAGCACGCGACTTTGGTTAGCAGAGCTTGTTAAAATAAGTAATAATAATTGATAAGATTGAGATAAAAAGATAAAGCAAAAATGCAACTTACGATTGAATTTGTTTAAGATAATAGTGGTTAGGTTAGGTTAGATTAGTGTGGTTCAAATAACATAACATAACCTATGTGGAAGGATTGATTCGGTTTGAGTTGATTCGAAAATTTATGCCATCATATTTGTCTGCTCCCCCATTGGATTAATATTTTACTTTTTTGTTAGTTTAATATGTTTGTGTATTATTTTTGTTCTTTAATAAATGTTATTTTATCGATTATTTTTTTAAAAACACTAATAAGTTTCATGTGGGTCATCAATTATTAATGATCTTTTTTGAGGGTCATGTTCTAGGATTGATTAATTAGGGATGGTTCTCTCTGGGGTCATTTTCTATGATTAAACTAATAAGGCTTCCTATCTCATATATTTAACTTAGGAATAACAGCTAACAGAATGAAAACCTAACCTAACCTAACCTAACCTAACCTAACCTTCCAGCTTAGCAAAGTTAAGATACATCACGTGTTAATGTCGGCGGATAGAGTCCCGACTTTGGTCGATACTAAGACGAATCTGATATGGTTTTACGACTCATGGTTTGAATTCTAAGTTAAATTTTAAATGGATTTCTTATCAAAAGTTTTGACCGCTGTTAAAATTCGTAGCCTGCCAAATGTATGTGTTGAATTTAAGTTTTTTAGTTTTAATTTTCTTTTCATATTTATGCATTGCTAGAAAGAAGAGTTTTCTATAAAAACAAAATCAGTAAACATCCGCTTAATTTTCCGGCATTTTTAATGGAAGTATCTATTTTGGTGGAGGAGAGATTTCCTGATAAGAATTCCAAGTTCCCTCAAAAGGTTTCATCAAGGGCACACATTTATTTATCCAAATAACAAAAATATATTTTTTTACTTATTCTAAAGATTGAATGAATGAAAATCCCGCTAAAAGTATGAATATATATTCCAAAAACACCAAACTACCAGCGAATGTTTGTATAAAATCAACGATACCGAGTTTAGTAACAAAGAAATATGAACTCTAAATGTGGAAGAGAGTAAGGTGCATTTTCATAAAACATAACCGGTTGGTAGGGAGATGAACCCACACGTTTCTCCGACTAGATTTGCAAGGAGTATTGTGGAAAGGGGGAGGGAGCGAGAGAATATGGGGATCGGGATGGTCGGGAAAGGGAAGGACGTTTGTTCCTCTCTATCTCGAGTGACAACTGTTTTCTTAATTGATTCTGGGGGAAGAATTCTAGAGCTTTGGGATTCGTCTGAATAAGTCGGATTGCAATTAATTATTGGATTTCCCGCGAAAGCCTACTTAAAAGTCAAAAAGCGCTTGTTCGAATTTCTTGATGCGCATACGGCCTAGGACTAGTTGTTTGTTTGTTTTGAGTGGCTGATGAGTTTGTACCGCGGGGGAAATGGAATTGGATTAAAGAGATAAGTGAAGAGAGGTTAGAAGAAGCAGGCAAGTCAGGTATAAGGTACTGCAATAACCAGTAAAGCCCAATTTAGAGGCGGTAAGGATTTGACCTTTGGCGTTAACTCATCCCCTTGAATCTTGGAAATCTTATTTCCTCTAGAAAGCTTGATAATATTAACTAGCAATCTTAGCATTTTTAGCCTCCTGTTACTTTTGATTTTTACTCAGGGCAACAGATTTACAGACCTTGCGCTCGGGAAGGGGGCGGGGGGTAACAGCCCTGAAGGGCGCATTATAAATACCTATTATTATTATTATTATCAAGCCCATTGCACGTTTATTCTCTAGGGAGCAGCAAACAAGTCGAAACCATAAATCGCGACTAGCACGTTTATGGAACCAGTTATGAAAATATACAACTGGATCAACGTTCTGCCTGGTAATAGTAACCAGAACCACTCCTACCTATTTTCTTTATTTTCTCCCCATCACCTCTCCCCTCCTTTTCCCAAGACAAACCTTAGAGTGGAACCAAGAATCTTTGTTGGTTTGTAACCCTGTAACTATGTGAATGATTCCTTCCTAGAACTATATAGAGCTAGAGGAGTACTAGGCCTGGTCTCGCTATGAATTTCCTAGTGACCATAGTAAACAAAACAAGGTCTGCCGACCAAAGTCGCGTGCCCATCCTTATTATGATTTATGATCTTACGACTTTTAAAACTTTTAATAATTCCCGGACTAACCTTGGGAGGACTTTAGCAATTCAAATTTCGTTAGAATCGACAGAATAGTTATGTTATTGCCAAAATAAAATAATTCCCTGCCTAAGCTTAGCACGACTTTAGCAATTATACCATTCAAAATAGAATCTAAAACAACATAAGGGTTTCAAATTTCGTTAGAATCGGCAGAATAGGTACAATGTTATTACCAAAACAAAAGAAAAGCAAAACGGAGACTAACGGACCGACCGACTGACATAGTGAGATACAAGGAGCGGTCAATAAGTTTTGCAATTTGGATATAAGGAAACGAAATATGAGGAAAAGTGTTTTATTATTTTTCAATATAACAACCCTCGACTTAAATGCACTTGCGCCACTTGTCCCTGAGGCTTTGAATTCCCGACAACCAGAAATCTCCCGACTGCTGTTCAATCCACTCCTGGACGGTGAGCTGGACATCTTCATCGTCCCCAAACCGGCGTCCACGCAGTGCAACCTTGAGCTGGCGGAATAAAAAGTAGTCGCTAGGGGCCAGATCTGGACTGTAGGGAAGATGGTTGAGCTTCTCGAATCCGCACTCGCGCAGGGCAGCTTGTGCAACTCTGGCCTTGTGGACAGGGGCCTTGTCGTGGAGAAGCAAGACACCGCTTGTCAACTTGCCGCGCCGCTTCTGACGGATGCACTTCTTCAACCCAGCCAGTTCATCGGCGTGATATTGGCGTGTGATGGTTATTCTATGAGGCGCATAGTCCACTATCAACACTCCCTCAGAATCCCAGAAGATGGTAGCCATGATCTTCCCGGCTGAGGGTTGTGTCCGGAACTTGATGGGGGTCTGAGAGCCCCGCTGCTTCCAGGTCATGCTTTCGAGCTTGGTCTCGGGATCCCAGTGATGGACCCACGTTTCATCACATGTCACTATGCGTAACTCGAATCCCGCCTGGCCTAGGTTGTACAGGAGCAGCAACTCCTCCGAACTTTGACGACGTTGAAGTCGATCATGGGGCGTCAGGTTTCTAGGGACCCAACGGGCAGAGACCTTGGTCATGGCCAAATTGTCGTGGGTGATGTTGATAACACTTCCATGTGATATTCCAAGTTCTCGCTTGATTTCTTCGACCTTAACCCGTCGATTTTCGAGGATCATCCTCTCCACAAGGGCCACATTGACCTCGTTGGTCACGTCTGAAGGGCGTTCTGTACGGGGGTCATCTTCAAGTCACTCACGACCATGACAGAACTCCCTATTCCAGAGAGCAATGGTTGCATAGGAAGGGGTGGTTTCGGTGTACTCTGCAACCATGCGTTCATGGAACTCTTTTGCATTCTTGCCTTCCTCGGTCAAAATTTAATCACTGCGTGGTGCTTAACCTTCTCCATTGTTGAAAAATTTGTCACTGACGATCTGGGATCAGCTACTGCTTCTTAAATAGACGAGGCAGAAGCGTGCGGCTGCAGGTCCTGACTTGTCATAACTTGTCCTAACACCGCCACAAACAGCCATCCCCCTTCCTCTGTTTTGCCCTACCGATTCGCCAAACCTATTGACCGCCCCTCGTATAGAGTCGCACGCGACATTATTTTAACACCAAAGAGAAATTAGACTTTTTTATTTAAAACGCTGTCAATTTTTAACTTTGTAAATATACTCAAATTGTCTTGGGTAAAATAACACCCATTAATTTTTAAAATGTTGTCTTAATATTTGGTCAATTAAGTCATTTTATGGATTGATATTTTTTGTTGAAGAGGAAGGGAATTACATTATATAAAGTACCAGGCAATGGCTTCCTTACTAAGATTAAAATTTAAAATCTAAAAAAAAGCAGCCATGGTTAAATTTTTATAAATTTTCTGAACTTCGTTAATTATAATAATTTTAAAAAGGAACTCTAAACTAAATTTCCCCCCTTTCAAAATATTACGTTGATAAAATATAGTTATAGAAGAATATATATAAAAATAAATTTTATGAACTTCACCATTTGTAATTCTTTGGGTTTTAAAAAATTTCCTAAATTTCGATACTAATATTTATTTCTGAACTTTGATAAAAAAAAACATTAGTCATAACCAAACTAAGATGAAATTATTATTTAAATACTGACAAAAGTCCCCTTCTTAAATTATAGAGTTAGTGAAGTGATAACTTAGATAAAAAAAACATAAGTCATAACCAAACTAAGATAAAATTATTATTCAAATACTCAAAAAAATCCCTTTCTTAAATTATAGAGTTAGGAGTTAGTGATGATGATTATGATGATAATGAAAAGTAGATTACATAAATTCTGAGGACGTTTGTAGTACGATGAATATTAAAGGCCATGAGTATATGATTAGAAAATGCGTCTTCAATTTGCCTAACTTTTTTAATTCAGTAAAATTTATTTTAAAATTTTAAAATCTCACAGAAGAAAAGAAATTTCTATCATTCTTACAAGTTTTATGTTAAAATCCTCAACTTTAAACTCTGAAGGACCTTTAGTTTAATTTTGAGTTTCTTTAAACCTAAACATCCATCCATATTAAAGAAATTTAAAAAGTTCAAACGTTAAATAAAAACAATCCAATCACGATTTTTTATTTGATTACGAACATTTACAAAAATTTAAATATTTAAATTCTTGTACTTTTTTTTAATATCTCTTACCAATATTCCTATGGTTTTAAAAATAAAAAATAAATAATTTTTAGAATCTCTTACGAATATTAGCAACTGGCCTGTCACGACTTCATCTAAATCCGTTATAGGTTCTTTAAATCGAAAAACTAAAATGTACGAAAGAATTTAGATAAGAAAACTCGTCTTTTGGGGATATTTTGTCTACGTGGAAGATATATTTATCATTTTTGGGGATTTTAGGGAAATAATATTCTGTTATGAGTTTTAGCGTCCATTTTTACCCATATCTTTCTCAATGGGCAATTACAGTTTAAAGTTTGGCCCAAAACACAACCAGAGTACTTATACATATGGTATACGACTCAATGTAAGTCATAATTAGAATTCGATTTGGTGATTAGCCATTATCAATGGTGCTTGGGTGTGATAATGAAGTAGCGATTTATACTGCACCGTAAATGGGGAAGCAGGTTTCCCAAATGGTGGGCGTTTTTTTATTTGAAAAAATAATTCGCTGTTGGTTTATTACGAGTAAAAACGGGGTGTGAACTTAATTTTCAGAACTTTGGTGTTTAAATTCACGGGATTGCTGAGTTACGAGTATATGCCAAATTATATTTCTCCCTTGATAGTCCAGTTCTTTCATAAGCATTCCTTTTTAATTTCTCTTCTTCCTCTTTTTTTCTATTCGTATGGTTTTTCGTGGGTAAATACCATTTTAAGATTTAAATAAGTAGGCGTTCACCCTTTAATCTAACCATATTTTCTGGAGTTAAGAGAATGTTCAGTGAGTTCAAGTTTACTAAATATTTGAAATAAAAAGGATATAAATACACATCTCTGTGTTCCTGTAGGCAGTTTTACTAGAGTGCTGGTTTTAATTATTAATCAAGTAGATGAGCCTTTGCCGTTCTCTGGCTATTCAGTATTTTGCTAATTTAATAGGCTCGCTAAAATTCAGGTACCTAAGAGACAAAGTAATCGGTTTGAAAGCAAATGGTTCTTTTAATTCTCTCTGTTACCTTTATTGGGTGATCCATTTTAAAGATTTAAGTCATAAAGGTATCTTTGAGTTATCTCCAAAATGCTGTGAATTTTGATAATTGTATTTTATAAAATTATCCAACTATTTCCATTTATGGATTTGAAAACTTCTGGCAAAGTGGATTCTGCAACCTTAATTATCTATATTTAAAGTATGCCATTATCCATTTTTTTATCCTTTAGAATTCCGTAGACACTAGTCATAATTTTGCTTATTTCATGAGTCTGTAGTAAGGAAAACTACAATATACGCTGTGATGGTATAGTTGTTAGTATAACAATGAGAAGCAACATTTACGCTGATTCGAACCACCCTGGGGAACGGTCTTGATCCATGCAATCTTCTGGATGCAGTTTATGGTCCGCTGTCGACTCGGATAACCTCTGAAAGGCCTTTTTTGCAATCGGTTGAAATATGTTAGGTTATGTGGATTTAAACAGTGGATTCACACTGCATCGGGTCCCTTGGGGGAGCTCTCTATCCACGTCAAGCAGGGGACTGTATCTAACAGTGGATAAAGAGCGTCTTCCATGAGGTCCTATACAGTACGAAGGTTACTTGTTGTGATAGAACGGTCTGAGGCCGCTTAAATTTCAACCGCTATCACATGTTGTTTAGAAACACTTTGCTACCCACGTGCGTCTTTGCGTCGAAGCCGGGCGCGTTATCGCCACCTGAGTCAATATTTAACCAAGGAGGTTCTTCCATTCCCCCTCCCTCCCGTTTCGCCCCATGCATTGATCTCGCCAGATTGAGTTAGGCTTATGGGCAGATAAGGTATGTTCCCAGGCGGCGGCTGGGCCTTCCTTAGAAGCCCCCACTCCATTGTCCCCTACGCCAAGGGGATGGCTCCGAATATTTATATGGAAACTTTACCGATTAGATCAGATCAGATCCAGATTATCTTCGCGAGACATCACGCCGATCCGGTCTCACCTTGTGCACCAGGGGCCCTCTACCTCGAGATCCACTATTTTTGTTCAGAAGAGGACAATATCACTCGAGTGCCAAGGTTCGAGCTTTCGAGACGCCAAGTCCACAAGGCCGCCCCTGTTGTTCAGAAAGAGAACAACGTTAGAACAGCCCTTGTTCTTTGAGCCCGTTGACAAGAGATGGTTCTCACCCTCGCCACTGTTGTTCAGAAAGAGAACAACGTTATAACAGCCAGTGTTCTTTGAGCCTGTTGACAAGAGACGGTTCTTACCCTCCCCCCTTGTTGTTCAGAAATAAAACAACGTTAGAACAACCATTGTTCTTTGAGCCCGTAGACAAGAGACGGTTTTTACCCCCCCCCATCCTGTTGTTCAGAAGAGAACAACGTTAGAACAGCCATTGTTCTTCAAGCCCGTTCGTCAAGAACCGGTTCTCATTCCCAAGACGTCACGTCAGGATAATTTAATCCCCCCCCCCTTCGGCTGGAACTCGCTAGCGGACCGAAGATTCCTTCGCATCGCCTTCCTCTGCACAACAACTTGTAATTACGTAAGCTGAGCATTACCTTTGAGTATTTGACCTTTCGTCAACCCTACCCTGTGCATTAAATGGTTTAGCGATCCATCCCATTCCTTTAATTTTTATTTGTTTTACCTTTTTAAATCTCTCCCAAATCTTAATCCTCGGATTAGCCAGATATTCCCACGACCCTTTCCATTCTCTGTTTATGTAAACATTTTCCGTTTTGTGTGTTGTTGATAGTTTATTTAATAAAACTCTATTTTATTAATGATAGCCATATTATTAACCTTGAGCTCAGTTCCACTTCTTAAGCATATTGAAGATAAATAACATCGGTCAACCAGATAACCACGCACTCAAAATATAATTGAATTGTTCTCTCAACGAATAGTTATATATGGTATATCTTCGAGAGTCCATTCTACGACATATATATATATATATATATATATATATATATATATATATATATATATATATATATATACTATTTAAATTTGGTATCAAGTGTGTAAAGTTTAACGCTATATCTTTGCAAACACTGGTCTCAGTCGAGCAAAGCATAGTGTTATTCGTTATAATAATAGAGTATAGTAGTTCCCTTTTGTTTTAACGATTGCTATCCCCTTTTTTTGAAATTTAAGAAGCTGGAGTAGCTCAAGGAACTGTTATAATAATTTGTTTGTGTTTTTTTTTTGTGTGATTTTAGTCATTGGTTATCTAGATCAAGAAACCAATTACGAATAGGTCAGTGCCCATATTTATGTAGGCTAATTCTCTAGAAGGCATAATTCTTATCGCAAGGCATTTAGTTGGTTGACAGTTGCGCCCTCAAGTGCAAATATGACTCAGTTTGAAATCTTCAAAGCGCAAGGAGAATCCTTGGGACTTTCCGGAAGAGAATTGATTGAGTACGTTCAAGAGGAGCAAAGAACGGAAAGAGTAAAGTTAAGAGAAGAAAGAGAAAGAGAAATCCAACGAGAAGAAAGAGAAAGGGAAATCCAACGAGAAGAAAGAGAAAGAGAAATCCAACGAGAAGAAAGAGAAAGAGAAATCCAACAATAAGAAAGAGAAAAAGAAATCCAACGAGAAGAAAGAGAAAGAGGAATCCAACGAGAAGAAAGAGAGGAACGGAAAAGACAAGCTGAGCTTCACCATCAGATTGAAATGGCTCGTGTAGAAGCGGAAATACAATCAGCCAGTTCACGTTCAGAAGCCCCGCCCAATCTCCCACTTAATCTCCCCAATTTCAGGGATGGAGAGGATTTCGGAGCATTTTTAGCCCACTTCGAAAAGATCCTCGAGATCAATAACTTGGATCTGGAGGCTGAAGGTGTAGCAAGATTACTCCCCCTGTTAAATTGTAAATTGCGCGAGATTTTCATAGCTTTACCATCTGAATGTACAATTAACTACAACACCTTAAAAGCTGAGTTATTGGCCGCTCATAATATGACTCCCGATTTCTACCGCGAAGAATTTCGAGGAGGTCGTATTAAACCCGGACAGACGTTCCGTCAATTCGGATACATTCTTCAGAGTGATTTTTAATTTTGTTAGAATCCTCAAAGGTTGATCCTGACTACGAGTCCTTAACAGACTTCGTGTTGCGGGATCAATTTTTGGCGTCTCTATCGACGGAGATCCGCGCGTTCGTCAAGGATCGTCGGTGCCAGACCTTTAAAGAGTGTACGGAAGAAGCGGATGTCTATGCCACAAGCCATAGTTTATACCCCAAGGAGAATCGAACTTCTCACCAACCTCCCCCAACCAGGAAAGAAGGAAGGATTCGCTTCCCTTCCCAGGAAAGCCGACGAAGTTTCCGAGCCCCGTAAAACCCAAAAACTTCCCCTAAAACCAACAACGGGACACCAAACCTCCCGTTAAGATTTCTCCTCCATCACTCTTCCCGAAGCGACCAATCTTTGCTTCACCTGCGGTGTAGAAAACCACATGAGCTGAAATTGCCCTCAAAATTCTAGGCTTAAAAGCGGACCAGACCACCAAGTTCACCAGATTAATGCCACCCCGGCTTCCCCGGTGGTGCAGACCCAAGCAGCAACTTCTCCCCCTCCGTCAGGCCACCAGGTAAATTTTATTTTTGACAAAAGTTCACCGCGAACTTCGAAATTTGAGGAGGGCAGCGGGAATGGCTGCCGTGTATCGACTCTCGTCAGGGACACAGGGTGCACGTGTTCCATCGTGTCAGACGAGCTCTTCCCCACAGTGGACCCTAACCACGAAAAATTTGCAGTGGTTCATGACTACCTTGGGCGGGCGAACCAATTCCCCGTCGTTAGATGTTACCTGCAGTGTCAGTATTATGATGGCTGGGCTGAAGTTATTTC
The DNA here is from genome assembly GCA_963969495.1 of Ceratothoa steindachneri. NCBI lineage: Eukaryota > Metazoa > Arthropoda > Malacostraca > Isopoda > Cymothoidae > Ceratothoa > Ceratothoa steindachneri. The sequence goes on from OZ018327.1 coordinate 18,834,067, forward strand.
AGCACTCATAAAATTCTGTTCCATACTTATAGGATAGAGCCCTCAAGTAAGTTCCGACCCTGTGTCTCAGGCCACCCTTACTCGAGGTCGAGCTAAGAAGGAAGCCCAGGAGTCCGTCCCCCTCAGAACTCCGATACCGTCCGAATTCTCGGAGATCCTTAACCAGGACTTTAAGACGGCACAAAAGGAGTGTGAAGCACTAACACCCTTATGGGATAAAGCCTAAAACAAAGACACGGAGACTGTCCGTGGACCCAAAGTCATCAGGTACCTGGAGCAAGGTGGCTTACTTTATCGATCCGCTGAGGACAGTAATAACGCTATTACTACTGTCCTATGCCTTCCACGATCCAATGTCCCTATAGTGCTCAAAATAGCTTATGAAAGCATTTTTCCGCTCATTTTAGTCATACCAAAACGGGTCAGCGCATTTTTAAATATTTGTGTTGGCCGGGTGCTGCAGCTGACATCTTAAAGCATTGTCAATCGTGCGATGTGTGTCAGAAGACGTCCGCTAAGGGGCGGGTCAAACCTGCTCCCTTACAAAGGGGACCAGTCATTACTGAACCCTTCTCCAGAGTGGCCATCGACCTGGTTCGCCCTATCCACCCCCCTTCGAGCGAAGGGCACAGGTACATTTTCACCTTAGTAGACTTTGCTACCCGTTTTCCCGAGGCTGTCCGCCTTCGCCGAATCGACAGTATTTATTGCGCCGAGGCCCTCATTTCCATCTTTTCAAGGGTAGGCGTCCCCAAGGAAATACTCTCCGATAGAGGCCGACAATTCACCTCTAAGTTGATGGAGTACGTAAAGAAGCTGCTCATGGTAAAGCCCCTTTTTACCACCCCCTTCCAGCCACAGACAAACAGGATGTGCGAGACATTAAATGGAAATTTAAAATCCATTATTAAGAAGATCTGTGCCAAGCAGCCCCGCGAATGGCACCGATATCTCCCGGTCGCCCTATTCTCCTATCGGGAAATTCCTCACCGTACATTAGGCTTCGCCCCGTTCGAGCTCCTTTATGGACGTAATGTACGCGGGCCACTCAGTATTTTAAAGGAGTTGTTAATCAAGCCCCAACTGGATTAAGAACTCCAGTCATCCTCCGCCTATGTCTTGGATCTACGCCAGAGGCTCGAGAAATGCGCAAACATCGCCTATGAAAATGCCGATGTCAATTTGGAAAAATACAAAACCTATTTTGATGTCAGGTCCGAAGATCGTAAATTTAAGCCCGGTGATGAAGTACTCCTGCTCCTTCCCACAGCCAGTAATAAATTACTGAGCCAATGGAAAGGTCCGTACTCGGTCCCCGAGGTACGAGGACCGGTAGATTACCTCATTGGTACCCCAGCAGGTGATAAGCTCTATCACGTCAACTTATTGAAAAAGTACCACCGACGCGCCCATGGAGATACGTTCGTAGCACTGGATGAAACATCGGCGCTTGAAGAGGATTACCCCGCGGAGTCCCTTAATGTAATACAGACAGTGTGCATACAACCTGATGCCGATTACCCTCTCCCTTCCCTACCAGGCGAGTCTTTTAAACACTCTGACCTGGATATTGACGCGCAGCTGACACCACTTCAAAAGAGTCAGCTACAAGAACTATTATGTTAGTTCGACGACGTTATTTCAGAGAAGCCTGGGTGCGCTACTAGTTTCGAGCATGATATTAAATTAACAACCTTAGAACCCGTCCGTTCAAAACCTTATCCCATGCCGATTCATTTACGCCAAACTTTTAACGCCGAAGTTGATAATTTAATTAGTTTGGACATAATAGAACCGTCCACCTCTAGTTATTGTTCCCCAATCGTCATGGTCAAGAAACCTGATGGCTCTTATCGGATGTGCATCGACTTCTGGAAGTTAAATTCGGTAACTGTGTTCGACGCCGAGCCCATCCTGTTGGTAGACCAAAACCTCCACCTTTTTGAAAACGCCAAGTTCATCTCAGAACTCGATTTGTGCAAGGCGTATTATCAAATTCCCCTCCGGCCCGATGTGAAAGCATATATCGCCTTTGCAACGGAGAAAGGCTTAATGCAATTTAAGTGCCTTCCTTTTGGCCTCGTGACTGCTTGTAGCAACTATAACCGTCTCATGAGAAGGTTGTTAGATAGAATTCCGAATGTATCCTTTTACTTCGATAACGTCTACGTCACTACTCGTGAATAGAGTCACCATTTAACCACCCTATTAGCTCTCTTCGAGCGACTGCGTGAAAATAGCCTCACCATTGGCCCTAGCAAATGCCATTTTGCCCACGAAACCATAAAATACTTGGGTTTCAAAATAGGACAAAGCAAGTTAGGTCCCCCAGAGGACAAGATTAAGGCAATCACCGACATGCCCCTCCCGAATACTAAGAAGCAATTAAGATCATTCCTAGGATCACCTTCTTACTATCGGTGATTTGTCCCGAATTTCGCTGCAATTTTGGCGCTCCTCAGCTCCATTTTAAAAAAGAATTCCCCCGATCGTCTACGTTGGAATGATGTCGCTGTTTCCCATTTTAAACAGCTCAAGAGTAAGCTCATTTCTGCCCCTATTTTAAAGTTGCCCAACCCGGAAAAATCCTTTATTAAGACCGACGCGAGCAACGAGGGCATTGGAGGTGTACTCCTTCAATATAAAGATGACGGAACGAGTCATCCAGTTGCATATGCTAGTCGCCAATTATTACCACGCAAAAAGAGATATGCCACTATAGAGAAGGAAGATCTGGCAATTATCTGGGTTATTGACAGGTTTAAAATGTTCTTGATAGGAAAAGAATTTCAGAATGGAACTGACCACCGACCGTTGGCCTATATTCGGAATGTACGACACTCCAACTGCCGAATTATGCGCTGGAGTTTACTCTTGCAATAGTACCAATTTTAAGATAAATTATATAAAAGTTTCCGATAATCAGATCGCTGACGCACTCAGTAGGAATGCGTTACCAAATAGTGTAGATTAATTGTATTCGTAGGATTAAGATCTCCATGTATGTTTATACCGTCTTGTACGACTTAAATTAGATTCTCTTGTAATATAATTAGTTAATGTATATGTCTGAATTTTGTGGCTCAATGTCTATTTTTTTTCTCGTATGTATATATATATTTGTACCCATTAAATTACGTATAAATTACTTTGTCCCATATGTACTAATTTAATATCATTTCTTTGTTCCCTGTCTCTTTTATGGTTAAGTTTGTATTAAAAGTTAGTTTCCCCTTTAATCAAAAGTTCAAAATAATCATATGTATTGAGGTAATACTAGCTAGGTGCATGAAGGTACGGTCGGTACAAGAAATGAGTTCCCCACAACGGAGCTCTATCGTTGTCCCTTCTCTCTTTTTTTTCGAAGTGACAACTTCCCCTGGAATAGAGGGGTGTGATAGAACGGTCTGAGGCCGCTTAAATTTCAACCGCTATCACATGTTGTTTAGAAACACGTTGCTACCCACGTGCGTCTTCGCGTCGAAGCCTGACGCGTTATCGCCACCTGAGTCAATATTTAACCAAGGAGGTTCTTCCACCCCCCCCCCCTCCCGTTTCGCCCCATGCGTCGATCTCGCCAGATTGAGTTAGGCTTATGGGCAGATAAGGTATGTTCCCAGGCGGTGGCTGGGCCTTCCTTCGAAGTCCCCACTCCATTGTCCCCTACGCCAAGGGGATGGCTCCGAATATTTATATGGAAACTTTACCGATTAGATCAGATCAGATCCAGATTATCTTTGCGAGACATCATGCCGATCCGGCCTCACCTTGTGCACTAGGGGCCCTCTACCTCGAGATCCACTATTTTTGTCCAGTAGAGGACAATATCCCTCGAGTGCCAAGGTTCAAGCTTTCAAGACGCCAAGTCCACAAGGCCCCCTCTGTTGTTTAGAAAGAGAACAACGTTAGAACAGCTATTGTTCTTTGAGCCCGTTGACAAGAAACGGTTCTCCCCCTCCCCCTCTGTTGTTCAGAAAGAGAACAACGTTATAACAGCCAGTGTTCTTTGATCCCGTTGACAATAGACGGTTCTCACCCTCTCCCCTGTTGTTCAGAAAGAGAACAACGTTAGAACAGCCATTGTTCTTTGAGCCCGTAGACAAGAGACGGTTTTTACCCATCCCCCCCTGTTGTTCAGAAGAGAACAACGTTAGAACAGCCATTGTTCTTCAAGCCCGTTTGTCAAGAAACGGTTCTCATTCCCAAGACGTCACGTCAGGATAATTTAATCCCCACCCCCCCCTTCGGCTGGAACTCGCTAGCGGACCGAAGATTCCTTCGCGTCGCATTTCCTCTGCACAACAACTAATAATTACGTAAGCTGAGCATTACCTTTGAGTATTTAACTTTTCGTCAACCCTACCCTGTGCGTTAAATGGTTTAGCGATCCATCTCATCCCTTCAATTTTTATTTGTTTTACCTTTTTAAATCTCTCCCAAATCTTAATCCTCGGATTAGCCAGATATTCCCACGACCCTTTCCATTCTCTGTTTATGTAAACATTTTCCGTTTTGTGTGTTGTTGATAGTTTATTTAATAAAACTCTATTTTATTAATGATAGCCATATTATTATCCTTGAGCTCAGTTCCACTTCTTAAGCATATTGAAGATAAATAACATTGGTCAACAAGATAACCACGCACTCGAAATATAATTGAATTGTTCCCTCAACGAATAGGTATATATGGTATATCGTCGAGAGTCCATTCTATGACACTTGTCATTGTTATACTAATCGCATCTATGAGCTTTGTTAGACAGTACTTCAGGTTAATGGGATAAAAACCCCTTTTCTTTCTAAATTGCACCCTTAAAAAAGTTAAAATTTTTAAACTAAATTCAAATTTATTTAATGTCCAATGTGCACTCCTTTATGGTCAACCACAGCCCATAATCGAACCAAATAAGTAGCCACCATGCAGTTCAGATCTAAATCTTATCGACTACTTTGGAGAAAAAAGTCTACCAGGGTCATAACCCCGTGCTGTGGACCACCTTCGTGAACGAATTCAGGCTGCATGGCAGGACTTTTCACAAGTAAAAATTAAAAGGGCAAATTCAAAGTAGAAGTCAAGATTACATGCTGTGGTTGATCATAAAGAAGGGAATATTGAACGATTCATTAAATTTTAAAATTAGTTTAAAATTTTGAATTATTTTAAGGATTGCACTATAGAAAAAACATTTTTTTACATTATTTTTTAAAAGCTAATTGACTCATCAAATGACTTTAGGACGATTTTTACACGAATTAAGTATTTATAGATAAATGATTCATTTATTTTTATTTTATGTCCCTAGCTGCAATGTTTATTGAGATATTGCATCTCAAATACCATTCAAATTTGGGGCGGGTCACATTAAAAAAATTTGGCCATAAAAATCCCCTGTGTCCGTTTTCGGTTCGTCTGTTGTAAGATTAAAATAATTTTACATGGTTTTAGACTGTATTGAAAATCGAGCGAAAAGCAGCCTACACAGATTGACTTAAAATTAGTTCAACAAATGGATAGCACTAGGAGAAAATCTTCAAGAAACGAACAAAAAAATATTGTCAATATAACTTCGGGAATTTAAGATGTAACCTGTCTGGATTACTCAGCGATTTAAATAGAGGAGACAAATAAATTTCCAAAGTGTTTGTATAAACATAATTACAGTCACTTAAATTCCAGTACTACACCAATACCATGCTACCAATGAGCTCCAAATTGGCAAAATATTTCAAAACTTTTTATATTAATTCCAGACAAAGATGAAAGAAAATTGGCTGAATGAAAAACACCCGGTACTTCAATATCAACTGAAGGGATGTGATATCGATCCCATGAACAACAGCCTTCAGGCTTATGGACAGCCTGTTCGAAAACTTCATGAGCTGACGTAACCATCTGAATTCCAGATTCCCTATGTATTTTAACCCATTTTCAGCCTAAAAGAGGAGAGGCGATCGCACATAGAGCTTCGCTCTTTTAATTGCTTTCATTTTCCTCAGGATCTTTTAAATATATGAGAAGGATTTGTTTCATCGTGAGAAGTTTTGGACCATAAACTACGATAATGGGCTAATGCATTACCAAGGAATATAGTAAAAATATTAACAAGAATCAGTACAGATAGAGAAGAAAAATATAAGCGTAGCTCCCCCTACGGAAGCTAAAACTGAAGGTTATACGATAAAAAAAAGGTCGTGACTTCCTCTCCTATGCAGGAAGTAGAGCAACACGATACGTTTTAACGTGTTTCAACGCGAGATAAAGTTGATGGATTTTATACTAGACAAAGTTGTAGTTGAAGAGCCATGTAGGGTCTATAACGGATCTGGAAACTCACAAAGTAGTGCCTGAGAGGAGCAATAATTGCAAAAAATCACACAAGACAAATGAATAGCTATTTCTGAGTAATTTCGTACGAGATTCAACTCATTGTCAAGGAATAGAGTAAAAGTATTAAAAATAGTCAGCACGCCCTACTTTATTACTTTCCATATATATATATATATATATATATATATATATATATATATATATATATATATTACAAAGGGGCGCAAGAGAGGACAAATTCCACCTCAGAAAAAAAGACGGCGAACCAACTAACTTTAATTCAGGCCATTCTCAAAAAAATGCAGGAAGCAAGAGAAAAAAAACCCTTCATGCTAAATGTAAACAACATAATTTCCGCGAATTCAGAGACAAAACTAATACAGGAATAAATGATAACATAAATAGAGTTAACAATGAATGCATCCCATCTTCCACCCGCACCCCCCAACCCTTCCGCGGTTCAACGCAAACAAAACCTGAAGAATTAGCGGGAGGAGTTAACAATAGATATGAGATAATGTTCAGGCCAGAGACGAGTATAGAAAGGAAGAATTGAAAAGATACGGTAGAGTATGTACAATAGAGAGGGGATCAATATATTAAGGAGACTAACGAAATTATATTTTTAATGAATTTTAGTGTTAGAACATCTCGTGTAAGCAACCGAAGTTAATATTCAAATTGGATACTACTTGAAATCTTGGAACAAAAAGAAGAATCTATCAAATTAATTTTGTGATTATTTTTACACGTGGATTTAAGTTTCAGTTTTTCCCTACTAATAATTTTTCAGTTTTTATGTAATATTCGTAGAATAATCCGAAAAATGCACTGAATATACGTTCTTGCTTTGTTATTGTTATTTTCTATCATAAATACATGAAGGGGTGAAACATATTTGAAAGCAAAAGAGATATTTAAACATTTAATAAGTCATAGAGAAAGAATTTTTCAAGACTTAGTGCAATTTCGAAGTAAATGAAAAGGGTTAACATAATTTAGGACTAGTTTCGAAGATTTTGAAGAATTTTTCTTTGAAATATTCGATGATTATAAAACGGGGTCCAAAGGGAAACATGAAAAATCATCAAAATTGAAAACATCTGAGAAAGAGTTAAAGGAGATAACTAGAATATTTAAAGCCTGAAAATTTTCTTTGAATTTAATGAATATAGTAACAAAATGGTTATATTTCTTTCCGTTTTAAGAATAAATTGAAATATTAGACTTTAAATTAAGATTTATAGGGCGAAAAACAAATTATATCATCTATACGTCTAAACCAGATAATATAGAGTTCAAAAATGTTAGAAACGAGACTTGTTTCAAAGAATTCAATATATAAATTCGAGGTAAGTGAGATAAAATTTCCTCTAGCTAAAATAAAGTTCGTAGAATTTTATTTAGGGTTGAAAGGAACTTTACAATTTTTTTTATAAGATACTAAGAAAGGCAAAAAGAGAAATCTGATTAAATTTTCCTTCGGCGGAATTTAAATACTCATCAAATGTAACCTTTGTATCCAAAGAACCTGCATCAAAATTGAAAGAGAGTAAGAAAGATTTTAACCACTTTGACATATTATGAGTTACTCAATTAAATGAAGTAATAAAATGTCACATAGGTAAATTAGGTGTATGGGAGAGGGCAGTTTGGGGGAAATTAACATTTAGTGGTTAGATGTGATCTTTAAAATAGGAGGGATAGGTGGCGGATTAGTTTAATAAATCCATTATTTTTTCAAAGTATGTTTAGTCCATTTACCAAATGCACCGGATTTATTAGTTTTAGTAATATGGACAAAAGGAACATTAGGAAGAAAATGACTAATTTAAGCTTTGGCTATTAATACATTGAAATTTTCGTTCGAGTTTGTGTGTTCATTTTTTATTATTTTATTATGAAAGTCCCAAAGAAGTGGAATACTAGAAGCAAAGGCGAACATTCTTTCAGTCACTTCTTTAATAATGAGACTATATTTCATTAAAGAAATACATAAGGAGACAAGACTCATCAATTAAACAAAAGACAAATAGTAAATAATCCTTTAAGAATTAGAGATGAATAATTTAAGAATCACATTTCAGCTAAAGTTTGGATTTCCTTTTGTTTACTTGTTGGTAAAAGTTTATTACTTTGTTAACTCTATTTTCTCGTGTGGTCACCTTTGTCTACATTGACCTTATTTGTAAATAAGCGAAACTTTCGTTATTTAAATATTTATATTTTTTCTCTTGATTCATTTTAAATGAACCCAAGTAAAGTTAAAGTGGTGAAGCCTTCTCAAATGCCTGGAGAGAATAGGACAAAAGACCAATGTTTTCCATGACTCTATTTCCGAGACGTCTTTCGACCTGTCTGTGTTCTTCTTCGGAGTAATGAATGGGCTTGCGTTTTGGAGGATTTAAGTGGTTAAATATGTGCGGCAAGGAGGTGAAAAAGTTAGAAATATTCTGTAATAGGATACATATGTTAAAGGGAATGAGAGAGATAAGGATGCAAATGAGGATGTCAATGATGATAGTGATGATAAATTGAGCCAGGTTAGCTGGAACAATCTATAGCTTGATGATATTTTGATTTTAATTACTCAGAATTTTAGCTTTTATTCTCTTTGTTTGTTCCTTCGAGTTTTATTTTTTTTTAGAATACTCGATTATTCATTTGTTTTTTTTTATATTTGGTTTTATTTGAGTAATGACAGATATGGTGCGACTTATATAGACTAGTAATTAAACAGAAAAAAAGAGGCCAAACAATTATTCAGCACTATACAGAACTCTGTGGTAATGTCAAAAAATGTGCTAACGAATTTACAAAAGGGAAAACGGTAATAAAATAAATGAAATCATCGCGTTGAGAGGCCGTTGGTGTCTTTCCTTGCATCTACGAAATAGTGGGGATTCATTTTATCGAGTTTTTTGTTAAGCGAGTCTATAATTTGATGTTTACAATCGATTGTAGACTCTTCATTTTTCTCTGCGCTTTGTATAAAATCCTCTTCCAATGTTCACTGAATATTTATTCAATCCAATACTGGTCTTCCATGTTGTTTCCATGTGGCTTTTCTATTTTCATTTCTCTATTTCTTGCTTTGAATTTATTTGAATGACTTTTCTTTAAAATAGCTGGTTTATTTCCAATGTGCACTTGGGTTTTCCGCTATTTCTGTGCTCAAGTTTCGTTTTTCCTTTTCAGTTCGGCGTGTAACTCCCTCGTTGTACCCTTTCTTATTATTTGTTCGGATATTTCACCTAATTGTACATACATATGTTCTTTTTAACCATTTTGATCCTCTAAGAAATGTTTTTATTGTCCTGATTTGTAGAATCATAGGTTTATTTGCCGCTTGCATCGAGTTCCTTTTGTTGATGGTTATCCTGTTGCGAGTAGAGTTTGTAGATGAACTCCTGGCCTGGTTTTCTTTAGGTAACCTTTCTCGGCACAATGGGGAATGATATCGCTCATGAATATCACCGGGTTTCTATTATGAAAGATGTTTATCGGCAAAAGTTTTCTTATGTTAGGTTGATATACTATATATTATATTAACATTAGTTTCAAATATGAAATAAATATAAAACCCTAAGCCATAAACTTTTATATATTTTTTTATTCTATCCACCATAATAACATAAAACAAAGTGTTTTCTTCTCTATGTTTTTGCGTGCCCTTAGAATTGTCTCACCAAAACACCTATACAAAGAATTCGATAGAATATATAAAATAGGGGTAAATTTGTGCTACCATTTGTACTTTCTTGACAATTGTCATAAGTCCGCCAAGCGTTCCTATTATCAAACTAATGTTAATATCCCTAAGTTTCAGGCCAAAAACATATTAGTTTTACCCTATAACCATATTTTTATTAAACTAGCTCGTTTACTTAGGGTTCTGAACATAAATGTTATTTTTAAGTACAAGACAACAATTGATCGCATCTTTGTCAAAAATTCCCCCCCGACCTGGCATTGTTTATTCGATAAGCTGCAGTAACTTACAAAAATGTTATTATCGACAAACCGGTAAAGAACTAGATATCCGGGTTAAGCAACATCAGGCCAATGTACGTAATCACAGTGAACAGTCTGCGCTTCTTCTACATATGTACAATCTTAACCATAGCATTAACTGGAACAGTTCTAAACCAGTCGTAAATGCAGCAATTATATTTCGAGAAATATATTAGAATGTATCTCCATTAACGCGTTCCCAAATTTCAACCTTTACCCTGGTTTGTTCATGTTAGACCCCATTATCACGACATACATAAAATCTCAAATAAAGTTGTTTCAGGAATTTGTACCTCCTGATTAAGGTTCAGAGGTGGGTAGTCTAATCCCCCCTTCCACTATTTAAGGCAATGTATGTCCTGCCTCTTGTTCATTCCTTTGGAAATGTCTTAAGGAATAAAGACGAAAGCGCTCAGAATCGTTATTCTCTTGTCCTTTGTGGGTGTATCTGCATAACTTTGACTCATGTGAACTTTGTGAGCTTTTTAAATACTAGTTCTGCGGGTGATAACAACCACCACAGGGCTTTCGCCATATTTATTTTCTGCCTTTCAAAACAATTTTGAAGACAGTAAGAAAGATGCAGAAACCTTGTTTTTAGACTATATAACAATTTAGTACAAGAGTAAGAGAAATTTGACGTGAATTAGCAATAAGACAAGAAACCGGAGTTTTTTAGAAGTTAGATAAAGGTACATTAGATGAACACTAGAATCAAAGAGAGCAGAGGGCGACACAATGAAAGCAATCCTTTACTGAGAAGACAGAAGACCCAGGTTCGAGTACCGGCCAGGAATTTCAAACTTTTCCCCTAGCGTTATTTCTGTCTTCTCGGTAAAGGATTGCCTTCATTGTGTCTTCCTCTGCTCTCTTTAATTCTAGTCTTCTTCTAATGTACCTTTCTCTTATCTCTAAAAAAATCGGGTTTCTTGTCTCATTGCTCATTCGCGTCAAATTTCTCTTTCTCTTTTACTATATATATATATATATATATATATATATATATATATATATATTCATTTATCCACTCAGACCGAGAAACTTTAAATTGGTGCTTCTCTAGTTTCCTCAATGAGGTATTTTTACCCCCTCATCAACCCGTAAAAGTTTGAAAATTGAAATTAGAAGATACATGAATATTTTCAAAAGAACATTAGAGACAACTATTCTTCATAACCCTCTAATAAGACATTTACAATACCACTTTGGTCTATTCTTTTTAACTAATTTTCATACTTCGACATTTATGATGGAAGAGCCTAAAGAAGAAATAACTGGAATTAAATCTAAATCTTGCCAAGATGAAATTCATTCTATACACACACTTCAATATCGTCTTATTTCTAACATTTAGAGTGTATTTAGTGTATATTGCACTTATCATTTTCACTTTTTCACATTTTATTCAGCTTAGCCTCCAGTACTGCACTTACATGATGCTAGAATAGAGGTAATTAAACATTATTGCTGTGAAACAATGTTTACAAAATCAAGGGAAGAATTGGGTGCGGTATTAAATTCTATATTCTTTGTCAAGTAAAAGAGGGTTCTGTAAGGACTTGATTACATTACCTTCCACTTTTTTGTTTTCTTTCGCACCGAACGTGAATATATTTTCGAATAAAACATTAATTGCTTTTTAAATCGGCATTTCATTCATTACAGTCGAATGAAAAACTCTCCAATTTATCTCCAGGTTTATTTTAATTATTATTTATTTAACGCTACCTATCTCGGGTTGGTTGATTTGAGATTTGGATTTTGTCCATGTCATTTTTATCAACATATATTTAATTATCTATTCATCCATACCCGTTACTGATTTCTTATTTATTCGATTACGTTTATATAGATATGTATAAAAGGTCTTTTCTATAATTAATATTGATTACAAATTGATTTTTATTGGTCTAGACAATATGATATTTGGAATTATTGAGTTAATGATAAATAGTAAAATTCTGATAGTTACTAGGTTAAAACATACTATTTCTTATTCAGAATTTCTTACTACGCTAATGTCTGAGTTATATCTAAAAATAAGTCTCTAAAGGTAACTTTTGAAACTTTCTTAGTAATAAGCTTACCAAACGTTTGAAAAATTTGCTTATACTAAATACATTTTCTTAGTTAGATTCCTCCAAATTTGAGATGGTATGACTTGATAGGAATAAATGATTAAAGAAAAAATGTGCAGAGATTGTCATCACTGATGGCCAGCAATCGCTGAACTTCAGAGAGAATTTAATAACCTCATATAATGATCTGATTCCTATGTAGGATTCCAAACGATATAAACGTGTAAACTATATTAGGTCTTTTAGGTTGTCTCTCTTACACCACGTTCATGACCGAAGATCCAAAGGTAGAAAAATCATGTCAAGATAAAGTTAACTTCTGCCATGATGAAATTCAATTTATACACGTTCTTTACTCAGACCAACTTGATAGCAAGATGACTTTCTTCCTTTGTATAACTGTCGACTCCTCCTTACGCCCTCCGGATTCTTTCGTCCTGAATTTTGAAGACTTAAATCCTGACTCTCAAACGATGTCATAACTCTTGATTTATGATGGCATCCACGTTTGAGTCCTCATTTCGTAAAGTGGTGTTGACTGAGATTGGAATTTGCTCTTAGGTGTCGGGCAAACTTAAATGAATCAAGATTGGGGAGGATGAGAAGGAAAGAGATGGGTTAAATTGAATTTAGTGATGATGTGATGCAATAGGATTTTTTATAATATAAAAACCCTATTCATTTGATGATAAAATATGAAGCAACCTTCACAAAGAAAGAGAAATTTAAGATCGAGATATACTATAAATATTTATCTTCCTGGATCACTATGTCATTATTTGATCCTTCTTCCTCTTTCTATCTATCTATTTTTCTTAATTTGAATTGCGATATCTGTCATGTGGTATCACTATTAATTTATAACTGTTCTCCTTAATATTACATATAATATTCCTTTGACCTATGCTAATATATATTGGTCAATGGGATTGAATATATCTGAATAGGATATCAGCAGAAATAATCACAGACTATTATTACTCTTTATTTATTTAAATATGTATGAAATGTCTTTACTAAATAATTTAATTTTAGCTTCGTCTCAATCATTTATAATGTTAACATAATAAAAGCATGGAGATAGGAGATGGGTAATCGTAAATTAAAAAGAAACGACGCTTTAGACAAGATAACGTAATACAGGTTGTATAGTCCGTAGACTTTCGTAAATGAATTTATTTTCCTAATTCTCTAAACCCGAGAAGAAGGGATAGACGCTCATATGTATAAATCCCTCACATCTATCTTCCATTCATAATTGAGGTCATATTATAAACAACAGACTCAGAATAGCCTATTTTTTTCCTTGAAGAAGCGTCCAATTGATCTTCACTCTGATTTTTTTCAATTTTACTTCGACGATAAATCTCGTGCGATGCCTTTCACGTATCGAGATTAATGCAAATAAGAGTCATTTTCAATGTAAATTGCTAATATTCGAAGTAAATGGATAAAAAATGAATTAAAAGTTGGCAATTGCCTTTCAAAACTTATATTGAACGTAAAGCTCAAATTTAAATTAAATTTAAATTAAAATGGAGAAAAAATTGTGGTTGCAGCTGTTTATTTCCGTACGCACACGAATCCAAATTATAATCAATGTGCATATTGAGTAAACTAATAAATAAAATCTATATACCAAATGCCCTTGCAAACATGAAGTCCAAATCTATGTAAGTTTAGGATACATGATGGCTCGTAAAATCGGCATATACAAACTCTGATTTTCAGTTATAGGAGTTCACAAAAGCAGGTTTCAATATGGACGCCAGTGCGTTCAAGGATCGGCATAGAGGAACTCAACTTTAAAAGTTCTTTGGTAGTTGGAAGATGAGGCGATGAAATTTTCGCTTCCTGGGAGGGAATGAAGTTGAGGAATTATGTACTTTTAACTAAAAAAATATATCAAGTGTTTTGATTCCGTGTATATTGTATATTGTAAACAAATTAGAATAAGCGGAATCAAGTTGAACTATGATGGCAGAGATCTAAATGTCTAGTTAACATATTTTTGTTTATGGTAACCAATTTTACAATAGATTTATTAGGACTTGGTGGTCGAGGCTTTGTCAATGAGGGTAAACAGTTTAACGAGGATCCGAAAGGCTGAAACTGAAAACATATTGTATCTACTAAAAATATGGGGTGATTAGAATGCGCTAGACATTTAGATGGAGTTTATAGATGAAAAAAGAAGCAATGATGTAAGACGCCAGTTATAGAGTGGAAGACAATTGGTTCCCCAAAATATTGAGATTATATTACCTGTGTTACTTCATTATTAAACGATTAGTTGCCTCTGGTACAATCACCTGTTATTCAAATTAAACTTATCTGATATTGATACAAATAGTGTTTGAGGGACATTTCTTCATTTTATGTAACCATTGGTAAAAATATTCTTCCATACTCTCACTATGGTACCACCAATTCAGTTGTCAACTTATAATTTACTTATTCTGTCGGAAAAGTTGATTTGCGCAATGCCGAAGAAAAAAGTAAGGAAATTTTTTTCGTATGAATGTCTTCTATCAATTTTTATTTAGATTTATTTTGCTAAAGAATTTGAACAATTTCGTAGAACATATATTATTAATTTTTTTTAAATAAAGTATACCATTAATTCAATAACAACTTCTTACTCCTGTCAATGGCTATGATGCAATTATCTTAAAAAAAGATTAAGCTTCATATTACAAAAAGAATAGCTTAAGTATGAAATCACTAAAAAATATTTTAATCATAAATTGTTGGTTTATTTTTAATAAAAAGGTTATGGATTGTAAAAAATTTATTTTATTATTAGAAAACTGTTACACTGGTGTATATGAAGGTCTTTCTTTAGCTACAGTCAAATGTTAGAAGTTTAAATAGCATAAAGAAGAAGACATCTTTTTAAAAAAGAACTATGTTATGAATTGAAGCTCCCTAGAAATTCATTGAGAACATTTAATTAAACTATAATCATCGAACGGGCATAGTAGCACAGAAACTTTAGTCGGGACGGAATCATGGGTGATGAAGCCATCCTACAATATAACACTATGCAAGAGGCCTAACGTCAAAGTTATAAAACCCAGAGTATATATTTTTATAGAATAAAAACCGCTGACAATTTTCACGTTGAGTATTAATAACAAAATTTTTCCAAACCGTAGGGAAAATTTTTATTTTTTTTAGAAAATATATGAGATTCTTTGTAAAATATAAAACCTTTGCTTTATACACAGGGAAATAACTCTCGTATCAGCTATCCTACGTCCGATGAATGCACGGCGGTGCGCAAAGCGCACTGTAAGAACTAAGAGCAGGCCCTGCACCCCCAATGATTGTCTTTTGGTGGTTATTAATTTTAAATTGCCAAATGGAGAAAAGTTAGAGAAGAATAAACGACATATTTGTATTAGAGTATTAAAAACCAGCAAAAGTTCTTAGATTCTTAAAATTATAGATTGAGGGAAGGATTGATGAAACATATTTTTACGTAACTGTGGGAATGTTATAATGAACAATTTTTTGTTCTTATTAATCAGTAAAAAGAACAATATTTCAACTAGAATGGTAGGTAATAGCGCATAAGACAGTTAAAACTGTATTTTGTGGCTTGGATTTTCGTGTATTATTCGAATATACATCAAAGGCAAAGACTTATTTTGCAGTTATTAATCGGTATGAAGAAAACTTCCTAAATAGGTATTGGAATTAAGCTTATGCAGAGGTTTGTTATTTTTTGGCATTGATTTTTTTCTTACTTTTAAATGTAGGATAATATAACACAATAATATGGTACATTAACTTTTCCATGTAGCTGTTAACTTGCAAAACGGCTAGTTTTTTTTTGTTTAACTAGAATACATGCACTGTTCGATCTTGGTTTCAATTGATAGTCATTCATTATTTTACATTGGTAATAAACCCTGTTGTTATCCTATTTTTTGTACTCTATCCTAGAGGGTAATGAGATGTTTAACTAATCTATTATTAAAATCATTCAAAAAAGTACCATTGACAACATTCGCCTGAAGTTAATTCCATGTTGAAGTTTTCTTGTACATAAAAATATCTGCCGCAGTTGCTTACTGGAATTGTTTCAGTTTTTTTTAAAGTAATTTTTTCTATTATTAGTTTCAGGTGCGAGTTTGATGAGTAGTTAATAATTTTTAATCAGATGGTAATGCAGTAGGTGACTTTCCACATGAAGAAAGTTTAGTTCCTTCAGCCTTTCCTTGTACGAGAGAATACGAAGTTACTAGATAGGCTTGTGCCTAAAGGGTGACAAGAGTTTTCACCATACTCTTTTCTACTTTGCAAATTGAGCGCACTGCTTTGGAAATTTTAATTTGCACGAAACTAGTACATCAAGGACGATTTTATTTGTTACCGTGTCTAGTACATGATCTACTAATGTATATTCGGTCTAACCACTGTGTGAGCCAATGTGCATTACCTTAAGTTAGTCGATCTAAAATATGAATTTAAATCGTTTATGAAAATTAAGAAAAGTATCGAATCCAAGACTTAACACTGCGGAGCTAGTCTCGGAGAGCCATTCTGACGATTAGCCATTTATCACCACACTCTGCGTACAATCAGTAAACCAATTTTAAATCAAATTTGAAACTTTTTTCCTGAAATTGTCAGTGAGAAACCGAGTTAAAAGATTTTTTGAACTTCAGGTAAATTAAGTCTAGGGTTTTAAAATCATTATAAGTGATGGTCATATTGTGAAAAAAAACAAAGAGTTTTGTCAAAAAATAGCGACTCTCATAAAACCGTGTTGTTTGCTACTTATTAACCCGGATTTTTCAAATAGCAAACTAGTATATCTCTTATGAGATACCAAGGGTTTACCAGCTATCAACGTCAGACTAAGAAGCTTATAGTTGGTTGGGTCTGTTTTATCCCTTTTCGTAGATCGGCATAACATTTGCGAGATTAAATCAAGCTGAGAATAAACCTTTATTTATAGACTCGTTGAAGATAATTTATAGTGGGCGAGCAATCTTTTTTATTTACCTGGATTACATTTTAATTATATGTACCTGGGAAAGATTGGTCTCATTACATCTTATTATTTTTTCATGGTAAATATGCTTAACTCTTCCGAAGATATACAAACTTGTATTATTCTCTCTAATAGTTCGATTTCCTTTAAGAATAAATTGAATTTATCTCATTTGCATTTATATTACATTAGATTATAAATATTAGGATCAGAGTACTTACATAAATGTAAAAAAATATTTAGCTAATCGAATACGGGGGGGGAAAACCTGAGTATAAACTGATATTAAATTATGTATTTTCCGAAAAGAATGCAATGCTACATCATTATTAGACTAAAATAAATACTGAATTATATTCTATAATCTGATGTAACTAATACTCAATGTAATCGGCTTTAACGACGAAGCCTAGGTATTACTCCAGCGTAAATGGCGACGAAGTTTTAGCTGATATTTCTTCGAGGGACTTTTGTAGTTTGAACTTTAGAACTTAGACAATTTATTTGTTACAGGGCTTCTGTTTTCGCAACAATCACATTCCAAAGTATATAGGATCCAGGCTGGTGAACTGGGGAGTCACATTTGTTGTAAACAAAATCCCTTAAAATTTGCCTTGCACCAGTCTTGTATCCTTTTTTCTGGGTGAGAGGATTTCCCCTCGTGTTGCAGAGTTACACCGGCATTTCCTATGACCGCAGACACGAGGAGATGTTTTTCTTCTTTAACATTTACAAATAAACATGTTGATTGAACTTTATCCCCTCTTAAACAAAGATGCGAGGTGTCTTTTGACCCGTTGATGTTACGCCCTACCACACCAGCAATGAATCTGGTTTCAGTCTCTTGGAAGAATTATGCTGTTTAACAGTGAACAACTTTTCATGCGTCCACAGAGCATGAGGGTACGAGTACTCTAGGAGCCATCGGAAGAAAAGCTTTGCTCTTTTGACCCTCATTTTTGGTGAGGTTATAAAAGAGAGCTACTTCAGGTAACTTGAATGGACGATGTTTCACATCATCTTTCAACAATTTATACATCACAACGTTGCTCATTTTGACATCCAAAAGCAGGTTGTCTGGCACACCTTTTGGATTTCCCCTCATCTTGTAAATATTTTTTGGATCAGCGTTTAACTTCACAACAATTGAGGTAAGGTGGTTTTCACTCTTGAGAGAAGACTGCCTGTCTCTTTAACCCGTTTGCAAGGTTATAAATCCTAAGATCTTTCAGTCTGGTTCAACATTGTGAAAATATCACCCGTTTTCTTTCCGCTTCTATATTTGGACTCGATTGCTTCACAAACTCCATTCATATTTGTAAACGATTTTTGCTTTTTTATAAATTTCCACTTTGATTCATAAAACCCAATCAATCCTGAAAGAACCTACAAGAAAGTAAATGATTAATGTACTGTAACCATATTTAAAATCATGTGTAAAAAGCAGTCAAAACTTTGTGTTTCCAACCTGTAAATTTGGGTCTATTTTGAGATTAGCTTATAGCATAATTTCATTTTTTTTATTTGAAAATAAATGACATCATTTCATTAGATTATTCAGAACCTCCAAGCATGTTTTGTTTACTTTACTGTACCATCAATCCAAAGTATTTATAATGCATAAAGCAAGATTATTTTAAATTTTTAGTCGAAAAATATGTAATGAAAAGTAGACCATTGAGGCAAATATTATATGCCAGAATCTTTTTTCGATTCTCTTTTAAAAATCAACCTCAAATAACCTCTTTTAGCTTCCTAATATTGTTTAAATTTAATATTAGGCCATCCAGATAGTTTGTGATGCAATGAAAAATATGAATTAAATGGTTTAAGTAAATATATACAGTTATATAGTTACCAATGTATTGTACAAACCTTTTCAGTTAAATGTTAAGAAAAATAAAAACGAAACAAAATTTTAAAAAATAACAATTTGCTTGTGAAGGCTATCTTGAAACCCGGTTCACACGGCCCAAATAAAACACACACAAGAAATTTATAGAAGACCAGGGATCTAAAGGCTTACCAGAAATTTACCAAAATTTATCAGTACAATGCTAAATTACAAGGTATCCGCAAGGGTTTAAATGAATACACACGCATATGAATAAAACTTAATTAATTTAAAAGGGACGTAAGAAGAAAGAAATACTCCCAAAAACCTGATACCACAACAGTGGAGCAATAACACACATCGGAAACCCAGGCGAAAGAGGCCCGGTGACGATGAGTGAATTCGACCCAAGACCACAGGGGTGAATGCAATGATGGTCTTCGGCAAGGAGAAACCCACAGACGGTGATATTGGGGCGAAAGGCGTTGATACCATGGGGAACGATGACTCGAAGGCCCAACGATCCGAAAGAAGGAATTCGAGATGACAGAATTCCCCAAAGAGGAGATGGCGAGGTGACTAGGGGAGAGATTTCACGTGCCCAGTGTGAACGGCTTCCCAAAGGAGAACACTTGAAAACATAACTGGAAGAGCACAATTCGATGCAGCTGACAGAGGGGCAGCTACAACGCTGGCAGAAATCAATACCAAAAAATCTTCGCTGCACGAAGGAATCCAGTATGGGTCTCTAAAAATGAACAACGTCAAAGGTAAGTGATGGAAAACGATTCAGTGGAGCAATCAAGGCAGAATCCTCGCATTTATATATTTCACTCCGAAGGAAGAAAATGGAAGTGGGGCACAAGGGGGGGGGGAGGGGAATGAGTCCCTTCCCCTACGCAAATTAGGCTGGTAAGTTACAGAAGTTAAGGCCAAAAATGGTAGCCTCGAAGCGGGTCGACCTGCGAAAACACCGTAAACTATTACGAGAAAGGGAAGGCATAGGAATACGAGAGCCTGCCCTTTACATTGCTATATAAAATAAGGTCTGCTGACAAAACGGTCGCTTCTATCACTTATTTTGATTTATGAACTTACGAACTCCAATACTTTCAACAATTCACTGACTAATCTTAGGAGGACCTTGGCAATTCTATTACTTGAAAGAGAATCTAAAACAACATAAATGTTTCAATCGGCCAAATAGTTATGATTTTTTTGCCAAAACGAAATAATTCCCTGGCTAACCTTGGGAGGACTTTGCTAATTATATTATTCGAAATGGAATGTAAAATAATATAGAGTGCGTCAAATTTCGTTAAAATCAGCTGAATAGTTATGATGTTATTGCCAAAACAATCTAATTTCCTGACTAACCTTGGGAGGATTTTGTCAATTATATCGTTTGACAGAAAATGTATAACAACATAAGGGTTTCAAATTTCGTTTAATGGGCCAATAGTTATGATGTTATTACTAAAACAAAATAATTCCCGGACAAACCCCGGGAGGACCTTGTGAATTATATCATTCAGAAGAGAATGCAGAACAACATAAGGGTTTTAAATTTCGTTAGAATCAGCCGAATAGGTATGATATTATTGCTAAAAGAAATAATTCCCTGGCTATCTTGGGAGGACTTTGTCATTATACCATTCGAAAAAAAGTATAAAACAACATAAGATTTTCAAATTTCATTAGAATCGGCCGTATAGTTATGTACAATGTTATTACAAAAACAAAAAAAAAGCAAACCGGGGACCGACCGACCGACCTATCGACCGACGACATATTGAGATGTAGAATCGCCCGCGACTAGATTTGCACGTGACTAATAATTTGACCTAAGAACTCGCCCTTTCTTAAACAGGGACAAAATGTGGATTAAGCAAGCCTAGTTAGGTTAGAGAAAGGAGAGCAAATAAAATTGACGATCACATTTGGCAGAAGGGAGAACAAAGAGAACTGACGATCCTATTTTACAGAGGGAGAGCAAATAAAACTGCAAATCACATTTTGCAGGAGAGACAGCAAAAAAAACTCATGATCGGATTTTGCAGAAGGAAAGGCAAATGGAAGTGACGACCACATTTTGTAGAATGGAAGAAAATAGAACTGATGATCACATTTTGCAGGATGGAGAACAAAGAGGGCAGACGATGATATTTTACAGAGGAAGGGCAAATAAAACTGCCGATCACATTTTGGAACAAGGACAGAAAATAAAATTGATGATCACATTTTGCATAAGGAAGAGCTAATAGAACTGATGATCTCATTTTGCTTAAGGAAAATAAATTAGAACTGACGATCACCTTTTGAAGAAGGGGAGCAGATAGAATTGACAATCACAGTTTGCAAATAAAACTGATGATCTCATTTTGCAGAAGGGAGAGAAATTAGAATTGACGATCACATTTTGCAGGAGGGAAATAAAATCGAACTCCAATTAACTAAATAGATTCTACTCCTATACAATTTAGTGCCATTGGTTCATAGAGATTTAGTGTTCCAAACTGGGCACATTTGGTGTCAAGAATCGGCCACAATTCGCTACGATTTATTTAATGGAATCCTTACTGAGTTTCAGAGATAATGGGGTCGTATCATGTCACTTTAAGTGCCTTCTGCCTACGAATTCGGCACGAATATTTCACAAAGAGATTGTTTCAATAAGGTATTGCGCCATTACATTAAGAAATAGGTGCTTAACCGAGAATCCAAAACAGGTTTGGTCGAGCGGGCCCTAAGGTTTCATTCAAAGATTGTTTATAATGAGTACACACCAATATTAATAAATTTCTAAATATTTATGTTAAAAATAAAAAATATAAAACCGGATTAAATCTGTTACTGATATCCATTATATTCTTTTAAGACATTGAAAACATAGGGTAGGGGCATTGAAGTAAATGGTGATTTCAAAAGGATACAGTTATTGTGAAAGGTTAAAAACAACTGACGTAGAGGTTAGCGTTTTTAGAGCAATATTTGCTATACTTACTTAATAAAGACTATGTTAAATTGTATTTACCAGAGACAGATTAACATACCTCATTTTAATACAGTAAAAGCTATATAACGTCGAGTGAATGCTCAGAATGGTCCACATTTCGAAGTAGATTCTAGTGTTAAAATGATTGTAAGGTTGTTGTAGATGGTAGCAATTTTTTTTCCATTAAAATGTTGTTTAATGATAACTTTCAAAATCCTATCGAATTCGTCTACCAGTCTTTCAGAGGTTCCCTTTTGGCAAGTTTCGTGGACTCTTATGTCACGTTTTTGAGGCGATAAAAGAAACGTACGAGGGTGTCCAGTGAGTAGGAATTCCGTATTTGTGCTACACTAATGTTTTAGTTAAAAGCTTAATTTCCTTACCAATATTATTGCCTTTAGTGGCCTCTCACAAATTTGGGCTGCCAGATGAACGTGATTTTTGTTCGGATGTACGCGTCTTTTTAAGTTATGGCGTCCGTCGGATGGCAACCATTTAACATTTCAATGAGTTTTTGAAAGTTTTGAAGGGTGTAAGGTCAGGTGATATGTTTGTTAATGATAATAATTTTTTTTAATTAAATCTCTTTTTCAAAATTATTGAAATAATTGAGAGTATGCGACTTAGGTGTGTTGATCTTTTTATTAAATGTCTCAAAATTGTTCGATTTCTTTTCTACGTAAAGTTACCCCTCTCATTTATCATCTAAATTTCTTAACATCCACCAAATTAATGTACCTTAAATGCGATGCAGTGTATTTCCATTAGTAAGGAACGTACGAAAATTCATTATGTAGATGTATAGATTACCCAGAGGAAAGGAAATATACAATTTTTAGTGCTTTTGTCTTAATGAGGCTTTTATAATTAAAGGGGAAAGGGTTTAGAGCTGAATTTTGACCTAAATTTTAGGTCAAGTATGTGTGTACGGAGGGGGCGTAAATTTAGCCGAAAAGATACATTAAAACTTGAACAAATGTTAGGTAATTTATATCAGATATGCAAATTCCCCGTCGGACAATTCTCAACAATGGAAGAGTTTAGGGGTTATCAATCTAATAAAAGGCCTTGGTATGATATTATCAGCAATTTCAAGTTATTTTCATAGTATTGAGGTATAGAAAAGGTTCAGCGTCCGTTAAGTTAAATTAAGAGAGAGTTCAGTTTTTTGACCAAGAATATATGCTATACTTACATATAACTCATTGGTTTCACAACCTTTGGAAGGATATTAAACAGCTGAAAAAGGGAAATAAAACTAATCCCATGAATTAATGAGCCATCGGTCTCTTTTTTGCAAGAGATCCGGCAAGGAACCACTTCAAAGAAAGGAGTCTTTCTAGTTTCGAATCAACGCAGTCATCCGACTACTTCTGCCATAGATAGTCTTCTCGAAAAAGGAAAATAAAGTCTCAATAACGTATCTCCAAAGTTACCATGAAATCAAGTACGGTAAAACGAGTAGTTTGGTCCCCTCGCTCCCTACTCATAATTCTTATATGACCTGAGGCCCCCAAAAGGAAATCCTAAATCTAGTTGCATTCCTAACTAACCTCGAGCAAATTTTCTGCCTCAGGAGGATGGAAAAGAGAAAATTCGAGAAGAAATAGACACCTCTAGACTCGGTAAAAAAAATAAGAAAATAAGTTAAAGGCAAATGGCTATATAATGATGTAAAATCGAGCAAAATTCTATTGCGTTTAGCAGTAAAAATAGACTCCATCTGAGGGAGAGATTCCTCCAAAGACTCCTAAGTGTATATACTGAGCAGTAAAAAAACTATACGAGCGAGACCGGTGAGTATGGATGTATAGGTCACAAGGCAGCGTAAGAAGGAGAATGTTCTACAGGGTGCCCCTAAAATCTGGACACATAAAATATCACAATGGTCTCCTTATCTTCAGACTTTAGCCTTCCTTAACTTTTTTTCTGGGTTATGCTAAAGGAGAAGGTGTTCTCAATGAAAATGAAAGATACGAAACACTTGAAGAAACAGAGCATCCTAAATGAATGTCTTCAAAATGACGGAAATTCAGAGTTAATACATCGGGTCCATGTGAATCTCCCAAATTGCATTAAACTTTACATCATCAATACTAGAAATCACATTAATGATTTATTTATTAATATTTCAATGAAATAGAATGTATTTAAAACATTTTAGTCAAAATATGCATTTTGCCTTCGTTTAAGCTTTAGGGATACCCTGTAGAAAACGACCTTTCATCCGTCGTGGATCTATTGAATTGTCAAGATACCACACGCCAATGCAAACATTTTCAAGAAGTGAAATCCAAACTACCATAGTGCGTAGTGGATGAGTAACACACCTAGAGTAAGGGTTTTCACACATGGATGCCGATCTTCAGTCCCAGGGAGATAGACGTAAAAATTCGTGTATCAAAGATAGCCATCGTGGAGACCGCAAACATCAACTAGGAGACTTGCTTCAAAGGCTGGTGTATTTTGAGCACGAAAAATGTATTTCAGACAAAACTACATCTGGTAGGAAAGAAGTAGACCACAACCTACGGTATATAAGCTCATTGTACAAGTACGCATAAGATGACGTAAATCGTGCCCCCTCGAAGTATGTGCAGCAAGTTACTGATGCAAAAGATTAGACTAATCTCCTTTAATCTATAAAGTACGTCTGCAAGTACCCTACAAGTGTTTGGTAAACCATTGCCCTCAAATATTGGCTTTAAGACGAGGTAAATGGGGTAGCCACGTTAATTTTGAGTCGAGAACCATACATAGAAACCTGACTGTTGGGAATAATTTAATTTCAATATCCTAAAGGAAAGAGATGCGATGGAGGCTGAGTTCCTCTCTTGTAAAAATCATAGTTTTTGGTTTTGGGTTTTTGATGTGTTCTGACTCCGTATCAACCACCAACTACAGAGGATGGTCCGGCGAAGATATGCCTGGAGGACCAACTGGAGACCTTTATCGTCTACAAAGAGATTAACTGATCTTCATACCCCCGTGAGTCCTAAAACCAAATGGCTATGATTATGTATGTGGTACTCAAGACCCTCCATTTTGCCAGGGTGCCTTCTTGTGGCATCATGGTGGAGTAGGTTTCTCTACTTTGTGCTTTAAAAATAGCGAAAGATAAATTAAAAATCAATTCAAATGAGGTAAAAGACCCCACATCGCCGAATAAGTGACTTTAGTAAGGTAAATTGCCGCCAGGTAGTCATAGGTCAAATCAAGGCCAAAAAAGTTGATATCTCTTGCAAATATATTCGAACTGATGTCTCGTTATTTGAGAAATCCGCATTAAAATAGGAAGAGGAAGTTATTAAATTTTATTAAATACTCCAACCGTACATTGATCATTTTCTCTTTAGAATTTTCATAGAGAAATAGTGAGAGAAAGTGTGCGGTAACTATATAGATCCGAACAATCTCTGCCAGATATATGGAACAGCAAACATACACCTATAGGTTTTAAAACTTGGGTAAATCCTCTTTATCAAAGATTCTAAATATTAAATCTAAATTATTTTGTAGATGGTTGATGATGTAAAACGTCAATGGATTTCTTAGGATCGGTAGAAATCGAAGCACATCCAGAAAGGGGAAAATGCTATTTAAAGATTGTGAATAAATTATTATTATGAGAGGTTTAAGAAGTGTAAAATTCAGTAAGCGAGAATCATGAGTTGTAAGTGTTAAGAGAGTCTTTGGGTACCAAGCAATACTACTTACACTGTGAACATTTTTCACCTCGGTGTTAGCCATTAACATATGATCAGATATCACATCTCTATGTATACCATTTATATGTCATGTATATATACTCCTGGTCTTATTTATTTTCATTCAGATTTTTGCAAATGACGTCAAAGAAGATATCTAGGCTACACATTTATGCCACGTGGTTTGGCATGTTTGTCGAAGGGTCTTCTGATGGTTTCCTTGGTCACTCCTATTTCTATCAACTCGTGAGCAGGGTATAGGATTTGTGCGATACCAGGCATAGACCAATGTATATGCCTCTACATCTGTCTTGCAGTCTCTGTTCAACAAGATTAAATTAGACCGTCTTCTACGAGGAAACCATGTAGGTATTGTTCGTTCGGTGGCGCCAGGTATAAGTGTTGTTACAGCTGAGTTAACAAAATTCACAGCATACATCCTCGTTTCCTTAATTATACTAGAGAGACCTGGAAATCTTAACTTGACAACAGACCTAACTATAAGGAAAGTTAAAAATACAGGCTAAAGAACATAAATCAACTGTGTATATTTTACTGAGACCACTCGAGGTAGCTTGAACGACGAACATCCAATCAAATTATGCAGGGGAGGCGACTTATTACCACTTGTTATCTTAGATGATATTACCATGGTGAAAAGATTAGGGGGGGAATGGAAATCCTACTAGTCGAATGAACTTTGGTTGGAGGCATTAATTAAATTGGGTAAAAGGTCGAAATAAAAATGTTCTTATGGCTCAGAGAGTGTGAAATAGGAGATAATAATAATAATAATAGGTATTTATAATGCGCCCTTCAGGGCTGTTAGCCCTCCCAGAGCGCAGGTTGTGTAGCGAGTGTAGAGAAAGTTTACAAGAGAGAGAAGGCAATTCTGAAGAGATGAGTCTTCAGGAGACGTTTAAAAGTAGCAAGGTGGGGAAAGAATCGGACTTCGGCAGGAAGAGCATTCTAAAGTCTAGGATTAGTTTGAGAGGATGGATTAACGGCACGATCAGAGTCGTTGGAGAAAATAGATAGTTAAGGGACCACCCTACTTTATAATTTCCTTAATAAAATATTTTAATGCTCGTTTTCTGATTTGTCATATTTATTATTTTTTATGAGTAACAAAAATGCTGATGTGTATTATACAGGGTGTCCATTCAGTTTGGACACAGGTAAAATCCATATTTCCAATAAAAAATTAACTACATATTATTTACTTTGAATGTTAATAAATAACACCTTCAATGTGATTTTCCTCATTTGCGATGCAAAGTTTAATGCACTTAGCGGGATTCATCCGATTAATCCGATGTATTAATTCAAAATTTCCGTCAATTTCAGCACATTCATTTATGATGTGCTGTTCACTGCATCTTTACTTCATCCTCGAAAATCGGACAACAATATTTTGATACTTTAGTTCTAAAACATAAAAAAATAAATGCAGGTTAAAATCTTCTGTTGAGTATTGTTTTTTATACAAAATCAAGGTTTCATTGAAAAGGTTGCTGAAGGTAGCTTTACATACCACAAAAGTCTACACTACATACCACAGAATACCGTAGGTTCCCAACTTCTGATATAATGGATCTATTAAACCTTTTCTTATTTTCTATTGCCTGAATTAGCAGTGTCCCATGCCATAGGCCCTAAACCAGCATTTAGAACAGAGTTAAACTTATGTATATATATGAAGAATATTCGTGTCTTAATTTATATTTAAACTAAACAAACTTATTAGTACAAGGGTTTATGTATATCATAGGCCATTTAGCAATTCCTCTAAATACCCTCTTAATTGATCGACTCTTCTTTACGTCTTTGTTACTGACTCTACAAATACAATATTTTATTCCTCATCCTTTTAAAAACTTAGCCCGCAACAAGTGGCCCCCATTGCTTGGCTCAAACACCCATCTATTACTTTCCTTCACGAGACACATCTGATGATATTTTCCGCTCACTTTTTCGGAGCACAAAAAGAATAAAGCTCCGCTCTGCCTCTTTATTCTAACGCTTCTCAAGCGAGAGAATCAGATAGTGAGGGAATGGCTGATAGACATATGGACATATACAGATAAAACTGGATAGACTCGCAAATATCTTAACTTGGTCTTCACCTATATGCTAAAGGTGAATTTAGAGATAGAGTATTTTTATTTTATAAAATATTAAGGAGCTCATGATTCAAGGGTACGAATTTTTTTGTGTCTTTATTATGGGTTTTTGGAGTGTCAAAAAAAATAGCTGGATTATTTTTAACAAATTATTAGTAAAATATGAAAATGCATTTTTATTAATTTATTTAGCTATATTTTTAACATTTATTATATTTAAAGTTTGGGTTAAATGTTTAAATATGCCTAGCATTATTGTACAGTTTAATGTATTTTAGTCCTAAAGTTACTCTTTTAAGGGATTATATTTTATAAGTCAGCTCATACTCTGCTTAACCAGAGTTCGTATCGATTTAAGGCTCCACCCAAATTTATTTATTTAAATACTATTAAAAGTAATGGTTGTGCATTTTTCATAAAGAGTACTCTAATAAACAAGAAAACTTTAACATTTCTATAGCAAAATAATGATAAACAAAATTTGAAACCTTCTTCTGCTTAAATGTTTCTTTTAAGGAAGCCTTCCCTTTAAACTTTAACTCTGCCAGTGCAATTTTTTGATAGTCAATTCTCTTGGATAATATATTTCACATGAACTAGACTTGTCTAAGCAACAGCAAGAAGCAGTGAACAGTAGCAGTCTGTGCTTATAAGTTATCAATGAACTAGTGTTTTAAGCAGATACAAATTGTGTTTATTTCAACAACCAATCAATCAATCATTTCCTGTGGCACCCACGGGGATGCATAGGGCATCAGTGAACTCACGCCACCAAGCTCTATCTTGAGCTAATGCGTCAAGATCTTCCCAACAATCATCTCCTGCTTCCCGCCTCATAGTCCGTATCCAAGTTTCCCAAGGCCAACCTCTACCTCTTCTACCAGGGGCTATGACTATCCTACCTACTAGTAGTTATTCTAGAAAATAAAACAATTCCATATAGTAAGAATTTCTTAATCCTATTAAGAGCGTTTCTTGAAATTTTCTTTTAAGACAAATGGATGGTTGTCAAGTCGTATGGTTGGCGCTCCTGAAGAGGGTTGAAGAACTTAAGGAGACCTTTCAAGATTAAAAAGAAATTCTTACTATTGCTTTTACCTAACCACATTGCCACTTAAGTTATTCCAATCCCACCCCCAAGGGCCATTTGTGGATTGTCACTCACAACGCAAAGAGCCTTAGTTTAGGTTTGAAAGCTTGGTAAAAAATCCTTCAGCTCGCTTGTGCCCTTTTTTACCTTCAATATATATATATATATATATATATATATATATATAAGAGAGAAAGAGTAATTGGACGTGAATGAGCAATGAGACAAGAAACAGGAAGGGGTTTTTTAGAGGCAAGAGAAAGGGACATTAGAAGAAGACTAGAATCATAGAGAGCAAAGGGCGGCACAATAAGCGCGATCCAATTGCTCTTTTCTTGTACTATACGTATATATAGTCTGCATAAGAAGGTTTCTGCATCTTTCATTTTGTCTTCAAAATTGTTTTGAAAGGCAGAAAATAAATATGGCGAAAGCCCTGTGGTGCTTGTTATCACCCGCTGAACTTGTATTTGCTCTTTCTTTATATATATTTATATATATATATATATATATATATATATATATATATATATATATATATATATATATATATATATATATATTTGCAGATACACCTGTTAAATTTTCGCAAATGCATACTTGAAATTAAATTTTATGCCCAATAAAATGTTGGTGCCTTGGCTCAGACTTTGAGATTATCTGGAACTTTGTAGAGCCCACTCCTAATCGAGTATAGAAGGCGTCTATCAAGAAAATATTTTTAAATCACCTTCTTTATATATCTTGGCAGAATAGAGAAAAATCAATGGACAAGTTAAGGTGTGATATTGCATTTCTGAATTAATAGAACACTATGAATAATATCCAAGCAATACAGCACGCAAATATATGGTCTCTTCAACAGTGATCCACCCCCCACACAAAGTAAAAGAGGTACATATTATAGCCTATTGATATTAGTATTATTGTAAAGAATATTAAAGCTGATACACATTACTATTAAGCATATATCTAAAGGTTTAGCTGCCTGCTGGTGGAGTTAATCTTTCAAAAGCACCCAAGTGATACCCACTGTACTGAAATACAAAGAAGTAATGTACTTTTTAAAAGAATGACGTCCCAGCAAGCAGCATGTTTGATATCATAACAGCAGTTTAAAGACTATTTTATATCCACGAACATCAAAATAGTATTTACTGGACATAATTGCAGAGGAGATTTTTGGCGAAATGCTGGTGAACAGCTTCTTCCCTGAAACACAACCGTAAAACAAGCCGTAAGAAGCATAGGTTATGGTAGGCATTTTTGCTTGAAACCAGAGAGGGATACATAACATATGATGTATGTAGTGAAGAAATAGTTTAAAGATTTACAAATCAGTATTTTGCTTCGGGCAATACATAGTATAGCTCTAAATCCCACAGTGAATATCAGGATAAATAAAAAACAAGGTCTGCTGACCAAAAGTCAGGTGCTCTCACTAATTCTGATTTATGACCTTATGACCTTCAAAATCTTTAATGATTCTCGGACTATCCTTGGAAGGACCTTGATAATTATATCTTTCGAAAGAGAATGTAAAACAACATAAAGGTTTCAAATTTCGTTAGAATTGGCCGAATAGTTAGGATGTTATTGCCAAAACAAAATAATTCCCGGGCTAATCTTGTGGGGACCTTGTCAATTATATCATTCGAAAGAGACTGTAAAACAATATAAGGGTTTCAAATTTAGTTAGAATCGGCGGAATATGTATAATGCTATTTCAAAAACAAAATAATTCCTGGGCTAAACATGGAAGGACCTTGGCAATTATATCATTCGAAAGACAATGTAAAACAACATAAGGGTATCAAATTTCATCTAAATTGACCGAATAGTTATTACCGATGTTAGTACTAAAACAAAATAACGCAAAACGGTGACCGACCGACCACAATAATGAGATTTAGAGTCGCCCATGACTAAACACTCCTTCACCAAAGAATTATCACGAATAAAGAGGAATTCTGGATGCACTATAATAATAATGAAAGAAGATTTATATGGCTCCCTCCAAGACCTTGAACATTCGAAGGGTGCGTCTCTCGACTAGAAAAAGGCCTGTCAGAGAACGTGGCTTTTCAGAGCCCGATTGAAAGTGCCAAACGAGAAAGAGGGTTGTATGAAAGGAAGCAGACCATTCTACAACTTTGGGGCTACTATATAAAATGCCCGGTCACTCATGCAGCAGAGACGAGTGCGAGAAACAGAAATTAGGACAGTACTTCTCGAGTTAAGGGCTCTTTGTTGTCTGGACATAGCCAGTCCGGAGGTGAGGTTGAGGGAGGGGAGCTGCTGTGTTTAGGTTTTTAAAAGTGAGAATGAAGATTTTAGAAGTAATTTGAAATTTAAGGCTGAACCAGTAGAGTTCGGGGAGCAGGGGTGTCACATAGTTCTAAACAAGTTGAAGGGGGACGAATTGTAGTGGTGAGGGCTCCAGTGGAAAGATAATTGCAGAAATCAAGACGAGAAGTAACAAAGGCATGGATGACTCTCTCGAAACTGTTTCATTCAAAGTGGGACTGGATAAGACTGAACTTACGGAGAAATGATTTGCTGATATCAGCGTTTGCAAGTTATAAACTATTGCGGCCAATTTTAGAAAGCTGTAATTGCTAACAAATGCCATAAGACATAATAGTCATTTTTTATTTTAATGTGTACATAAGTGAACCTTTGTTCTTTGTTTAATTTAGGTAATGTTGTGAAACAAATTCCTTTGCAATCAGGAACACTTTAAATTTAATTCTTTTGTATTCTACTTAGAATACCAAATTATTTATATATTAATCATGTGAATAATTAGGAATATCATACATCAATGACGTATATTTTAAAATACTGCTGCAATCTGCTGTGCGTTTATACTCGTTTGCACTCACCTACAGCACCTTTCTGAAGAATACTTACATGTTTACTTGTAAAATTTTCATGATTGATGCTGAGTCCTGAAATGATTTTGATATTAATTATATAATAATTATAAATAACTTACATCAGTGACGTCTATTTTAAATTACTGCTACAAATTGTTTGTGTGTTTCTAATTGTGCACACACGTTTGCCCCACCTCCCTGAAGAATACTTACACGTTCGCGTGTGAATTTTTCATAAATGATGCCGGGTACTGAAATTATTTAATTATTAATCAAATAAAAAAGTATTAATAACCTGATACGGGACATTTATTTTAAACTACTGATACAAACTGTTTGTGTGCTTATAATCGTGTGCACACGCCTGTAGCACATTCATCAAGAATAAGTACATGTTCGCGTGTGATTTTTTTCAAAAATGATGCCGGGGTCTGGCAAGCGGGCGTTCTTATATTTGTGTGTGATTTCCGATATATTTTCCCAAATGCGAAGAGTCGTGCCATGATGATCCTGCACAAATAGACCACAATTGAGTCTTTCATATCTGGCTGAAATTTATCTCTGAAACTTTGCGTGTCCCATATCTGGTTTGGGGGGGGGGTCTGGGGTTACTTCTTTGAGAGCGCTCTCGCTTTGCCTACAGCGTCCAACAGATGGTGCTGAAGAAAAATGGTCACAAACTCCGCAGAAAGAGGAGTTTTATACAATTTCTCTGAACTTTTTTTGAATTTTAAAACGATAGAGGCTCGGCCTCCCTTCTCATATATCTTTGACCTACGCAAAATATTCGTAATCTCTCTTCTCTTTAGATTTCCTTGTTTATCACTTTTTGGGGTGTACATATTTTTATCCTGGGTTCGTTGAAAACATGGAAAATTATATTAACTATATTTTTTATGGCCATATTGGTTATGGTAAATAGGTATGTCTATTCTCTTCTTTGTATTTTTATCTTAGCACGCATTCATTAGCCAGATAGCTTGTTAATACTCTTATTTCTCTTACAGGTAATCGTTTTAATTACTTTAACTTGTATACACAGTTGAAATATATTAAGACACCAACCTAGCTCCGCCAGAAGAAAAGTTCTTGGCTTGGAATAAAGAGAATAAGTTTACACT
This sequence comes from Ceratothoa steindachneri, assembly GCA_963969495.1. NCBI lineage: Eukaryota > Metazoa > Arthropoda > Malacostraca > Isopoda > Cymothoidae > Ceratothoa > Ceratothoa steindachneri. Next base: position 18,867,241 of record OZ018327.1, read on the forward strand.
TTGTCTATATCACCTTTAGTCTATAAGATTTTCACCTCCAGTTTCCTTAAAATTTTGGTAAAATCCATCTTACCTAAAATCTTGGCTGGTATGTGTGCGGGAGCATATATCTGTGCGGTTGTGTACATATATGTGTAAATGTTTGGCTTTTAGGAAAATGGACTGTTTGTCGGCCTAGACCTGGTTGTGGCACGAACGAATTAGTAAAGTCAAAACAAATCACCAAATCCCTTTTAGCTTTGTTCTCTGAAGCGAAAACTGATTTTTTTCCTTCCATTGTTTACTCGTTTAGTCTCTTTTCCTTTTCCTTTATATTCTATATATCCTTAGATTAGTTAATTGGTAAGTGCCTATCTTGGCCCTGACCTGCTGCCTTAATCCTGGGACGCCTAGCTAGCTGTCCAACTACCTATGTTTCTTTGTTTATCTATCTCTCTTCCGCATATTCAATCGATTTTCTTCTTGAGAAGAAACTCATTAATAGTCTATTTAAATGGAAAAAAATCGCCAATCTCTGACTTGTAATCTGCTATCCAGAATTCAAATTTAATGAGGCAACAAACAGAGGCTTAGTTGAAGTGGGAAGCTTACGAATATTGTGTTTCTGTGTGTATCATAACTCATTGTAGGAACGTTTTGCAAAACATATAAAATATTGTTATTATTTAATTTTAGAACGTATAAAGCCCTATTTTAATCTTATTAGGGTCTATATAAGCTTTATAAAGAGAGTAATAGATATAAAAGTGGTTTCAACTTGTGACCCGTGAGAGAAAGATTAAGAGGGAGAGAGAGAGAGAGAAAGAGAGTGAACAAGTTTCTCTTAAGGCCGTACTGCTCCTCCATGTTTCAGGTTTAGCAGAGACATTACCCTCACCCCTCTTTGCAGGGTTGTAAGTAAAGAAAGAGATGAAAGAATAGCGGATGTGCGTGTTTATGAGAGAGAAATAAGTGTACGGACGGTAATGGAAAGTGAACGAAAGAGAAGAGAAAAGGGTGTAGAATCTCTTGTGTTGCAGGTCCTCTTCCAATGGAAAGTAAGGAGTGTAGAATCTCTTGTGTGATACGTCCTTTTTTAATGTTCAAAAGGTATGATTAAGCAGATGCTTCGTCTTCCCTATTTGGGTGTTGTGAGGGAAATGTTTAATTCTTACGCTCAATTTCACCGCTAATTTGCGATTCTTAGGCTCCATTAAGAGCTTTACTTCCCTCCAGCCTAATTGATGCCAGTGTTCCTCCTTTCATTCCCGCTTTTCCTCTTCTCAGTCTACAAATGGGAAAATGGAATGAGGAGATGACGATAATAGAAAAGACGCCTCACTTGCACATACATTTCTACCCAACATACTCGCCCCCACCAAAAATTGCACTTCTCAAACAAACAATCCCGTTCACACACTTTTCTTATTTTCGGACTTTCTTCATCCTCACATTCCCTGTCCTGCCCCTCTGCCCCCTTCCCCCATCGTTTTTGGCCCTAACGCTGAGGGCACAGTAAGGGGGGGAGCATTGATCATGTTCTGTTTTCATTTTGAGGAAAAAATCACCTGATGGGAATTTTAACGATCATAATTCTGCCGATCCCGAGAAACGAGGAAAGGAAAAGAGGGGAAAAGGATGTGAGGTAATAAACGAGGGGTGGATGAGATAGGATAGGTTGGATGAATTGAGGTTTAGTGGGGGAAAAGGAAAGGATAATAAAGATAAAGGCAAAGAGGATAATTCAGTCGATCCAGAGAAATGAAAGGCGAAAGATGGGAAAGGGAGGGGAGGTAATAAACGAGGGGTGGATGAGATAAGTTAGGTTGGATGAATTGAGGTTTAGTGGGGAAAAAGGAGAGGATAATACAGATAAAGGGAAAGAGGATAATTTGGCCGATAAAGAGAAAGAGGGGAAATTGAGGGGAGGGAATAAACGAGGAGTGGATGAGAATAGGATGAGTTGCATGAATTGAAGTTTAGTGGTGGAAACTCAGAGAATAATAAAGATAAGGGGAAAGAGAATAATTCAGCCGATTTAGAGACACGAAAGGAGAAAGAGGGGAAGAAAGGGGAGTGGATGAGAATATGATATGTTGGATGAATTGAAGTTTAGTGAGAAAAATGAGAGGATAATAAGGAAAAGGGGAAAGATAATAATTTTGGCCGATCCAGAGAAATGAGGGAGAGGAAAAAAATGGAAAATGAGATGGAGGGAATAAACAGAGAGTGGATGAGAATAGGATAGGTTGGCTGAATTGAAGTCTAGTGGAAAAAATGGAGAGGATAATAAAGATAGGGGGAAAGAGGATAATTCGGTTTATCCAGAGAAATGAGGGAATGCAAATGAGGGGAAATAGAGTGGATACAATGAACGAGGAATGGATGAGAATACGAGAAGTGGGATGAATTTAAGTTTAGTGGGAAAAGAAAAGAGGATAAATGGGATAAGGAAGGAGAGGATAATTCGCAGATCGAGAGAAACGAGGGGAAAAGAGAGGGGAAATGTTGTGGATGAGAATAGGATAAGTTCGATGAATTAATGGGATATTAGAATAAAGGGAGAGAGGATAATGGAGATATAGATAAAGAAAGAAAAATTATAGAAAAAGCAGATAACGGAAAATGAGAAGGAGGGAAATTGGAAAATAGCGGAGAAGAGGGAGGGGAATATGCATAAGGACGAGATGAATGTACAATTAGATGAATAATTGAGAGAATAAGGAGAAATGAGAGATAACGTGAATGGAAAGTGGAAATAGGGGATGAAAGCAAGAGAAAAATTGGAAGTGGCTAAAGTAAGGACACGAAAATGTAACGAAAACGAAAGGAATAATGGAAATTGAGGATAAAATGCAAGGATTAGATAAAGTTAGAGATAATATTAGGTATAAGGGTAAAGAGGAAATTTGCTAGAATCGGGAAATATGAAAAAAAAGGAATAAGGGAAATATGGGATAAATTAAAAGAAATACGAGAAATTAGTGATGGAATAATGAAAGAAATAGAAATTTGTGCAAATAGGAAAATGGAGAAAAAAGAGAGGACAAACTAAGAGGAAAAATGGCCGATAAAAGGTGGGAGGAGGGAGAAAGAGGAATGAAAGAAGAGGAAATGGGTGAGAACATGAAAATATGGAAAGAGAAGAAAACTAACAGGAAAAATTAAGGATAAAAATTGGGAGGAGGACAAAGAGGAAGGAAAGAAAAGGAAATGGGTGAGAATAGGAAAATATGGAGAGAAAGGAAATCTATGAGGAAATAAAATGAAGGAATTGGAAATTGATGAAGAGGGAAGTTGGGTGTGAAGTGAAAGGGGGAAATTATCGAGAATGTAAGAGGAAGAAACTGGTGATACTGCAAGTGGAAGAGGGAAAGTACGTGATAAGCAGAGGTGAAAGGACAAAAGGAGAGAGGGGAAAAGAAGAAATAAATAGAAATGCGTAAAAGTGGCTAGAAAGGAGAGGAATAAAGTAAAAAGGAGGAGAAAACAGAATGGCGCTGATGAGTAAGTGAAAGAGAGAGGGGAAACGAGGAAGAGATGCGAAAATGTTATTAAAAGGAGGCATGAGGGGAACTGGTAAAAAAAGGTAACAAGAAGAAATGGAATTTATGGGGAATTAATGACATGGGAAAAAGTGTGAGTGAAATGTAAAGAAGAAAATGAGAGAAAGACCTGAAAAGGTAGAAAGGTGAAGTAAGATGGATGTGTGGGAGATGATGTGTCGTTGTGACAAGAAATTTTAACTGGCTAAAAGGGCAAAATGGTGAAAGCACCGAGGGAATTTTCACCAAGAAGGAAAAAGGATGCCGAGATAAAGGCAAGAAAAAGGATAATAATTAAAAGAGAAATGAATTAAAAATCTTAAAGGCAACTATAAAATGAAATAAATACAAATCTAAAAGGTAATAAATGAAACTAAATAAATAAAAAAAATATAAAAAGTAATTTGTAAAAGTAAAACAAAAATATAAAAGGTAATTAATAAAAGAAAGAATAAAAAATCTAAAAGGCAACTATAAAATTAAATAAATACGAATCTAAAAGGTAATAAATGAAACGAAATAAATAAAAAAAATATAAAAAGTAATTTGAAAAAGTAAAACAAAAATCTAAAAAGGTAATTAGTAAAATGAGGAATTAAAAATCTAAAAGGCAACTATAAAATGAAATGAATACAAATCTAAAAGGTTTTAAATAAAACAAAATAAATAAAAAAAATTAAAAAGTAATTTGTAAAATTTAAAAGGTAATTAGTAAAAGGAAGAGAAGAAAAATCTAAACGGCAATTCTAAAAAGGAAATGAATACAAATCTAAAAGGTAAGTTATAAAACGAAATTAATCAAAAAATTTAAAAAAATATATGTAAAAGTAAAAGGTAATTAGTAAAAATCTAAAGGGCAATTATAAAAATGAAATCAATAAAAATCTAAAAGGTTATTATTAAAAGGAAAATAACTAAATATTAAAAGAATGAATACAAATCTAAAAGGTAAGGTATAAAACGAAATGAATAAAAAAGTTAAAAAGTTATATGTAAAAGTAAAAGGTAATTAGTAAAAATCTAAAGGGCAATTATAAAAATGAAATCAATAAAAATCTAAAAGGTTATTATTAAAAAGAAAATAACTAAATATTAAAAGACTAAAAGGTAATTATTAAAAAGAAATTCATGAATTCTAAAAGGTAATTATTCAAATGGGTCCTTTAGGGGTCCTAATTCTAAACATGGTGAAATTGGATTCCCTCGACATGATCCCAAAATGAGTACGACATTTGTTACTTTGCAGCGCAGGAAACGAAATTATATTTCACGTAGAAATTTAATAATTACACAAATAAAATTTCATATTTCGTTAATTTAAGACTACGCGATAAATTTCCACCTACCCCACAAGGTCTGTCTCAATTTTTATTAATTCCATTGATGACCTCATCATTGGCAAATATTATTGCATTCATTGCATGTAAATTGATGTGAATGTACAACATTGAAAAAAAATTGGAAATGGGAATAACTTTTTTTTAGGGGTATTTCTTCCGTAAATCATGAATATAACACCCGTCTCTTTCTGCGACCCTCCAGTTTCTCGTAAATTACCATCTTACTTACGTTAAATACACTGATGGTTCCGTAAGGATTAAATGCAAAAGGGATTGGCCCGAAACTGACAACTATAACAGTTATAAACGGGTTTTGATATAATTTTAATGAGGTGTTCCTAAGGTATTTGTCAACCTAACCTATGAAATTTTAATGGGGTGTTCCTAAGGTATTTGTCAACCTAACCTATGAAATCTTAATGGGGTGTTCCTAAGGTATTTGTCAACCTAACCTATGAAATTTTAATGGGGTGTTCATAAGGTATTTGTCGACATAACATATGAAATTTTAATGCGGGTGTTCCTAAGGGTTTTGTCAACATAACCTATGAAAGTATACTCAATATTTTTTTTGTTATATGGGTCTAAATCCGTAGTATCCCTTACGTAACGCTTGATGATTTTCCAACTTATAATAAATGCATTCTATTTTTAATTTAATATTTGTAACTGTTACTATTTATATTATTTTTCACATATATTTAGTCCTGCTCGTTTTCATTATTCAAATTAGACTTATCTTTAATAATTGGTTTTGAGCCAAGGAGGCAAGGGGGTGTTATTTAGACTATAGCCACCCTGTAGGGCAAGAATAGAGGGGGGGTGGCTCAATCATTTTCCAGTGGATATGGCACGACCATCCCATCTGGTTGGAGTCCCGGTATGGGACGCCCCACTTAGATCTAATCCTAGTAATTGAACTTCCAATTTCTAGCTGTTGCATGAAGTACTATCAGAAGGGGGTGGCGTAAAATCAATGCATCATGCAACAGCCTCACTCCACGCTGATCTAGTCCCTTAGGGTAGTCAAACAGAAGCCCCCACTTAGTTGTGGTGAAATTGATGGAGCCTACAGCACAGCCTGTAGGCTACAAGATGTAGCATCAAAGCTTTTCCCATTAATCTCCCAAGAGGTAAGTGGGAGCAGAGATGTCATTTGATCCCAAGAAGCTAAAAAGGCAACAGCAATACTTGAATTTCCCGTTTCATTTTAACGTTTTGAGATTATCCCATGACCTACCTGCTAATCCTTTTCCATACCTGCATTTTATTCCATGAACTCTAACCTTTATCCGTTTTTATCAGTCTTAAATCCCCTCTTCCCTCTGATCAGTCGGATTTTGTCTCTCATATATTTTTCTCTCCCTTTTCTCTCCTTTTTCTACAATTTAGCCGATTGGAAGTTAAGCCACATGGGGTGTGAATTTTTTCGGATGGAACCCCTTTTCGGGTGTCCTTCATGGCCACAGGATCTGGATATACCCATAGTTCGAATCCTGCGTTAAAATTTATATCCTCGATAAGAAAGAAATTCCTCTTCAAATGAAAAGAAATCGGGGTAAATTCCTTAATCCAAGGGCGATCCTTAAAGTGCTTCGAGGAGGTTTTAGGAGGAATATACTTTATCTTTCGTTTCCTCACGAGGGCAAAGAATGGCTGAAGCGCGGCTTATTGATCCTCTTTCAGCCGATGCCCTATTTTGAACTAGCAGAGGTATCTGACGTTGCCCGGGATAAAAAGTCTTGTCGTAAATAAATACAGATGATTTTATCGTTTGAGATTCTTATATTCTGGCAGAAAAATATCTGATTATTATTATTTATGGGGTGAAGGAAGATGCTGGAAAGTTGCACTCTCCCTAAACCTGTCCAGCTTATTTTTTTTAAAGAGCCAATCTGGCTCTTTAGAAAAAAACAAATATGCAAGAATAAAATAACAAAAAATAAACTAAAACGAAACAAAGACAACAACCGAACAAAAAAGAAGCAATAATAGCAAGAAGAAAGCTCGCTCCGGCGACCATGGGCGAAACCCCTCCCCCGATGCATAAACATGCGACCTACAACAAAGAGAGTCATATAAAATGGACGAGGCCAGTTTCCTCCAAAAAATCAGTTAGTCTAAAGGTCTGTGGAGACGAACCCCTTCCGAGTACAAGAGAAACGCGGTATAGACCTCGCTCTTCCCGATGTCGAGCTTAAACCCATTACTACGTGTCCTATCCTACTCACTAAAAATAAGAACCTTACCTATGTCTCCCCTATTATAACCTTTTACCGACTTAAGAATATAAGAAATGATATGAAAATGGCTAATCAATAGATTATACTAGGCCGCGCCATGACCCAGTCAAGTCCTCTCCTTTCAGCGCCATCACCCAGTAAAGTCCTCTCCTTTTAGCGCCATCACCCAGTCAAGTTCTCTCCTGTCAGCGCCATCACCCAGTAAAGTCCTCTCCTTTTAGCGCCATCACCCAGTCAAGTCCTCTCCTTTCAGCGCCATCACCCAGTCAAGTCCTCTCCTTTCAGCGCCATCACCCAGTCAAGTCCTCTCCTTTCAGCGCCATCACCCAGTCAAGTCCTCTCCTTTCAGCGCCATCACCCAGTCAAGTCCTCTCCTTTCAGCGCCATCACCCAGTCAAGTCCTCTCCTATCATCCTCATCCATAAATCTATTCTTAAAACTCAGCAGAGGACGCGTCTATCCCATGACAACTGAGGCTATTTCGTTCATCAACCAAAAAATTTCTTGGAAATTTCCGATGTGACTCTGGAATTAAGTCCCCTCTATATTTTTAATTTAATCTTTTTCTCTGGAATTTGGGTCTAGGAACTAAATATCTTAGCTAAACCGCACTAAAACGAGAATTAGATTTACTTGGATAGGTAGACCAGCACTTCATATTTTATCAAGTTTATTCATACAATTCCAACATCATTTCACCTTTACATTTCTCTTTAATGTTGTATTATAATAATTTTGTACCTACTAGGAATCTTTATAGGGGACTTCTGCACTCCTTTTCGTTCCGCAACGCTACTACCCTAATGTAATTCACAGCATGACAGCAATTTCGACCTGGGCGGAAGCTATTGTCGATATCACTTTCCAGAATTAACGATCCCTCTTCTCTTGTGATTTCCCCTAGCATAGATCTCTTTGTCTATATGACTCGCCAAAGCGTCACCGTGAAATGTATATAATTTTGTAAAAAAGTTTAACATCCTTTTACACCCGTAGTTGGGTCCGGTTGTAGGTAAAGGCGCGTCACGCAGTGGACGCAGGCGCTAGGCGACCTTCGACAGACCGAAGACTCGGCAGCTCCCAACAACTCCCCTGCTACCTTGTAGGGCTACCTCTTTAGGTAAAGGCTAGAGAAAGGATAACCTCGATAATAAAACCAGGAATAGGGGCGACTATAGGCGAGCACCAACAGACCGGTGTCTCGACAGCCCCCTGCAGCCGAAGATGAAGCCTGGTCGTCTTGAGTCCTCTCCTGTCACCAGAAATCTGCTCCCCTTGGTCAAGATACGGGGCTGAAGTGAGCACGCCTTCTTACTCGTTTAAATCTAGTGTAGGTTTGATGTCCTCAGCAAACCGACCCTGACCTAGGTCCGAGACCGCCCTGAGGACATCCGTCATCATCGAGCTCGATAGACTTCCCTAAACTAAGCTAAAACAAAAGATACTGGGAGTAAAATTGTTCACGAATGAGACAAGGGAATTGAAGATTCCAGTGACAAACTTGCCGAACGTTCTTAGAGTTGAATCAATGTGAAGTTCTAGAATTGTAATAATGTATATTTTTTTAATATCACAGGGGAAAATGATAATTTTTTTACTCATGACTTTCACTTTAAAGTGCATTGAATGGTCTCTATTTTCTTCGGTCGACGCGTTCGTGAATTCTTAACTCGATGAGAGAGCCGTATGCTCGATCGCAAACCAGGCATCTGAAGTTCCGGGTCCACTTTGGGAGACAAGAGACCCCTGTGCGTAGAATTGTTTAGCGTGGGAACCTGCAACACTCTTTGAGAACCCACGATCTTCATCAGAACATCGGTTGTTTCAGTGGCACCAAAGATCGAGACGACTGAACCATTCATCTGATTGCAACCCTCATCCGCATCTGTGACCGTTGACCAAATCGAGGAGGTTCGTCCACTCACATCGCCGTTGGGGGGTTTCCACAGTGGTCATCTAACTAGGCCTCATGTTAGCCTGCTCTTGGGGATTTTGCGCAATGGCCATCTAACTAGGCCTCATGTTCGCCTGCCTTTGGGGATTCTCCACAGAGGCCATCTAACTAGGCCTCATGTTCGCCTGCTCTTGGGGATGTTGCGCAATGACCATCTAACTAGGCCTGATGTCTCCTGCCGTTGTTTTTTTTCGCAATAGCCATCTAACTAGGCCTGATGTCTCGTGTCGTTGGTTTTTTTCGCAATGGCCATCTAACTAGGCCTGATGTCTCGTGGCGTTGGGGTTTTTTCACAATGGCCATCTAACTAGGCCTGATGTCTCCTGCCGTTATTTTTTTTCGCAATGGTGATCTAACTAGGCCTGATGTCTCGTGTCGTTGGGTTTTTTTCGCAATGGCCATCTAACTAGGCCTGATGTCTCCTACCGTTGGATTTTTTTTTTGCAATGGCCATCTAACTAGACCTGATGTCTCCTGCCGTTGTTTTTTTTTGCAATGGCAATCTAACTAGGCCTGATGTCTCGTGTCGTTGTTTTTTTTTCGCAATGGCCATCTAACTAGGCCTGATGTCTCCTGCCGTTGTTTTTTTTTAAATGGCCATCTAACTAGGCCTGATGTCTCCTGCCGTTGTTTGTTTTCGCAATGGCCACATAACTAGGCCTGATGTCTCCTGCCGTTGTTTTTTTTTCGCAATGGCCATCTAACTAGGCCTGATGTCTCCTGCCGTTGTTTTTTTCGCAATGGCCATCTAACTAGGCCTGATGTCCCCTGCCGTTGAGGTTTTTTCGCAATGGCCATCTAACTAGGCCTGATGTCTCGTGTCGTTGGGTTTTTTTCTCGCAATGGCCATCTAATTAGGCCTGATGTCTCCTACCGTTGGATTTTTTTTTTGCAATGGCCATCTAACTAGACCTGATGTCTCCTGCCGTTGTTTTTTTCGCAATGGCAATCTAACTAGGCCTGATGTCTCCTGCCGTTGGGTTTTTTTTCGCAATGGCCATCTAACTAGGCCTGATGTCTCGTGTCGTTGGGTTTTTTCACAATGGCCATCTAACTAGGCCTGATGTCTCGTGTCGTTGGTTTTTTTTCGCAATGTCCATCTGAATAAGCCTGATGTTTCCTGCCGTTGGGGTTTTTTCGCAATGGCCATCTGACTAGGCCTGATGTCTCGTGTCGTTGTTTTTTTTTCGCAATGGCCATCTAACTAGACCTGATGTCTCGTGTCGTGGGTTTTTTGACGCAATGGCCATCTAACTAGGCGTGATGTCGCCCATGGCTTCTTTGAGAAACGTAGGAGAAGAAATTAGTTTAACAACGAAGAGATTTTCACCCGGTGGAGAAAGAGCGAGGGTAGGGCATTATATTAATTATTATTTAATAATTCCCAACGATAAAATAATTTAAATTTGAGCAGGGAATTTATCGAATTCAAACCATTATTTTTAGTATTACCAATTAAATTAGGATTTAAAATATGGCTAAAATTCTAGCTTTCCCTCATGGGTATAAGAGTTGCGCTGTTCCTCGATCGTGGGGGAAATCCTCCGACAAGATAATGAACGAAAAGATTAAAATGACAAAGACTGACATACCTAAAGGAACCGAGGTCAGTCCTTGTTGGGATGGGGGGGTCTAATTGTGATTTGATAACAACAAGCGTTCAGAGATGCCCTAATGGATCCGAATAAAGAGTATGTCGTAGAGGTATTAATGGTTCGCCAACCTTCCTTTATCCAGGCAGATACAGACTGAATAATAAAATAGACATAAAGGTCAGTATGACAATTGCTGGCAAGCCCGAGGGCACCTGGAGCAGGTCCTCGTTGGGATAGAGGTGCCAAGAAGTATTATGTTTTTGACACCGAACAACGTTTAGGTAAAACCTTCATCGCCCCGGGGCAGAGGGACCTGTTTTCGCCTCAGAGGTATGTGGATATAGATACCAATCAGCAGGAATCCTTGGAACAGAGAGTGTGTATGTGTTAGACTGTGAAGACAGGCAAGGAAAGAAACCAGTGTTGTAATTGTGTATGTGTGTGACTACCCATCCGTGTACAGCGCGTCCACCAATTGGTAGCCAGGTCCCTACTTGCGCTGAAGATTTGTGTCCGCTCTTGCGGGGATCGAGTCCTGTACCGCGACGTTAATGGACCAACGGGGTATCTACTCAGCTAACAAGAGCTCTTGAAGAGTATGTGGATATGAGTACCGTCAGAGGGGGCGATAGTACCCTAAGTCTCGTCCCTGTTTCCGGACAACAATTGCAAACCTCTCTGGATTTGTTAAGTTAAGATTAGGTTAGGTTAGGTTATTATTATATTAATTTTGAACTAAAGCGAAAATGAGCGAGGGAAGAGGGCTCAGAATTTAGGTGCGGAGAGATCTGTTAAGAGAATGAAGCTAGAAATGAATTGTGTGGAAGATATAGGTTCGGTTAAGTCAGGGTATGTTAGATTTAGGCTAGATTTTCTTTATGTTACGGTTAGTTTAAACCCAAGTTAGGTTTGGGTTAGTTTAATTTATGCTACGTAAATTACGTCGAGGGCTTTAATTCAGGGTAGAGAGAACTTGCGAAGGTGCAGCAATTAATTTGATATATTCACACTCTTGCTTATTTGTTGACAAATAAGCCTTCTCAGAATCTACTTACGGTTAGGTTAGGTTGTGTTATGTTTAGTTAGGTTAGGTTGTGTTAGGTTATTTTTTTCTTTAGGTTAAGTTAGTTTATATCCGATTATGTTAGCTTTTGTTTGGTTGAGTTAGGTTTGCTTTTGGTTGGGTTGGGATTGAGAGAAGACTAATTTGATTAAGTCAAGGTTAGATTAGATAAGATTATTTTAACCAAGATCGATTCAGAATTTAATTAATAATCATATCGTCTTATAAAGGTGATCCTCTTCCTCATTCTAAAAGCGATAATTAACAAAATTTCAAATAATATATATGGAAGAAATTTGCATAAACAAAGAGTTATTTACCTCTGTGACCACTAAATATGGTAGTTTCAGTACATTTACTCTCTCTAAAGACTATTCACCATTCTATTCCCCGTTATGAGTGTTGAAACTCAGCCTGTTTGATTATTACATGTTTTTCTTTGTTTGTTTTCTATCCGGTGTCCTTTTCACACTGGTTTTTGTTTATGTGGGTTGAAAACAGGTGTCCCCCCCCCTATCCTCTCACTTTTACTTATAGGCGGTTTCCAGGGACAATGGACTTAGGGAGGGGGTTTGGGGACCAGGGAAGGGAATTAGAGGTGGTCTTCCAGAGAGACGTCTGGAAACGTGGATTCTTTAATCCCTTTCGGCTTTCTTGGAAAGGCGCGCGTTCATTGCCTTTTAAAGTTAGGCTCGGCTTTTAATCCCCATTGAAGCCTGCCTCTCTCTCTTTCAAGGTCTCTCTCCGCACATATATATTCTATTTACATAATTTTGTTTTCATTATACGATTATTATATTCTATTAATTCTAAGGGCGTTTGTCTATCTCTCCTTCTATCCTCCCCTCTGTGACTCCATGCCGAATTTACTATAGATTAATCCTAGTCATTGATAACGGTGATACGTGATTGGTGACCTTATCCTTTTGTGACGACTCGTCCCCAAATCCCTTTAGTCTGTAATTTAACTGGAAATAACGGGAGACGAATTTTAGCGGTGTATGCCCCACGTTGAATGCATATACCCCTCTAAGCCTAAGTGTTTTGACAATCAATCGATTGAGAGAAGAGGACAAAGTGAAAATGCTAAAATGTTGAAATTTTAGCAAGAGTCCTACAGCATCCGTTTCGATGCTTCCTGGTTCTATGTTGTACCAAAACCGTAACAAGCGTATTGGACATATCATTGCCTCAATGACAATAACAAGTTTTTTGTATCAATTATTTAGTAATGGGATTTTAATTTAGTAAGAGTGAATACATTTTCTCCAGTTTGTCTGGTTAATATTCATAGCCATCTGTTCAAATGGACGCAAGGGAGCTGGGACACATAAGGGATTATTAAGATTTGACTTATCTTTGGTCTTTGCGAGTATTCATTTATGTTGTTTACTCCGCATGGAGACCCGACCTTGAAACGGAGGCGGACTTACCTAAGCCTTGAGACAGAGTTTGAAGGCTATCATTTGAGGTATTGAGCCAAACTCTTCATTTAGCCTTGGCAAATATGTAAAGTACCCGTAATAAAGTAAACACGGCTTCAGAGAATCAGGGCCACGATTCTAATAACATTTTTGATCCCACCGAGGTAGTTTTGTCTTTTGACGATCATGATATAAGCTTCACTTCTGGATTGAGTCTTTGTACCCTTTATAGAGTTTTAAGAAGCGTAGTTTTTGTTTTTCTGTCCTATCTTTGTCTCTCGCTTTCACCGATTCTTTCGTTCTCACCATACGAATATATTATTAATTCCATCTTTAGAAAGTGATTCTTTTCACTGTTTTTGAGCACTGTTTTGATTCAGTGCGCCTCGTATATGAACAAGGAGATCAATTGAGTCTGTGCACAAGTGGTTGAGATTTATCATTATCAAAAGTAAGTGCGTCAGGTTAGATAAATGAATAAGGATGAGTAAAAGATAAACAACGAGAAGAAAAAGATGATAGGACTTAATAGTGAATAAAGTTGAGACATCCATAGGCCCTTTTACTACGGTCATAAAATATTTATGTAATATATTATAAGCTGGGTATATGATGAACTATGTAAGTACAATGTATTTATAGCCTTATGACTATGTTTGAAACCATAGCATTGAAGTGTGTCAGCAGATTTTGGTTGTATTTGTTTGAGTTTGCGTCCGCCTCACATCCAGGTGCTGAAAATTTTACTTCCTCGCAGATTTCATTGATTTTTCATTAATTGCCTCAAAATGGCCAGTCAAAGCCCCCCTCCAACGATATTAATGGGGGATGCAATAATGGAGAAATAGGCCCCACAGAAGGAATAATTGGATGCTATTAAAGATGGTTGCTCCATATTCTTGCCCCTTTGTTATGTGAACGGAGGGAAATGGTGTAGTCTAGTGAGCATCAGAAGTAGGCAAATTTGCTCCTATACTCTTTATAGCTTTCATTCTTTTCACCTTTCCTCCTTTATATTTATTTTTTTCTATATTCTCTTCAAACCCATGATTCTATCAGGTGAATAAGGCTTCGTGGAATTGCTAGTTTACTATTTATTTTAAAGTGCATTATGAATCAAAAATGAGTCGCTAATATTTCCAGTTACATGGTGTCGAATGTATAAAAATTGCTACTATTCGTCTCAAACTGCCTTTGTAAATAATTATAATTATTGAATGAGCTCCTATGTGCCTAAAATAAATCCCAAATAAATAAAAAAAGGTTCAGGTATTCATGATAAAAGGATAAAAAATATATACTAAATATTTACAAGACTAGTTCTACGAGATTTATTATTAGCTAGTAAATTACTGTTTTGTTGTATTGTATTTGATAGTGATATTGAATAATTTTTTTATTAGTGTTCTCATCGTTCCTCAAAGCAACGTTCAATGGAAAGTTTTTGAAGAATTTCTTGTGCCCTTCAGAAATTTTATTTGGGGGGGTTTGCTTAAGTTTTGCTTTTCTTTGTCTTGTTTTTTTGTTTTATGTTTTTTTATAGATTTGTTTTTTTTTTATTTAAGTTAATATTAGGTCAAAAAATTAACTACTGCGACTTGTACCTTTGAAGGTAGTCGCCAGATGAGTGCAATAAAAAAGATCACAATTGTAATTCACTTCATTATGATAAAATTTCTAAGTCTAAGCGAAGTAAACTCATTAAAATATTGAGCGAAACAATTAAGAAATATGTGTGACTACCAAAGGGCACAGAATCCTATTTTTTACCTATCTCAATTAAACCAGCAACCAGCATTTTAAATGTTGGTCATGAATATTTTAAAAGAATGGGCAAAATTTGGGTAGCCTGGGTTATATCTTCAGTTTCCCGGTTTAATGATGTTGACAGAGTGGAAAGAAGTTCGTGCACACTTGAGTCCAGAGATGCTGTAATAGGCCCGAGTCTCGTAAAATTGGGAAATAGTGCTGTTCTATCTATCATTTTATCTACTATCACACTCCTTTTCCATCATGTTACACATATTTCTTTTCTTATGAGAGTAATTATTAAAGAATATCAGCAAAAATTCAATCATCTGGAGGGTCAAATATTCAGAATTTGCTCGCGTTTGCTGACGATGCGTGAGAAGGAAGGTGTGGAAATCAGAATGGCGGTATTTATTGGAGATTCCGAAATTCAGTTTTAATATTTGGTAGGATCTAATAAATAGTAAATAAAGCAGAACTTGCGGTACAGCTCCTTCAGGAGGAACTTGCATTTCACAAGTAAACCTTCGGTCTGTGACCTACAACCAATCCGGATCTGGCAACGGACTTTTAGTCTAAAAGAATATAAATGGTTGCCAGTACATATTTCCTAATAATTTACTCTTGTACTGCTTATTTTATAGTCCTAAAGGCCTAATAATTTACTTTTGGGTTTGGGGTTTAGGGACCAGTAGCTATTTCCTCGGGCTAAAGATTGAAATGGTAAATCTAGTTTATAAAGAACGTCGAGAAAATCTTCGAATATACGAAAAAACACACACAAAAAAACAGCCATTTTAAACTTTTAATAAATTTTCTCAATATTTTTTTAAAATTCGCCATTTGTAATTCCTGGGTTTAAATTCTTTTCCAAAACATTCGATTACAATATTTATTTTCAAAACGTTTCATTTTCTTTAAAAGTTTAAATAATTAAAGCAACAAACATGGTCATTCTCAAAATATTTTAACATCTTAGGAAATATCCCGAAATTTTCCCAGCTTCGCCACTCCTCTTTATACATAGTAAGAACGTGCTCTTTGCATGGTGACCTTCAGTCTGTGATCTATCGCGTCTCTAACTCTAGCAACAGGTTTTTGGTCTTATTTTTGCGAATATCAAAGCGTTTTTTCGTGTGAATATTTTCTTAGAAGGATCGTTTTTCCTTTAAAATTGCTTAAAGCTTATCCACTAATATTTTTGTCAAGGAATGAATTTATTAAAGAGAATATTAAACATATATTAAACATACACATATTTATTTAATTAAAAATAGCAGTTGAGCAACAGGATAAAATATTTTCCTTTTTTTTTAATTTCTTAAAGATTCTTACCTAAATTTCAACAATTTATGAAACTTCTTCTGATCTCTTCCTTTTATAACCCCCTTTTTGAAAAAAATTACAGGAAGTCATATACTGATTTTTATTTTCAAAAAGTTTCATTATATTTAAAAAGAATTGAAAAATGCAACTAGAAAAAAACGGTACATAAAATATAATGAATGGGATTGGAGGTAAAGATTAAAATGTCAAATCTATTTTATAAAGAAATTTGATAAAACCATCGAATATACGAAAAAAATACCACTAAAAAATCAGCCATGCGTTAATTTGAATAGATTTTCTCTTTTTTTAAAAAATCCCCAACATTCGATAATCATATTTATTTTTCTGAACTTCACCATTTATAATTATATTTTTATAAATCTCAAACCTTCGATAATCATATTTATTTTTCTGAACTTCACCATTTATAATTATATTTTTATAAATCCCAAACATTCGATAATCATATTTATTTTTCTGAACTTCACCATTTATAATTATATTTTATAAATCCCAAACCTTCGATAATCATAATTATTTTTCTGAACTTCAACATTCATAATTATATTTTTATAAATCCCAAACATTCGATAATCATATTTATTTTTCTGAACTTCACCATTTATAATTATATTTTTATAAATCCCAAACATTCGATAATCATATTTAATTTTCTGAACTTCACCATTTATAATTATATTTTTATAAATCCCAAACATTCGATAATCATATTCATTTTTCTGAACTTCACCATTTATAATTATATTTTTATAAATCCCAAACATTCGATAATCATATTTATTTTTCTGAACTTCACCATTCATAATTATATTTTTATAAATACCAAACATTCGATAATGATATTTATTTTTCTGAACTTCACCATTTATAATTATATTTTTATAAATCCCAAACATTCGATAATCATATTTAATTTTCTGAACTTCACCATTTATAATTATATTTTTATAAATCCCAAACATTCGATAATCATATTTATTTTTCTGATCTTCACCCTTTATAATTATATTTTTATAAATCCCAAACATTCGATAATCATTTTTATTTCTCTGAACTTCACCATTTATAATTATATTTTTATAAATCCCAAACATTCGATAATCATATTTCATTTTTCTCAACTTTACCATTTATAAGTTTCTTTTTATTAAAAAAAATCCCTAATATTCGATAATCACTAACTCTATAATTTAAGAAGGGGATTTTTTCGAGTATTTGAA
The DNA here is from genome assembly GCA_963969495.1 of Ceratothoa steindachneri. NCBI lineage: Eukaryota > Metazoa > Arthropoda > Malacostraca > Isopoda > Cymothoidae > Ceratothoa > Ceratothoa steindachneri. Next base: position 18,884,703 of record OZ018327.1, read on the forward strand.
TAATAATTTCTTGTTAGTTTGGTTATGACTTATGTTTGTTTTCACAGAATGAGTTAAAATTAAGGCATGTTGTTTTTGAGGACTGTATTTTTTAGTATATATAAAACAAAAATTAGATGAAAAAAAGAGGTGAGGATTATTTTTACAGTATATGTAAAGAATTCACCTAAAATATTCTTGACTTTAGGGATAGAGAATAAGTATGGATATGAAAAAAATAGATCAAGAGATAATTATTATGGAATATTATGTACTGGAAATATTTTAATTTTTATTTGACAAAAACTCCGTTGCTAGAGCAAGGTAGACTGAAGGTCTGCCTGCAAAGCTCAAGCTCTTCCTGTAAGGAATGCCGAAGCCTCTCCTCTTGTTGTTTTAAAAAAAATTCTAAATTTAAAATATAATCTTGCGGAAATAATAGTCTTAAAATTTTGGCCCACTACTATATCGACAACCAGAAACTTGTAAAACCTAAAACATGAAATTCAACCTGTTAAAAAAATTTCCTTCCTAAATTTACTGTAATGGATAAAAAGGGATTAAAGGGGGACAAAAAATTAACGAGAAGGTCTATCTTTGGGAGGAAAATGGGTCCTAAAAACGAATAATCATTTTGTTTTTACCATTTGATTAATTGTAATTTTCGGTAGAGTGTCAGTTTCTCCCTAATGGTTTAGGTTTCTATGGGTTTCTTAAATATTCCAAGCTAATTCCTTAATCAACCCCTGAGAACTACTAATTTTCTGCAATATCCTATACAAAGAAACAAGCTGGGATCCTCTACCATTGGGGACCAGACATAGAATTCGATTTCAAAGATAGGACACGGAGCGACATACAAATAAATAAAGGAAATATTGGACGAGACAAATGGCTCACAATAGTGGTACGCGAAACAGGTGCAAAAGGAAGAAAGCAATTTGTGAACTCCTAGTGAGTCGAACGATAGGAGTATTGTCATCAATAAATTGGAAAAGAAGAGCGAAATGTGTATATGTGTGTGTTTTTCTACACATCTGTTGTGGATGCACATCTTTAGGGGGCGTGTGTATGTATCTTCATGTGTTTTCCTGTATGCTTGAGAGAAAAAGAAGCCTGGAAATACTGAAATAGCTGCATTTCTTTATCTCTTATTTTTGTGTCCATGAACGGTTTTGACATTTCGTAATAAAAGGCAAAAGAGGTCAACAAAGAATCTTTTTCTTTCTCCCTTAAAGTTTTTTTTTATGTTGAATATTTTCTTTTTCGTTACCGATATGACTGCTGTGGGAGAGGTCAAACAAACAAGAATACTCTAATTTACCAATAAATAACTTTTAAAATCAACGCAGCTATTGAAATCAATCTCATTAATAGTTAAAACATGAAATGATTAGGCTATGTGCAAATAATGACAGATAACATACCTTAATATACCTAGTACTGCTATTACCTGAATGAGCTCTCGATATTATGTATGTGTCGTAATTGTGATGTACCTGACTAAGAATAATAAATTAAACAAACAGTATAGGGCAAAATTGACCTATGATGGCTTGGAAATAAGTAAATACCATCAAGTGTTAGGAAGAAATAAAATAACCACATAAGTACTTAAAAGATTAAATATGCGCTACATGATAAAATTATCCAACGAGTTTTATAACAGAATAGATAAAACACAGTGTAGGATCAAATTAACCTTTCAATTAGTCCTCAATTATTCCGAACACTTCATCATATTTAACAGAGATAAAGGATCCCTGAAAAACGATCCCATTTCGGAGACGTGAATGAAATATAGCGACTCACATTGCTCTCTGGCTGCCCTTGTGACGTTGTAATTTCTACATGCCCTGGTTTGTAGTAGGAGTGACGCTGTAAATTTTCTTCTACCAGGCTCATGAATATGTAAAGATAGCTCTACCTAACTCTCACTAGATGGCAGAATTCAGGTTAGCTCTTCGGGGTGAATGACACAGAAGAAGGGAGAGAGCCAACGGAAACCTGAAGATGTCCCACAAAGTTTCCCGTGGACTTAGGCCCAAATGTCTCGACGAAATTCAGGGTAGAAATCGGTCCCCTCTTAATTGGACACACACTCGGGATGCAGCTTCCTTTGAAGGCGCGCTCCATTGATCCTTACTATGATGAATGCTTTGTCCTTCATATTCTCCGGGACATTCATGTCGAATAGTCCAATCTGGGGGAGCTTTACGCGCGCTTCCTATTCCGCGACCGCAACATTCATGGTCTCCTTCGCTTGTGCTTTGTACCAAGATGGAGGTCGGGCACCCAAATCGTAGCCTTATAAAGCTTGTAGGGGTATAACTCGTCCATAGTATTTAGAATTGTGAGTGTCGCATGTTCGGTACCGTGTCTGAGGATGCTCTCATTCTGTCACCTGAACATTCTTGTATTCAGTTTTCGCTGTTTTTACTCTAGGTTTTTTATTCCTTGTTGTTGACAGTCGCTAAAGAAAACCTTTCCAAATTAATAACAAAATCTTAAATTCGATATTTTATCTCTTATCGGTTCGCATAACAAGAGCGCTTTTGGAACTTTAACCCTTAAAGTGGCGCGTGGACCAAAAGGTCCTGAGTGTACAGCCGCCTCTCAGACCAATTGGTTTTCTTATGGTTTTAGGCCTATGAAAAATTCCTTTGAATTTTTAACAGGAGTGGTTCTTCAGCGCTGACGGGGTCTTTCATTTTCTAAGCGTGGCGTTTTAAGGGTTGAGCTTAACTCTCGACGAGACTCGTCCTTGCATATATTTCACCTCGGAGGAAAATAATACACTGACCTAACCCCAGGGTTAATAGGGTATAGGGATTCCTTATACAACATTGCAGTTTTTATCTTTTTTGTTACGTCTTCTTATTTCTGTTTTATGTATTTATATTTTTTATTTTATTTTATATTACTCTCGAAATCTGTTTTAATGGAAAATGATATGACCTAGAATAAAATAAAATTTCAAAGTTGTTGGTTTATGAGTCTTTTGAGGGTTGCTTTTGGTCTTCGTTATTTAATAGCGTGTTTTCTCTCTACTGTGGTATCGTATATTTGGTTGCATCATTTTATTTCCTGTTTCTTTATATTTTTAAAGAAAATTCCAGTGTCTCTCTACACTGCTGTTACCAGAGCTTTTGCTAGCCGAGTGGATACGGCGTTGGTCAGCTCACGTCGTGATACCGAGTTTGATCACGGCATAAGCGGACACAAACGTCAGCGCACGTAGAAATCTGGCTACCAATTAGTGGACAAGCTGTGCTCAGCCCTGTATTCGGGTGGGTAGATCTTGCACTTCTCATCACATACATAGCCAATTACAACATGTCTTTCTTTCCTCTCCCGTCTTCGAAGCACAACACCCACCCGCTGTTCCAAGGAATCCTGCAGATGGGTATCTATATCCACATACCACTGACGCGAAACAGGCCATTCTGCCAAACGCTATTTAGTGTCAAAATCATAGTACTTCATGGCACTTCTCCCCGAAAAGGATCGGTCTCTGGTGCCCTCGGGCTCGCCAGCAATTGTCTTACTGACCTTTATGTCTATTTTATTATCCAGCCGGGATCCGCCTGGATAAAGGCAGGTTGGCAAACTACTGTTACTTAGGTGTGTCTCGAGGTGGTTTCAACTTCAGAACAGGTTCTTAGGGCTCTAATTTGACGCATTCGTGCTCATGCCGCTCCTAGCTGGAGCCGCCCCTTTCCCCTCCTCGAGTGGATCTAGTTTTTTTACTTTCACACATTTCCACATTTTAAACCTGACATTTTAAACATTTAGGAACCGACTCTCTAAATTGTCTTCGATGGCTTGGACCTCTTTATTATGGGTTGGAAGATATTTTAGTTAGTATATCTTATCTTTCTCGATCTCTTTCATTATTTTACTCTATATATTCTGTTATTTTCTTATCTATTTTGTTCAATCGATCGAATTTGGTATTTTCATCAAACGTGGCGCTTGATCGATACTCTTGATATCGCGTCTGATTCCTCCGGCGAGGAACAAACCAGGATTACTGGTATTCCTAAATGCTGCTAAAGAGAATATTTGGTAGCATTTGCATATTTATTTAGGTTTTGACAGCTACAAGTTGCTGCTAAAGAGAATGGTTGGTAGCATTTGTATATTTATTGAGTTTTTGACAGCCACAAGTTTAAGAAAAATGTTTGCTTCGAGATTCGACACCACAATGAACCAGTTAGAAATTTTTAGTTTTTAAAATTTCTCCTTTGGTTCCTATTATACACTTACTGGTAACCATGGTTTCTGATTCACAATGGTTCAGTTTTATAGCTCAGAATTTCCTCTAGTTAAAATTCTTTCAAGTTCTCTATTTAGGGACAAATTATCTGAAGCTATGTGGTTAGGGGAAGGAATGGTACGATGAGCATCATTATTAAATGAAAAAAATATTCTCCAACTCACACATGGCTAACATGTCTCGTATTTATAGTTTAGATAAGATATGCCCACTCTAGCCAATTTATTTAAAATCCTCTATTAATTAATATTTAAAAATCACTTATATCCTGAAAAATAACTATTGTTATGGTTTCATGTATAGACGTAATAATCGTACTTTGAATGTTTCCTCAAAGTAGAAATTAACTACGAAAGTTTGACATTTTCGAAATTGTGTGACCTCAGTAAAGATCGAAATGCCTTATGCACATCGCCAGACCTAAACAATTACGCTTGTTCTTAACTATATCATAAATTGCTTGTAAATATCAAAGAACAGTATTTTGTGGTACATCTGAAAGTCCATTTCCAAAGTTGCCAAACTTTTCATCTACATCTGTTTTGTTCCTACTCTTTATGGAACTCTTGAATCCACAATGGTTGTCAATAATTTTAGTTTTTATTTCATTAAGCAATTAAGTTGCTGATATCAGACATATTTGGGAAGAAACTGCAATAACTAGATTTAATTTGTCGAGAACCTTATGGGTTTATATGAATGGTGTTGGACAACTATCCAACTCGATAGAGGAGCCATATAAAGTCTGATGAACTGGCAGACTTTCCGTGTAACGAATAAAATGAATAGGCTATGGCAGTTAAGAGGTTGGAGTTGGCAGATTCGTGTGCTTAACTGACCTTTTAAATTTACCTAAATTGGTACCGGTGTGTAATGGTAGGAGTTGGTATCAAAGAGGCAGGTGGTTATTGAATGGGCAAGTCATGTGCAAGCGCTCTTATGTATGCTGTCTGTATGTGTAAAGGTTCACATGTGGTTTGCGTGAATATCAGTATTTAGAATATATCAATTTCTTTTAAATTCGAATCAGAGAAGAGCTGCTTCCATTACTGCACTACTTGATCACCACTCCTCCATCACAGACCCTCGTGTGTTCTGTCTTATCCTTCCCTTCCTTCAAAGGAGAGTAATGTTTAGTTTCAACTCTGTGAGTTCGATGAACTCGTATAAGGGGAAGAGGGGAGGGTTCACTTCTTCCTTATTTTCCGTTTTTCTTATCCAAAAAAATCCCAAAACGAGATGTTAAATTACCAATAACGAAAATGAAAATAACGGATACAAAAGAAAACTTAAGAAAAATGGAAGATGAGAAGGAATAATTAGAGAGGAAAGTTTCCTTCGCCATAGGCATTTGATGAAATCCTAGAGGCATTCCATTCAAGTACAAGGATCTAGAATCCTGCTCAGGGGGAATTTAGGGAGGGGGGGACAATAAAAAGTAGGAGGGCGTTCGTATCAACCCTTGAAAGGCATGTTTGACAGGAAAAGCTTTTTGCTAAAATCATTTTTTTTTCTCCGACCCAAAATTTTCTGGATATTTTTCAGAATTAAAAAAGTATCAGAAAAGAATTTAGGAGAGGTTGAAAATTTTATTCTATTGGCTTTGATTTCGTTTGGGCTAGGGGAGTCTATGGGTTAGGGGGGAAACAGACGCAGATTTTTGGTGTATCTTTCGGAGATATGTATGATTGCACGCACACGTAAGTGTTCTGTGAGATAATTTACTTTCATTCTTTCCTAAATAACCGAAGTATGTCTTGAGATGAAGTTAATCTAACATCTATCAATTTTCCATGATGAGCTATCACTTGGGGCTGGGAGGGGAATCATTGGATTAATTTCTAGTATAAAAGTAAGCAGAGTTGAACATAATAATTACGAGGTGATTGCAAATATAGTGGTGTGGAAGATAATCCAAATATCGTAATTTCTAATAGTCAATTCGTGCTTGACACAGTTAAGAGGATGTAAGCCATGGTAGAAGTAATTAGTACAATCCATATTTCAAATTTGGTCCAAATGGTTTCCAAGAATAATTTGAACCAACTTTCCATTTGATGTGGTAATTTCTGCAGTGTGAATTTACCCAGATTAATTATAATTTTATTTAATAGTCCTTTAGGTATATTATAAACAGTCTACTTTTAAGTTCCATATTTTTCTTTGGATTTGGATAAAATTCAGGCTTTTTCTCATCAAACCATTTTGGACAGATAGGGTTTGTTTTTTTTGGTAACCGCAGGCACATTCTTAGTTATCCATGTTTTTTTAAATGTCCAATTCCCATTATAGGTCGGCATTCCATTTTTTGAGTCAAGATGAAGCATCTTGACTCAATACCCTGCAATAATAAAGTCAATCGGTTTTAAGCTATGACCTGTTGTGTCTGACTCTATGAAGAATGTTGAGAAGTAGAGTCAATGGTTTTGTATTAATAATTAATCATACTAAGAAAAATACATTTCAGCTCCTTCACAATACAGGGTGTCCTTAAAGTCTGCACACATATAAAATATCACAATGCTCGCGTTCACTCGATCTTACCCTCCTTGGTTTCTTTTTCGGAGTTATATGCTAAAAAAGAGGATGGGCGCAATGGTCTCCTCGTTCAGTTGACCTTACCCTACTTGACTCCTTTTTTTAGGGGTATGCTAGGGGAGAAGGTGTACTCAATGGACTAATTGTTTATCAAATCTTACCACCTTTAGCTTCTTTTTCTTGGGATATACTAAAAAAAGGCAAAGGTCAACTCAATGACATAAAGATACGAGCCACTTTCAAACAGTGCATCATAAATGAATGTGCTCAAATTAACGGATATTTGGAGTTTATGCATCGGATCCATCAGGTGAATCTCAAAAAGTGCATCGAACTTTGCACCTAAAATGGTAGAAATTACATTAAAAATTTTATTTATCAATATTTCAATGAAATGTAGTTATATTTTATGTAGAAATATGTATTTTCCTTGTGTCCAGAGATTTGGAACAGCTTGTATAATTAGTAATTTATCTAAAGTTATACGCATATTCATGTCCTCTATTTTAAAAGAGGTTGCGTTAGCTAACCTCTCGTGTTCAGATGAATTTAACATTCCTAGCGAATTACTAGAAGCCTGCAATCAGATGCGGAACAAACTGCCTACCAAAGATCATGACCAGGAATCAATTAGAACCAGACTTATGTTAATTCATTCTTCTCTGTTTGCTTCGTAGTGGATATGATATCTAGATTAACCTCATTGTGATTCACCCTGGACCGGAATTCAAATGTTTTTCTCTCTTGAACTAAAGCAAAATGATATTTTCGTTATCGTTATGTTTATGTTAGGACTAGTGACAGACTAGATACTAGTAATGGTAACGGGATATTTTATTTGGGGATTAGGTTTGGTTGGCTACTTTTTATTCTAAACTTTATGGCTCATTTCTCCGGTCCAATCAAATATTTTACATCCTTAGGTGGTCAAATGCAATCTTTAGCATTGTACCAGTACCTATGGCTACTAGTCTATAGTTCTGATTGTTTGGTAGATACCTTTTGGTATCCTCTTGCCATAGAATTGAAATTTATACCTTATATCCCTTGATTCCTTAACAAAGGTGTTCAGGGAGGTTTTAATTACACTATACTATCTTCAACCTTCTTGATTAATGTGACTCATCGCCTTAGATCTGTATCCATTATTTTCCTTTCGTTCGATTGCATAAATTTCCTTTTCAATCTGAATTAAAATCTCAATAAGACTATTTGGACTAGATTTTAAGACGTTCCTTTGTTTTATTCAAGAATCCTCAATTATATTTTGTCTTTTTTTATACTTCTCAATATTTCCTTACCCTATTTTTCATCATTTTCTCGTGTCTTCTATTATCTCCCTTTCATACTAAGCACCGCATCCCGGTAGATGAAGGCTACTGAGTGAGAGGAAAAGAAAACGGTGGGAAAAAGCAAGTAAAAATGATCTTATGGATTAAATACTCAGTCTTGGAGAGCCCATTTTCACTCTTAATGGGGCATGTTTGTATAAAAGACTCCATAGTTTTCATCTTACGAACCTACACTTCCAATGAGTTATTTATCGTTTAAATATATATAAACTTCATCAATAAGTTGGAAATGATGGTTATTTTGTAGTTTTTGATTAGCTTTTGTGAGGAAAATTGTAAGTTTTACAGCCATGCACCATCAAAACATGAACCTCTTATAATAGAAGGAAATTTAAAGTTATAACTGAATAAGTTAAACTACACCATCATAATGTTGTATTATATTCCATGAAGATAAGATATATTTTTCCCAAGCTTTGTTTTAATAAAATGAAATGATTTCAGAGATTACGAGCTGATAATAAACATTTTAGGGGGGAAATACATCCCCTCTGAATAAGTATGATAATGCCTATTAAGGACTAATTCCAATAAGTGATGATTGATATATTATAAAGGTTATAGCTTTATAGCTTAGATTCAAGTGTACATGTACATATTTTGCCGTTTTGTGTATAATAATTGTTTGGCCTACCATACGTATACCTCCAAAGGAGTGACGTATATTTTTATCCGTTGTAAGCATCCTTTCTCTTTGTGTTTTTTCGTTTCTACTTTTTCTTTATTATTGTCCTTTTTTGTTCTATATTGTCTTAATCTTATTATCCATGGTTTTAAAAAAATGCCCAGGTTTTTCCATTAAAAGTCATTGGAGATTGTCTTATGTATAACTGACTTTAACACCTTAAGTTCTTTAAGACTTTCGACTGGGGCAATCAGTTAAGAAAACTCCACCTGCGCATCTTAGATTACAATGTAAGGCAAAAAAAGGCAAAGAAGGAAAAAATGGAAAGGAATGAAAATAAAGACACATCAAAGCGAAAATTGAAAATTGATCTAAGAGGAAAGTCAAATTTTGGGGAGAATTTGGTCATAAATTAACTTCTCTTTTGAGAAATTTCTCGTTCATGTCTCTTCCTCCTGTGATGAAAGAAAGGAGACTAACTGAATATAGAACCTTCTTCTCTTCTCCAATTTCCTACACTTCCACTGAGTTATTTATCATTTAAACATATATACACTTACATGATCAATAGTTTTGATTAGCCTTTGTGAGGTAAATTTTAACTTTTAAAGCCATACACCATCAAAACATGAACCCTTTACAATAGAAGCAAATTTAAAGTCTCGCTGATATACACACGAATATTTTATCAATGTAAAGAACAGTAGAAAGGAATGAACTACTCTTTTCATGCACACATATGTGGATTATGCTTGATCAATTCCATACACAGGTTCATGAATATTGTATAAAAAGGGTGGTTGCACTCAAACACGTCACTCCATTTGGATGGGAGGTAGAGTGTGGGGAAATGTATTTTCGAATGAAATATTTATGATATATAGCGCCTTAACCCACCCACATATATACATATCACTTTACTCGTACATGTCACAATACATCAGTATGAACCTCGATGTATAGAATCAGGATGTGAGTAAAGCAGGAGTCAGAACTAGGGTGAGTTTCCTCGCCATCGAGTGATATCTATCTATCTATCTATCTATCTATCTATCTATTTATATATCTATCTATATATATATATATATATATCTATTTATTTATTTATCTATATATCTATCTATTGATCTATCTATCTATCTATCTATCTATCTCTATATCTTTAGATCTATCTATCTATCTCTCCGCTCCTTCGTAGAGTGTCTCACTTAATCAGCTCAATTCGGTTTAATTAATATGTTTTTGTCCATTTGACTTCTGTTCTAATAGAAGTTTACGATGGTTAAAACGAGTATTGTGATAAATAGTGTGTTGTGTTATATTTCCACGGCTAGAAATGTTTACACGTGGAATGAATCATCTGATCAGAGCCTCCCACGCATTCTTTAGTGCTAACCCAATTAAAGATGCAAAGGATTTATTATGTCCTATTATAGGTAAACATTCCATAAGAAGGAGAACGGGTGATAGAATAAAAGTGGAACTACAGAATATAATTGATATATTTACTAAGTGTGATGAATCTAATATCTCTATTCCAAAAGTTGTTAATGACTCATAGGGGAAACTCCGGTTACTTTAAAAGAGAAGATTTATCTCTGAAGCAAGAAATTCAGTCACTAAAACTACCTAACGAAGCCCAAAGTAATCAACAGCAAAGCCTATTAGAAATTCAAGAAGAGTTAAATGACTTAAAAATGATGGTCAAAATGCAAGCCACGAATCTCACGCATTCCTCGATTAGGCCTACCCGTAGCCCTCGTACAGACTAGGGCAGGAGGTGTATTAACTACACATCCCTATCTAGGCTGTATAGAGAAGTCGCAAAAGGCACAACCCAAAACAAAGATAACGAGAGGCCTCGGGAGCTAAACAGCTCTAAACCTCCCGCCTCCCCCACAAAGGCCAGTTATCACCCGCCAACTCCAGCCCTCTCCCGTGACCAGACCCAAACCAATATGTCCTATGCTACTGTTACAAAGAATTGCATCCCGAACAGGCACTTGCAGATTTAAGTGCAACAAGTGCCAGGCAAAAAATGAATGGCAACTAGTTAGGTCAAAGAATAGGACAAATAATAGTGTTAAGATCGGAACCAGAAAATTCGACGAACTTGATTTTAAAAGTATAAATAGAAATTATGATGTGTATATAGGCAATTGTGAGATAGATGTATCTGCCAATACTATAAAAGAATACTGTACAAATTTTCTCAATGTAATGGCTATTGAGTGTACCGAATTAAAAACAAAACTTAATTATAAGACATCTTTCAAACTCACCCTACCAAAAGATGATAGGGATAATATATTGCACGAAGAACTTTGGCCTGAAAATATTTGTATTAGGAAATTCTTCTCACGTCGTGCTGGTCCTGAAAACATAAACCCCTAAAAAAGTTAGGAGCTTATAAATGTAAGAAGGACTTTTTTATTTAAATTAAATATAAGTGGAGCATCTTAAGTTAGCTACTTTCAACTGTAACTCGATACGGAAGTACATTGACGTAGTCAGAGATTTATAATCAAGTTGTGATAAAGTTCTGCTGCAGGAATTATTATTACCGGAAGAAGACTCCTATAGTCTGGGTCAAATAGACTCAGACTTTGGCTTTGCTGTAACCCCAATTACGTGTGATATATCAACCGCACACGGGGGTCGCTCCAAAGGAGCACTAGCTACTCGTTTTAAGAAAACTTTGGAAAGATAATTAGGCCCCTATTTGTAAATGAAAATGTTCTAGGTATAACAGTTAACGATGGAGTTTCCATTACTTTTTTAATAAATGTTTATTTCCCTCATGATGATGAGGCGTGTACGTCTCTTGCCTCTTAAAGGATTCCTTGGCCAACATGAGTGAAATAATCAAGAATGAAGGAGTCAATGACCCAATATTGGGTGTGATTTTAATGCTGATCCCAGCAAGGGGAGATTTGGAGGGACCTCAAAGAATTTGTGGATGATTTCCAACTTCACCTGGACGATGCCATCTTGCTGTTGGATACGTTCACTTATCTGAGTACGGCCCACAACTCTACAAGCTGGCTGGATCACGTTATCGTGTCGCTGCCCAATCGGATTGATGCCCTCTCTGTAGATTATGGATACTCAGTATGTGACCACTTTCCTGTATTATTTACCATGCCTATAAAAAGTCCAACTGATGTCTGTAATGATATGAGAAACACTATTCACCCGAATCAGTTTGTGAACTGGCCTAACTTATCTAAGGATGATAAGATAGGCTCCTCAGATAAACTTAACTCAATTTTGCTGAACTATGAAAACGAAGTACTTGAGGTTAGACCACGATACTGTGACTCCGAAAAGCACAGATTGCTGTTAGACAAGGCTTATAATTTTTAGTCGCGTGCGAGGCTAGTCGCAGGGAATTCAATGTCTCAACATGTGGGGCGATCGATCCCCGTTTTATTTTATTTTTTTGCTTTTGTAATAAGATTGTAACTATTCGGCCGATTCAAACGAAATTTAAAAACTTTATGTTGTTTTAAATCTTCTTCCAAATGGTATAACCTCCATTGTCCTCCCAAGGCTAGCCGATGAATTATTTTGTTTTGGCAATAACATCATAACTATTCGGCCGATTCTAATGTAATTTGAAACCCTTATGTTGTTTTACATTTTATATTGAATGGTATAACTTCCAAGGTACTCCTAAGGTTAGTCTTTGGATTATTGAAAGTTTTGAAGGTCGTAAGGTCATAAATCACAATAAGTGAGAGCACGAGGCTTTTTGCTCAGCAGACCTTGTTTAATTACAGACGTGCTTAAATCCTCTGAAGAATTTAAGGTAAGTAGGAAGAGGTCGCCAAAGATCGTTCCTGGATGGAATGATCTCTTCAGAGCTCTTCAGTCTAAAGCGAGAGTGTTACCTACGTTGGAGACAGGCTGGCAAACCGAGGCTGTGGTGTTAATGAAGATATGAAAGAGACTAGAGGTAAATTTAAAGCCAAACTTTATCTATATAGAGAAAGTGAGGAAGAAATTAGAAATGGTAAATTTCTACTGGAATTCGCGAGCAAAGATACAAAGAACTTCTAAAATTAATACATCAATAAGGGTATATTAAGAATTTCTCTCCATCAATAATTGACGGCGAAGATAGTCATGATCATATTGCGGAAAATTTCAGCAATAATTTCAAATTAGTATTTGACAACAATAACGGCCGGAACAAACCTGGTTCTTTTGATTCAAAATTCAGAGAACTCTGTGACAAATTTATGAACATTAGAAAAATAGATGAGGTAGAGGTCTCAAATGTAGCTCACTCTCTTAAACTATGATTGGGCAATGACAATGTCTATTCTTATCATTTGAAATTTGGCTCTGATATATTATTTTGTCTCATTAGCAGAATAATTTTGTGTATGTTACTCCTTTCCCATCTTCATAGTGGAACGACGAAAGGAGAACTTAGGCCCGTTGCGAAGAACAAATTAGGTAACCTGAATTGCTCTTCCAATTTTCACCCAATAATGAGTTCCTCAAATTTGCTAAAGGATATGAATATTGCATTTTACCCGAATTAAATGACCATGTTAATATCGATAGCAACCAGTTTGGCTTTAGTAAAGATAACTCTACTTCCATAGCCATTATAGAGTTGAAAGAGGTTATCTATCGCTATAACTCGAAGGGTTCCAAAATATACGCCTGTTTTTTTTTTAGATCCAAGTAAAGCTTTTGACCGCGTAAATTATTGGGTGCTGATCGAGAAATTAGTAAAAAGAAAAGTTCTTCCGTATCTAATTAATATCATTAATAATATGCTGATGAATCAGTCAATTTGCTTTTCTTTTGGCAAAAGCAAATCGTCACCCTGGAAAATTGGAACTGGAGTGAGACAGGGGGGAATACTCTTCCCTCTCCTATTCACTCTGTACATCAATAGTGCGCTAGAAACAGTCAGATGCTCGCGTCTTGTCAGTCTAATGGGAGTCTACCATTACAACATCATTGCCTATGCTAATGATATTGTCCTGCTTGCTCCTTTCTCTCAGGCTCTCCAAGCTCTAATAAATACAGGTGTGCTGTCACTGGAGGAGAATGGCATAGACATTAATGAACATAAGTGCTCATTCCTATAATCTTAGAAAATCTATAAACAACGTGAACTTTGCTATTAATAACTCTAATATAAAAATAGTAGAACAAGTTGAGTATCTCGGGGTAAATCTTTCGTTCGACCTCGGAAACAATGCTGATATCCTGAAGAATGAAAAGGTCTCTCTATCTCAATTCCAATGCTTTATTCGCAACTTTGGGAAAGTCAATCAAGATACATATTGATTTATCTTCTTAGAACCTCCCGTCTCTCGTTCTATGGGTCGTGTTAGTGAAGCGATCTTAAAGGTTACTCTGGGAGTTTCAGAGCTTTATCTTATTGGTTCACGTAATATTCTCCTTAGCGTTTTTCCAGGTTGTGTTACCAATTTTCATTTCTTTAGACATTAATGAACATAAGTGCTCATTCCTATAATCTTAGAAAATCTATTAAACAACGTGAACTTTGCTATTAATAACTCTAATATAAAAATAGTAGAACAAGTTGAGTATCTCGGGGTAAATCTTTCGTTCGACCTCGGAAACAATGCTGATATCCTGAAGAATGAAAAGGTCTCTCTTTCTCAATTCCAATGCTTTATTCGCAACTTTGGGAAAGTCAATCAAGATACATATTGATTTATCTTCTTAGAACCTCCCGTCTCTCGTTCTATGGGTCGTGTTAGTGAAGCGATCTTAAAGGTTACTCTGGGAGTTTCAGAGCTTTATCTTATTGGTTCACGTAATATTCTCCTTAGCGTTTTTCCAGGTTGTGTTACCAATTTTCATTTCTTTAGACCTTTAAATGCTTCTATTGTATACCACGTATCCTTTGATTTTCAATTAATATATATATATATATATATATATATATATATATATATATATATATATATATATATATATATATATATATATTTATTTTTATATATATATATATTTAATCAGTTCAAGCAAAGGAGGAAAACCTTCTCAACTATGGTGATAATTTTTTTTCTAAACTATGAAATCTGTAAAAGATTACGAGTATATGAACTATACCAGTTATTTTTATAAATCTATCAGGCAATGGTTTCACCACTCCCCCCTACGTGAACATCTTCATTTTATTGGAAATTCTAATTTAAAATTTTAATTTTTATTTAAAAAATCCCCAAAAGGTAATCATTGATATATTATAAACCATATATCTTTTATAGCTTGCCTTTAAATATACATGTATATAATTTGTCCTATATATTTCGGTTAGGTTTGAAGAGAGGCTTTTTGGCATACCATTTATGGCTTCAAAGAAGTAAAGCACATTTCGTCAGTTGTAAACATCTATTATCTTTGTTTGCTTTTTTCATTGCCCTATATTGTCCTAATTTTATCATCTATGCTTTTGTAAAAATTTGCCGTGCGTTTCCCATTAAAAGTGTAGGTGATTGTCCTATCCCTAAATTGGTACAGAGGTGAGATGAATTTACTGGTGGAAGAGAAAAGACTCGTTCGTATTGAAGTGGAATTACTACTTTACATCTTTAAAGATTAACGTTTAATAAAAGGTCCATACATTTTCAGATACAGACATCTAAAGAAAAGAGATAGGCGTGTGTATTCCTATATAGAGTCATATATACTTATCATGTACATTATCAGACATGATTACATGACTCAAATGATACATGGCAGGGTTAGATTCTGTTCATCTTTTTGAATAATCCTTGTGAGAGCTGCTGTTGACTTGTCACAATTACGTATAGGTCCATGTATATGCGCTATGTGTGTATGTGGATATCGTTCATTAAATGTTTATGAGGGTTGCAGCGTTGAAAAGGTGACTGCAATACTTCTCGATTTCATCGCTTTATAGGAGCCGCGGGGGGCTTCGTCCCCTCCCACACATTCAGCAACAGGTCAAAGGGAGCCCAAGAATCTCGTAAAATTTGTGTTAGCGTTTTTAATTCAAAGATTTTTCGAGTTGAACAGGATTGATTGTGGGTGGTGGGGGGGGGGGGGGGATTGTGGTTACCCATTCGTTTCCTCTCATCCGAATTCATCCCTTAATATATTTTCAGTACGATTTCACTCTAAGGTTTATGAAGTGAAACCCTGCGACGTAGACAGGGTTTGCTTTGTTTTACGCTTTTAACGGATTTGGTTTAAGTTGGAGGAAAAGCTTTTCTTTGTTCTTTTTTATTTTAATTTCGGTTAGGTTTGAAGAGAGGATTTTCTGGGTCCTTTTTTATTTTAATTTCGGTTATGTTTGAAGATAGGATTTTCTTTGTTCTTTTTTATTTTAATTTCGGTTGGGTTTGAAGATAGGATTTTCTTTGTTCTTTTTTATTTTAATTTCGGTTAGGTTTGAAGAGAGGATTTTCTGGGTCCTTCTTTATTTTAATTTCGGTTAGGTTTGAAGAGAGGATTTTCTGGGTCCTTTTTTATTTTAATTTCGGTTATGTTTGAAGATAGGAATTTCTTTGTTCTTTTTTATTTTAATTTCGGTTGGGTTTGAAGATAGGATTTTCTTTGTTCTTTTTTTATTTTAATTTCTTTTAGGTTTGAAGATAGGATTTTCTTTGTTCTTTTTTATTTTAATTTCGTTTAGGTTTGAAGAAAGGATTTTCTGGGTTCTTTTTTATTTTAATTTCGTTTAGGTTTGAAGAGAGGATTTTCTGGGTTCTTTTTTTATTTTAATTTCGGTTATGTTTGAAGATAGGATTTTCTTTGTTCTTTTTTATTTTAATTTCGGTTATGTTTGAAGATAGGATTTTATTTGTTCTTTTTTATTTTAATTTCGGTTGGGTTTGAAGATAGGATTTTCTTTGTTCTTTTTTATTTTAATTTCGGTTAGGTTTGAAGAGAGGATTTTCTGGGTCCTTTTTTATTTTAATTTCGGTTATGTTTGAAGATAGGATTTTCTTTGTTCTTTTTTATTTTAATTTCGGTTGGGTTTGAAGAGAGGATTTTCTGGGTCCTTCTTTATTTTAATTTCGGTTAGGTTTGAAGAGAGGATTTTCTGGGTCCTTTTTTATTTTAATTTCGGTTATGTTTGAAGATAGGATTTTCTTTGTTCTTTTTTATTTTAATTTCGGTTGGGTTTGAAGATAGGATTTTCTTTGTTCTTTTTTATTTTAATTTCGTTTAGGTTTGAAGAGAGGATTTTCTGGGTTCTTTTTTAATTTAATTTCGTTTAGGTTTGAAGAGAGGATTTTCTGGGTTCTTTTTTATTTTAATTTCGGTTATGTTTGAAGATAGGATTTTCTTTGTTCTTTTTTATTTTAATTTCGGTTATGTTTAAAGATAGGATTTTATTTGTTCTTTTTTATTTTAATTTCGGTTGGGTTTGAAGATAGGATTTTCTTTGTTCTTTTTTATTTTAATTTCGGTTATGTTTGAAGATAGGATTTTCTTTGTTCTTTTTTATTTTAATTTCGGTTATGTTTGAAGATAGGATTTTCTTTGTTCTTTTTTATTTTAATTTCGGTTAGGTTTGAAGATAGGATTTTCTTTGTTCTTCTTATTTTAATTTCGGTTGGGTTTGAAGAGAGGATTTTCTTTGTTCTTCTTATTTTAATTTCGGTTAGGTTTGAAGATAGGATTTTCTTTGTTCTTCTTATTTTAATTTCGGTTAGGTTTGAAGATAGAAATTTGTTTGTTTTTTTTATTCTAATTTCGGTTAAGTTTGAAGATAGGATTTTCTTTGTTCTTTTTATTTTAATTTCGGTTATGTTTGAAGATAGGATTTTCTTTGTTCTTCTTATTTTAATTTCGGTTGGGTTTGAAGATAGGATTTTCTTTGTTCTTTTTATTTTAATTTTGATTAGGTTTGAAGATAAGATTTTGTTTGTTCTTTTTATTTTAATTTCGGTTAAGTTTGAAGATAGGATTTTCTTTGTCGTTTTTATTTTAATTTCGGTTAGGTTTGAAGATAGGATTTTCTTTGTTCTTTTTATTTTAATTTTGGTTAGGTTTGAAGAGAGGATTTTCTTTGTTATTTTTATTTTAATTTATTTTATGTTTGGAGATAGGTTTTTCTTTTTATTTTAATTTATGTTAGATTTAATGATATGCGTTTTTTTAGTCCTTTTTATTTTAATTTAGGTTAGATTTGAAGATAGGATTTTCTTTGTGCTTTTAATATTTAATTGAGATTAAATTGGAAGATAGGCTTTTTTGTGTGCTTTTTAAATTCTTAATTTAGGTTAACTTTGAAGATAGGCTTTTCTTTGTTATAATTACGGTTAGGTTTGAAGATAGGAATTTGTATATTCTTTTTTATTTGAATTTATTTTAAGTTAGAAGATAGGTTTTCTATATTATTTTTTATTTGAATTTATTTTAGGTTAGAAGATAGGTTTTTCATTGTTTTATTTTTAAGTTAGCTTCCATTGATCTGTCGACAAGCCTTTGTGATCTCTACACCAGTTCAGCCTTTATTGAATGTTGTGATGAGAAAGCCGAGGTTTCTTGATGGCGGCTCTTCCATCACATCCGGTTTTATTGATCTCACTGCGAACAGTTTTGTTTGAAACTGGGCTCGTGAGATGTTAATTCCACTCTGCAGTCACGTTAGGGGCAGTTTCCGAGGGATTTTTCATCACTATGAGTTTCAACACTCGTCGGTATCTTTCAGCGAGCTTCGAGGTCCTGCCGGAGTTATTCGTCCTACTGGAGGTTTCGCCCTGCTTCTTGAATTCTGTCATGGTCCTCGATATGGTAACTATCGAAAAACCAAAGAGTTTAGCTGTTCTAGTGAAGGAAGCTCCTGCAATTCGAGCTCCAACAATTTGCCCTTTTTCAAACTCAATGAAGTCACGCATCTTAGCATCTGTACCACGATCTGAAAAAGAAATACAAACAATCATTAAAGTTGATAAATTAGAACTATAATAAAAACTAAACATGGTCGAAAGACGTCTAGGAATAAAGAATGTCATTTTCGGATGTTTCTTCTCGCCACGAAGACCCCGTTAAAAAAACTTGTAAGAAGTATTAAGAAAATACAAGTTAAAATTAATAACGCTGCCACAGTTGTGTTCAATACTATTTGCAACAACATGGCCTTTTTCCTAATTATATATATATATATATATATATATATATATATATATATATATATATATATATATATATATATATATATCTCAAAATAGCACGAGAGAATGATGAAAATGAATCCATTAAACCACATTGAAAGAGAAAACAGAATATTTTTTTCTTGCAGTAATATTTTTATTACCTTTTTTTGAAAAAATCCGGGCAGGGAAGCGATTCGAACCATGGACACTGAGGCAGCGAGCACCGCTTTGATCACAATTAAAAGTATGCCGTTATTACACTACGCTACGCAGAGAACCAATATTACTGCGAGGAAAAATTATTCCGTTTTCTCTTTCAATGTGGTTTAATGGATTCATATATATATATATATATATATATATATATATATATATATATATATATATATATATATATATATATATATATATATATATACAACGAACAATACACTAAAATAAGGAAGTAGTTACAACAAACAAATACACATATATTCTTCCCTTACAAGACACATAGATTCCTCACTTACATACACATTCCAGAAAGACGTCTACCCTACAACTGGTTGATAAAAAAAGTAAAATAAATCATACCTATTTTTAATATTGTAATCTCAATTATTGAATACAAATGAATATAACATATTTATTGACCGCAAAAATATATTAAACGAATAACATAAAATTTTCTCTATTTAGCTTCTCAGATATTGCAACTAAAATATAAAATGCGCTGTCAATTACAACTTACCACCGACACCAACGACACCACCACCAAGAGGAGGGAACTGAGCTAAATAAGACATTGAACCGATTTTTATATCACTTCATATAGATGTGAGTTGCCAAGTTGCCATTTACCAAAAATTAAAAAGACAGATTGATGCTCATTGTCTAATAAATATATTTTTGGATTCTACGGAGCACCAAAATGTTCTCAAGGAGAGCAGGAAAATAGAAATATTATCTTTTTTGTCCCTTTTTGCCAACATTGGTGAAATTTTCTTATTCCACCACTCAAGAGGGTACAGATCATTTTGGCTAAATTGTTCATTCACATTCAGAGTGAATAGAAAATCTCAAATATTCAGAAACTGGGTCATAAACGAATTTATTTAGTTTGCCAATAATGCATCCATTCATTCAAGAGGACGAATTAGAATGTACCCACACGAAGCTTTCTGGATCGAATAGACGTACACGAAAATCTTTGAAATATTTTTCTTTTCTTAAATTGGAGAAGCAATTTGTATAGCGGCTCTCCCCACCCTTCATATCGGCCCTGCTCTTCTTTCGTACATTTTTGAATGGCGATGTCTCGTCGCCATAAAGGACTTGATTACATGCGTGTCGTTCATCTGCTGATGGAAGTTCACACACGAATTTCCTTGGTCTAGCATATGTGTAGTCTCGTATAGTGTTTCTCCTACTAATTCGGATGTGTCAACAAATGTTGGGTTTCGTAATTCTGCTGTTTTTAGACATTTCTCTCTTTTCTATGACAAATGTCTATCCTCTCCATTAGAATAATATAACTTGGCATAAATAAACCTAACCCTATTCTTTCTTCAATAAGCCGTTGTGGAATATAAAGCTTTAAAGTATTTTCTCGTCAGCATAGATAATCTCGCAACCTTTGTCCAATAATATTCGGTTGAGGAATAAGTTCTTGCGGTTTTATTAAATTTATTCATTAACATTAACAATTTGAGAAAAACTTCATTTTTAATGAATAACAATATGAAATTTAATCAATAATGTATTCTCCGTTGTTATTTACGACTTCTTCCCAACGTTTAACTAGTTTTGCGATGCCTCTGCAATAAAAATCTCTGGATATTGACTCGAAGAGTTCGGCTAACCAGGTTCTTAATCCCACATCAATATTGAACGAAACGCCGCTCAAATTGTTAGAGAGCAAATGGAACCGATGGAAATCCGATGGAGCCAAGTGTGGCGAATATGGAGGATGCAGCAGGATTTCTAAATTAAGCGTTTAGATGGCGTCTTTCGTCATATTGGCAATGTGAGGACGAGCATTTTCATGTTGCAGAAAGACTCCATAACGTCGATGAGGTCGCTTTTCACGAATAGCTTCGGCGAGTCGATACATTTGTCGAACGTAGAGTTCTGCATTGACAATCTCGTTATTCTCAAGGAGCTCATAAATAATGATGCCTTCACAATCCCACCACACACACAGCATCGTCTTTCGTGGATGAAGTCCTTTCTTTAATCGCGGAAGTGTTTTTTTATTGGGGCTAAGCCATTGTTTTCGATGGTTCATGTTGACATAAACACACCACTTTTCGTCGCCAGTGATAATGCGGTGAAGAAATCTGTCCTTATATCCACGAGTAGCCTTGTGACAAGCAAGCAAACCTGCGGCAATCGTAGAGCGTTGAAGTTTGTTGCTTTTGCTCAAAGCGTGTGGAACCCATGCACCGAGTTTTTTAACTTTCCCCATCGAATGAAGGTGGTTCACTACAGTTTTTTGATCACACGCCAATTGTACAACCAATTCTCTAGTCGATTGACGAGGATTTTCATGAAGAAGGTCGTTCAATCGATCTTCATCCAACTTAATGGGGCGACCAGAACGTTCTTCGTCATTAAGATTGAAATGAACGTTTTTGAAACGTGAAAACCACCATTGAGCTGTCTTTTCTGATTAAGCATTTTCTTCGTACACAGCACAAATATCGCGACGAGCTTTGGCTGCGTTTGCAATGTTCCCGTCTCGCTTGAAAATGAATAACAACAAGTGTCGAAAATGCGCCTTTCTTTCAACTTGACATTCCATTTTGAGGGTACAGAACATAAATTAAATTAACACAACTTTTAAATAAACCGCAATGACTTATTACTCAACTTTAAGACGTAGCCTAAGCAAAAGCCTAATAGTCTATTCTGTTAAGAGACGTAGCCTAATCTTTGCAAATTTTGCTCTCATTATTTATTATTGTTTCTTACTATGTGCACAAATCACGTCAACAAAACTTAAATCAACACAACATTAAAAAAAAACGCAAGAACTTATTCCTCAACCTATATATACGTGTTATGGGATGCTAAAAATTCCAAAGTTCGCAAACTCTTTGTCAAATTGAAGATTTATTCACTCATATTTCATGTTAACCACTTTTCGTCTTGTCTCAATCTGGTTTGTGATAACTTTACCCATGACCAATTTGACGGAGGCTGTTTTATTTATTTGAATTGTTTCCTTGACAAATATCAATCTTATTTTTGTGATGCTTTCTACTTTAAGATCCCTCAAACTATATATGTGTATATATTACCTTTTGTCTTCTTTTGCTCGCTTTAATAAATCCTTGATTAGGAGACAAAAAGCTAAGGAGCTGGCCCTTCTTTCTTTCGCTCTCCTTCCCATTCGGCTTAGAGTCGATGAAGCCACTTGGAATCAACTATTTGATCAACTTGTGCATCTCCTATTTTGCACTCACTTTGCTGCTGTACTGATTTAATTTTTAAATATTTATAATCTATTTACCGTCCGCCCTCGTATTCGTAATATTGTTCGAGACAAGTGATTACGAATGTTTTCCGTTATTCACAGATATTGATCGCCACGTCACCGATGTTAATTGATATTTGGCGTTGTTGCACGATTGTAAATCCTATCTGACGGTGTTGGGAGGTTGTTGAGGATGTCAGGCGACGTTTATTGATGTTTAGTGAATCGTTGGGTAAATGAGATCAATGTTAAAGTTTGTAGGTTTTCTTTTGTAGGATGTTGTCTATTAATATATCTACAAAATGATTTGCATTTGCGCATTTTAATCTCTTTTTAGACTTTATTCTTTATAATTTGTTATAGATGAAAGATAATGTTTATGTTTCTGAGGCTTTAAAATTTAACTGATGGTCTTTCATCATATTCCTATGAAGGAAAATTTCAACTTTTTAATTATAAGTACTAGTCTATAAACGCCACTCTCCTGGAACTTTGGTCATAAATTTGTCGACACCAGTTATTAACATAGTTTACCTAACAGTTCTCTTAAGAAGTTTTACGGTCTAAACCTTTGTCAATTTATAATAGAGGAGGAGATATTTGATAGCAAAACAAAGCGAACTCATAACTCGCCCAAATATAACGTTAGATAGATATTTCGTTGTAATTGCTTATACATTTAATATAACGTAATATATACATACAACAGCACCTAAAATTTTAGGGTTCTAAGCTTATCTCTTCGTCCTTTATGCTGTTATTAGGGAAGTTTTGCGTCCAAGGGCACGTTATTAAGACTTTTAAATATATCATTTTGCAATTTTCCATTCATTTGTCATATTTAATCCCTTTTCATCCTGAAGACCACCAGTTTCCAGGTGTTATATCCTTACTCGTCGCTAGAGAATCAATTTCACCCATGAATGGAGCTTAATTTTAGCCTCTAAAAGGCCTTTGTTCCATTGAAATCATCGTGGTAAAACGCAACTGAGAATTATCGTCGAAACAGAAGCAAAATTGAGTTAAGTAATGGAGGCCATTTGTTGTACTGAGCGTTATTAATTATACAATGCCTTTAGTGCACTAAAAGCATACTTTTAACTGTGATCAAAGCGGTGCTCGCTGCCTCAGTGTGTCTGGTTCGAATCGCTTCCCTGCACGGATTTTTTCGAAAAAAGGTAATAAAAATATTACTGCAAGGAAAAATTATTCCGTTTTCTCTTTCAATGTGGTTTAATGGATTCATTTTTATCATTCTCTCGCGCTACTTTGAGAGATATATACACACATATTGAAATGTACGTAGAATGATATACAGAGTAAAAAATTATATATATATATATATATATATATATATATATATATATATATATATATATATATATATATATATATATATATATATGTACACACAAAAAATTATGCTCATAAACACAACCTAAATGTTAGTGCGAAGCAACAGCGCACACACACTTGTATTAAAGATCAATCCAAATTCATGCTTGCAGCTCAGGTCGGTGTATTCATACAACTCTGTAAAAAGTGTCAACTCTGCATGTCCCTTTGTATTCAACCAGCTCTGGATGGAAATCTGCTAAAGTGAACTCAATAAAAGAAATGAAATTCATCCACACACATTTGAGCGCGAGTTGCAAGCCAGGAAATAGGCATTAATGTAACACACTCTCTCACTCTTTCTACAAACAGTATCTTTAGTATTGATTTCTAAGAATAGTAATAGTATTATTGCTGCTTCCTACCGGATCTATTATGTTTCTTGATTCCAAAGAATAGTGATATTATTTTTCCTGCTTCCTGGCAAGATTAGTATCATTCGTAATTCATAAGAAGAGTAATATTATTATTGTTGATTCACACTAAATGTATTATCATTCTTTTCTTTATTCGTAAAATAAGTAGTATTATTATTTTTTATTCAAACAATGCCTATTATAAATTCTTATTCCTACAAAATTATTATTATTATTGCTGATACCTAAACATATTAATCATTCTTGATTCCTAAGAAAGAGAAGTATTATTTTTACTGATTCCTAGCAAGAATATTATCATTATTTATTCCTAAGAAGAGTGATATAATCATTACACTGTGTGACACACTTTTGTCTTTGGATAACAACTGTTATTTTCTATTTGTTTGTGCCTAGAATACATGAAAAACACTCATTTATCTCAAACATTGCTTTTGTGTCTAGGATAATGATAGTTATAGGAAATTTACCTATTCCCTCTCCAAGGAAGTGGCAAATTTGAACTTTCATTTACGTAAAGTAGAAACAAAACATGATACAAAAGTAGCATTTATTTATTCTAGGACAATTAAAATATTAGAAATGAGTAGTTTTCCGTGATTTACGGTAATACTGTAAATTACTTTCACGAATCAGCTCAAAAATATAGTCTCATACCAGATTTTCATAATACGATCCTTGATAGCGGCGTTCACAGTTCAGTAGATCCTGATGGAAGCGTTCGTCATGCTCCTCGGAGTCGGCTCCCATGTTCTTAAATATACCAAGATGAGCATCACGAAAATGGACTTTCAGTGGTATTCTGCAACCCATCTTGCCGTAGTTGCTCATTAAGTTCTTAACAAGCTCTACATAGTTACCTAGGAAGCCCAGAACCACTGCGATAAAGCTGTCCCACGTTGCCTTTTCCGTCCTAATGAGCTTCTCTAGAAACTTCTTGCACAACGTGATTCCTTTTACTTATGGATCGCCGATGACTCCGGCTTCCACCTTTGCTACAGATAGCTTAGGAAAGAAATACTTGGAAAGCTGCAGACTCCTTATCTAGAGCTCTGACGAATTGTTTCATAAGGCCCAAATTTTAGTGCAGAGGAGAAAACTACCTTTCGGGGGTACAACAAAGGCTCTCATTTTGCGTTGTTTCTCCCCACACTAAACTCGGTCCGTTGTGACCAATCTCCTTGATGGTAGTGTGCCTCGGTGTCCCTGCTGTTCCAAAGGCAAAGATAGCAGGGAATCTTGGTAAAGCCGCCTTGGAGACCCACCAAGAAGGCCAACATTTTGAAGTGTCCGATATCCTTCCAACCGTACTCTTCATATTTCAAGGCATCTAGCAAGATCTTGACACTTCTGTATGCCTCTTTGAGCTGGACCCAGTGAGCAAGGGAAAGAGATGGATACATGTCCCCGTTATAAAGCAGTACTGCTTTGAGGCTCCTGGACAAGCTGTCAATAAAGGAGGCGCCGCTCGTTGGGGTTGCAGGCGATTCCGACGGCCTCAAACAGATAGGGCACATTGTGACAAAAGCAAAACTTATCTTGACGTGTAAAAAAGTTGAGAACTGTGTGGCACTGGCGTAGTAGATGACTGAAGGTCTGGATACATGAAAACAGGCGTATCTTTGCCTGTTCGACGTTTGGAAGAGTCCAGCACGCAGAGGAAACAATTGCTTGAGGGGTCATTTGCTTCCCTCCAAATTCGTGGGATTGCGAAATTCATAGCTCTCTTTTCTATTCTGTACCATCCTGTAAAAAAAACAAAATGAGAACATAAGTATAAATATACAAATACTTTTACTTAATTTTATTATAAATGTTAAAAAATAAAAATTCCAGTATCCAAATAAAAGAAACACATTATATATATATATATATATATATATATATATATATATATATATATATATATATATATACACATATTAACCTCCAGAGCTCCTTTGCAGAGCTCACAGATGAAATGAGGTGCCTAAGGTTTGTCTTGATCTCCAACTGGCATGCCGAAATATGCCTTGTAGGCCTCAAATATTTTAGCAGATCTCTCTACAAAGTACATTTTCGCTCTTGTCTTAATAAATTCACCGCAGAAATAGCAAAATTTTCCTGTCGGATACTTACAACCTTTTAAGATGCCATGTGTGACGAATCCTTCTATTCACGACGAGTGACGATGTCTGCGCTGTGATGGCTAGAGTTAAACTGATTTGTTGATTAGATATGTTCTAGAAATTCTTCAAACATATAAAAAGTTCTCGAAGGTTCTAGAAAGCTCTACAGTCTATTTTCCACCAAATTAGTGCTGAATCTACATATATGGAATGTAAGAGAACTGCCATTGCTGTTTAGGTTGCAAAAAAACAAAATATAAGGGTAAAGCTATTAATATTGTATTACTGTTTCTATAACTTTTTAAATACAGTATATCATGTTTATACCATAACTTAAATAAAACATATATCTTGAAATCTTTGATATATCTTTACTATTTGCATCAAAATTATGTTATTTACCATAAATGGACTAATTTAAAAATTCAATGTCCTAGCCACAAAAGCAGTTTGGGGATTAAATTGAGAGGTTTTTATTTAATAGAGGCACAAAAAATTGGGGAATAACACTTTTAACCCAAAGAAAAGACATAAGTGAAACTTTGTTACACAGTGTTATCGATTCACACTAAGTGTATTAGCATTCTTGATTTTAACAAATATGAGTAGTATTATTTTTCATTACCTACAGAAAGTAATATTATTGTTGCTGATTCCTAGAAATATTATCATTCTTGATTTCTAGGAAGAGTAATATTATTATTACCGATTCACACCAAGTAAATTATCATTCTTGATTCTAACGAATAGAAGTAGTATTATTGTTCATTCCCATAATACATGTAGCTATGATCATTCCTGATTCTTATAAAGACTAGTATTATTATTGCTAATTCCTTGAAAGAATATCATCATTCTTGATTCCATTGCGCGTGCCTTCCCCATTGACCTCTTTATCTATTTCCTATTTCATCTTAAAGGCGTTTTATTAATTAATTTATATTACAATAATAAACGTGAAAGGTTTAAACTTTTCTATTTTTTATATGTTAATTTTCACCGTTTTATTTTGATTATTATCATTTAACAGGGGTGCATTTTTTGACGACGGTATCCTTACCATTTAACTGGTGATACAAATTACAGATAACTACAGTTTATACCTCCCACCCACAAGTGGGTGCGTATCGGGAGACCATCCAGAAACAAATCAAACCCGATGTTTGTACTAGGCTGAAAAGTAGATCATATATAGGTTTATGCTCCACTCTTACTCATTTTTAACTAGCGTTTTTAACATTTTCAACATTTTTACAGGTATCATACTCGAACAAAGGTCCTCTTCACACTTAATTACCTTCTATAATAATAAGAATAATTTACCTCAGTAAGTAATCAGCAATCCAAACTATCGAATTGGAAGATCAAATTCGATAAATATTTTAAAGACAAAAAAGAGATTTAAGATAGTTTACAAATATTAGAGGTGATTGCACCAAATTAGCCTATTCTTAATAGGTCGTATAATATATGAGGTTTTACCGCTTCCTGTAGGTGCCAATAAATTGTTTCTTTGTTTAAATGGCACCCTTCAAAATCTTGAAGCCTTCGCAGGGCGCCCATCCATTCAGTAGGAAAAGGCCTAACAGACAAGGTGGGTTTTCAGAGCCTGCTTGAAAGCGCTAAGCGAGGAAGAGGGGCGTATGCCAGGAAGTAGACCATTCTACGGCTTAGGGGCAACTACAGAGGAAGCACGATCGCCCAGGCAGCCAAGATAAGTGTGAGAAACCGAAAGTAGGAAAGTACTTTACAAGCGAAGGGCTATGAAAGCACTAAATACCATCCGATAATTTGACACACTTATCCATCTGAGGGAGTTCTCTCATTTTTCTAACAAAAATAGTTTAGAGTCTTTTCATATAATAAGAATATTCCTTTAACGCCATCTTATTCCTACCCTACAAAATTTCCTTGCGTATATGGCGTGATATATCGTGATTAATGTTTTCTTCCTTAACTTTCTCGAACCTCATGCTATGTGTCAGGCGCAGTCCAAAAATCCGTTTATGTTTCATAACGCCTTTTTTTTAAACTTACACTTTATTCTTCGTATCCAACTCCAAATCTGCTGGTATCTATCATCATTTCTACTTTCTGCCAAAATACCCACTCAAAAAGGTTCTCGCCAATTTCGACTCATTCAAAGTTTTCACGTGACCTGCGTCCCAAGGCAGCGTCAAAATATCGCTCCCGCCTCAACCCTTAATTCAATAAGTCCCACAACCTTGTTCATCTTCGGGAATCCTTCAGGTGTTCAGTGTATTGTGTATTCATGTTGCATCCTCATATACGGTCGCATATGAGTACGCTATTGCAAATGCCAGAGTTGGCGGTTATTAGATAAAAGAGAGTTGGCCTATTTTATATCATTTGTGTATGGAATTTCTTCAAATAAACATAAGTACTATCGAGAAAAACAAAAATGATTAGAATAGATAATATGAAGATATTTCTCGTGATATATAATGATTAAATCATTTCTTTATCATATATAGTTGAGTTATGGTTTTGTTGGTGTACAAATAATGTGTAAAAGTGTTTCTAACCTAAACTTTATGAGATAATTCAACTGAAAAAGTGTTAATTGTTCTATTGCCGGTTGCCTTATACGTCTTTTCACGAATCTCTCGAACAGTTGTAACTTCCATCATTTTAAAACACTTTCACTTTTTCTCTATTAGACATTTCTTCCAATGAGTATCTTCACGCAATGTATTTTCATGGAAGGACCGGTTAACATTCGGTCGACCTTCCAAAACAGTCACTTTAGCTTCCAAACTCTACGGGATATGCAACTCACGTTTAAATAATAGGATTGCGTGGTAGCCAATCCAATCAACCGAGTCCTTTGGTTCTCATTCAACCTGCATTGACGGCCTTCCTTTTTTTATAGAAAACTACTTGTCCTCATCCATTTTGTAGTTATTGATTTCTCTAAAGTACTAACCGTGTATTTCGCGTTTTATTCACCCTTGTTATATTATTTCTTTCTCGCAAGTGACCTGCTTCATGAAGAAAGGGGAGCTGATTCAATTGGATCACGCAGGGTCTCAAAGCACCAGCCCAAAAGCATCTAGTTAGGTTGTGTATAATTTACTTATTGTCAATGTTAATTACATGGCCATTTTCTACGATTTTTTTTTATTCTTAGGTTTCTGGTTTAGATTCCCTCAATGGATTTACTTCATTTAAATAAATAAAATAATTTAAATAAGTTTTGTTATTTCTCTAGTTTTTTATGTACAATGTCTGTTTTATGCGTGTGGCTTTGAGAATCTCAGCATAGGCGAATAGTTTTGCTTCCCTTCTTCCCATCTACAGTGCCATTTTTGGGAATGTATGGCTGAGGATAAATATATTAGAATACACTTAATATAATTTACTTCATACAGTTGTAAACTTATAGTAATTAAGTAAACAATCTCGGGTGCTACACATATAGGGAGGGCAGCAATGTTGTGTACGAATATCTACTTGTATGAGTGACAGTGGTGGTGGTGGTTGCAGTTGAGCAGTGAGAGAAATGCTTATATTTAATCTCAACCTTTCATTTGTAATTAATGTACTTTTAAAATACTGTTAAAAATGCTTCTTAGAGTTGTGAAAAATGTTCCAGATTTGATGAAAATCCTTTAAAAATAACTTTAATAATGTCTAATTCCTTTTCAAATTTTGGGAATCCCAAAGCTTTATTAAATCTATCAAAGTCTACGAATTTTCATAACTGTTAATACCTAGGCATTATTTTAGGGGACACGAATGATAGTTAATTGCCATAGGAACTGCCTTAAGGACAACGTTTAAAATTTGTCTTCCCCTTTTTAGCGCGAAATACCAGTGACCTAGTTGTCAACAGAAGTGAGATGACGCATAGTTAAGCCCCAAAACAATGGTGTGATTGCAAACAAACACATTCTTATCCCTAAATGTGGTCTCAAACAACAGCTGAAGTCTATGCTTTGCTTTTAGTGCGATGTGAAATGAATTATTCGTTATGAGCTCCTCAATAACTTGTAAAAATATAAACGCGTACAAAATACATAGTATTTAATTTCTCTGAAATACGACGTTTATTAACCTAACCTAACCTATATTTTCAACAATCGCTACCTTTAAATGTTTAATAACTACAACCTTTAAATGTTGAAAAATTTAAAATTTAAATGTTCAAAAATTGTCACTATGAAATACTTAACAATTCCTACGTTTAAATGTTCCAAAGATTGCAACGTTTTAATGTTCAATGAATGCAACGTTTAAATTTTATCTCTTGAACATTGGCCAACCATAAAGGTGTGCTCATTTATGAAAATGCACACCTACACGTAGCACATTTGAGTACCAACAAAATTACAGGCTTTAAGTTGCCACATTCTTCATCTTTCAAATCCAAAAAAACATTCCCCATGTGAGTCGCATTTCAGTAAACGACTAAAACTACCTCAAAGGTAATATTTACTCTTTCATGAAGGAAGTGGTAAAAGATTTTCAGATACAACTTTAGCTTGAAACCCAAAATGAATTGTTCAAATCATTAAGAGAACTTTATCAATAATGATATAAATAATTTAGTATATAAACCAAGTTTTTATATTAATTAAAAATTAGTTAATTTTTAGCTTATATTAATTTCTTGAAATTTACTTTTTGGTCTAAAATTTGACTTCTTAAAAGTGTGTGACATGATAAAATGATTGGAACGAGCTACCCGAGGACATTAGATATTTTGCACTCATAACCTAAGCTAATCTAACCAAATTTAACTTAACCTAACCTAACCTAATCTACCTCACCTAACCTAATCTAACCTAACCTAATCTAACATAAATTAACCTAACCTAAACTAAACTAACCTAACCTAATCTAACCTCACCTAAGCTAAACTAAAGCAATCCAACTTACCTTACCCTAACTTAACCAAGCCTAACCTAAGCTAACCAAACATAATCTAACCGAACCTAACCTAATCTAGCCTAACCAATCCTACCTTTGACTAACCTAATCTGAACTGACTTGACCTAACCTGCCCTAAGCTGACCTAACCAAACCTGACCACTACCCCAGGGAATTCGATATCTTGCACTCAGAGATTTTATTCCGCCATGTATGTGCGTCACTGACCTCATATTATATTCGCACTTCATGTTGAAATTTGGATTTCAACAAATTGTTCTTTAATCATGTTGGAAAACCGCAAACATTTGTTTTTTTTTAACTTTAGTTTTTATCATACTCTTCTCCTCTCTTTTCTTCTTTATTTTCTCTAATTTTAGAGTATACATCAGTTATTACCCTTATTTACTACATATACTCCTCATATGTTAAATTATGGCATATCTACTACGTGTATGCTTCGTGTATCTACTGTGGTGCTGTTTACATCCTTAAGAACTAGGCTCCCCCTTGGCCGTTTTAGGATTTCCTTTTCTCTATTTTTCCATTTGTGTGTAATTTCCGTTTCCAATTTGACGATGGGGAGGAGTGGGAGGGTCTAAGGTTCGGGGAGGTAGCATTCTTCGCCTTCTTGCACATCCATCTTCCCCCAATTTCCCCTCTGCCAATCGGGAATGGGTGGTGGAGGAAACAGATTTGGTCGCCCCTTCCCTCATCTCTCCTGAACGTACGCCCACTAATGTGCGTGGGTTCCCCGCTCACGTTTATCAGAAGGTTAGTTGCCAATTTCCCCTTTTCACCCCCACCTTTCCCTCAAACTAGGAGTTGTGGGAGTCACGTACATTCTATAGATATTTTTTTTGCTTACGTTAAACGTATATATTAATATGTTTCAGATCAATACGTATGGTTGGGCGTGATTTATCAATGTATATATAAATTAGTTAAAAGAAAATGGTTATTTATGCCTGTTTAAAATACCATTATGGTCACTTATCTTTCAGAAAATGCTACTATACAATGTTCTTTCAAACTATGGAATATTCAGAGTGAATAATTTGTAATTAGATTCGTTAACTATGATTGTTTTCCCAAATAGCCGTGTCGACTGTCTCGTGGCAAAGTAGAAAATTAAAATTTTCTACAATTATAATGAAATCGGAATATTGGACGAACCTCACGGAAGGCATTACCACCAACCGTGGTTAGTACAATAGCCGACAACGGGTAAATGATAATAGAGACCTTGGTGTCTGGCTGGGATTCTCCATGGTAACGACAAGCAACACACCAATCGCATAACCATTTAATGAATGGGGTACAAGACGCATATTTAATAGATAATTGCAAAGTTCTTTCCCCTTCCTTTTGATATGGGGGCCACAAATTCCCCACTAGAACCCATGTTAACATCTCGACATCAGATACAGCGGTGTACCTTGGCTCGTAACTTCGATAATTGGATTATAAATGCCTGGCAACATGTAACGTGAACCGATGAGTCAAGGTTCTAGTTGTTTCAGTACAATCGTAGGGTTCGGATGTGTTGCAGATCTTATTATTCTATGGACCTTACTTACTTGGCCACAAGGCACATTGCAGGCTGGTTTGGGTTCCAAACCGGTGTGTGGTTTCGGCCCCTGCCATGGAGTCAGCGTGCTGGTCCTAATAAACACGTCATAGAAGGATGAACTCTACGTTGCACAGTTTGGAAACCATTTGCATCCATTTATGGACTTCATGGACCACAACTACGATGAGATGTTCCAAAATTATTTGTAACAAGAGCCTCCAAACTGGATTCAGCCCTGGTTAGTGTGACCAGTCTGAGTCAGCTGCGCCCTGTGTCTCTCACGTGCATCTTCGGGAAGGTGTTGGAGGGTCATATGGCGAGGGTGGTCTCAGGGGACATGCTACTGAACATCGACCAGTACCAGTTTGGGAACCTGAAGGGACGTCCCACTACCATGCATAGGGTGTTCTTCCTGGACGCAATCCTAAAAGGCCTGAAGCAGCGTGACACAGTAGCCCAGATATGCCTGATTGATTTTAAGAAGGCTTTTGACAGCGTGGACCACAACGTAGCAGTAACCAACTGTACCATCTCGGAAGCCAGACGTCACTGCTGCCTGTTATAACATCCTTCATCACGGGGGGGCGCCACTGTCCCAGATACAGTTGCATATCATCTACCTGGCTGCCCACCACCTGCGGAGTGCCCCAGGGGACCTGCATTGGACCAGTAATCTTCCTCGCCATTATCAACAGCCTATTAAAAAAATTCACCTCATAAAGTAAAGTTCGTAGATGATGTGACTGTACATACAGTGGCAAGGACCATCGACCTGCACACAAAACCCCTACAAAAACTCATCACCACCATCAGCAATCAGTGCCAGGAACTGAACTTAATTCCTAATCCCACAAAATGCGAACTGCTCAACATCGTCTTCTTGCGACTCGACGCAAACGTCATACCTTGTGTCGAAACAGCCAAAGTGGTCCGGCTAATTATCAACTCAAGCCTGCCTTGGCAGGACCACGTCGATTACATCGTCACCCGGGAGTCCAAGCGGCTTTTCATGATGTTCCGAGCGAGATCGTTTAGGACATCGCAGGGGCAGCTGGTACAGCTGTACTGCCAGCGCATACGACCTGTGCTGGAGTATGCGTGTCCGGTGTGGCATCCCGCTCTCACAGCTGCACAGCGAACCGCCCTGGAGTGCGTACAGAAACGGGTGTGTCGCAATGTTATAGGTTTCCATTACAACAGCTATACCGCCACGCTCTCCACGCTTGGCTTGCCATCGCTGGATAACAGGATAAGCCAACTCACCTTTAGTTTGGCGGAGAAACTAAGGGAAAATGACCACCTGAACATTCTGCCAACAAGATCACCATCTCGCTACCAGACACGACACAGTGCTAGATCTCTATCGGCCAGGTGCCCAACAGAGCGGTACAGGCAGTCCACCATACCCTATGTGGCTCGCTTGTTCAACAAATAGACTTTGCGCATGTTGGACATTAATTGATTTTATTAAGATCTTATCTATTTTAATTTTTATTGTTCAATGTTAGCTTTTAATTATTTTAGTCAATATATTTTCACTGAGTTTGTAAATCGAGATCTTTTCAGTAATTTCACATTGTACAATGTACTGCTTCTTAATGAATAAACCTATTATTCTTATTACGCCCGGGTACTAGGCCCAAGTTCTCCAGAATTTGCTCGAGGACCATTAAGGAGAGTATTAGATTAATGGTGTAGCTACCACGTTGATAAAAAATGAACACAACCACCCAGCAACGTGGTTGCTAGGTCAATTTGCATCCAAAATTGGGTATTTACACATATGAGGAAACTGCGGAAATCAATTGAGGAAACATAGGTCAATTTCTCTCCAGTTTTCCTCGATACATTTTGGGAGATCGTTGCTATATCAAGTTGCTAGACTTCACTAGGCAAATAAGTTTACTACCCGATACTAGGTACTTATCCCTTGCCTTTTTGGCATTTAGCGTATTTTTTCATAACATTCAATGGATCTCGAATTTTTTCAAGTGTGTAGATCTTATTTCATCGTATTTGAGCTTCTTGAATGTTTTAAATGATGCGTTACATGTTGCATGTTATGTAGTTACTCATTCTCTATTGCAATTCACTACTGTTTTTGCAATTGATTTCATATAACTGTTTGTTTTAACTTTTCCTGGGACAAATGATGGTTCTGTACGAGACAATTTGTTTAGAATTTTTCGTGTCATTCGTTTCTTCTATAGTCTATAGTCTTTGGATATTTCGTTTTTGTTACAACTAATATAGAACTATAATACTCAAGAAGGATGAGTAATTATTTAAAATTTTCCCGGATCTAATCTTTCTTCTGGGATCCCATGATTATCTTCTATCAGTTCCAATCTAATCTGATCATTATTCTTTCACTTTTATCATCCCTTTTAGCTCTGATTGCTCCTGTTTTCTTTCATACTTTCCACTTGACCCCTTTTCTCCCGTTCCCCACCTGGATTGCTCTAATAAATTAATTATGCAAGCATAGAAATTCAAGATGAAATTGTAGTGGATATAGGAACAGATGGTATATGAAACTGAGGCGAGGTGGCATGTTCAGAAATTACAAACTTATTGTGGTGGAGCTTAAATGAGAGAATTTTGAAGGAAAGAGAAGAGGAAGTTGTGTATAGAACAAAGATCAAGATGTTGCAGGATGTGTTTGATGTCAAGCTGCTATTATATTTAACTCGAAAAACTTCGTAACAAATGGTGTAGTTGGTATGCAGGAAAGATTGCCAACCGACATTGCATCAGGTCCTGGGGAGCGGCCATCGTGCTTCGCCAGGGAGGAGATTTTCATAGGATCTTTTCACCACATCTAAAAAGACGTTTATCAATCGATTCTATTATAGCAAATATCGTTTACTGTCACATCATTTTAGATGTGTTAGAAAGATTCTATTAAAATCCTCTCCACAATGTCCGCTCCCAAGACCTAATGCAATGTCACTTGTGGATTTTTGCCTTATAAAGACCACACTATATTGAACTTACTACTCTGATATTGTGGAGTAGTTTGATAGATTCTAGAAATATTATAGTATTTAAGTAGGTTTAGAACTGGGCAAAGATTGTTGGATGTCTGTAGAATTTAGTATTATACCAATCTGAGTTGTTTTAGGATGATTTAATCGAAGCATTGGATTAAATTGAGTGAGATTACTCGAGAAAGATGAAGGAGAGTGTCTTTGAAGTATGTAGTGGAGTGACGAAGGCACCTTGTTACTAACCTTCGAAGATGTAGAGCTAGTTTATCTGTCTAAAAATGAATAGATAGAAATATCAGGAGAAAATTTGTACGTTCTAAACAATCCATATATTATGAGTATCATTTATTAGATTCGATAATAAAGGGTGTTCCATTAAGACGGATAGCAGCTAGCAGTAAATATACATTTTAGCAAAATATATATTGAGTTTTCTGTCTCTTTCAACACTACTTTCAATCATTAATATATTGATAATTGAAAGTAGTGTTGAAAGAGGAAGAAAACTCAATATATAATTTGCTGTAATGTATATTTACTGCGAACTGCAATCCGTCTTAATGGAACACCCTTTACAAGTACTTGACCGGAAGAATGGAGCAAAAGAAGTTGTTTTTTTAATGAATGATACTAGTAAAGTGTCTGGAAAGATTCTATTTAATGGAAAAAGAATGAAGTTGTGAATTGGATGAGACTGACAGAAATGCTGAAAAAATTATGAAAGAGATGGATGATAAAAGCAAAAAATAATCTTTGTCCAATTTATATGTTCAAGACGGTAGTGCTTATTCTTTATCTCCTGCTAAAATCTTGAATGGGTTCCTACAAGGCCTACAAGGACACAAAATTACAACCATGAACTATCCATGTCTTTAACTAGTCATTGAATCTGAATCAAAATCAATCCACGCAAATGTCCTCAAAATTGTCTTGAGGTTGGTCGTAAAACATCGATCAGAATATCAAAGTTCAATCACAATAAATAGTTTATTTTAATTAAAGTGATTAATGTAGTGATAATTTATTTTCTATCTGTGGATAAATAATGATAAGAGGGAGATAGATGGTCTAATGAGAAGATGGATTTTGTAAAAATGTGAAAAAGGCTCTGATACATTGGTTAATCCAATCCTTTTATTCTCATCCAAACAAATAATAAACTCTATATATCTTTCTTAATATAACTATTAGGGAAATAACTTATTTACAAGACCTTATTTTAAAATAAATTTGCATCCCAGTCACGTCTTTTTATCAAGGAAATTGAATAGATGCAAAAACAATTATATTCAGACATTGTCAACTTACCTGAAAATGACCACGATTCAGCGTTTTTGCTTAAAGCAAGATTTGCGGTGACACCAAATCAACCAAATATTTGAAATTCTACGCTGAAATTAACCTGTTGAATTTGGTGGGAAGAGTTTGGAATTTGAGAGGGACACTGTTTAATTTTTTCTTTCGCTCAAACTGAATAGGTCGAGAAGCAAAGGGCCTGAAAGCCATTTGTATCCCTTAGTGATCATCACCTGAAAGAGAATTGGTTTGTATTAACAAGGCTTCCGCGAGTTTTCGTATTCTCTGCCGCATTTCTTTTCTTTCTTTTATTGCTCAATAAAATATCCGTTATCTCTTACTTTTTTCCTCTGTTTCTCGCTTTTGTGATTCATAAAAGAGCTCTTTGAAAATGAGTATTTTGCCGTATGAGCAACTGGTGTCCATTCTTTTTCTACTAGGATCTAACATTTTATGGTGTCTCTATTAACGTAGCTACTCTTTCTAGGTCCCAGTCTTTGATTTATTCATTATTCTAGAGAAAAGAAAAACGGCAATCTACCAATATAGCAAATTAACTCTTGAAGGAA
This sequence comes from Ceratothoa steindachneri, assembly GCA_963969495.1. Taxonomy (NCBI): domain Eukaryota; kingdom Metazoa; phylum Arthropoda; class Malacostraca; order Isopoda; family Cymothoidae; genus Ceratothoa; species Ceratothoa steindachneri. The sequence continues at coordinate 18,922,264 of OZ018327.1, forward strand.
GGAGAGAGAATAAGTTAAATGAATAAAGGACAAATAGATATTCAAGATGGAAATGTAAGCCCTCTTGCGCATCCTAGTTTAATGAAAGTCACCTTTCATTTATTTGCGTGATGTTTATCACCTGCCTTTTCGGTACACTGGCATAGGATTAACATCATAAATATAAACACAGAGTGAGGCGGATGAGGGAACTATACAGAGACCGTCTCGATTATAATACCGGCATTGCACCTTCAGAATGACGTCATCAAAGTTTACACCGGTTGCACAGTAAAGAATCTATCTGCCTTAGTCTTGCGCAATACTAAAAGCCTTTAGCTCTAGGAAGAGAAATGCGCGACTAGGGAGTGATTGGAGGTTGAGAAAGAGCAGGAAGTGTGGTGGGAGAATATATCAGTTTACTTTAAAGAGGTGTATTAATAAAGGGTGAATAGAAATGTTTTCCAAAGTAATTGCATGTGCAGTGGAAAGATAAAATAGGTTAAGAAAGGCAAAGCGAGAGGAGCAATCAGATTCAGGTTTGTTATCGAGGCCTACTACGATGTGTTTTTCTGTCCCGAAAAGGAATAATTTTAACGAGGAATGAATATTATTATCGATGAGTCAGTTAATAAAGAAAAGGAGATTAGAATTAGTAGAAAGAGACCGATAACGGGGGAAAATTTAATGTCATTAGGAGATCACGTCGTTTCAAAGTACGGAATGTGTCTCGGTAAAATTCTTATAAAAAAATAATGAATAGAATAACAAAAGTTGTACGTAATTAATACATTTTCGCCTGTCGACGAACCGTGATGCAACACAGGCAGCCGGAATTTATGGACAAAAGACAATCAACTCTAAAGACTAGTGAAATAAAACTCAATTTATAGATTTCAGTCTTGAGAGCCTCCGTTTTACCTTTGCGCTCGGAAAATTCTAGTGAATTTCCGTTAAGCATTCCCTTCCCCCAATTTTTTCACCTTTTTAATACCAAAATTCGTCTTAAGAGGCAGCAGTCGCTTTTATGTGAGATTTAAGGAGAAGGAGTGTAATTTTATGGTCAACGATAAGGGATGAAAGTAGGGACAGACGCTGAAGGGAAAATGAATTATTCAACCGACAGGTAGGGGCTACGCTATTGGTATGATTAACAATTTATTGCGAGTAAAAGACAAAAAGGCGAAGGATTAAGCGGTCAATGACAAAAGAATGATAAGGAAAGTACCATAAAGAGGGGCATGATTGGATAAGACATTGGGATGAAAGTAAATTGAAGCTTGTATGTTCGGGTGCTACTCCTCCTCGAGGAGGACATACGAGCTTCCCCTTTAAATGATGACGTTCATCTTATTGGAGGAATTCTTGTAATCAGTAAGTTCGTGTCTAAAATGAATTCAATGTTTTGGATAGAATTTTTCAGGTTTAAAGGCATCTTTCTCCCTTCACTGGGTCGAAACAGGCGCGTAAAAATAGGAAAAGTTTTAAAAGAGTTTGGTTATCCTTTAGAAACAATGTTTCTGGTCGTAAATTTGTGCTGTCGGTAGCCTGTTTGGATCTGAAACTTGAGCACAGCTCCCTTCAATTACTTCCCTTTTGTTGCTATCGAATTCTTTAAATTCTTTGAAATGAGAATTAATGGATTAAATTTATTTAAAACTACTATAAACCAATATTTTCCTGCGTTTTATAAATACAACAGATCATTTACAGTAAAGTGACTGCCTGAGGAAAGTATTAATGGATGGAGTCCTCAGAAGATAACACCAGATAAACATAATCTCCGCATTGATTGAGAGGGAAAAATTGTGTCCGTTTCCCAAAACAGATATGGAAACAGATTGAGTGGGGTGAAATGTCGGTAAAGAAGAACCTCGTACTACATCTGTTTCTCTCATCCTCGCTCTCTATTTTGAAAGAGGAAAGAGCGATGTGTGTGTATGCAAAGAAAGGGCCACGCATATGTTATCTATGTATTCGCTCACACCGAGAATGACAAACGTAACATGGTAATTTAGAGTAATAGATCGTTGTCAGTAGAAACCTTCTGGGAATATCGTCGATAACTATTGGCAGGTAGTTTCTCGCCGTTGCTGAAGTTGATGAAGTATTATGAAATATGAATTGAGCTTACCTCCAATTTTAACTACTTAACACAACCAATGTCACCACTTTCTTTGCATTTGTAGGGTTCTGATGAAATTGAAACCAAGCATGGCTTTTCGGACTTGTTTATTGAAATTATATACGTTATTTTATAAATTAAAAAATATGGAAATAATTAGTAATAAAATAATATGCAAATATAAAATTAAGAGATATAAAAATAATTCTAAATGCAATAAATGTGAATTACATTTATTTATTGGATAAAAAGGGAATGTTTAAGTAATTAAATATCTTTGGTAAAAATGTTATTTAAAAGGTAAACTGTAAAAATTTAAATTTCGTACACAATTTGTCTCATTTCACAACTCTCATCTCATCGTCAATCTTATATCGCTGACTTCTCCGTCGTTGTCATGGTGATTTTTAGATGTGCTCTCTCGTCTTAGTGTTTAAGGATATCAATTTTTTCTATAGTTATATTTCTTTTGCATTTATCTTCATTTATTCCATTACTTCCTTTTTATTAATTTGTACAAATTTTTTAACTCTTTATCTCATTTTAGCTGCTTTTCATTATATCCATTTAGTGATATTCATATTATACAACGCTGTCCAAAAAGATTAGACGCATGTATCTATCAAAAATTCTTCCATAACTTTCTCCTGAGAAATTTGATCCCAGGTTTCTAAATTTCGTGTAAAAAAAACACCTACATCTCCAAATTACGTATCGGTAATGTTTATGCAAATTTCGATGAATAAAACAAATTTATGATAAACAAAGCAAGTTTAAAAAAAAAGTGAAGTGTGCAGAATAATCTGGACGCTTAGGTTTCTTGAGAGAGAACCGATATTTGTTACAGAGCAACTAAATTCACTTTAATCTTGTGTATGTTAGCTAACATGCATAAAAAATCTGTCACACCTCTCTCTGTACGGGGCTTGATGGTTAGGCTTCGTCAACAAAATGGTATTTCAATTGGAGCCAATGTCGAGACTGCTAAGAGCTACAAAAGTGTAGTCCATAAGACTTTCTCAACACATTATAAAAACAGGCTTATATAAAGCTGGTAAATTAACTGGTAAGCTAAGGAAGACCTCACAAAGAGGAGACGGAAAGATTACTTAAATGGTAAAGAAGTATCGTTTTAAGACGCCTTCAGCAGTTTCTAGACAGATTAGTGAGATGTTCCAAACAATTTCGCCAGGTAGACTGTGCCACGTCGGCAAGAGGATATCAATCTTCTATTTTGTATACCCATGGTCAACCCATTAATCAGCCTAATGAACAGTCTGAGCACGTTATATGGACGGATGACCAATGGAGCCAATTCCACTTTATTGGCGACTCTAAATTCAATTTTCGGGGGTTTAATAGCGGACAGGAGGTTCTTTCGTCGCAGAGCAGGCGAAATATTATCTGGCAATTGCACCAAGAGAGTGTGCAGTTTGTCGGCGGAATTCTCATGGTCTGGGGTGTGAATTCAGGCGAAGGCTCTAGGCCACTCGTGGATTAGAGGGCACAGTGAATGCACTAGTGTATAGGAATTGATCCAGCAGCATGTTATACCCCATATACGAGCCTCCGAAGAACAACCTGTAAATTTCATGGATGATACCGCCTCTTGAGAAAGGGTCAAGTCGAAAAAGACTTTGGAGGATAAGCACATCACTCTTATGAACTCGCTTGTACAGACTCCGGACCTGAATCTCATTGAAAATGTTCGGAAGAAGACACTATGAGAGATGTCCTAAAACGAGGAATCTGAAAACAGATCAAGAAATCTTGAAAATCATTCAAGGTGGAGCAAGAGTACTGCGTAAGTATCGAACAGTTGGTTCCTTATTGTGGCGGGCATTAAAGGATCATACAAAACAAATATTTCGTCATTAGATACTAATTATGTACTTATATGTTATACAAATATTTACCACGGATAATTTAATCGTTTGATAAAATAGAAATTTGTTTACGCTGTCGTTTGGATCATTATGCACAATTAAATTCTTCGCGTAAATTGCTTAACTTTCGTTTTATTTATCCAAATTTGCATAACTTTTACTAATATGTATTTTATTGCTATAGGTTATGGTACTCAGATTTTTGGAAACCTTGGATTTTCTGTGGTAAAAGTTATAGAAAATATTGTGATAGAAATGCAACCGCTCGGATCTTTCATTGGCAGTGCTCTCATAGGTTAAATTATATTTAAACCAGGCAGTGGCTTTGCCACTCCTCCCCTACGGGGGGGAACTTGCGCTTCCCTACTAAGATTAAAATTTAAAATCTAGAAAAAATCAGCCATGGTTAAATGGCTGCTTAACTTATAGAGTTAGTGAAGAAGAAGAAGATATATAAAAATAAATTTTCTGAACTTCACCATTTGTAATTCTTTGGGTTTTAAAAAGTTCACAAAATTTCGATACTTATATTTATTTCTGAACTTCACCATTTTGTTTTTGTTATTATAAAAGAATTATTAGAAATAATTTGATAAAAAAACAAGTCATAACCAAACTAAGATGAAATTATTATTCAAATACTCAAAAAATCCCCTTCTTAAATTATAGAGTTAGTGATGATGTTGACGATATGGTCAATAATATTCTACTTTGTCGAACGTGAGGAAAAATACAACTATTAATTTATTCTTTTTGAAAATAATAATAAAATAATAATAATAAGAAGAAGAAGAAGCATAATATTAATAATAATAATAAAAAAAGAAGAAAATCGGGAAGCATAATAATGAAAACCATAATATTAATAATAATATAATAATAACCATAATAAATATAATAATAATGGGGAATATTTATATACCACGTTCAAGCGACTGGTCCATCACAGAGTAGCTCCGTATCAACTGAGGTAGAGCATGATCGAAAAGGTGTCTTTTCAAGGTACATTTGAAGGCAATAAAGGCGAATATAAGTGTTTTTCACCTGTTAAAACGCCCTTATATAATTAATTTCAATAGTCAAAATCCATTTATTAAAATACATTGAAGTAGTTTTGAAAAATGGAGGTAACTGAAAAGCAAAGATACAAATGAAATTCATATGGAAGTACTGCAATGGAAGTACTGCAGTACATAGGGGGAGTGAGTACTGCTTTTATAATAAGAAAACTGAATGAACACTTCAAAGGTTTCTAAAATTGTTTACAAACGATCATTCTGCGAGACGACGTCAACGATGACTTTATTATTGAACATTCCTATTCCCAAAAGGTCTGAGTATTATTTTTATTAGGAATGACAATAGAAAAGAATAATGGATGCTCTTTAATGATGTGCTGTACAGTTGCACGTCCCTCAGTCGCAGCGATTACATGTGAACTAGTCATGAAGTAACCTAGAAAAAATTAATTTGAGTATTTGTCCGAATTCCCCCTACCCTCCCCCATAATCACACATTAAGGAAGGTCCAACAATAGACAAACTTTTCTAGCTAATATTTACTGTAAACAAATTTATCATTCGAAGACATTTCGGAGAGAAATCGTTACTCCGTGGTAAATACAGAGACAGGCTTTGGCACAATAAGCTAAGTGTTCACGTTGCAAAGGATTCAAAGCTTTGCCCTAAAAGCAAATCAAGAGATTACAGGTTAGAGACTCCTGTCTCTAAAGAGCTTTACTCAAAGCCCACGGCGAGACGCGTTCTCAGACCGCAATCAAAGGTAACTTTAACGCTTTCTCTATATTGAAAATGCAGCCTTGTTACTTTAAAACTTGAAGACTGCAATTTTAACACTTTGACTGTATTAAAATGCAGCCTTGTTTCTTTCATACATGAAGACTGCACTTTAAATGCTTTCACTGTATTAAAAATGCATCCTTGGAACGTTGCTCCATGAGGGCTACACTTTAAACGTTTTCACTTTATTAAAAATGCAGCCTTGTTACTTTGCTACATGAAGGCTTCACTTTTAACGCTTTCAATGCATTAAAAATGCAGCCTTGTTACTTTGATACACGAAGGTTACAAATTAAGCTTATCCCAGAATTCGATAAAGGGATTTAGGGACCAAAAATGCTTCATATCCAAATCCATAGCAATTTTAAAGTATCTAACTATCGCTTGTAAGGAAAGCTGCATCGCATAGCTATCGCTTATTCAGGTATATACGAAATAATTTGTATAGTAAACGACTTCTTCCACGCCATGAAGTTGAATTTGTATTTAGTGTTTTGAAAAGTGGCTTATGAAGAGAGTACAAAGATAAGATGAAAAGAAAATTAATGGAAAGTAGAAGACTAACGGGTTTCTTGAGGTGCTTCTTCCTAGCGCGTCTTCTGCATCTGCATCAATAAAGTGAAGAACGCTTCTGTCGGAGGAATCTGAAAATGAATTAGCTACATCTCTATTCGGAAGGATATTCGTACTCTTAAGTCTGAATATAGATGGACAAGCCGCTGTTCTCTTCCTTAACAGGAAGAGCTTGGTTGCACAGGCACCCCTGCGGGGGTGTGGCCTACGGCCTTATTGGCTAATCTTAACCGCCTTTTTTAATCCCCTTTATAGACTCTTTTATTTTAACACCCTGAACACCCTTCTTCTTTTTCTTCTTCTTCTTCTTCTTCTTTTTCTTCCTCTTTTTCTTCATCTTCATCTTCACCTTAATCTTAATCTTCATCTTCATCTTTTTCACTTCATCTCCATCTTCATCTTTATCTTCATCTTCATCTCCACATTCTTCTTATTCATCTTCATCTTAATCTTCATCTCCATCTTCATTTTCATCTTCATCATCTTCATCTCCATCTTCATTTTCATCTTCATCATCTTCATCTTCATCTCCACCTTCTTCTTCTTCATCTTAATCTTAATCTTCATTTTCATCTTAATCTTCATCTTCAACTTAATCTTCTTCATCTTCATCTTCATCTTCATCTTCATCTTTATCTTTATCTTCATCTTCATCTCCACCTTCTTCTTCTTCATCTTAATCTTAATCTTCATTTTCATCTTAATCTTCATCTTCAACTTAATCTTCTTCATCTTCATCTTCATCTTCATCTTCATCTTCATCTTTATCTTTATCTTCATCTTCATCTCCACCTTCTTCTTCTTTTTCGGTCTGTGTCCTTTAGCCTATCATGATTCTTTTTTCTCCATCTAAATTTACTATAATAATTTCCATGCGAAAATTTTAATAAATTTTCTGAACTTAACCATTTGTAATTCTTTTAGTTTTAAAAAAGTCACAAAAATTCGATACTTATATTTATTTCTGAACTTTACCATTTTATTTTTTTTCTATTATAAAGGAATTATTAAAAAAAACTGATAAAAGAATTAAATCTACTTAGGTGACAACCAAACTAAAAGAAAAAATCTTATTCAAACCTTAAAAAAATCTCGTTCTTAAAATATAGGGTTATGGATGTATGAAGGTTATAATAAAGAATGAATGGTAAAAATTAAATGAATAATGATCAATGTATTTGAAATTCCAGCCAAAACATTCAATGAGACAAAATTCTCGGTGCTACTTTAGCGTGCTGGCTACCAGGTCATTTACCATTTATCCTTTGCTCTATCTTCACTTTTACACTTATGTGTGCGATCTACCATGCCATTTTACACTTCAGTGTGCAGCCTACCTCCACTAAAAGAACTCTATACTATATGTTGATAAAACAAATTGAATAATGTTGAATAATAATATATTATTGACTTAGAATTGATCATACAAATCATATTGATTTAGGATCAAAATGATAAAAAGACTAAATAGTCAATTAATTCTTTTTATTCTAGTGGAATTCCTCAGTTAGGTTACTTAAGTCAGTTTAAAAGGATAAATATAAAGTACCAACTTGAAAGGTAGACATCTTGTTGCTAAAGGTCATTATAAATATAGTTACCACTCATAAGCACTCAAGTTAAAAGGGTAAAAAAAGAGCACAGGTAATAAAATAATACCATGAGAGGTAGAAGACAGACAAAAGGTCATTGCACAGCGTAGACTACAGATACTACGGTAAACTACACCCTAATGTCGCACCGAGTTCGCTTTATGTTCATTTGACAACAATTTGTTGGAAATTCTTATGTTCATATTATCTCTCTTTCATTCTCTCTCTCTCTCTTTCTCTCTTTGGAATTAATTTCTTGTATTTAAATTTGTTCTACGAATGAAAGAATTCCCTCGTCCGATAATCTCTCGACAAATAGGATCTAAAAAGGCCTTCGTAAAATATACTTTTAGAACTTCACTCGGGAGAACATTACCTCCAAAGGACGAAAGAGAAGCAATGAAATACATCGATAGGGGATGAATAAAAGAGATAAATGACTTATAAGAAATATGTGATCAGTATTAGTGATAAAGAAGCAAGTATAATTACAATAATTACTATCTTCCTCTACGCTTATTTCTCACTTAGACCCATAGAAGGATCTATTCAGGCCTGGAAAAGGATAAGAAACAGAAAGAATAATAAAATAAACAAATCTAAAATGTAAGGTTCTTAAAGAAAATTAGTAAAGAATGAACTGAAATAGTAAGTCAAACTAAACACGTGTGTAAATGATCATTAGTTTTTGCAAGCACCTAAAACCAGTAAACTAGTTCCGAATGAACTGATTAGTTTGCTGTATTCTGAGAACCTAATTTCTGTTATTTTAATATATATATATATATATATATATATATATACCTAGAAAGCATCCTGTCAACTCAATGCACTGCACCCAAAGAGATGGAAAACAGACTGCAGGCAGGTCACATTGCCTTCGGAAGACTATCCACCAGTGTTCAAAAATAAATACTTAAGCATACACACTAAAATAAGGGTCTATAAACGAATAGTAGTCTCCAGGTATGTGAGACCTAGACCATATATAAACGTGACCACAAAAACCTTGAACAATCCACCAAAAAAAAGCTTCTTACCCTCATGAACATCACAAACAGCACTGTCCCTGAAAGGGAAAATATCACCAGAATTGAGGAAATGATCCTGAGACACCGCTTGAAGTGATCAGGTCATGTAGTACGCATGGATGACATAAAACTTCCTCAGAAGATCTTCTTCAACGAACTGAGCACACGATCCCTCCCTAAAGACCGCCCCCTTCTCAGATACAGACAAGCTAAAGAAATCCCTCAAAGATGCAAACATTCACCCAAACACCTTTGAACCATCTGTCAGCAACAGAACAGAATTGAGAAACAAATTAAAAGTTGGCGCTGACCTATTTGAAGGAAATAGGAAAGCAAGCTTGTAAGCCAAACGACAACAAAGGGCCGAAAGGGCAAAGCAATCCCAACCAGAACCCCATTTCAATGCGACCAATGCCCACGCATTGCGCTCTTAAGCCATAAGAGAGCTCACCACCCAAACCAAAATAACTAGACCTTAAACTAAACTCTGTAATGGACTGAATAAATGATACTGGGATACGAATAAATGTTGACGACGACGACGACAACATACTTATCCATAGCGTTCAATAGGCTAAAGGTTTGCATGTACAAGAGGTATTCATTTTGTTTACTTTTGCAACTTTTCCAGTAAATAAGTTTTTTTCCAATATGGACTTCTCTGATTTTGAGGAAGCTCCCTATTGTCGATAAAGATGTTTAAATATAATTTAAATTACCCTGCAATCCTGAAGCCTGAGGTTGGAGAACTAAATCTGCTTCTGCAGCTTTGTCTGTGATGGGTATCGTATCAGGCAAACGTCAACTCAATTAGAGTAAGAATTATTGGAGATAGGAAGCCAAGTTGATCCTTGATCCTGTCTTAGAGAAATATACAGAAAACATGAAAAGTTACGTGGATGATGAAATTAAAAATGTTAGGAGGAAATTTAAGTACTATCAACAGACGAGAAATGACAATATGAACACAATTCAGATGTAATCGTCGCTGTAAGATCCTGAGTAAAGTTCAGATTCTCAGAATCCATGGATACATTCACCATCAGAATTAACAGATTCTTGCATTCCTAAAAGTTTTATTGAAGTTCCTGTGACCATGAAATAACAATCAAAGAAAATCCCTCCTTGCTTTAAAGTTTCCGATAGAAAACGACGGTAACTAACTCAAGTAGACGATCAGGAAGAAAGAAAAGATGCTATGAAGTGGATTCGAGATTTAAATGCAGAACCCATCTGTACCTGTCATTAACCTTATTAGAAGCAGGTTCAGGGAGAAGCCATGGCCGAAGACTTACAATATTCTTTAGCTCCTAAACGAGAACGTTCCAAAAAGCTGATGTTTTTACCAGACTCAGATCGAAACAGGTCGGTAGAAGGATCTCCAAAATTCCAAGAAGACTTTCAAAAATTACCTAAGATCCAGTAAACTAAACTCAAACTGTTGATTCAAGCGTTAAATGTTAAACAAAACCAAAGAAATATTCCTTGAAAATTCTGCTTCCATATCTTGCCAGGTTGGTGTATTTCTTCCAAAATATCGTCTCCATTTTCTCTTCTAATATAGGAGGAATCCAGCTGACCAAACCACCGAGAAGGATAGATTTTAGGATGTAATTTAGTTCATGTGTACTCGAAGAAGTAAAAAAGATTGGAAGAGAGGAACGGGGTAAGAATTACGGTGCTGTGATTCTGGTAGGGATAGGTCAAGCAAATATTTCAGAGTTATTGAGTTTAAAGGTGTGTTTTTGAACTGTGTATCTTTAAGTTTCCGTTTCAAACGATACTTTAAAGGATATGAGAAGGATTCTAGTAGAATGAAGAAGGAGGTTTTTAAGGTTGGAATTAATATTAGAGAAAAGGGTGCCAAGGAGAAACAGCGGCGTATTCTCTCAATCAAAGAGACCTGAAAATAAATAGAAATTATTATTGTTGTTTCTTTCTTTCATTTACCCTATAACCACGTCTGAAAAATTCCCATACATTCTTTTGTTTCGTGTCGTCATGGCAACTCCTAGAATGAGGTGTGCTGATCTACGCAGCCGCGCATTTAAAGTTGCCTTGGGACAGCGATAACTCGGTTAATGAGCTGTATTGGCTTCCACCAAGCTACTCCGGGTGTTGACGCGTGCCCACCACTTCTTTGTACTAAAGTGGTAATAGTGAAGGTCATTATTTTCTTCCTGAGTCATACAATTTGCATTGATACATTCTTTTTCTGCTTCTTCCTCTTTCATTCTCTCTCGCTCTCTCCAATTTAGCGCCTGGATGTTTTTACCGACACGACCTGATGCGCTCGGTTTACACAAGAATTAAAAAAAAATAGGAGTCAAATGTTTGCACGCCGATCACCCACAGCATGGACCCTTCCGTCCTGTGGGGGGAAAGGGGGCGAGCTCCTACAATCCCGTATGACTCGAAGCGCGTTTGAACCGGTGGCACTCAACCGAATTCTCTCCTATGAGTTCGGGACGAGTTCCGCGCTGATTTCGCTTCTCTGGAAAGCACAAAGTTGCCCCGACGCTCAACACCGACCCAAACTTGGCCGAGCAAATTTATTTAAAAATAAAGCTGAGGCAAATTTCCGCCATTAAGTCTTTGTTATTTTTTTTTATTGGTTTAACAGCAAAATGTTGATTAACCACATAAGTTGAACTTATTATTATTATTCGGACTGGAAACCCACTGGAGTATACAACTTAAACATAGAGTAACGCTACGCTCTCCCAAGAGAAAGTTGTGTGTCGCAAGTGTTTAGACCCCAAAAAAGGTGAAAGATGGTATTAAATGTTCAGAAAAAGAGGAGTAGAGGTGAATTCCACGTTACATTCTAACCCTTATAATCAACATAATGATGGCAAATAAGGACGTTTAATAAGTGATTTTGAAATTTCACACCTGGTGACAACATGTCTTCAAAGAGCAGGAAAAAGAAGGACTGAGCGATTGTTATTTCGGAATCGCCAGCAATTGTCATTCTAACCTTTATGTGCATTTCATTATTCTTCTGAGGGCATCTCGTTTATGATGATGGGGAAGGCAGGAGCAGTGGGACTACTCCGTTTAGGATGAAGTGGTGGGTAGGAGTCGTTTTTCTGTTTTCTTAGATTAGATTGTTTTTTTGTTTTTTATTTATACGATGTCTATTAATGTTTTTCTAAGATCCATTTGTTTTATAAATTCTTAACCTAACCTAACTGAACTGAACTTAACTTAAAAACAAAACATGACTTAACCTAAGCTAATCTATCCTAACTTAACCTGACCTAATTTACCTTTACTTAACTTAACTTAACTTAACCTAACTTGACTTAACTTAACTTAACTTGGTAAACATGTAGAAGAGCGGCGCGGCCGGAAAAAATATTTTGGGTTAATATTATCGTCCACCCGTGTCTGAATATTCATGCGCGTTTGAGTCGTCTGACGTCATACCCCACCCCCAACCCCTATTATAATTCGCAAAACGATTAAAGGCGCTAATATGATGTAGTTAAAGCATTCACCTCTCTAAACGTCAGAACATTATAACAATTAGGATTATATACTGGGGGGCTGTGCCCCCCAGACCCCCCCTCCAATTTAATGAAACTCAGGATAATCGTAGTGCGGTTCACGCATCGTGTTTACCCCCCCACGAGCCGTCCCCTATAAATGTACTCTAAAAACGTAAAACATTTTGGAACACGGACGAAATAGTAGATCTTATCGGCCGGGCCGCTCGTCTACATATTTACCCTTAACTTGACTTAACTTAACTTAACTTAACCCTAACCCAACCTATCCTCACCTGACCTTACTTTATCTAACTAAATCTGACCTAACATAACCTAACTTAACCATAAACTAACCTAACCTAACCTCCGCCGGAGAGAGATGCATAACATAGAAGCATTTTTATATCCCCCATTGTCCCCGTTTTGGCGTCTAAGGCGGAGAGTCAGACCAATAGACACACATTCTTTGAATTATGAATAACGATAGATAATGAAATGTACATAAAGATGAGAATGGTAATCGATTTCTTATGTACATTTTATTATCCGGTTGGTGGATCTCGTCCCAAATGCGAGGGATGGATGGTGTAAAATACATACTTTACCAGATTATTTTGTTCTCTTTTTTTAATTTCTCTACTTTCTGATTATTCTTCTCTTCAATTGCCACTTTTTCATGAATTTTCGTATTTATTTTTAATCTTTATGCGATAAGTCATTGTTGACATCTCGGATCAGGTAAAGATGAGCTACCCCGAGGAGAATGGGGTGGCTTATATTACTTGGTTAATTTTGGAGTAGTTTATCTCTACTTTGTGAATTTGGAGGTGGCTCATCTTTACTTGGAAAAGTTTAGAGTGGCTTACTTTGCCTTGTGAGCATTTTGGATGGCTCATCTTTACCTTCTGAATTTTAGGGTAGCTCATTTCTACTTGTAAAAGGTTGAGGTCGCTTATCTTTACATTTTGGATTTTGGAGTTGTTCATCTTTACCTTGTGAATTTTACCTGGTTAATTTATGGGTGGTTCATCTTTAGTTGAAAAAGTTAGGGGGACTTATCCTTACCTTGTGAATTTTGGGGTGGCTCATCTTTACCTTGTGATTTTTTTTTGTAGGGGAGGGGGTCATTTCTACTTGTAAATTTTGGGGTGGTTCATCTTTTACCTTGTGAATTTTGGGGTAGCTTATCTCTACCTTGTGAATGTAAGGGTGGATCATCTCTACTTGGAAAAGTTTTGGGAGGCTTGTCTTTACCTTGTGAATTTTAGGGTAGCTTATCTTTACTTTGTAAATTTGGGGGTGGCTCATTTTTACCTTGTGAATTTTTGGAGAGGGTGGGCTCAATTTTACCTTTTGAATTTTGGGGGGTGGAGCTCATCTGCACCTTGTATATTTGACGGCTGGCTCATCTTTGCTTGTGAAACTTTGCGGGCTCATCTTTGCCATGTAAATTTTTGGGGGGAGTCATCTTTACCTTGAAAATCTAGGGGTAAGGCTCATCTTTACTTAAGAAACTTTGGGGTGGCCTATCTTTACCTTGTAATTTTTGCGGATCTCATCATTACCTTGTAAATTGGGGGGTAGATCATCTTTACTTGGTAAATTTGGGGGCTCATATTTACTTGGAAAATTGGGTTGGCTGATCTTTACCTTGTAAATTTGGGGGTGGCCCATCTTTTTCTTGTAAATTTGGAGGTAGCTCATCTTTGCATTTTCAATTTGGTGGTAGCTCATATTCACTTTGGAAACTTTGGGGTGGCTCATCTTTACCACCTAGATTTGGGGGTGGCTCATCTTTACCATGTAAATTTGGGAGTGACTCATCTTTATCTTGTAAATTTGGGAGTGGCTGATCTCCACCTTGTAAATTTGTGGTTGCTCATCTTTTCTTGGAACACTTTGGCGTGGCTCATCTTTGCCTTGTAAATTTATGGGTGGCTCATCGTTACCTTGTAAATTTAGGGTTGTCTCATCTTTACTTGGGAAACTTTGGGGTGGCTTATATTACACATGTGTGGAAGAGGATATGTAATTTCATCTTCGCGACTCATTCTCCCTTTTGTTCTTCTAAGATTTTTAATGGTAATTGTAGTAGTAGATAAAAATAAGAACAGAATACCAACGAAGGCATCGCACCTGAAGGAAGAGGTGAGGCTCGTAGCGAAGGTGTTGAAGGTTAAGCAAGTAAAAAAGAGTAGAACGTACCCAACTCTCCTCTTCCTAAAAATGCAACCATACAAAGCTCATGGTCGCCATGTTACCATATAAAGCTCATGGTTGTCACGTTACCCAGAGGACAGAAATGCAACCATACAAAACTTATGGATGCCACGTTGCCTAGAGAAAAGAGATGGAACCATACAAATCTCCTGGTTGCCACGTTACCTAGAGGAAGGTGATGCAACCATATAAACTTTATGTTTGCCACGTTACCTAGAGGAAGGAGATGCAACCATACAAACCTCCTGGTTGCCATGTCACCTAGAGGAAGGAGATACAACCTTACAAACTTCATGGTTGTCACGTTCCCTAGAGGAAGGAGATGCAACCATACAAACCTCAGGGTTGCCACGTTACCTAGAGCAAGGAGAGGCAGTCATACAAACTTCCTGGTTGCCAGCGTTACCCAGAAGAACCCCTTAAGAGACTACGTTGCTTATTGAGTATTCATTCAAAAGCTAAAATAAAATTGATATTATGATAAGTACCATCAAGAATTGTGTTTTGTACGCTATATTTAGTTATTTAGTCCATACCACATCATCACAGCTCTGTCATGTATGGTTGCCAGTTAGTTGGGAAATATGTAATATCTTTCACTCAACTTATGACAATTTTTGGCCAAATAATATTTGCAAATTTTTATTTTGGCTTTGAAAAAAAATTGATATGTTTATATAATCCGTCATTTAATGGACAATACTTTGCTAAAAATGGCATAATATGTCATACCTATCCAAGAATTTCCCCCACTCTATTTCCCACGCCTGGATAGACCTGACAAAGGATGAAATATAGTATTAAGGTTTCCTTAAAAAAATACCCCTGAATTCTAATGGTTACAAAAATCACAATGCAAATAATGTAAAGTACAAATTAACAACTTGGACCAGTTTTTAAAGTGTACCTGTTTGATGTACCAAATCATACAGCTCGTCATACAAAAAGAAGTTTTAGCAACTAAGCTAACGCAATGCTTTTGAGTAAGGTGGACGAAAAAGGACATTTGGACGGGAAATGATTAATAAATTCATGTCAATTACATTATGTGGTCGCACATTTATACGATTCCTTACTTAGACAATGGCAATTCCTGATGGTAATATCCGTCAGGGTTCTTGAAACGTGGCAGGGAGAGGCATGTATAAATGTCAGTTTAATTAAAAGACCAACTGAAAGGAAATTTCATTCAATTTTAATTTAATCAGAAAATTACTGCGACTATTAATAATGATTGTATTTTGAGACTTTTTCGAAAATTTTAATTAGTTTCTGTATAAATTTGGAAAAAAAATGACGTTGCTTTGAATTAAATGAATATGACGCTGAATTCAAAGTATATTTTTTCGTTTTGAATTTGAGATATTATTAGAATTTCGAAATTGGGTGTAGGATGGAAATCACAGAAAGCAAATGTTTCGAGCTCTCTCTCTCTCTCTCTCTCTTTCTCTCTCTCTCTCTCTCTCTCTCTCTCTCTCTTTTTCTCACTCTCTCGAGCTAAGAGAAAGTAACAAGGAGTAACAAGGAGACCTTACGGTCAATTCAAAAGGGTACCTTTGGACTAGCAATCGAGCGGGCACATGGCTGCTCAATTGTTTTGCGTCCCTAAACGGCCACTTTTCAAGACTTTGTCTAGTCTTGACTTGAACTGGTCAACAGATTCACTGTTGACAACTTCCACTGGAAGTGCGTTCCACTTACCGCAGATACTGTAGGTGAAAAAATTTCCACACAGATTGCGGTTGTAACGCTTCAGTTCAAGTTTGAAGCCGTGATTGCGCGTTCTGTTCTCACTCAGTGTGAAAATATCCCGGTAGTCAACATTGTCGAACCCTCGAAGTATTTTGAAAACTTCGATGAGCTGACCACGCAGTCTACGGGTTTCCAGCGAGAACAGATCTAATTCCCTTAGTCTATCCTCATAACTTTTATGTCGGATAGAGGGAATCAGCTTGGTTGCCCTGGCTTGTACGCGTTCCAATCTCGCGATGTCTTTTCGCAATGAAGGACTCCAAAATTGTACGGCATACTCCAGGTGCGGTCGGACAAGTGAGTTGTACAGGCACAGTACAATCTCCTGGTTCCGATAACCAAACTGGCGCTTAATATAGTCTAGCATCCTTTGGGCCTTTTTCTCCGCCTCAATGCACTGTTTCGAGAACTTGAGGTCGCTAGTGATAGTTACACCCAAGTCCTTCTCAGTGTCACTTGATTCAAGAGCAGTGCCCTTGAGGATATACTGAGATTGGGGGTTTATGTGGCCGATATGCATCACTTTGCATTTGTTCACGTTAAAAGGCATTTGCCACGTGTCCGACCACTCCACAATCTTCCCAAGATCTTCCTGCAGGCGGGCAGTATTTCCATCATTTGCAACGTCCATACCAAGCTTGGAATCGTCAGCAAATTTGGAAATCTTGGCAACCATGTCACTGTCCATGTCGTTGACGTAGATGATGAATAGTAGTGGTCCCAGGACAGAACCTTGAGGCACCCCGCTAGTAACGGGCACCCACTCAGAAGACTGTCCATTTACCACCACCCGTTGCCGTCTGCCACTTAGCCAGTTCTCGATCCAGCCGGCTACCTTTCCGTCTATGCCAAGCGCTCGCACTTTCCGGAGAAGGCGGCGGTGTGGTACCTTATCAAAGGCTTTCTGAAAGTCTAAGTACACCACATTCACCGCCTTGTCCCGATCGTGCTCACTGAACACGAAGTGGAAGAATTCCACAAGGTTCGTCAGGCATGACCGTTGCCTTCGGAAGCCGTGCTGGGAACTCCTCAGTAGCAGGCTTGACTCTAAATACGACGTCATTTTGTCCACCATTATGCTTTCCATGAGTTTACTGACTATCGAAGTCAGACTGATAGGTCGGTAGTTTGACGATTGGTTTCGGTCTCCTTTCTTAAAGATAGGAGTCACCTCTCTCTTTCTTTCAAGCATAGAGAAAAAAAATGATCTCTTTCTCTCTCTCGAGCTTAGAAAAAAACAAATGACCTCACTCTCTACCATTGAGAAAGAAAATGATCTCTTTATCTCTCTCAGGCATAGATAAGGAAAATGATCTCTTTCCTTAAAGGTTAGAGAAGGCAAATATCCTCTCTCTCTCTCGAGCTTAAAGAAAGCAAATGATTTCTCTCTTTAGAGATTAATAGAAAGCAAATATCTCACCGCTTGTTATTGGGAGAAAATTAACTCCTACTATCGTACAGAGAGACAATTATATCCTTTTTTACTTACACAGAGTAAACTGACCACCTCCCTTGCCTAAACTCTATCAAAAGAGCCCATTTTTTGCATACAGAGAGAAAATAAATCTATTGCCTAAGGGGATAATTAGACTAATTGAGAATCATTGATTTTCTCTCTCTCTGAGAAAGATCAAAGTACCTCATTTCATGCTCAAAAAGATAAAATAACCTCAGATGTCGCTCATGGAGTGCAACTAACATCTTCTGTGTGTCATCAGGAGAAAATGACTGTTCATATAAACAAATGACTTCTTCTTGAGTCCATAGAAAGCAAATTGCCTCTTCTCATCCTACTAACGCGAGAAAATGACCTCATCCTATCTTCTTCACAGAGAGAAAGTGACATGTTGCTTAAAAAGGTCACTTCCTCGCTAGTCTTGCTCTCACGCATAGAGTTATCTCCACTTAATTTCATAGATGGTGAAAGTATAGACGCGATGAACTGGCCTGCCCATAGTACTGATGTAAACCCAAAAGAAAATCTATGGATATTGAGTGGGAAAGTTACGGTTCGGATACCGACGAATGTTGAAGATCTCCGCTAAAGATGGGAAGAAAAATGGAATCAAATTCCATCCGAGACATGGACAAATTGGTGAAGACCTTCGGGCAAGGACATGCCCAAGTCATTCAGAAATAGGCCCTGCCCTATTTGTCCTGGTCACTTACCCAACAGCTGGAGAAGCTCCAGCAGTGATTTTTGAATGTTAAGGTATATGACACATGTGAGGTGGGAGGACAGAATATCAAATAAAAGACTACTACAGATGGTTGGACTGGAAGATGTTGTGGAGGAGATAAGCAATAAAAGATTGAGATGGTATGGCCATGTTTGAAGAAAAGAGGAAGAGCACATATTAAGGATAGCTTTTGAGATGGAGGTGTAGAGAAGACGACCTAGAAGTAGACCTAAGAAGACCTGGAGGAAATGTGTAGGGAAAGAGAAGATGGGACATGGATGAAGAGAACAACATGGACAGAGATGAGGGACGGACACTCATAAGATGTCCAACCCCACGATAGGGAAAGTACGGACGCTAAACGAATATGATGATGCTGATGATGATTTAGGGATCTTTCTCTCCCTCAGAATCCTGTGGCCTACATAGGCTCCGACCACATCGCACAAGAGAGGTAAGGGGCCGGCAAGTAAGTTATACCCATCGTTCTATATTATTGGACGCATCCTTTCTTCCACTACGTATTTTCTTCATAATAGCTCTTTTTATTTGTTTTTCCATTGAATGAAACTTGAACACTATCAGACACAAAATTCGACCATATTCTATACAATTTTCTTGAAATTAACAGAGTATTTCCTCCAATAAAATTTTGATTTGGCAATTTGTTCTTTAGTTTTGGACAGTACTCTAATGATCGCATCTCATATTTCCGAAATGAAAATGACCTGTTCTCTCAAGGGCCAAAATACCCCTATTCCGGCCTAAAGAATGAAAAGAAAACTCCCATTTTGCTCACAGAAACAATTAATCCCTTGTCTAGCACAGAAGCAAACGGTCTTGCCAGATTTTTTCAATGAGAGCAAATGACCCCCTCTCGCTCGTATGATTGTTCTCATTGCCTCTTTGTTTTGGAATTGAGACACTGGGTAGGGAGGTGCTTCGAAGGACAAGCGTCTGTTTACCAATTTGTTTTGGAGATGAAACTACAGGTGGAAAGCTGCTTCCAAGGACAAGTGTTTCTTTGCCCAATGGGTTTTGGAGCTGAAAACACGAGTGAGGGGGTTATCCAAGAGCAAACGTTTGTTTACCCAATTTATTTAGGAGATGAAACCCCGAAAGGGGAGGTGATCCAAGAGAAAACGTTTGTTTACCCAATTTGTTTAGGAGCTAAATCCCAGAGTGGGGAGGTGATCCATGGGTAAACATCTGTTTACCTAATTTGTTTATGAGCTTACACCCAGAACGGGGAGGTGATCCAAGAGCAAAGCTTTGTTTACCTAATTTGTTTAGGAGCTGAAACTCCGAATGAGGAGGTGATCCAAGAGCAAACGACTGTTTACCCAATTTGTTTAGGAGCTAAAACCGCGAGTAGGGAGGTGATCCAAGAGCAAACGTCTGTTTACCCAATTTGTTTAGGAGCTGAAACCGCGAGTAGGGAGGTGATCCAAGAGCAAACGTTTGTTTACCCAATTTGTTTAGGAGCTGAAACCGCGAGTAGGGAGGTGATCCAAGAGCAAACGTCTGTTTACCCAATTTGTTTAGGAGCTGAAACCGCGAGTAGGGAGGTGATCCAAGAGCAAACGTTTGTTTACCCAATTTGTTTAGGAGCTGAAACCGTGAGTAGGGAGGTGATCCAAGAGCAAACGTCTGTTTACTTAATTTGTTTAGGAGCTGAAACCGTGAGTAGGGAGGTGATCCAAGAGCAAACGTCTGTTTACTTAATTTGTTTAGGAGCTGAAACCCCGAGCGGGGAGGTGATCCATGGGTAAACATCTGTTTACCCAATTTGTTTAAGATCTAAAACCCTGAGTGGGGAGTTGCATCCAAGGAAAAGCATCTGTTTGCCCAATTTCCTTGGGGGCTGAGACTACGGATGGGGAGGTTCTTCCAAGGACAAGCATCTGTTTACCTAATTTCCTTAGGAGCTGAGACCCCACGGGTGGGGAGTTGCATCTGAGGAAAAGCGTCTGTTTGCCCAATTTGGTAGATTTAGGGTGTGGCGAGGAAATCCGGTTCATTGTGTATACTCTTATTCTTCCATAACATCCTGCTCTTGGAAGGGTAGAATTGATACTTATCTTTCTAATTTTTCATGTAATAAACACTCTCTCAACACATCCTTAGCTTGAGTATTCATCTTCACATCCTTTTATTTATTTACCCTTTTAATTATATATATATAATTTTTTTTTCTTAGCAGATTTAAGCTATCATCGTCGGTTGCGAGGTATGTTCCAGGTTCAAGAAAAAGGGCGGAATCAGAGGAAAGGGAAAGAAAAGAAAAAAGAAAGAAAAAGGCCTAAGAACGAAAAAGAAAAGGAGTATAAAATGGAAAAATGGATTAGAGAAAAATAAAATAAAATATGGCAAAATAAATTAAAAGAAAATGGAAATAAAGAGAGGAGAGGAAGCGAAAGGGAAATGGAAGACCAGGTAAAAAAAAGGGACACGGAACAAAGGGGAAAAGTACAAAACGAAAATAAATGAAAACGGAAGGAAATTGAAAGGAAAGGAAAGTAAAGGGTACAAAAGGAAAAAGGAAAAAATATGAAAAAATTCAAATATTTAAAAAAAACGCAAGGAATAACGAAATGAAAAGAAAGAATAAGGAAGAAAATTACAAAGAAAAGAAAAAGGAAATAATAGATATGAAAATGAATAAAATGATAAAAAAGGGTAATAAAATGGAAAGAAAATGGTAAAAAAAGGAAAATAAATGGAAGAAAAAGAGGGAAGAGGAAGTGAACGAAAAATTCTAAAGGGAGAGAAAAGGGAAGAAAAGGGCACACAAATGAAAAAGACATAGGAAGGGGGAACGAAGAGGAAGATAAATATAAATGAAATGTAGGGACAGTAAATGGTATGGAAGAGGGAAAGAAAGAAGTGAAAGAAAGAAAAGTAAAGGATAAAAACCTTTCCTGCAATCGAAACTGACCTTTTTGGCGCTTCCGTCGTTCGATTCAGTTATTCTCTTTTTAGTCTTTTTGTGTCTCCTTTTAAAGCAGTTATTAGTAACATGGCGCCATTTTGAGGTCTATGGAATCATGGATATCCTAAAAATATTTGTGTTAACAATTGTTTTTATTTGTTATTTTCTATAATTAATTTTACATCCTAAAATGTGGGAGAAAATATTACTTTTCCATCCTAAAATGTGAGGGAAAATATTACTTTTCCATCCTAAAATGTGGGGAAAATATTACTTTTCCATCCTAAAATGTGGGAGGAAATATTACTTTTCCATCCTAAAATGTGGGGGAAAATATTACTTTTCCATCCTAAAATGTGGGGGAAAATATTACTTTTCCATCCTGAAATGTAGGGAAAATATTACTTTTCCATCCTAAAATGTGAGGGAAAATATTACTTTTCCATCCTAAAATGTGAGGGAAAATATTACTTTTCCATCCTAAAATGTGGGGAAAATATTACTTTTCCATCCTAAAATGTGGGAGGAAATATTACTTTTCCATCCTAAAATGTGGGGGAAAATATTACTTTTCCATCCTAAAATGTGAGGGAAAATATTACTTTTCCATCCTAAAATGTGGGGGGAAATATTACTTTTCCATCCTAAAATGTGGGGAAAATATTACTTTTCCATCCTAAAATGTGAGGGAAAATATTACTTTTCCATCCTAAAATGTGGGGAAAATATTACTTTTCCATCCTAAAATGTGGGAGGAAATATTACTTTTCCATCCTAAAATGTGGGGGAAAATATTACTTTTCCATGCTAAAATGTGGGGGAAAATATTACTTTTCCATCCTAAAATGTGGGAAAAATATTACTTTTCCATCCTAAAATGTGGGGAAAATATTACTTTTCCATCCTAAAATGTGGGAGGAAATATTACTTTTCCACCCTAAAATGTGGGAGAAAATATCACTTTTTCATCCTAAAATGTGGTGGAAAATATTACTTTTCCATCCTAAAATGTGGGATAAAATATTACTTTTACATCCTAAAATGTAGGGGAAAATATTACTTTTCCATCCTAAAATGGGGTGGAAAATATTACTTTTCCATCCTAAAATATAGGAGAAAATATTGCTTTTCCATCTTAAAATGTGGAGGAAAATTTTACTTTTCCATCCTAAAATGTGGGGTAAAATATTACTTTTCCATCCTAAAATGTGGGGAAAATATTCCTTTTCCATCCTAAAATGTGGGGAAAATATTACTTTTCCATCCTAAAATGTGGGGAAAATATTACTTATCCATCCTTAAATGTGGGAGAAAATATTACTTATCCATCCTTAAATGTGGGATAAAATATTACTTTTACATCCTAAAATTTAGGGGAAAATATTACTTTTCCATCCTAAAATGTAGGAGAAAATATTACTTTTCCATCCTAAAATGTGGAGAAAAATATTACTTTTCCATCCTAAAATGTGGGGTAAAATATTACTTTTCCATCCTAAAATGTAGGGGAAAATATTACTTTTCTATCCTAAAATGGGGTGGAAAATATTACTTTTCCATCCTAAAATGTAGGAGAAAATATTGCTTTTCCATCTTAAAATGAGGAGGAAAATATTACTTTTTCCTCCTAAAATATGGGGTAAAATATTACTTTTCCATCCTAAAATGTAAGGGAAAATATTACTTTTCCATCCTAAAATGTAGGAGAAAATATTACTTTTCCATCCTAAAATGTGGGGGAAAATATTACTTTTCCATCTTAAAATGTGGAGGAAAATATTACTTTTCCATCCTAAAATGTGGGGGAAAATATTACTTTTCCATCCTAAAATGTGAGGGAAAATATTACTTTTACATCCTAAAATGTAGGGGAAAATTTTACTTTTCCATCCTAAAATGTAGGAGAAAATATTACTTTTCCATCCTAAAATGTGGGGGAAAATATTACTTTTCCATCCTAAAATGTGGGAGAAAATATTACTTTTACATCCTAAAATGTAGGGGAAAATATTACTTTTCCATCCTAAAATGGAGTGGAAAATATTACTTATCCATCCTAAAATGTAGGAGAAAATATTACTTTTCCATCTTAAAATGTGGAGGAAAATATTACTTTTTCATCCTAAAATGTGGGGTAAAATATTACTTTTCCATCCTAAAATGTAGGGAAAATATTACTTTTCCATCCTAAAATGTGGAGGAAAATATTACTTTTCCATTCTAAAATGTGGGGGAAAATATTCCTTTTCCATCCTAAAATGTGGGGAAAATATTACTTTTCCATCCTAAAATGTAGGGAAAATATTACTTATCCATCCCTAAATGTGGAAGAAAATATTACTTATCCATCCTTAAATGTGGGATAAAATATTACTTTTCCATCCTAAAATGTAGGGGAAAATATTTCTTTTCCATCCTAAGATGTAGGAGAAAATATTCCTTTTCCATCCTAAAATGTGGAGGAAAATATTACTTTTCCATCCTAAAATGTGGGGGAAAATATTACTTTTCCATCCTAAAATGTGAGGGAAAATATTCTTTTTCCATCCTAAAATGTAGGGGAAAATATTACTTTTCCATCCTAAAATGTAGGAGAAAAAATTACTTTTCCATCCTAAAATGTGGGGGGAAATATTACTTTTCCATCCTAAAATGTGGGATAAAATATTACTTTTACATCCTTAAATGTAGGGGAAAATATTACTTTACCATCCTAAAATGGGGTGGAAAATATTACTTATCCATCCTAAAATGTAGGAGAAAATATTACTTTTCCATCTTAAAATGTGGAGGAAAATATTACTTTTCCATCCTAAAATGTGGGGTAAAATATTACTTTTCCATCCTAAAATGTAGGGAAAATATTCCTTTTCCATCCTAAAATGTGGGGAAAATATTACTTTTCCATCCTAAAATGTGGGGAAAATATTACTTATTCATCCTTAAAATGTGGGAGAAAATATTACTTATCCATCCTTAAATGTGGGAGAAAATATTACTTTTACATCCTAAAATGTAGGGGAAAATATTACTTTTCTATCCTAAAATTTAGGAGAAAATATTCCTTTTCCATCCTAAAATGTGGAGGAAAATATTACTTTTCCATCCTAAAATGTGGGGGAAATATTACTTTTCCATCCTAAAATGTGAGGGAAAATATTACTTTTACATCCTAAAATGTAGGGGAAAATATTACTTTTTCATCCTAAAATGTAGGAGAAAATATTACTTTTCCATCCTAAAATGTGAGGGGAAATATTACTTTTCCATCCTAAAATGTGGGATAAAATATTACTTATACATCCTAAAATGTAGGGGAAAATATTATTTTTCCATCCTAAAATGGGGTGGAAAATATTACTTATCCATCCTAAAATGTAGGAGAAAATATTACTTTTCCATCTTAAAATGTGGAGGAAAATATTACTTTTCCATCCTAAAATGTGGGGTAAAATATTACTTTTCCATCCTAAAATGTAGGGAAAATATTCCTTTTCCATCCTAAAATGTGGGGAAAATATTACTTTTCCATCCTAAAATGTGAGGAAAATATTAATTATCCATCCTTAAATGTGGGAGAAAATATTACTTATCCATCCTTAAATGTGGGATAAAATATTACTTTTACATCCTAAAATGTAGGGGGAAATATTACTTTTCCATCCTAAAATGTAGGGGAAAATATTACTTTTCCATCCTAAAATGTAGGAGAAAATATTACTTTTCTATCCTAAAATGTGGAGAAAATATTACTTTTCCATCCTAAAATGTGGGAGAAAATATTACTTTTACATCCTAAAATGTAGGGGAAAATATTACTTTTCTATCCTAAAATGGGGTGGAAAATATTACTTTTCCATCCTAAAATGTAGGAGAAAATATTGCTTTTCCATCTTAAAATGTGGAGGAAAATATTACTTTTTCCTCCTAAAATGTGGGGTAAAATATTACTTTTCCATCTTAAAATGTGGGGAAAATATTCCTTTTCTCTCCTAAAATGTGGGGAAAATATTACTTTTCCATCCTAAAATGTGGGGAAAATATTACTTATCCATCCTTAAATGTGGGAGAAAATATTACTTATCTATCCTTAAATGTGGGATAAAATATTACTTTTACATCCTAAAATGTAGGGGAAAATATTACTTTTCCATCCTAAAATGTAGGAGAAAATATTACTTTTCCATCCTAAAATGTGGAGGAAAATATTACTTTTCCATCCTAAAATGTGGGGGGAAATATTACTTTTCCATCCTCAAATGTAGGGGAAAATATTACTTTTCCATCCTAAAATGTGGGGGGAAATATTTCTTTTCCTTCCTAAAATGTGGGGGAAAATATTACTTGTAAACACTGCCCAGCAAAGCGAATCGGCAGTGACCCAAAAGGTATTCGAGGATTTATAAAACATATAAATAATTATGTAGTAGGTAACTTACATTTGTCCGAAACATTTTAAAAAATGTGTTATCACTAATTTGGGCAACTGAAGGTAAGTGGGTATCCGTAGTCATAGATTTACATAATAAAAAAAAATCATCTTATTTTTTGTTCAAGTTTCCTCAGTCTGGCCTGGAGTGGTCTTTGTGTTTTGCTGGTCATTATTATAAATATACTAGTCTCGTGGGGTGGTCGAGTGACTTGTTTCAGGAAATAGCATTAAATTAACTCTAAATCACAAGACGTTTATGTGCACAGAGGTCCAGATAATTTCTCTGAATGTGTGGTATAATTGATAGATGAGGCATGGCCAATATTGGCCTTTTTCTTTAGAAAGGTTGCATGAGTAAATGGTTTGATGGCTGGGAATCAGAAGGGTTTCTTATGGCGCTGTATCGGCTCTTCACCCCTAATGTATCGACTGCTAAAAAATAACTAACTGATTGATCACTACTCCTCAAAGTTTTGCCTTCATATATATATATATATATATATATATATATATATATATATATATATATGATGTATATGTTTTTTAAGTGAGGTGGAATTAACTTGCCGAGTGGATAATGAAGATAAACGAACTAAAGATGGATGTAAGCGAGCGCTGAGATAGGAGTGGGATGATGCATCACTTAGCGGCGAATCAATGAGAGAGCAAGACGAAAGGTGATGGAGGCAAAAGTGAGCTTGCCTCGCGTTGCTGTGTGTGTGTATGTTTTTTTCCTGTAACATGGACGCCTTTGTTATCAGTTTGAGGTTTAAAACCCACAGGAAAATTAAGACAATTCAGTATCATTCATTTTACAACGTTTCTGGATGAACTTATCGAACCCACTGTCAGACTTCAAGTAGTGTTGTGAAACAAAATCATAGCAACTAATCGAGATTGTGAGATGGAGATTATCCCTACTGTCAGATGACAGGCAAATTCGATCAGCAGAAGGGATGAAATCTTATGGGTGTGTTGCTTTTTACATTTATGAAGTAGATAATAAGAATAAAAATTAACTATTAGAGATTATTATTTCATTTTTAGACATGCTGTAATATATGGCCATCGCTTGTGCATCGCGTGTGGAAAGTATGATTTGGGCCAAATGGTGTTGAAAGCACGAGAGATGGATCGCTCTCCCTTGGGTATGGGTAGAGCTTCATTTAACTTAAACTCAAAAGTAACCATAAAATTAACCTTAAAATTACCTTTATAGAATGTTTATATGTATATAGAGAGTTACTAGTAAAATATGCTTAGCTTTGAGACTTCGTCTGTCATTAGTCCTTAAAGCTGAAGGCTAAAATAAAAATTGTTTGGAAATGAAAATTCTGAAATTTTATTCAACTACATTGCATTTTCAAAATCTTTGTGCCCAAAGTTTTGAGACGAATATATATATATATATATATATATATATATATATATATATATATATATATATATATGGATAAAACCACAGTAATAGGACTAATTTTATATGCAAAACCAGGTTTCGACGGAGACATCCGTCATTGTCAGTCGCTAGTGAACAAGCGACTGACAATGACAGATGTCTCCGTCGAAACCTGGTTTCGCATATAAAATAAGTCCTATTACTGAGGTTTTATCCCTATAGTTACACGTACGCTACTGTACTCTTTTGGATATATATATATATATATATATATATATATATATATATATATATATATATATATATATATATATATATATATATATATTTTTGGGGGGGTTGAGAATTTACGTGATAGGAATAATTATTCTAATATTTAAATTATTGGAGGTTTATTAAAAAGTCAGCATTTCAAAAGTACAATGAAAAATTGCATTCCTTCGCTGAATCTATTATCGCGCTCTGGTCTTGTAAATGTATGTAAATAAATGTTGATATGCAATTATTGAGCATATTAATGCGATAACTCAAATAAGGTAATTTGACATAATTCTTTTGGCTTTGCAACTGATAGCAAGAATGGTTGAAGAGTAAGAGAATTGTTAAAAATTTAGAGGTCAGTTTGTCAAAAGGATCTTTGCGATAAAAAATATAGTTAAAATTTTTTTTTTCAAAAGAGCACAAATCACGATAAGCTCAATGGATCATATATTTGGCGACAGTTAATTTAAAGCTTATTGAAGTAAGAGTCAAAAATATGTTCCACCTTGTGTGGTGTAGGATTTATAAAAACAGACATGTTCCTAATCACCGAAACTTTTAGAAGTTATGTTCTTTTATCCTAATTTCATTAAGAATTTTATGTAGGAATTTTGGGAGATGATGTGACTCAAACTATCTCATCACGAAGTCGTCTCCAACTCTAATCGCTGTGACAGAAACTTATTTTCTACTAACACGGGCGTAAATCGAATTGGGGTGAGCCGCAGGGTAGGGGGAGCAGTTAGTGGGTGATGGATATGAAAAATCATCCTTCTTTACCTGGATTCGAACTAGAGGTCTTTTACACGTGTCTCTACTCACATTCTGTGGCGGATAACATTCTATCCAAACGTGACCACTAAGGCTCTCTCAGGAGTTCAATAAGGCCTAACAACTCGTTTCGCCAAATCATGAAAAATAACCGGGATTTGAACCAACACATAAGACGCGTGGTAGTTACCACTCAGCTACGATGGTTAAAATTAAAAGATACCTGAAATATGCTAAGCTCCAGTGGCTTATTCTACTTCTTTCTGCGGGTTGTCTACCGGGTCTCATGAACAAAAGAGTCCAGTTTAGGATTTCGTTTGTCCAGATCCTCAGGTTTCTTCTCGCAATGTATCTAGTTAATTTCCCTTCCAAAACATTTATTATTATTACTATATCCTTTACCTGTTTTTGTGGTCTTATTTAAGTAAATTTAGCGTTCCTTGGGGATTGCTTCTACCCTATATTGCTCTATGTTTCTATATTCAGTGGTAGGCATTAACCTCTTAATTCTTAATCTGTTAATAACGGAGCTAATTTTTTGCTAACGCCTTAATCTTTTTTTTAAAGTTAACAAATTATCGTTAATTTCCGTAAAAAATTCCGTTAATCCATTATTTATTTTTTGTGATAGAGGACATTTTAAGTCAGAAACGTTGTAAATCGTCATTTGGGTATTAAAATCGATAGTGTCATCGTAACTCTAAATGAACAGATCATTGGAATGTTAAATTGTTCGGTGCGATTCCTATTGGTCACTCTGTGCATATAAAAGAGAAGCATGAACACATAAGATCTCTATTGAATGTACTCAAATATGCTGGAAAACAAATGGATTATATGTTTCGATCTGAAAATGGTATTTTATTTTACTTGGCCAACAAGGAGGGTATACAAAATATCCGTGTTTTATGTGTTTAAAGGACAGCCGAGCCAAGGACAAACATTGGGAACAGAAACTCTGGCCAGTTAAAAAAAGTTTGACTGTTGAGGAGAAGAAGATTATACACCAACGACTTGTCGAGCGAGAGAAAATCATCTTCCCATCCCTTTATATTAAACTAGGGCTGATGAAATAATTAGTAAAAGTTCTAAATGTGGAAGGTGACTGTTTTAAATTCATATTTACAATATTTCCTGGTTAAGTTATAATAAAATACAGGGTCGAGTTTTTGATGAGCCACAAATCACAGAGTTAATGGAAAACCAAAACTTCTCGAGTTCGATGACTGACATAGAAAAGGTAGCATGGGATTCATTCGTGGCTGTTGTGAAAGGATTTCTTGGAAACAAAAAGGCTGCTAACTACAAGGATTTGGTAGAGATTACTTGATAGCCTTCATCGTTCAGACTGCAACATGAGCATAAATGTTTATTTCCTCAAGAGTCATCTTGATGAATTTCCTGCTAATCTTTGCAACGTGAGTAATGAACACGGAGAGCGTTTTCATCAAGATATCAAGATTATGGAGGAGATATCAAGGCCGATAGAACACAAACGGGATGGCAGACTACAGTTGGGGTATTCAACGAGACTGTATACAGTAGACATCAAACACTCCAGACATTCTCACAAGCGAAAGTTTCTTCCATGAATGTATAGGTATGTGTACGATTACTTGTGCTTTCTCATTCATATTAGAAAAATAACCGGAATGTATTTAGTAATAGGTGATGTTATCTTACAATGCATTTATCCTTTAAAATTCCGTTGACATTTTAATTTATGGCTTGAAGCTATAACACTTAGGAAATAATCCTTACCGAGTAAAGACCTGCAGCACGTCGTAAAATAGGAATATGTTGTAGAATACAAACCAGATAAGTTACAAAAACTCGATGCTATATTTGAAATCAGCACGTCAAAATTAGTTAAAAACAACCACAAAACATAAATCAGCAAAAGGTGTGTTGACCCGTGTTATCGAACACCAATTTTGTAAATCTTGTATTTCCTCTAGTAAACGGTATGGAAGATCTTGGCATAGAAATCAGGGCGTTCTGATCTTTTTACACAGCACTGTACCTATATATATATAAACTTCACCAATCTAACGTGATTGTGATTAATTAAAGAACTGAGGTTTAATAAAGTTCTCTTTCCTCCACTCTGGGTGGTGTTGAGGCTGTCAGAAAGGCATTAAAAAGAAGAAACAATAAGTGATGTTGCAACGACCAATCAGAACACACTTTGCAATTATTTTTGAAATCTTAGTATTTACATGAAGAATCTATTTCTAGGAATTCACTTTGTTTTTGTATCTTCTCTTTTCATTCACACCTGCCTCCTTTGACTTAAATGTTATTAATTTATTTCTTTTGAACATTTTTTTAGCTTTACTATGCTCCTATTGTATCTCAATTCCATTTCCTAACGAAGAGTAAAAACTGAATTTTTTATTTGTAATTTTTATTCAATTTTAATTCGCGTCCAAACAAACCTGGTGCAATAGATTTGTAAATGAGGTCTCTTGAGGATTTTTTTTTTTTTACAATGGATGTGATTTGATGGTCTAGTAATTCTAGCTATCCTTAATCTACATAAACTTGCCTTATCTTTTCTGCTTCCTCCCGTTTTCCTCCCCTTCGTGGAATGCGTAACAACCACTTATTAGTGTATCTAATCGTTATAGGCCTATAAATGCGTGAACAGTTTGTCTTCATGACGGCAGCAGTGCCACAGTGCTAATTCTCTCCCTATGTTTATTCGTTAATATTTTCTCGTTTCTTGTCTCTACGTATGTTTTTTCTTCAATTGTTTCTCTTTCTTCTTCTCTGAATGATCGGCAATTTCATTTCCTCTTCACACGAGACAAGACGTCAGGGCAAACCAGAAATGCCCTTAAGGCCTTCTCGTTTTGACTAGAATAGGGAGGGCCAATGGTCTTCTGGCCTTACTATGTTTTATTTTTTTAACAAAATAAAAATAATTTTGTATCCAGCTTAAGTATATGTATAAAAGTTTGTATAATATAAATTTAATTATTTTTTATAGCTGCGTGGTTAGTTATTACTTTATGCGTTTTTTTCACCATTTTTGATCAGGAAATAAGCTTACAAAAGATATAGGCTTAGGTAGATGATATATACTACACGCAAAGGATGTTTAGGCTTTCTATGATAAGGAACTATGCGATAATTCTGGATTATTTTATGTTAGATTTCATTATTAGGTATTTGATTTTGTCTAGCTCTCAGAATTTTTTATGCTTTATTTATCAATTCTACCCGTCGATAAAAACAACATAACAAAGGTTATGAACCTATTTCGGTTCTGAGATTTATATGGTTTCGTTAAAAATTAAAATAAATTTATAAGGCCATTAATATCGCCGGAGTTAAACGTCCATCATTGAATTTTGTTTTTTGAAGCGATCATTCCAACCTAACAACTTGAAAATGAACCCCTTTTCGATTTGCTCTCACCAATCATTGAAGGTGCACCATCCCTAAATTTTTAAGTCTGAAGATAATGGGAAAAAGCGTTAAAATAGATATTTTAATTTTATTTTGGCTTTGTGTTTATTATCGACTCTCTTTTATTCTCCTGATAATTGGGTCACTTAAGTTTTAAAATGACGACAACTTTGAAGGTATAAATGAATAAGCATTGGTACTGCTGCTTTGAACCATTAATTAATATTTAATTGTCATCATCTGAAATTTAAACTATTTCCGGTTGCTATTAGCCCATTTTATCTTACTCTTTCACTCCTAAACATTCTTTTACAAGCGTAAGACGGCGAGTCGTACACACATACCAGGTAAAAAACTTACATGCGTACACCATACAAATCCGTGTATGCCATAGTATCAAATCATCTAATTTTTTAACTTGGCACATAATGTTACCATTAGCAATATCCTTATTTCTCGGCAAAGATTTAATCAAGTTATCGAATTACTGTGTTTATGTTTTGGTCGTTCCAGCTCTTGAATTGTGTCGCTGGCACAACTTTAGTATTTATCAATCAAGCCCGGTTGGCGGCAAAACATGTTTTGGTGACCTCAAACACGTTTTATACGGATATTTTTGTGCACTATTTTTAATATGAGACTTTCGAACTTTGGAGTCGAGACATTATTGGACGTTTGCGTCATTTTCATGAATAATTTGTTTTTGCCCTTGACTGCAGGAGCAAATTATTGTTTATGCTTCCAAACAAGTTACTTTTTAATACATTTTAGATTATTATCAATTCAAATGCACTGTTACATGGTTTAATAGCCTATCTCATGATTAGCCTTCATCATAATCCTATTCTTTGTAATCTTTTTTTTCCTACGCTCTTTTCCTAGTTAAAACCATACATATGAGCCTCACTATCAATTAGGAAATGGTTTTAAAGACGAAGTGGAGGTTCAAGGCACACATGAAGGCACTGAGGTAGAGAAAGAGAGTAAGAAGGCAGCTCATTTCACAATTTTGATCGCCTAGGGACCTCAAATGATTAAAAAGTAAGTATTCAGGTGGAAGAGCTGGGGCATAAGGCTCCTGGAGGAGGAGATAGGTTTAGTGAGGAAAACAGATAAGATAATGTTTTTGGAATTCAAGAACATGTAGATAAGAAGGAATACCGTAAAATCGATAGCAAATAGGATGATTAGGTAGTGGGGTTCAGGAGCTCCGGGGCCTTCTACGAAAGAGACCCTGAAGGAGATGAACACGGGTTGCAAAAACATGAAATGATTGAAGTTTTACTTACTTCCTCCCACCTTTCTTCTGCGAGGAGGAGGTCCCTTGTAAGGCCACTACGCGTCGTGAGTAGATTTACAGGTGTGTGTAGTGCAAGCTTGTGCGATGTTTGGGAAGTGTATGAGTAGATGATGTTGGCTAGGTTTTTGGTTGCATCTGGTACATGTCGTTGTCGTGTATCGGTGTGCAAGGTGTTGATGTGTGGAAGCATGGGACGCAGCGTGATGGAAGGGAGAGTTGTTAAGATATAGGCCAGCAAAAGTGTGGATGGGTGGTTTAAAAAAAAAAGTGTGATTGGATAATTTTGGAGTGCATAGAAGACATATAGAATATGTAGCATTCTTTAACAAAAATAAACATTAAAAGATATGTTTTACATTCAAAAGAGACCCTGAGATAATTATGGGTTAGGTAAGGGAACCAGGTAGGTATCAGGATTATGAAAAGAACAAAAGTTTTAAAGTGAACCGAATACAAATGCAAAGCCACCAGTACTTTTGACATGAGTCAATTTCAGGAAATTGTTTGAAAGTAATGGCGGAATAGAAGATTTACAAGAATCTCAGCCAAAGAGAGTTGCGAGAAAGAGAAATAACCTTGGATGTCATCGACATAGAGATGCATTGATATACGAAGGAGACTCCTTTAGGTGACAGAAAGAGGTACTAGGATCGAGCAAAATCCGAGCCTTGTAGAACACCAATATTCACTCTCTTTGGCCAAGATATATCACTCTTTATAATAAATGGGTGAGTGTAACGTGATAGGTAGAAGCAGAATCAGTCAAGTGATAGAAAGAAGCGGAATTAGTCAAGGGAGGTTTTATAAATCCAGAGGAATTGAGAGATCGGGCGTAAGCTTGCCCGTTCCCCTCTGTCAAGGTTGTATTTCTTTAAAATTGGAGCGAACAACTGTGTGTTTGAAATCGGATAGTGAGACACCATATTATAGAGTGAAATTAAAGATTAAAAGTAACAGAGTAAGAAAGGGAGGAACTGATGATAAAGATTGGGAGGGGACGAGTCAAGAAGACAACAGAGAGTGACCCAAAATGCTCGGGAAGATGAAGTATGATAAAGCTGTGAGTTGCAAAAGAGCAATATTGGCAGATGGCGTAAATCTTGTAGTATCCGAAAGATGAATAATGAGGGTTAATGATGATAGATGCTTAAGTCACCAAAGATAAGCAAACTTAAGGAAAATGGTAGCAAAGGAAGGGTGTAGATATTCCACTAAATCGTTAAGGGAGCTGTGCTGTAGATGACCTGTTGATCAGTAAATAGCTGCAATTTCGAGAGACGGCCTCATAGCCAAAACGACAATAATAACTTATTAAGTGTTAAAATTGGATTGTAATGAGTAAACAGATGGGAAGCAACAATTACACCATCGCAACACCACCTCCTATTAAATCTAAGAAGCACGGTGGAGGTAATATTACAATACGTTCCAAGAATCTCTCTCAACCTGGGCGTCAATTCGGATCTCGGGAGTGGGAAAATAAGATGGCGGCTTATCACATCACACATTTTGCAGACTATTTAGGTAGCAATATTAAGCTGATGTGAAGGCGCTTTCGTGTATCCATGTTAAGATGAAGCTTGAATAAGCATGAGTGAATGAGACCTCATAGAAAGATCATGGACTTTTATCTTTATGTTTTCCCCTTTTTTGCAATCATTTTTATTGTGTCCTTTCACATCCGTTCTTTCTTAGCTCTTTATCTCTGCGTATCGATTTCATATATGAGATACTTGTATTATTTATTAAATAATAATATTACACCTAAAACCAATTTATGTATCACTACTAGAAATTTTATATTAGAGAGTGGAAAAAAAGATTGAATTTGGGTGGAGTGAAGATAGGTGAAAGGCGCGAAACCCTCCCGAATCTGCGCTTGTTCTGCAACAGGGAGAGGCTACATTGCCGGGGTGGGTGATATTGGGGAAAGCAGGATAGGATAAGGGTGAAAACGCGTGAAGACTAAGGCCCCAAACAAAACTGGTGTAGCGTGGGTATCATGGCAAAATCACAATTCGTGTAGTGTGTGTGTGTGTGTATCTGTGAGTGAGAAAGGGAAATATTAAGAATTACAATAAAGGAGTATAAAGACTGCCACGTGGCACCCATCGACTTGTTGACTAGTACTGCTAAACGAACGCTTTTTGATGGCGCCATTTTTCAATGCTCAAGCCCCTAGATACCTTGGGATTTACCCTAAGAGGGAAGATCTGGTGGAAAGTGGGGATTAGGAAGGAGAATCAGATGACAAGGAAAACATCCCCCCTTCTTTGTTGACACTAATTGCTACAAATGTGCATTTCCTTATCAAGGTCCCAACGGAGCATTTAAGGAGGTAGATGAAATGGTTAATGTGAAGCCCTGTAATGGGTTCTTGAGCTTCGAAAAGTGATGAAAAGCAAGAAAAAAGGGGAGAATTTAAAGATGAGGGGTTGAATTTTTCGTAAAATGGCTACTTTATACTCGCAGTTCTATTTATAGTTCTATTCATAAAAAATAAATAGAACTAATCGAATGTTCCATTTTGTTTTAGTATGCTCGTATCAAATTTTTAAGGTGAGAAAAAAAAAGATCGAGAGCAAACCCATATCATTAATAAATGCAGTCAATTGCTACGCGCAGTCAATATTTAAAATGATGTCCCTTGTTCATTTTGACTGTTGCAATTCGTTTTGGAATGCTAGAGACCAAAGTTGTCATGATATATTGACTGATATTGATCCATTTTTGTTCGATAAGAAACAGCAAATGGTCACAATTGGATGGCTTCAGTTCTCCAACCGCCAGTTCGATTATTGCCCGCAAATTCTGTATTGGCCCCAAATCTGGCGAATTCCAGAGTCAAGGTCATAAAAGTTTGATGTACTTTGAGCCAAGAACTTTGTTATTGCTTTTGCTTTGTTGGTGTTGTTTATAGCTGTTGCTTCCTCCGACGGTTTTAGAGATTAAGGGAAAGAGTTTCGATCCTAGAGCCTATGTTATAGACCCCGCTCACCTAACCAATCAAGAAAACAACCATTTCAACTAATCAAGTGAGGTTGAGTTTGCTATGGTTTATGTAAGGTGTGTGAAGATCTTAAAGGTGATAATACTATCTCAATGGTTCCCCAAAATTGGTTCGTTCTAGTTTATAGAGCTTTCTTCAAGGTGGTTTGTAACGTCTGCGCAGTGTAGCCGATGGTCACGCAGGCGCACACCGAAAAGCTGGTCACCATCAGTTGCTAGGTAACGAAAGGATAACAGCGTATCAAGCTATCCTTGTTAGCCACGGTTTCCTCTAATTAATCCTAAGACTATTAAGATCTATTGTTCCTTCTAAAGGAAAATCTCCGCACGTTACAGCCCTCAATATCACTCTGCCTATGAGAGTGTTAAGCATATCTAGACCAGAGGTGCCCAAGCCGCGTCCCACGGGCCACATGCGGCCACTTGTCAAAATTAACATTGCGTGCGACCCGCCAGATCATTTCCTGGGTCACTGGTCCGGTCCTCCATCATTCCAAACGTGTGTTGAAACGTTTTTCTCAACATGTTTTACGATAGGTTAAGTTAGGGTTAGGTTAGGTTAAATGGTTAGTTCAGGTGTCTCATTAATAAATTCTTTGTTCTGCATAATATGTGGTTTTCAGTTTTATGGGGGGTGCGGCCCTCGGGCCGTTTCGGAATTGGCGATGCCTGCGGGTTGGAGAGCCCTGTTCTAGATGATTGTCTGCTCTCCCAACGCCAACACCAGCAGATAGATATGCCACTATCTTAGACATATTTTCACCTCATCCATCTTCTCGTTCCCTGCTATCTACAGGGTGAATCTAAAGAGGGGAATAGGCGAAGGACGATAAAGACTCATTAGAAAAGAAATGAACATCATAATGGTAGCGAGACTCGAACCACTGAGGTCGCGAGATCACGCTGCGAGAGGCTTATCCACTCGGTCATCCCCCTCCCCCTCCCCCGCCCCAAGACGAACTTGGCAGCAAAACTGACCCAATGAGAAGGGAATAGACGATGCATAGAAAGATCAAGGGACGCAGCAGGACCGAGTTTTCCCTCATGATGGGGGAAGAATGGGAGGGAAAAGGCAGCGGCCAACAGCTGGCACGGGCCAGATGGGCAATTACATCACAGGTGGTTAGTAAATATGAAAATAATAATTAAACCGTTATTGGCTACGGGACAAAGGGGGTTGGGTGAGGGGCCGTGAAAGGAGGTTTAGTGTCTTATGTTTTAGTTTTAAGGGGGTTTAGCCGTGGTTATGTTAAAGTGGTTGTGGTTTTATTGGTCGGAACATTGATAATTTGAGGTTTACTGGTTGGAGTTAATTAGTATAGGTTTTGGTTGCTGGGGTTCATTAGTATGGGTTTTATTGTCTGAGTTTCATTAGAGGGTTTAGCGGTTGCGGATCATTATTGAGGGTTTTTCTTGTTGAGTTTCATTTCTATGGGGTTTAGTGGTTGTTTCATTAAAGGGTTTAGTGGTTAGCGTTTCTATATGGGAATTAGTAGTTAGGTTTCCTTGGAGGATTTAGTGTATGGGGTTCATTAGTATGGATTTAGTGTTTTTGACCCATTAGTATGGGTTTTATTGGTTGGGTTTGATTAGTTGTATATTAGTTTGGGGTTTGTTAGGATGGATTTAATTGGTTCATTTGCATTTGAAGGTTGAGTGGTTGGGGTTCATACCTATAGGTTTTAGTGGTGGATATATTAGTATGGGGTTTAGTCGTAGAGTTTCCTAATATGTTTTAGTGGTGTCGGTTCATTAGTATGGGTTTTATTAGTTGGGTCCCATTAGTATAAGATTTACTGGTTGAGTTTCATTTTAGGATTTAGTAGATGAGGTTCATTCGTGTGGGTTTTAATGATTGAGTTTCGTTATAGGGTTTAGTTTTGCAGCTCAATAGTGCGGGTTTTAGGTATGGAAGTTTGATAGTGTGGGTTTTATTGGTTGAATTTTCAGTATTGACTTTATTTTAGTTCCATTAGAGGGTTTAGTGGTATGGGTTCATTACTATGGCTTTTAATGGTTGGGACCAATTAGTGTTTTAGTGGGTTTTGTTTAATTAAACTGTTTAGTATTTAGGGATCGTTCGTAGAGGGTTTAGCGATTGAAGTACATTGATATAGGTTTTATTGGTTCAGTTCCATTAGCAACGAGTTTTTATAGATTTTACCGGTTGGGGTTCATTAATATGGGTTTTAACGGTTGGGGTCCTAGTGTACAGATTTGGCTAGTTGAGTTTTATTAGTTGGTTTAGGGGTTCCCTAATAAGGGTATTAGTAGTTAAGGTTCATCAGTATAGGGTTTAGAGGCTGAGACACATTAGTGTGTTTTATGGGGTTTCATTACCATGTATTTTAATGGTTGTTTCATTTGACGATTTTGTTGTTGTGTTACATTAGTATGGGTTTGGGTTGTTGAGGTTCGTTAGAGAATTTAGTAGTTGTGGTGTTTTAATATGGCTTTTAGTAGTTTTTTCTAGGGAGGGTTTTTTTATTGTGATTCTTTCTCAAGTGTTTTGATGGTTTGGATTTCGGGGTTGGGGTTCATTTATATTGGTTTTGGTGGTGGATATCCATTAGTAGGGGGTTCGGTGGTTCTTTCTCGATAGACTTTAGCGGCTGAGGTTCATTAGTATGGGTTTTAGTAGTTGGGGTTAAATATTCTGAAATTTGGTGGTTGTTGTTCATTAGTATAAGTTTTAATGGGTCAGTTTTATTTGTATGGTTTTAAGAATTGGTGTGGGCTTATTTATGGGTTCAATTTGCTCGAGTTTCCAGAGTTTTATTAAATTATTTAGTGTTTGGGTTTAATTACTTACGGTTTTAGTTTTTAAGTTACTTTTCTAAGAGGTTTATTGTTTGGTCTCCATTACCATGGGATTTATTGGTTTTGTTTCAATAGTATTGGTTTTAATGGTTAACTTTCACTAGAGGGTTTATGTGTTGTGGTTAGTTATTAATGGTTTTTGCAGTTGGAATTCTTTAGTAAGGGTTTTAGCGGTTGGTTTCTATTAGTATGGGTTTTAGTAGAATAATTGGTTTACTCTAAGTTCATTTGTTATGAGTATTATTGGTTATGAGTTTTAGTGGGCCGATTCCTTTTGCATGGGTTTTATTCCAAGTTTCATTAGAAGTTTTAGTGTTCGGGGTTAAATAGTATGGGTTTTTAGCGGTTGATTTTCAATTATGGGTTATGTTTCTTTAGTATAGGTTTGAGTGGTAGAGGTTTATTAATATGGGTTTCCAGGTTGAGGTTCATTTCTATAGGTTTTACCCGTTGAGGTTCATTACTATGGGCTTTATTGGTTCAGGTTCATTACTACGGTTTTACTGGTTCAGGTTCATTACTACGGTTTTACTGGTTGAGGTTCATTACTATGTGTTTTACTGGTTAGGTTCATTACTTTTAATTTTACTGGTTGAGGTTCATTACTATGGGTTTTACTGGTTGAGGTTCATTACTATGGGTTTTACTGATTGAGATTCATTACTATTGGTTTAACTGATTGAGATTCATTATTATGGGTTTTACTGGTTGAGATTCATTATTATAGGTTTTACTGATTGAGATTCATTACTATGGGTTTTACTGATTGATATTCATTACTATGGGTTTTACTGATTGAGATTCATTATTATGGGTTTTACTGGTTGAGATTCATTATTATGGGTTTTACTGGTTGAGATTCATTAATATGGGTTTTACTGATTGAGATTCATTATTATGGGTTTTACTGGTTGAGATTCATTACTATAGGGCTTTTGGTTTCGCTTTAAGTGTGTGGGTTTTAGGTATATTTCGACGGAATATATTTTTGTATTAGTTGTTCGTGGATGGGATTTTATCGGCGTGGGTTTTAGTGGAGTGGGTTTGCCTACTTGGTGCCTCAGTGATTAGTATTCTAGAGGTTCGGGTCAGTAGTATAAATTTTGATGGCTGGCGATTTTTTGGTGGTTGGTTTCAATCTTAGGCTTCGAATGCTAGTGGTTTTAATTTGTTCGGGGGATTTTTTCGTGGTTCATTGTGTGGTCGGATTTTAGTGGTTAGGGTTATAAAATTGGCGTTTAATTATTGCAGGTTCTAGTTATTATGTATTAAAGAGTAAATACTTTCATGGTTGAGGTTTTAGTGATTTTAATTTTCGTGGCATGGGGATTATTATAGATGAGATTTATTGGGGGGGGGGGCAAATTTGGATTTTTTTGCGT
Organism: Ceratothoa steindachneri; assembly: GCA_963969495.1. NCBI lineage: Eukaryota > Metazoa > Arthropoda > Malacostraca > Isopoda > Cymothoidae > Ceratothoa > Ceratothoa steindachneri. Next base: position 18,962,615 of record OZ018327.1, read on the forward strand.
TATTAATCCAATTTTAATGATTATAGATTTATTTGTTTACTTGTAAGAGTTGAGGTTTATCATTTTTGAGCTGTAGAGGGGCTTATGGTTGAGTCTCGTTTAGTTTGATTTAGTGTTTAAGGTATCTCCATTTATGATCGGGGGGGTAATGGCGAGCCTCGGGGCACACCAATAATTTCCATTCGGTCCGTTTTATTCATTTATCTCCGAGAGAAACATCTGTTCTACTCATCTGTTGTTCTACCCATTGGTTGTTATACCCATTGGTTGGTATAACCATTGTGCGTTCTTCCTCTCTGTTGTATACCCATTGGTTGTTCTACCCATCTGTTGTCTACCCATTGGTTGTTTGACCCATCTGTTGTCTACCCATTGGTTGTTCTACCCATTGGTTGTTCTACCCATTGGGTTTTTAACCTATTACTTGTTCTACCCATCTGTTACCTATCCATTGTTTGTTCTACACATTGCTTGTTCTACCTATTGGTTATTCTTTCTCTCTGTTTTCTACCTATTGACTATTCTCCCCATCTGTTGTTCTACTCATATGTTGTTCTACCCTTTGGTTGTTCTACCCATTGATTGTTCTACCCATTGCGTTGTCTTCTCCTCTGTTGTACACCCATTGGTTGTTCTACGCATCTGTTGCTCTACCCATCTGTTGTTCTACCCACTGGTTGTTCTACCCATCTGTTTTTCTACCCACCGGTTGTTCTACCCATCTGTTGTTCTACACATTGGTTGTTCTACCCATCTTTTACTCTACCATCTTTTGTTCTACCCATGGGTTGTTCTACTTTACTCTACCCATCTGTTTTTTTACCCATTAGTTGTTCTCTCATCTGTTGTTCTACTGCTTATTATTACCAGACAAGATGCCACAAATAGCGAGAGCAGAGTGGAGGGAAGAATGAACAAGCTGAAAGGAATAACGAAGTTTTCAAGCACCGATGTTTCCGAACAAGATGTAAAGAACGAAATTCTTGAAGTACATGAGCTCTTGAGAACTTCGGTTTTGCTAGATCTGATTCTGGTATATGAATGTTTACTCATATGCCAGAATTAGATCTAGCGAAACCGATTCTCTTAAGAGCTCATGTACCAGCAGACCTGATTCTGGTATATGACTAAACACTTATATACCAGAATCAGATCTAGCAAAACCGAAGTTCTCAATAGCTTATGTACCATAACATGATGGAAAGAAGAACGATTTTCTCAAAGAATGAAGTACCAGAGTTAGATGCATGAATGAACTAAGTTCTCAAAAACTGATATACCAGACCCAAATCGAACGCACAACTACATAAGTTTTCAAAGAATGATATACCATACAAAATGCTTCAAACACCAAGGTTCTCAAGAATTGAGGTACCAGAACAAGATAGATCAAATAACAATGTTATTAAGTAGTTGAAAATGGTGGTACTGCGAACTAAGGTCTCAATAACTGATGTATCCCAACAAGATGCAACGAAGAACAAACTTCTAGATAACATATATAGTAGAACAAGATGGATAAAAACGAGGCTACCTGTAACTGATGAACCAGTACAAAAGGGAACAAATAAATTAAAAACTGATAAAACAAAACACGATAGAACGAAGAATGAAGTTCTAATGACTGATATAACATAACTAGATGCAACATGGAGCGTGTGGCCCCCAGAGTGCAAGGAAAATAGGCCTGTGGCACCCATCTTGCAGTATAAATAGGCCCAATGAGGAACCCCCCCTTAACAAATGGGTGCTCAATGGATCTATGAAATCCTAAGATTGAACACACATATTAACTAATTAGGTAATAAGACATGCAATAATAATAAACCATTATAAAAATAGAGAAATACTTATAACATAACTGTTTATTTATTAGAAATGCATAAGAAAGGTGGGAAAATATCTGGTTCTTACGCGGCTACACCACACACGCACACACGTACATACCAAAAGGAGCAGCTGCGGGACGGAAAGATACCGATGCTTGATAATTAGAGAAGCAGAGCAAATACAGAGTGAGATATGCTTTGGTTGGTCGAGTTTTGGGGGAAGGTGTCAAATGAAAAATAAACAGTCATCTCTTGATATGATCTGCCAGCCCGGTCTAAGACTGTGCACAAATACTCCAGAAGAACACACACTTTTGAACTCCTCCCAACGGTCGGCAGAGAGGCTAACAAGTGAGTCTCCTATCTTTAGCTCCACCCCCGCGCTTTGAGAAGAGAAGAGATGTCACGCTCCCTTAAGCAGGGGAGTTATAAATAAACAAAGGACATTATGGGTAGTCTCGGGGGAGATCAGTTAAATCAGTCAGCCGGTTAGACTTAAGTAAAGGCACCTGCCTCGTAAGTTTAGTATTCCTGGCATCACGGGATCGTCCAGTGCTCCTAAGTCCTGTCACCTTGCTTCAGCTACCCCACTATTAGTATAACTTACCTACCGCCGCACATAACCCGATTTATTTCGCTACGCCTAATTAAGTAGATTCTATTTCAAGAATAAAAACCTATATATCATCGCTTTCCCTTTGAGTCCTTTCCTTTAACACCGAGGTAACCCAGGCACCTTCTAGAACCCAACCTAGAAGCAGAATCTCGGTAAACCTTTGGATTCAGAGCAAACTCGACGGGAAGATCAAAATAATATAGTCACCCGTCAAGCCAACCGAAATCCGACCAAGCATTTAAAGGTCTTAAATACCGTTACGTAAACACAAAAGACCACCATCGGCCCCCTTTTCCTTTTAAAACCCCTTCAACAATTAAAACCCTTTTAACCCCACCCCCTCATAAACTAGGTTTTCAAGAACTATAGTGCCAGAATTGACTGGTGTGTCAAGGATTCCTACCTTTGGTATGCTCCCTGTAAGATAATTCCAATCAATTTTGAATCTTTTTGCTCTAAATCTATATTTTTGTTTAGTTCCTTTCATTCTACCTATTCTACATACTTGTAATATATTATATTATACATATTTATTATTCCCCAGCTTTATGTGTGTTTCCCATTAAAATCCTGATTTTTATTTTTTTTTGCACCCTTCTGTATCAGCCGTTTTCTCACCTGACATTTTTCAAAGGGGAACTGAGTTATTTGGTAATGATATTAAAGTAAGTAAGTAATATAATAATATTGTGTTTCGTGCATTTTGATTCTTATTTAACAAATATCTTTTTCTCGTTCAATTCTAATCTCTTTCTTTTAACCTATTTCGCAAATTGGAAACGGAATGCAAGAGACTATAATCAAAGTTGATATGTTACAAAAATAATGCATAATAACATGGGGAAAGTTGCGGTTTTTATTATTATTAAAAGTGAAAACAATGAAAAGGTGGTGAAGTCAACGAAAAAATGAAGCTGTATTATTGAAAGAGAGCCAAAACACTTAATAGAAAGAGCACCAAAGGCTACGTTTCCAGGGCAATTTAAATCCGAATCAAAACATTAAATGTTTTATTGGTTTATGATTTCCCCTCCACTAACACACAAAAAGATAAAAGTGATTTTTTTTCCTTTGGTCCTGGTTGGATATCATCTTCTGGAGCAAATCCTAATCGATGGTACTCCATTAATGGTAGGGTGTTATAATGAATTGCGGATCACTCTCAGGTTCTTCGCAGGATTACGATCTAGTAAGTTTCCAAGCCATGGGCCCTTGTATGGTATGGGGGAGCCAGTTGGTTACTCGTGTTTGATGACATCTTGCTCTCTATCATCTTGGAAAGCATTTGATTCATCACAAAGCACAAAAATCTTCATGGATCATTCATGGAGATCGCTCATTGGGGACACTCTGTTTTTATTTTTTATTCAGTTTCCTTTAGCACAAAAATAACGTCTACCGAAACTTCTGGTAATGACTTCTACATTTTAATTTGTATGCCTTACTCTTACGGTGTATTTAGACACAAATTGATTGTGATTTCACGCTAAACTGTAGGATCCCCCTCCCCCCTGTGAGAAATGTCTCAGAGCAATTCGACGGCAAAACAGCGGGAAAAAAAACCGGATTCCCGTTTTTTAGCCGTGAAAGTCACAAGTCAGGCGAAAGAATCGAAACGTTATGGTCTATAATTAGAGACGAGAAAGTACTAAAAAAAAAGGATTTTTTTTAGTGAGAAAGAAAGCAAAGGTATATCAACAAATTTTTTTAACAATTGAGAAATAATAAAACTGATAAGGGAAAAGATGGATAACTTGAATAAATAAGAATCCAAGGAAATGAATATGGCGGACAAGGCAAATTGATACAGAATGGGAGTAAAACCCTCAAATTCAAACTCCTTTCCTGGTCAGAAGGAGAGAAAGAAATAGTTATTATTTACAAGGAAACAAATGCTTGTGAACCATACCGAGGAGGTACTCATTGATAAATGGCCAAACATAGGTAGTGCAAAAAATAAAGTAAAGATCAAACCTCCCTCTACCATCGGCCTGCAATTAGCATGGTAGAGAAAAGCAAAAAACGAACGAGACATCTTGATAAAGAGTACGAATAGCTATCAAATAAATAAAGCGGAAGAATACATTGATTTTGATTATTTTTTCACTTAGTTTGTTGAGGTAGCAAAACGCTTTCTAATTGATGTTTTTAATCATTACTAATACCGTTTTTAATTGCGAGAACATGAAAGAGGTTTACTGGTTCTATTAGCTTGTCCCGAACAGTGCCCAATTCAGCTTCCACCTTTGATTCTGAGTCATAGAATCATTCAGAAATAATTACTGCAGCTACTCATACTTTAGAACTGATCTTATGGAGTGAGATTGTGTGGCGCAGGGGAAAAGAGAGAGAGAGAGAGAATGAGAGAGAGAGAGAAACGGAGAAAGAAACCGAGAGAGAAACTAAGAGAGACTGAGAAAGAGCGAGAGAGAGAGAGAGAAGTAAGAGGGAGCAAGAAACCGAGAGAGACTGAGAAAGAGCGACAGAGAGAGATAGAGAAGAGAGACCGAGAGAGAGAGAGAGCGATTGAGAGAGAAAGAGAGCGAGAGGTATAAAGAGAGAGACCGAGAGAGACTAAGAGAGATAATCAAAAAGAAATGCTGAGAGAGAGAGAACGAGAAAGACCGATAAAGAATGAGAGAGAGAGAAAAATAATTTCAGAGGCCACTTTGTCGATTGTTGACTTCATGGCCGAAAATTGCAAGAAATTAAAAAATTTATAGTCAACAAAATTTTCGTAGGGAATTGATGAATCAGCGCTCACTAGCGAATACTAAACTACGATCGGGAGAAAAATATGGAAACCAAGAGTTATACATAAGATACAGAGTAATATAATATTTTCTTGTAGAATTCCAAATAACAAAACTCATTAGCGAAGAAATATATATTCCAGTAGAGGAACAAAAAGATAAATGGAAGAAAGGAAAGGTAATGGACAGGAATCCTTGTATACCTTGGTCAATAGGTGCAGGTGAAACTGCTACAATACTGCCAAACTTTCAAGGGTAATTTCGAAATATCACATTGCACTAAAATCCTCTTTTACCACATTAGGCTAAAATCCTCTTTTATCACATTGCACTAAAATCCTCTTTTATCCTATTGCACTAAAACCATTTTTTATCAAATTAGACTAAAATCCTCTTTATCACATTGCATTAAAATCCTCTTTTACCACATTGGAATAAAATCCTCTTTTATCACATTGCACTTAAATCCTCTTTTATCACATTGCTCTAAAATCTTCTTTTATCACATTGCACTAAAATCCTCTTTTATCACATTGCACTAAAATCCTCTTTTATCACATTGGGCTAAAATCTTCTTTTATCACATTGCACTAAAATCCTCTTTTATCACATTGGACTAAAATCCTCTTTTATCACATAAGACTAAAATCCTCTTTCATCCTATTACACTAAAACTATCTTTTATCACATTGGACTAAAATCCTCTTTTATCACATTGGGCTAAAATCCTGTTTTATCACATTGGACTAAAATCCTCTTTATAACACTGCACTAAAATCCTCTTTTATCACATTGCACGAAAATCCTCTTTTACCAAATTGCACTAAAATCCTCTTTTATCACATTGCACTAAAATCCTCTTTTATCACATTGCTCTAAAATCTTCTTTTATCACATTGCACTGAAATCCTCTTTTATCGCATTGGGCTAAAATCTTCTTTTATCACATTGCACTAAAATCCTCTTTTATCACATTGGACTAAAATCCTCTTTTATCACATTAGACTAAAATCCTCTTTTATTACATTGCACTAAAATCCTCTTTTATCAAATTGGGCTAAAATCCTCTTTTATCACATTGCACTAAAATCCTCTTTTATCACATTGCTCTAAAATCTTCTTTTATCACATTGCACTAAAATCCTCTTTTATCGCATTGGGCTAAAATCTTCTTTTATCACATTGCACTAAAATCCTCTTTTATCACATTGGACTAAAATCCTCTTTTATCACATTAGACTAAAATCCTCTTTTATTACATTGCACTAAAATCCTCTTTTATCAAATTGGGCTAAAATCCTCTTTTATCACATTACACTAAAATTTTCTTTTATCACATTGCACTAAAATCCCCTTTTATCACATTGGACTAAAATCCTCTTTTATCACATTGGACTAAAATCCTCTTTATAACATTGCACTAAAATCCTCTTTTATCACATTGCACTAAAATCCTCTTTTACCAAATTGCACTAAAATCCTCTTTTATCACATTGCACTAAAATCCTCTTTTATCACATTACACTAAAATTATCTTTTATCACATTGCACTAAAATCCTCTTTTAACTCATTACACTAAAATCCTCTTTCATCCTATTGCACTAAAACCATCTTTTATTACATTGGACTAAAATCCTCTTTATCACATTGCCCTAAAATCCTCTTTTATCACATTGGACTAAAATCCTGTTTTATCACATTGGACTGAAATCCTCTTCATAACACTGCACTAAAATCCTCTTTTATCACATTGCACGAAAATCCTCTTTTACCAAATTGCACTAAAATCCTCTTATATCACAATGGGCTAAAATCCTCTTCTATCACATTGCACTAAAATCCTCTTTTATCACATTGCACCAAAATCCTCTTTTACCACAGTGCACTAAAATCCTCATTTATTACATTGCACTAAAATCCTCTTTTATCCTATTGCACTAAAACCATCTTTTATCACATTGGACTAAAATCCTCTTTTATCCTATTGCACTAAAACCATCTTTTATCACATTGCACAAAAATCCACTTTTATCACATTGGGCTAAGATCTTCTTTTATCACATTGCACTAAAATCCTCTTTTATCACATTGCACTAAAATCCTTTTTTATTACATTGGGCTAAAATCCTCTTTTATCACATTGCACTAAAATCCTCTTTTATCACATTGGACTAAAATCCTCTTTTATCACATTAGACTAAAATCCTCTTTTATCACATTGCACTAAAATCCTCTTTTATCACATTGCACTTAAATCCTCTTTTATCACATTGCTCTAAAATCTTCTTTTATCACATTGCACTAAAATCCTCTTTTATCACATTGCACTAAAATCCTCTTTTATCACATTGGGCTAAAATCTTCTTTTATCACATTGCACTAAAATCCTGTTTTATCACATTGGACTAAAATCCTCTTTTATCACATAAGACTAAAATCCTCTTTTATTACATTTCACTAAAATCCTCTTTTATCACATTGCACTAAAATCCTCTTTTATCACATTGCACTAAAATCCTCTTTTACCAAATTGCACTAAAATCCTCTTTTATCAAATTGCACTAAAATCCTCTTTTGTCACATAACACTAAAATTTTCTTTTATCACATTGCACTAAAATCCTCTTTTACCACATTGCACTAAAATCCTCTTTTATCACATTGGACTAAAATCCTCTTTCATCCTAATGCACTAAAACTATCTTTTATCACATTGGACTAAAATCCTCTTTTATCACATTGGGCTAAAATCCTGTTTTATCACATTGGACTAAAATCCTCTTTATAACACTGCACTAAAATCCTCTTTTATCACATTGCACGAAAATCCTCTTTTACCAAATTGCACTAAAATCCTCTTTTATCACATTGCTCTAAAATCTTCTTTTATCACATTGCACTAAAATCCTCTTTTATCGCATTGGGCTAAAATCTTCTTTTATCACATTGCACTAAAATCCTCTTTTATCACATTGGACTAAAATCCTCTTTTATCACATTAGACTAAAATCCTCTTTTATTACATTGCACTAAAATCCTCTTTTATCAAATTGGGCTAAAATCCTCTTTTATCACATTGCACTAAAATTTTCTTTTATCACATTGCACTAAAATCCCCTTTTATCACATTGGACTAAAATTCTCTTTTATCACATTGGACTAAAATCCTCTTTATACCATTGCACTAAAATCCTCTTTTATCACATTGCACTAAAATCCTCTTTTACCAAATTGCACTAAAATCCTCTTTTATCACATTGCACTAAAATCCTCTTTTAACTCATTACACTAAAATCCTCTTTCATCCTATTGCCCTAAAAACCATCTTTTATCACATTGGACTGAAATCCTCTTTATCACATTGCACTAAAATCCTCTTTTATCACATTGGACTAAAATCCTGTTTTATCACATTGGACTAAAATCCTCTTCATAACACTGCACTAAAATCCTCTTTTATCACATTGCACGAAAATCCTCTTTTACCAAATTGCACTAAAATCCTCTTATATCACATTGGGCTAAAATCCTCTTCTATCACATTGCACTAAAATCCTCTTTTATCACATTGCACCAAAATCCTCTTTTACCACAGTGCACTAAAATCCTCATTTGTTACATTGCACTAAAATCCTCTTTTATCCTATTGCACTAAAACCATCTTTTATCACATTGGACTAAAATCCTCTTTTATCCTATTGCACTAAAACCATCTTTTATCACATTGCACTAAAATCCACTTTTATCACATTGGGCTAAGATCTTCTTTTATCACATTGCACTAAAATCCTCTTTTATCACATTGCACTAAAATCCTCTTTTATCACATTGGGCTAAAATCCTCTTTTATATTGCACTAAAATCCTCTTTTATCACATTGGACTAAAATCTTCTTTTATCACATTAGACTAAAATCCTCTTTTATCACATTGCACTAAAATCCTCTTTTATCACATTGCACTAAAATCCTCTTTTATCACATTGGGATAAAATCCTCTTTTATCACATTGCACTAAAATCCTCTTTTATCACATTACACTAAAATTTTCTTTTATCACATTGCACTAAAATCCTCTTTTACCACATTAGGCTAAAATCCTCTTTTATCACATTACACTAAAATCCTCTTTCATCCTATTGCACTAAAACCATCTTTTATCACATTGGACTAAAATCCTCTTTTATCACATTGGACTAAAATCCTCTTTAAAACACTGCACTAAAATCCTCTTTTATCACATTAGACTAAAATCCTCTTTTATTACATTGCACTAAAATCCTCTTTTATCAAATTGGGCTAAAATCCTCTTTTATCACATTGCACTAAAATCCTCTTTTATCACATTGCTCTAAAAGCTTCTTTTATCACATTGCACTAAAATCCTCTTTTATCGCATTGGGCTAAAATCTTCTTTTATCACATTGCACTAAAATCCTCTTTTATCACATTGGACTAAAATCCTCTTTTATCACATTAGACTAAAATCCTCTTTTATTACATTGCACTAAAATCCTCTTTTATCAAATTGGGCTAAAATCCTCTTTTATCACATTACACTAAAATTTTCTTTTATCACATTGCACTAAAATCCCCTTTTATCACATTGGACTAAAATCCTCTTTTATCACATTGGACTAAAATCCTCTTTATAACATTGCACTAAAATCCTCTTTTATCACATTGCACTAAAATCCTCTTTTACCAAATTGCACTAAAATCCTCTTTTATCACATTGCACTAAAATCCTCTTTTATCACATTACACTAAAATTATCTTTTATCACATTGCACTAAAATCCTCTTTTAACTCATTACACTAAAATCCTCTTTCATCCTATTGCACTAAAACCATCTTTTATTACATTGGACTAAAATCCTCTTTATCACATTGCCCTAAAATCCTCTTTTATCACATTGGACTAAAATCCTGTTTTATCACATTGGACTGAAATCCTCTTCATAACACTGCACTAAAATCCTCTTTTATCACATTGCACGAAAATCCTCTTTTACCAAATTGCACTAAAATCCTCTTATATCACAATGGGCTAAAATCCTCTTCTATCACATTGCACTAAAATCCTCTTTTATCACATTGCACCAAAATCCTCTTTTACCACAGTGCACTAAAATCCTCATTTATTACATTGCACTAAAATCCTCTTTTATCCTATTGCACTAAAACCATCTTTTATCACATTGGACTAAAATCCTCTTTTATCCTATTGCACTAAAACCATCTTTTATCACATTGCACAAAAATCCACTTTTATCACATTGGGCTAAGATCTTCTTTTATCACATTGCACTAAAATCCTCTTTTATCACATTGCACTAAAATCCTTTTTTATTACATTGGGCTAAAATCCTCTTTTATCACATTGCACTAAAATCCTCTTTTATCACATTGGACTAAAATCCTCTTTTATCACATTAGACTAAAATCCTCTTTTATCACATTGCACTAAAATCCTCTTTTATCACATTGCACTTAAATCCTCTTTTATCACATTGCTCTAAAATCTTCTTTTATCACATTGCACTAAAATCCTCTTTTATCACATTGCACTAAAATCCTCTTTTATCACATTGGGCTAAAATCTTCTTTTATCACATTGCACTAAAATCCTGTTTTATCACATTGGACTAAAATCCTCTTTTATCACATAAGACTAAAATCCTCTTTTATTACATTTCACTAAAATCCTCTTTTATCACATTGCACTAAAATCCTCTTTTATCACATTGCACTAAAATCCTCTTTTACCAAATTGCACTAAAATCCTCTTTTATCAAATTGCACTAAAATCCTCTTTTGTCACATAACACTAAAATTTTCTTTTATCACATTGCACTAAAATCCTCTTTTACCACATTGCACTAAAATCCTCTTTTATCACATTGGACTAAAATCCTCTTTCATCCTAATGCACTAAAACTATCTTTTATCACATTGGACTAAAATCCTCTTTTATCACATTGGGCTAAAATCCTGTTTTATCACATTGGACTAAAATCCTCTTTATAACACTGCACTAAAATCCTCTTTTATCACATTGCACGAAAATCCTCTTTTACCAAATTGCACTAAAATCCTCTTTTATCACATTGCTCTAAAATCTTCTTTTATCACATTGCACTAAAATCCTCTTTTATCGCATTGGGCTAAAATCTTCTTTTATCACATTGCACTAAAATCCTCTTTTATCACATTGGACTAAAATCCTCTTTTATCACATTAGACTAAAATCCTCTTTTATTACATTGCACTAAAATCCTCTTTTATCAAATTGGGCTAAAATCCTCTTTTATCACATTGCACTAAAATTTTCTTTTATCACATTGCACTAAAATCCCCTTTTATCACATTGGACTAAAATTCTCTTTTATCACATTGGACTAAAATCCTCTTTATACCATTGCACTAAAATCCTCTTTTATCACATTGCACTAAAATCCTCTTTTACCAAATTGCACTAAAATCCTCTTTTATCACATTGCACTAAAATCCTCTTTTAACTCATTACACTAAAATCCTCTTTCATCCTATTGCCCTAAAAACCATCTTTTATCACATTGGACTGAAATCCTCTTTATCACATTGCACTAAAATCCTCTTTTATCACATTGGACTAAAATCCTGTTTTATCACATTGGACTAAAATCCTCTTCATAACACTGCACTAAAATCCTCTTTTATCACATTGCACGAAAATCCTCTTTTACCAAATTGCACTAAAATCCTCTTATATCACATTGGGCTAAAATCCTCTTCTATCACATTGCACTAAAATCCTCTTTTATCACATTGCACCAAAATCCTCTTTTACCACAGTGCACTAAAATCCTCATTTATTACATTGCACTAAAATCCTCTTTTATCCTATTGCACTAAAACCATCTTTTATCACATTGGACTAAAATCCTCTTTTATCCTATTGCACTAAAACCATCTTTTATCACATTGCACTAAAATCCACTTTTATCACATTGGGCTAAGATCTTCTTTTATCACATTGCACTAAAATCCTCTTTTATCACATTGCACTAAAATCCTCTTTTATCACATTGGGCTAAAATCCTCTTTTATATTGCACTAAAATCCTCTTTTATCACATTGGACTAAAATCTTCTTTTATCACATTAGACTAAAATCCTCTTTTATCACATTGCACTAAAATCCTCTTTTATCACATTGCACTAAAATCCTCTTTTATCACATTGGGATAAAATCCTCTTTTATCACATTGCACTAAAATCCTCTTTTATCACATTACACTAAAATTTTCTTTTATCACATTGCACTAAAATCCTCTTTTACCACATTAGGCTAAAATCCTCTTTTATCACATTACACTAAAATCCTCTTTCATCCTATTGCACTAAAACCATCTTTTATCACATTGGACTAAAATCCTCTTTTATCACATTGGACTAAAATCCTCTTTAAAACACTGCACTAAAATCCTCTTTTATCACATTGGACTAAAATCCTCTTTTATCATATTGCACTAAAATCCTCTTTTATCACATTGCTCTAAAATCTTCTTTTATCACATTACACTAAAATTCTCTTTTATCACATTGGGCTAAAATCTTCTTTTATCACATTGGACTAAAATCCTCTTTATAACATTGCACTAAAATCCTCTTCTATCACATTGCACTAAAATCCTCTTTTACCAAATTGCACTAAAATCCTCTTTTATCACATTGCACTAAAATCCTCTTTTATTACATTACACTAAAATTTTCTTTTATCACATTGCACTAAAATCCTCTTTGACCACATTGCACTAAAATCCTCTTTTATCCTATTGCACTAAAACCATCTTTTATCACATTGGACTAAAATCCTCTTTTATCCTATTGCACTAAAACCATCTTTTATCACATTGCACTAAAATCCACTTTTATCACATTGGGCTAAGATCTTCTTTTATCACATTGCACTAAAATCCTCTTTTATCACATTGCACTAAAATCCTCTTTTATCACATTGGGCTAAAATCCTCTTTTATCACATTGCACTAAAATCCTCTTTTATCACATTGGACTAAAATCTTCTTTTATCACATTAGACTAAAATCCTCTTTTATCACATTGCACTAAAATCCTGTTTTATCACATTGGGATAAAATCCTCTTTTATCACATTGCACTAAAATCCTCTTTTATCACATTACACTAAAATTTTCTTTTATCACATTGCACTAAAATCCTCTTTTACCACATTGCACTAAAATCCTCTTTTATCACATTACACTAAAATCCTCTTTCATCCTAATGCACTAAAACCATCTTTTATCACATTGGACTAAAATCCTCTTTATAACACTGCACTAAAATCCTCTTTTATCACATTGGACTGAAAACCTCTTATATCATTTTGCACTAAAATCCTCCTTTATCACATTGCTCTAAAATCTTCTTTTATCACATTACACTAAAATTCTCTTTTATCACATTGGGCTAAAATCTTCTTTTATCACATTGGACTAAAATCCTCTTTATAACATTGCACTAAAATCCTCTTCTATCACATTGCACTAAAATCCTCTTTTACCAAATTGCACTAAAATCCTCTTTTATCACATTGCACTAAAATCCTCTTTTATCACATTGGGCTAAAATCTTCTTTCATCACATTGCACTAAAATCCTGTTTTATCACATTGGACTAAAATCCTCTTTTATCACATATGACTAAAATCCTCTTTTATTACATTGCACTAAAATCCTCTTTTATCACATTGCACTAAAATCCTCTTTTATCACATTGCACTAAAATCCTCTTTTACCAAATTGCACTAAAATCCTCTTTTATCAAATTGCACTAAAATCCTCTTTTGTCACATAACACTAAAATTTTCTTTTATCACATTGCACTAAAATCCTCTTTTACCACATTGCACTAAAATCCTCTTTTATCACATTGGACTAAAATCCTCTTTCATCCTATTGCACTAAAACTATATTTTATCACATTGGACTAAAATCCTCTTTTATCACATTGGGCTAAAATCCTGTTTTATCACATTGGACTAAAATCCTCTTTATAACACTGCACTAAAATCCTCTTTTATCACATTGCACGAAAATCCTCTTTTACCAAATTGCACTAAAATCCTCTTTTATCACATTGCACTAAAATCCTCTTTTATCACATTGCTCTAAAATCTTCTTTTATCACATTGCACTAAAATCCTCTTTTATCGCATTGGGCTAAAATCTTCTTTTATCACATTGCACTAAAATCCTCTTTTATCACATTGGACTAAAATCCTCTTTTATCACATTAGACTAAAATCCTCTTTTATTACATTGCACTAAAATCCTCTTCTATCAAATTGGGCTAAAATCCTCTTTTATCACATTGCACTAAAATTTTCTTTTATCACATTGCACTAAAATCCCCTTTTATTACATTGGACTAAAATTCTCTTTTATCACATTGCACTAAAATCCTCTTTTATCACATTGCACTAAAATCCTCGTTTACCAAATTGCACTAAAATCCTCTTTTATCACATTGCACTAAAATCCTCTTTTTTCACATTACACTAAAATTATCTTTTATCACATTGCACTAAAATCCTCTTTTAACTCATTACACTTAAATCCTCTTTCATCCTATTGCCCTAAAAACCATCTTTTATCACATTGGACTAAAATCCTCTTTATCACATTGCACTAAAATCCTCTTTTATCACATTGGACTAAAATCCTGTTTTATCACATTGGGCTAAAATCCTCTTCATAACACTGCACTAAAATCCTCTTTTATCACATTGCACGAAAATCCTCTTTTACCAAATTGCACTAAAATCCTCTTATATCACATTGGGCTAAAATCCTCTTCTATCACATTGCACTAAAATCCTCTTTTATCGCATTGCACCAAAATCCTCTTTTACCACAGTGCACTAAAATCCTCATTTATTACATTGCACTAAAATCCTCTTTTATCCTATTGCACTAAAACCATCTTTTATCACATTGGACTAAAATCCTCTTTTATCCTATTGCACTAAAACCATCTTTTATCACATTGCACTAAAATCCACTTTTATCACATTGGGCTAAGATCTTCTTTTATCACATTGCACTAAAATCCTCTTTTATCACATTGCACTAAAATCCTCTTTTATCACATTGGGCTAAAATCCTCTTTTATCACATTGCACTAAAATCCTCTTTTATCACATTGGACTAAAATCTTCTTTTATCACATTAGACTAAAATCCTCTTTTATCACATTGCACTAAAATCCTGTTTTATCACATTGGGATAAAATCCTCTTTTATCACATTGCACTAAAATCCTCTTTTATCACATTACACTAAAATTTTCTTTTATCACATTGCACTAAAATCCTCTTTTACCACATTGCACTAAAATCCTCTTTTATCACATTACACTAAAATCCTCTTTCATCCTATTGCACTAAAACCATCTTTTATCACATTGGACTAAAATCCTCTTTATAACACTGCACTAAAATCCTCTTTTATAACATTGGACTGAAAACCTCTTATATCATTTTGCACTAAAATCCTCCTTTATCACATTGCTCTAAAATCTTCTTTTATCACATTACACTAAAATTCTCTTTTATCACATTGGGCTAAAATCTTCTTTTATCACATTGGACTAAAATCCTCTTTATAACATTGCACTAAAATCCTCTTCTATCACATTGCACTAAAATCCTGTTTTACCAAATTGCACTAAAATCCTCTTTTATCACATTGCACTAAAATCCTCTTTTATTACATTACACTAAAATTTTCTTTTATCACATTGCACTAAAATCCTCTTTGACCACATTGCACTAAAATCCTCTTTTATCACATTACACTAAAATCCTCTTTCATCCTATTGCACTAAAACCATCTTTTATCACATTGGACTAAAATCCTCTTTATCACATTGCACTAAAATCCTCTTTTATCACATTGGACTAAAATCCTGTCTTATCACATTGGACTAAAATCCTCTTTATAACACTGCACTAAAATCCTCTTTTATCACATTGCACGAAAATTCTCTTTTACCAATTTGCACTAAAATCCTCTTATATCATATTTGGCTAAAATCCTCTTCTATCACATTGCACTAAAATCCTCTTTTATCACATTGCACCAAAATCCTCTTTTACCACACTGCACTAAAATCCTCTTTTATTACATTGCACTAAAATCCTCTTTTATCCTATTGCACTAAAACCATCTTTTATCACATTGTACTAAAATCCTCTTTTATCCTATTGCACTAAAACCATCTTTTATCACATTGCACTAAAATCCACTTTTATCACATTGGGCTAAGATCTTCTTTTATCACATTGCACTAAAATCCTCTTTTATCACATTGCACTAAAATCCTCTTTTATCACATTGGGCTAAAATCCTCTTTTATCACATTGCACCAAAATCCTCTTTTATCACATTGCACTAAAATCCTCTTTTATCACATTAGACTAAAATCCTCTTTTATCACATTGCACTAAAATCTTCTTTTATCACATTGGGATAAAATCCTCTTTTATCACATTGCACTAAAATCCTCTTTTATCACATTAGACTAAAATCCTCCTTTATCACATTAGACTAAAATCCTCTTTATTACATTGCACTAAAATCCTATTTTATAACATTGGGCTAAAATCCTCTTTTATCAAATTGCACTAAAATCTTATTTTATCACATTGGACTAAAATCCTCTTTTATTACATTTGACTAAAATCCTCTTTTATCACATTGCATTAAAATCCTCTGTATCACATTGGACTAATATCCTCTTTTATCACATTGCACTAAAATCCTCTTTTATCACATTGCAATAAAATCCTCTTTTACCACATTGCACTAAAATCCTCTTTTATCACATTGCACTAAAATCCTCTTTTATCCTATTGCACTAAAACAATCTTTTATCACATTGGACTAAAATCCTCATTATCACATTGCTTTAAAATCCTCTTTTAAACACATTGGACTAAAATCCTCTTTTATCACATTGCACTAAAATCCAATTTTATCACATTGCACTAAAATCTTCTTTTATCACATTGCACTAAAATCCTCTTTTATCACATTGCACTAAAATCCTCTTTTATCACATTGGGCTAAAATCCTCTTTTATCACATTGCACTAAAATCCTCTTTTATCACATTAGACTAAAATCCTCTTTTATCACATTGCACTAAAATTCTCTTTTATCACATTGGGTTAAAATCCTCATTTATCACATTCACCTAAAATCTTCTTTTATCACATTGCACTAAAATCCTCTTCATCACATTGGACTAAAATCCTCTTTGATCATATTGCACTAAAATCCAGTTTTATCACATTGGGCTAAAATCCTCTTTTATCACATTGCACTAAAATCCTCTTTTATCACATTGCACTAAAATCCTCTTTTATCACATTGGGCTAAAATCCTCTTTTATCACATTGCACTAAAATCCTCTTTTATCACATTGGACTAAAATCCTCTTTTATCACATTAGACTAAAATTCTCTTTTATCACATTGCACTAAAATCCTCTTTTATCACATTGGGCTAAGATCCTCTTTTATCACATTGCACTAAAATCTTCTTTTATCACATTGGACTAAAATCCTCTTTTATCACATTGCATTAAAATTCTCTGTATCACATTGGACTAAAATCCTCTTTTATCCCATTGGACTAAAATCCTCTTTGATCACATTGCATTAAAATCCTCTTCTACCACATTGCACTAAAATCCTCTTTTATCACATTGCACTAAAATCCTCTTTTATCCTATTGCACTATAACCATCTTTAATCACATTGGACTAAAATCCTCTTCTATCACATTGGACTAAAATCTTCTTTTATCACATTGCACTAAAATCCTCTTTTATCCTATTTCACTAAAACCATCTTTTATCACATTGGACTAAAATCTTCTTTATCACATTGCTTTAAAATCCTCTTTTAAACACATTGGACTAAAATCCTCTTTTATCACATTGCACTAAAATCCACTTTTATCACATTGCACTAAAATCTTCTTTTATCACATTGCACTAAAATCCTCTTTTATCACATTGCACTAAAATCCTCTTTTATCACATTGGGCGAAAATCCTCTTTTATCACATTGCACTAAAATCCTCTTTTATCACATTGGACTAAAATCCTCTTTTATCACATTAGACTAAAATCCTCTTTTATCACATTATACTAAAATCCTCTTTTATCACATTGCACTAAAATCCTCTTTTATCACATTGGGATAAAATCCTCTTTTATCACATTGCACTAAAATCCTCTTTTATCACATTGGACTAAAATTCTCGTTTATCACATTAGACTAAAATCCTCTTTTATCACATCGCACTAAAATCCTCTTTTATCACATTGGGCTAAAATCCTCTTTTATCCCATTGCACTAAAATCTTCTTTTATCACATTGGACTAAAATCCTCTTTTATCCCATTGGACTAAAATCCTCATTTATCACATTGCATTAAAATCCTCTGTATCACATTGGACTAAAATCCTCTTTTATCACATGCACTAAAACCTTCGTTTATCACATCAAACTAATATCCTTTTATCACATTAGACTAAAATCCTCTTTTATCACATTGCACTAAAGCCCTCTTTATCACATCGAACTAAAATTCTTTTATCACATTAGACTAAAATCCTCTTCTATTCTATTGCACTAAAACCATCTTTTATCACATTGGACTAGAATCCTCTTTTATCACATTGCATTAAAATCCTCTTTTATCACATTGGACTAAAATCCTCTTTTATCACATTGCACTAAAACTCTTTTTCATCACATTGCTCTAAAACCCTCGTTTATCACATCGAACTAAAATCCTTTTATCACATTAGACTAAAATCCTCTTTTATTCTATTGCACTAAAACCATCTTTTATCACATTGGACTAAAATCCTCTTTTACCAAATTGCACTAAAATCTTCTTTTATCACATTGCACTAAAATCCTCTTTTATCACATTGCACTAAAATCCTCTTTTATCACATTGCACTAAAATCCTCTTTATCACATTGGACTAAAATCCTCTTTTATCACATTGCACTAAAATCCTCTTTTATCACATTGGACTAAAATCCTCTTTTATCACATTGGACTAAAATCTTCTTTTATCACATTGCACTAAAATTCTCTTTTATCACATTGCACTAAAATCCTCTTTATCACATTGTACTAAAATCCTCTTTTATCACATTGCACTAAAATCCTCTTTTATCACATTGGACTAAAATCCTCTTTTATCACATTGCACTAAACCCTCTTTATCACATTGGACTAAAATCCTCTTTTATCACATTGGACTAAAATCCTCTTTTATCATATTGGACTAAAATCCTGTTTTATCACATTACACTAAAATCTTCTTTTATCACATTAAACTAAAATCCCCTTTATCACATAGGACTAAAATCCTGTTTTATCACATTTGACTAAAATCCTCCTTTATCACATTGCACTAAAATCCTCTTTATCACATTGGACTAAAATCCTCTTTTATCACATTGGACTAAAATCCTGTTGTATCACATTAGACTAAAATCCTTTTTTATCACATTCGATTAAAATCCTCTTTTATCCTACATTTAGATCTTTCCTCGTCTTGTCCTTCTCTTCTCATCTTCGCCAAACTCATCCTATATATCCTCTGAATGATCCTGCATTAGTAATAGTGGTTTGCAAACCTGCCTTTATCCTGGTGGATCCCGATCGGATAATGAAATATCTATAAAGGTCAGTATGACAATCGGTGATAAGCCTGAGGGCATAAGGGCCTGGTCCTCTTTCCGGAGATTTGAGAGGTAGTATTATATTTTGAAACCAGACAGCGTTCAGGTGGAACCTTCCTCGCCCCGGGGCAGGGGGCTTGTTCCGCGTCAGAGGTATTTGGATATAGATACCCATAGGCAGGATTTCTTGCAACAGATTGTGTGTGTGTGTTTTCCTGCGAAGACGGGAGAGAAAAGAAAGAAGTGTTGTAATTTGCTCTCAGAAGTGTAGAAGATCTACCCACCCGAATACAGGAATTAGCACAGCGCCTCCTCCAATTGGTAGCCAGATCTCTCTTTACGTGCGCTGACGTTTGTGTCCGCTCATGCCAGGATCCATCCCGTCACCGCGACTTTAGCGGACGAACGCCGTATCCACTCGGCTACCAAGAGGTCTTTGCTCCTCCAGTAGGTCGTGGTATTGTGTCCAGAATGGACCTTTGTTATTAGGATCTTCCTCCACAGCCTCTCGTTTCTGGCCCAGAAAACTCCCTAAAACATAATAATACGAATGTCGAAAGCCACCATCATTGGTCATACGAATCACTCAACTGGCCACCATCCCCAAAGCCTCCTTCTATATAACCTTATCCACAGGATTGTGTCCATAAAGGCCTCCTAGCCATCAAATTCGACCTATTAGATAGGATTCAAAGGTCACATAAACATGACACATAATTCAAATCCTACTCCCCCTTCCATTTTATATGATTCTTGGGTTGGTCGCACGCTCCATAGCCGGGGAGAGGCGGGCCTACCCCCGAGTTCGGAGCGTGTTTCCTTCTTCCTCTTGCCTTTTTCTTGTTTTGTATTTGTTTGTTGTTATTTTTTGCTTTTATTTTATTTGTTTTTAATTTAGCCTAGCATTAGTCTATAAGATATTTATGGCGACTTATGCCCTTATAGCGAATCGCCAAAAGGGCGCTAAAATATTCACATTTTACTCTGACGAATGCAATTATAAACAGGACATATGAATACACATCAATAATACACATTTCACACATATGTACATATACATACGTGCGTACATTTGTGTGTCCCAAATCTAACCGGCAACGTCCGATTAGCGGAGATTAGAAGCGTTAATGATTAGCCACCTTTTCCCATCGGCCAGGAAATTGGCGCCATTTTTCAACCGCAATTTTCCTTTCGCGCGCAAACGCCGCGGGAAGAAGCGATGGGGCACAGAGGTCAAAATCGTTTCCAACGAGGTCAAACGAAGACCAGCCGGGGCCAAGCGAAGGTTAATAAGCATGAATGGGGGTAAGTTGGGTTGAATCGGGGTGAATGGAATCGAAAGAACCTAGCAGAACCCCCTTCTCTCTTGGCGATCGACAGTGACGGCAATAAATCGAGTGTTCATTTTGGTGGAGATGTTTATGTGTGTGTTTGTGTATGTGTGCGTGTGTGTGGTATATGGACCATAACCTCTGGTTTAAAGGGTTCACCAAAAGTCGTTTATTGGTGCCTAGGCTCTTACTTATACTGACCTTTACATATGTTTGTTTTTAGTTATGTTCATAGGTGTCAACTTAGCCCCAGGTTGAAATTTCTTTATTTATCGTCATTTTTGCCTCTTCGGCTCCGTTCTAGTTTTTCTGTTTGTCTGTCCTCGTCCGCATCCATCTCATGAAGCCGCATTGGAAATTATAAGGCTCACAGTGATAAGGACTAGCCAAGATTCGGTATTTTTATCGATCTCGCTCATTTTTCTTCTTTGCGCGGATTCATTTTTGTCTTTTTTTCCGGAAGGATATGAAAGACCCACGTATCCCCCCTAAGGGGGGGGGGTTCGGAATATCATCTCAGACTGACAAGGTTTAGTAAGTGGTCTTCATTGGATTAAACACTTCCCCCCTCCCCATTTTCCTTAACTCAAGAAACACATTACGGTCCAAAACTAGAGAACAAACTACAAAAAAATCTACATTTTCTTAAAAAATACTCGTTTATTTTCCAGGAAAATTCATCAAAATATTCATTGAAATTTTCCTCATATAATGTTAAAATTTTATTACATTGAACAGAAGCTAAAAAAAGGTTATGACGCTTTGAAGAAATGATGCGTCCAAAACTAGAGAACGATAAGATCAAAATGCACCTCTAGCCAGAAAATAACATAAGTATATCATAGAAAATTTAACAACATATTAATATGAAGTATGTAGGCCTTTGTAATGAATGGGTTGAACACATATTAGACCCAAGGACTTCCCCAATTTATCGCATTGATCAGGTGTGATTTTATTTCCTTCTTCCTTCAATCTTTACCAGAGATCTTCAAAATCCGTTGGTTTTGATCCCTAATCTCACTACGTCATAGTGGCCGGTCTTCCTTCTGGCTGGTGACGTCACCAGCCATTTTGACTTTGTGTCCCCTAAACAAAAAAGCGCCGTTTGTTGTTGTTGTTTTTTTGCGTTTGGCTTTGTTTGTTTTTAATTTAGCCTGCCATTAGGCTATAAGATATTTATGGCGACTTATGCCCTCATAAGTAATCGCCAGATGGGCACTAAAAACCACATTCTACTCTGCTGCATGCGATTATAAACAGGACATATGAATACACATCAATAATACACATTTCACACATATGTACATATACATACGTGCGTACATTTGTGTGTCCCAAGTCTAACCGGCAACGTCCGATTGGTTTTATCTTGGGTATAAATCAGGGCTCTGCTTAGGCAGTTCATTAAGTCGATATTTTCAATTTCTAAGAATTGCTTCGGCGTCCTTGCCTTGTGGCACCGAGTAATACCCTGCATGGAAACTGACTCACGTTCCCCCGATCATTGAAAAGAGGGTCACATTTTTCTAGCGCAAATTCTTGTATAGCGCCATTTACGCTCCGTTTATATGGCAAACTAATGCTGTAGCGGGCCGAAAATCTATCCTCTAATCCCAATCGATCCAACCCGCTTCCTACACTAATTCGGACGTGAGAAATCGAGGAAGAAATGAAATCTCTTGTAAATATTTATGCCATATTTTTTGGTAAATAAAGGACTGTATTTCTAATCCATTTCATTTCTTCCACGATTTCTCACGTCTGAATTAGTGTAGGAAGCGGGTTGGATCGATTGGCGCTAGAGGATATATTTTCGGCCCTGTACAGAGTTAGTTTGCTATATAAATGGAGCGTAAATAGCCCCTAGTGCTGTAAAACACTCTTTAAAGTATAACACTGCCACTTACAAATTTTGAGTCTCTTTGGATTCAATCCTTCACGTGTATAACTACTTATATGCTGGTTACCATCTAATCCGAACAAATTAAAGTTCCTTTCGTAACTTAAAAAGCTCTATCCACTTTTCAGCACTCAGGGGACAAGCTCAGTAGCGAAGGCCAACCTAGCTGTTTTTATTCTTTTTACTCATGAGTGGTTTCAGGGCAGAGTACCGTGTTACGAATCCCACCTACCTCAAGTGACATGGGAGACGCTGGGAAAACATTCTGGTTCGTGTTCTCGGCAACCTGACATGAAATACCGGCTGCTGTCTCAACTATGTCCTTCAGCGATCTTCCCTAGGAGGGGTTTATCGAGGGTGACCCCTTTTCTTCGTTGACCCATAGGGCTCGTAATCCCCCTACACTTTTATTATGCGTAAAATTCCACCTTTTTTACCCATTATAATGAATCGCAATGTCAAACATGGCCTCTCCTTCACTTTTTCACTAAACCACCTGCTTTCTGAAGAATTTGTTGACCTTAACTCGTCTCGCAATCCAGATATATGAGTACTACCATCATGACTATTATGAATACTACCATCATGACCATTCGACATTACCCGTACGACAGTGTTTTCCTACATATATTACGATTTTTTGCATTTAAACTGGAACTGATAAGTGATCATTCTCTAGTTTTGGACGCACCGTCTCTTCCAATACACATCATTTTCCTTATAATTGGACACGATCACTGAAAAAAATTCAAGGAAAATAAAGTAGTAATTCCAAGAAAAAATGGCTATTTGTTCTTTAGTTTTGGACGGTACGGTATCACTCTTTCGTTATTTTTGAGAAATTGATACTTGATGTAATCATGTAAGCCCGTATGTACATACATATACAGTATATATATATATATATATATATATATATATATATATATATATATATGAAAATTAACCAACAGGAAAATTAAAAGATGAATCCAAGCACTCTCCTTGAAAAGGAACTTGCAAGTATAGTTCGAAAGTGCTTGGATTCATCTTTTCATTTTCCTATGGGTTAATTTTCATATTATTGCTTTCCTCACGTGCCACTTTGTGAGTTTTTTCATATATATATATATATAGATGGGGGGGGGGGTATATATATGGTGTGTTTGTGTCTTTGTGAATAGGAGGCAAAGCTCCGTTTCGATGTTCGAATCTCACACCGACTACATGGCAGGAATACGGCCTGCTCTTCGGACTGATTGGCAAAGAAGATGGAAGACGGTCGAAGGGAACTTAAAGTTGCGTGCCATTGTGCCGCGACTGTTCCCACGGACCTATCCCCCAATGCCGCGACGGCTTCAGGTCGCTTTCTGTTGTCTCCGAATCGGGCACACTCGTTTGACGCATCGCTATCTGATGGAGCGCTCGCCTGCGCCCTATTGCGACGACTACGTCGTCCCCCAGACTGTTCGGCACATTCTTGTCGAATGTCTCAGTCTGGGTGATCTTCGCGCACGTTACCTGTCCCAGTACCGGGATGGGCGGGGTCGCTACCGCCTGTCCCTTGTACTTGGGACGAGTGCGTGCATATTGACTGGTGGACTTGTTGACTTCTTGGGGGAGGCCGGCCTTCTCCCTATTATTTAAGCAGGGTTTGTTTTTTTGTTTTGTTTTTGCTTTTGTTTTTTTTCCTTTAGGTTGCACGCGCCTGCGTCGGGGGGACCTTCCCCCGACGCAGGAGCTTGCTTCCTTTCCCCCTTTTTGGGGTGTTTTTTTCGTCTCTTTAATTTTATTTTAAAGTAGCCTAGAACTAGGCCAGTTTTAATACGGCGACAAATGCCCAAGTAGGCAGTCGCCAGATGAGCTCTTAAAAAAAAAAAAATCGATGTTCGAATGCTCGATGATGGAAGTGAAATTGGGCCCGAATAGAATTTTGTGTGTACGCATACGAGAACGAAATCACGCTGGATAACGAAGCCCTTATTGCCAATACTTAATTGCCCCTCAGGTTTGTTTTTCAAATATTCTGTCACCCTCATCTTATTTCTCCTATCTTCCCTCTATAGCCTCCTATCTCACCAGGAAGTGTAGTTCTCCCACTCGTACACTTCTTCGAATTCTTTTAAAAGGATATCAAAGGATTCAGATCTCGTGTGAGTAATTTGCCTCCTTGAATACATCATTTCTTAGTCTACAGACACGTTTGTACATATTTTGGAAAAGTTATGTATACATTCTCAAATTCACAGATATAGGCACGCACATCTGCAGGTCTTACATAGTTCAGAGGATTCCATTTCATGCATGAATCTCTCTGGGTTGTTTAGGTACGTTCACCAAATTCACGTAATTACTACCTATATATCACAACCTCGGTTCTTCACATACTCTATTCAGTATCTTGTACGTACTCACACTTAACTATACGTATATATATATGACTAAAAAGTGCACATGGGAAAGGTTGTGGTCGCTTTCGCATGACCGGGTGCGAGCGTGCTCCCCTTCACATACAGTTCTTCTTGTCGCGCACGATTCGCGGACTGGTGAATACCGATTTCGTCTGTTTGGCGCGCTTTCGCGCCCTTTCGGGTTGGGTGCTATCAGTGAGGTTGCATTCAGTCTTACGACGCTGTTGTAGCAGGATGAACAATTTAGTCTTAAACACTGTTGTAACATTGATGTGTAGAGGTGAATGAGCAAGGAGAAAGACTTAAAATGCTTGAAAAGACAATGATTTCGGTACATTGATCTAATCTTAATTTAAATCTGTTGGTATCTTTATGTGTTATGAAAGGCACCTAATATTTCTACACTAAGCCATACGCAAGCGAGGGTTAATTCATATATACTTAAATACTTCCTTGGCAAATGATCTAATGAAACGCAGTGCCGGTGGCGTTGTTTACAATTATATGGTGCGCTTTTCTAGAGCAAAATTTATTCAGATGGAGAGATAAGAATGGCCTCGTATGGTAAACCTGAAACCCTCTAATGGAAGTAGAGTGCTATGCTAGGGATTAGGCATAGATTTGAAAAGGCTGAGGCTATTGTTCTTCCTACCAAACGATTTTATCAAACGGTGTAGTTTTGTGTTAGAAGTTTTATATCTGAGCTTAAGATAACGTTTCATTTCGTGTGTGTGAGCAAATTTTATTAAAAGTGATAAGGGAATTTTAGTATATTATCCAATTTGCGTTATTATTTATCAATATTTATACCCTATCTTTTATATTAACATCGAAACAAGTATTCATATTAGTTTAGGTATTAGGAAATTCCACTAAACTTGAAAGTAGCGAATGAAAAAATGGTTGTTTTTGCCTATTTCAACCTTGATTCTTTTCATTTCTATCTTGGTTTCCTTTGTCTCCTCAAAAAAGTAACACGGTGATTTTAAGTACCTGGTGTAAGGATGCGAACTTGTTCCCGGGGATTTCTTCTCTGTCACTAATACACATAAACATTTTCTGTTCTGTTTTTTTTCTATTTCTAAAGAAAAACACAAACCCTCCTCTAATGTATCGCTTAATTGGGTTCAATAATTTTCCATTTGCGCTCGACCCCAACGTCCTGGTTCGAAGTAAATTGACTTAGGTGAGAAAATGGGAAGTCCTTTAATGGAAACAATGCGAAGGAGTCTTGTCATTTTAGGAGAACACGATGTATTATTTGGTAGAGGACCCTCTTGTCCTAACACTGAGTTGGGGGTCCGTGAAAAGACATTCAGAGACGTATCTTCGGTTAAGTAGTTTTAAATCGCTCCCATATGTTTCCGAGATTATTTCATATATACATAAATTATATATTCTTATGTATATATGAAATGATACAATTAAGAAAATTTAAATAACATGCAATGAACTGACGTTTCGTCCAAATCACTTAATAAAACCTGTTTGGTTTTATTATTGAGACTTAATAAAACTTGTTGGATTTTAGTGATTAAAACGAAAAATTGCCTTCCTGTTTTGTTTTTTTTGCCTTCTATACCTATAACTTTATGCACCCTACTGTAGACAATTAGACGGTACCACTCTATCCCTCTTGTAATGTTCTTCGGCCGGAACATTCCGAGTAGATCCTCCGGCAGGGCTCGTCGAGGAAACCCTGGGGTAATCCGGGAAGAAGCGAGTCCCAGTTATGAGACGTACGAGACGGCCTCAATATTCGGCTCACGGCGAAGGGCCTCTCTTTTGGTAAAGAAGCAAAAGACCCCTCCTTCCGAAGACCCCAAACATGGGTTACCAGACGTCCTCCCTAAATACTATGATGGGAATCGGTTGTGTCACCATGGAAACAAAGATCGAGAGGAAATGGTAGGAAGGAAGGGGAATCTAATTTCTCTCATGGATAGCGGAAACCAACGATCGTCTTTGTTCGTGAACACTGGGGAGGGAAGGGATCCTCTGATTCGGCCCTTGGTGAAGAAAACCTCCTCCTTTAATCATACTCCTTATAAAACATACACTAGAGGATCATCTTGCAACATCGTGGGGCTACGGCCCCATTTCAGCGATAACCTCGTGCCTTTCGATAGAATTCCGCGCTTGAGTTTGGCGCCAAAAGAAAGGAAGCGAGAGTCTTCCCCGCAAAATGGCGCCAAAACGTGTCGCATCATCCCGCGGCTCCAACCTGTGCCACTTCTTGCCACGTATGACTCCAGGGACTCATTTTCCAGGGGACTTCACAATCCCGTGAAAGAGCAGGGAGAAATGCCCCCTGACACAGAGCAGCAATCCGTGGTCGGAGATTGGATGGTGACCAAACGTGTTTGCAACTGCGACCTTTTTGGCGGCCAAACCCACATCCACAAAATGGACATACAGGTAAATACATTAATGCTACTGCACTAATATGCTACAGTGGTTACTCTTACAACTAGTAATAATGCTACTGCTTCTACTACCCCGTTTTAGGAGTAGAGTGGTGGGTCTTTGATAGTTTGGTAGTTTGTAGTTCTTCATCTTCTTATAATAATAAAATTACAAAACCACAATAAAGTCCTTAGCTCCGGTCGTAATATACCGAGGGAACTAGCTCTTGCCTGTCTCGGTTCCTTTAGTAATAAGTTTGCTTTCTGAATCCTGCAATTCAAAGGCGTAAGAGAGGGTGGGTAGGTCTATCCATGGAGGGCAATTAAATTCTGAGCTCAGTTGGATTACTGCGATCTCCGGTTTAAAATGGGGGTTCTTTTTTTAGTTTTTGAAATCTTTTTTATTCGTTTTGGTTTCATCTTTTAATCGTGGCATAGCACGTTTTGATTGATTGATTAACCCAGGGTATTTATGGAGGCTTATATTTGTTTTGTTTTTTATCTTTCTTTATGTTATTTTTTTTGGGGGGGGGTTATATCCTTTTAGTTATGTTTTTTTCTTTGTCAGTGGGGTTAGAAGCTTCTGAAAATGGGAAGGGAGATTATATATTAAAAAAATAAAATAAAATTGGTTTAATTTCTGCCACATTTCACACAATATTAGATAAGTGTCGCGCTAAACCATCGGAAATAAGAGGTTGGAACAGTTACAACGATCCCCTATCAAGCGTAAAATCTGGGTCCCTCTGGAGAATCGTCTTTGAAAATGAGAGAAATAGGGATGTAGTGAACGAAGCAAAAATCAGACATCTGAAACGTACGAAACATTTTGATCGATTTAGTTCAGGCGCGCTTGATTTAGGAAATGAGTTCCGTTTAAATTTATATAGAGAATAACATCGCTTATCGGCATTAGTATATATTCTGAGCAAAATTACGAGGCCTTAATGGGTCAGATATACGATTGGATCACGATTTTTACACGCTTTATTTTATATAATTAGATAATTACAATTAAATGTAAACTAATGGCCGATGGACCCTATACTGGACTTTGAAGAGGTGCGAATAAATGCTGCTCAGTAATGGCATCCGATTGAGACACGATGGAGATAAATGGACATTGTGATTTTCTCCGTTATTGTTATAAGAGAAAAAATCCTCAACCCGATCACGTTTATTGAAATAAGTTTTGTACTGGCAAAATATTTTAGTCGGTTCTCTTTGATAGTTGTGATCTACATGTATAAAAATCCTTACATGCAGTGCGAAACAGGTAAATAGAAAGTTCATTCGATAGATAAAAATATATTTTTAATTAAGAAAACAAAGGAAGGCAGTGAAAGATTTTTGCCCGATGGAGAATGAGATGAAAGTAAATTGTGGAATTATTGGCTGCAATATTAAAACTCAGAATTATAAAATTTTATCTAGTTGAATAACTGAATAAATAGAAGTATGAGATTCGTGTAAAAAGACACACCTCGATAGTTCGAGTCATTAAATTATAGGTTCGATTTACAATTAAAAGTGTCGAGGGATGACGAAAAGCAAGATTAGGTAATCCCTTTACTCAACCGAGCGAGAAATGTTTTGACCAAAGAAAATTAACGATGTAAACAAAGAATCCCGACCAAAGATGAAGAAAAGACTCCCAAAGTCCAGTTGATTAAAGCAAGTGTTCTTTGCCATTTCTATAAAGGTAAATGCCATTCTTAACCTCTCTTCTTTATTGTATTTCTATGTCTACCTTTTCCTTAATCTTTCTCTCGTTCTTTCCCATTGAGTTAAAATACTCGCTTAAGTAAGTCAGTTCCTATCCATTTTTCAATTATAAAACACATTTTGTGGACAATCTTTACAAGATTTATCCTGTGAACCTACTTATCCTTCAAATTCTAATTAAGAAATGGTTATAAAATAACTTCGAAATATCCTCTCCCTACGGTATCTCGTGATACAAGCAGATGAGCATAACTACACACACTAAAGAGAGTTGATCTCAAGATGTTTTTGTAGTGATTTTGAATTGAAAGCTTTCCTTTAGACAGGAAAGCTAGAGGATGCCTCCAAATCTTAATATCTGAGTTTTTACGAGATCGGTGACTACGCGTATGGGTGGGAGAGAGAACTTTCCACCCCAATAAGGCAGGGGTAAAGCGTCCCGCAGGGAAGTGTGCTCAGTGTCATTCTCTTTGCCTTGGGTATCAAAGGTATGACATCGGTGCTGTCGGAAGATGTTCTCGTTACGCTCTAAATAAACGACTTATCGATACCCTTTGGCACGATCCAGATGCCAACTATAGCGTGTCGACTCTCACAGACATTAAATCGCACCTGTCTATATTATGAAATGTAATGTTTTCGGTTTTATTTGATAAATACTCAGGCGGTGCAATTCTACTCTCATCCACTACTTTCTCTGATCAAACTTGTTATTAAACGGAAGCGGCCTTGATGTGTTAAAGTCGTATCGTTTTCTTGGTTTTTGTTTTTGGCCGGCGAAAGTTTAGGGTCTCTAATAAACTGCGCCATTGACATTCTTCGCTCCGTGAAGTTCAGCACTTGAGGTGGTGGTAGAGCTACAGATATTTGGGGGGGTTTTAACTTTCCTTTTTTTCTCAAAGCTTGGCTACGGATGTGAGTTCCACGCATCCGCAGCCGAGCATGAATTACGGGAGGTGAATGCGATCCACCACACCGGTCTCCGTTTGGCGACCGTTGCCTTTGACATCTCAACTATTGAGAGTCTGCTTGTCGATGATGGAGAAATGCTGCTCGCTCTGCGCTGTGTAAAGTGCATTTGTGTGCTTTTACACGGTCTAGGCGTCTTCCTCAGTACCCAACGGCTCTCATTACATCCAGGGCCGATCCTGAGTGTGTCTATGCCACCGAGAGACGCCAATCATGCCCTAAGCCTTTCGAGTTTAGGGACACAAAACTCCTTCGGGGGGGAAACGTAGCTCTCTGTCCGGTGACGCTTCTGGTTTTGCCTCGGATGGCACTCTAAAGCATGCCATTTTTAATTATTTGTCACCATGCTTATGTTCCCAAAGCTTCTACAGCATGGGAAGTATTGCGTTTAATCTATTATCAGCACATTTCGTCTCACATTAGATCCGTGCCAGTGTACATGGATGGCTTCAAATCCGAAAAGGGTGTGGCTTCCACGCTCTATCCCTCTTGTTTGAAATCGGCGGAGCTCCACAAGGCGTTGCGTCTATATTCACAACCGAGCTTGTTGCAATAAACTACTCGGTACAAGAGATAACGGGGCGTGCTCGGTACGAAGACTGGATCGCGATTTTAGAGCGATTCACAAAGCACCTTGATTGATCTCGGAGCTTTTGAACCTTCACCTCCCTTCCCTGGTTCGCTGTATCCGTGACACCACGTCGGCCACCAACCGAGCCACTATCTGCCTTATCTTCTGTTAGCTTCTCAGAGATGTAGGGATTGCGGGGAGATAATCCCGCCGATGAGGGTCTCAAAGAGACATCAAGGACTGGACGACCACACCAGCAAAATATTCTGCCCCACACTGACTACGTAGAGGGAATCAAGTCAGCCTTCCCGGCTCCATGTCAAAGAAGATGGGAGACGCCAGATGGGATCCTAAAAGTGTGTTCCACCGTGCCACGAACGTTCCTATCCCCATAACCCCCAATGCTCCGATGGCTTTATTTAAATACCCTCCTCTCCCCTCCCAAGGGAATGAGGGTGTGCAGTCTTTTATCCATCATCTTCTAACCTTCTGTTCCATACTACCTTAACAAGCACGCATGAACACAAACATACACGTACGCAAGCACACACGTACACAAACATACACGTACGCAAGCACACACGTACGCAAACATACATGCACGCAAGTACACAAAAATACACGTACACAAGCATACACGTATGCAATTACACACGAACACTAGCGCCCACATGCACAAACATACACGTACGCAGGCACACACATACACAAACATACACGTAAGCAGGCAAACACGTACACAGACCTACACGTACGCAAGCACACACATACACAAACATAAACGCAAGCAAGCACACATACACAAAAATACACGTAAAAACACACCTACACAAACATACACGTACGCAAGCCCACAGGTATACAATCACACCTACATTAGCACACACGTACATAGACGCACATATACATAATAATGTACGTAAATAAGTACACACGCACGCAAGCACACACGTACATTAATACACACATACACAAGGAAAGACGCACATAAAACACACTTACACATAAACACAAGTACACATAAACACAAGTGTACAAACACACAGTATATAAGCACGAACGTACACAATTACACACGTACATAATCACGCATGTATGCAAGCGCACACATACACAAGCGCAAACGTACACAAGCAAACACATCTACAAGCGAACACGTACGCAAACTCACACGTACACAATCACACACGTATACAAGCCTACACATATAAAAGCGCACACTTACGCAAGCACACTTGCACGAGCGCACTCGAACATAAACACACATACATAATCAAGCACGTACACAATCTCACACGCATGCATGCGCACACGTACACGATAACCACGTATACAAGCGCTCACTTACACAAGCACACAGTTACACAATCACATATGTGACAAGCACATACGTACACAACCACGCACATACACAAGCGAATACGTACACAAACCCTCACGTACACAATCACACACGTACAGAAACAAACCCATTTCGAGAGGAGAGTTAAGTCATAATTTTAGTTTTTCCTCTATTTGACAGTTTTCTTTCATCTGAACTTCATCTAAAATGAACCTAATTTTTAAGCTTTGATTTTTCTTTTAATGTAAAAAAAAATGAAGAAATTTAATGTGGAGTTGTTTATAAAATTAATTTTCGTTTGAGGGGAAATTTTTGTTCTTTTCGGAGATTGGGGATGGCAGCTGTGTTTTGTGTTTTCCTCTTCCCTAATTTAATTGCCATTATTAAGTAAAGAAGAGGATTTCACATTCTTGTTGGATGCTGCTGCTCTGCATTCATGAACTTCACCCACCATTCGCACTATTACTTGTGGTACCAGACCCGGAGTAGTAGTAATATATGGGCGCAGAAGAGTATATGACTATGTTAAGAAACAACTTCGAATTGTTGGGACGTACTTTCTCAGTTTTCCCTTAAGGTGATACATTATCACACAGCACCTTCAAAATTGGCGATGTGCCTTCTTTTTACTCTCTTTTTAAACTATAAATTACGCTTAAGGTGTTAAGCTGTACTTTCATTTTGCTCTGGTTTTAAACCATCAATTGCCCCGTAAGGTGTTACGTTTCCACACTGCTTTTCGAATTTGGTGATGTACCTTCTTTTTACTCTCTTTTAAACTTAAAATTGCCCTTAAGGTGTTCCATTTGCACACTGCATCTTCAAAATTTGCAATGTACCTTT
This sequence comes from Ceratothoa steindachneri, assembly GCA_963969495.1. NCBI lineage: Eukaryota > Metazoa > Arthropoda > Malacostraca > Isopoda > Cymothoidae > Ceratothoa > Ceratothoa steindachneri. The sequence continues at coordinate 18,996,067 of OZ018327.1, forward strand.
GTACTCTCTTTTTAAACCATCAATTACCCTTAAGGTGTTCCATTTGGACACTGCACCTTCGAAATTGGTGATGTACCTTTTTTACTCTCTTTTTAAACCATCAATTACCCTTTAGGTGTTCCATTTGGACACTGCACCTTCGAACTTGGCGATGTACCTTTTTTACTCTCTTTTTAAACCATCAATTACCCTTAAGGTGTTCCATTTGGACACTGCACCTTCGAACTTGGCGATGTACCTTTTTTACTTTCTTTTTAAACCATCAATTATCCTTAAGGTGTTCCATTTGGACACTGCACCTTCGAACTTGGCGATGTACCTTTTTTACTTTCTTTTTAAACCATCAATTACCCTTAAGGTGTTCCATTTGGACACTGCACCTTCGAACTTGGCGATGTACCTTTTTTACTCTCTTTTTAAACCATCAAATTTCTTCAGTTCCGAATACCCTCTGGTCTTTATTGACTCTATCTTATTGACTTTATCTTAGACGTTTTTCAATTTGCTGAAATACCTACAAGGTACAGGGTGTCCGAAAAGTTACTATACAATGGAAATAAATCCTCCTGCCAGGATCACAGTGACGAAAGTATAACTCTCAGGATGTCTACAAGAGATCCAGTTTGAAAACCATTGAAAGATCTGCTCAATTTTTGATTTACAGGGTGTCCAAAATTCCAAAAGTTACTAAACTAGAACTCTAGTAGACTCTAAGAGTTGCGATTTCTTCAATGTGATCCTGATGGGACTATTTATCTTAAGTGCATAGTCACTTTTAGGACACCCTGTATTATACTTTATGTGGGTTTTCAGCATCTTCAACTCGTTTCTTGGTCATTTTCACGAACTTGCCTTCCTGTGTTTTGGGAATATTAAGGAATCGAGGAGGAAGGGAAAAAACTACTGTAGATTTAGTTATCTATTGACTCCACGTTGTCTCGTTTGACCCTCGTTAACAGCGATACTGGTCATCCATTTTAACCCGTTGGTTACCCTTTAATTTCACTTAATCACTAGATTGTCCTGTTAAGCCTTCTTATCTTGATCTCCTTATAGGCATTTTCCTCAAATTCTCCTTACACTCAGGGTCGCCTTCCCATCGATTTAATCTCCTGCCATCCAGGGAGGTGGGGGGTATCTTTCTCCTATTACCTTCATATGGCACCATAAACGAGACGCGAATTTAGTGCTCGACAAACATGGCCGCCATTGAGCTGGCAAGGAATTAAGCGGCTTAGCGCTGATGTATACTTATTGGGTCTGTGCGGGACGCCACCCCATCCTTCCACCTCTTTTTCCTTAGGCCCTGAGTGGCTTTGTGCGCGTACACTGAACAAACGATGGGGATAGGAGGGTCTTGGTCGTTTTGGCAGGGGCTTAGACCCCCGGGGGATATGTATAATTGGATGGGGAGTAGAAAGATAGTGTCAATTTATTTCCAACTTGACGCGTCATCTTCGCGTTGTTTTGAACGCCTCATATTCGTCTTTTCGTGCGATGCAAAGGGGTTCAGTTATTTATACATACGTGTATACATTTTTTAGCGATAATTATGAACGTGATTTTACGACTCTAACATCGAAGTTAAACACCAGTCTTCTGTTCAGAATATTCGAGATATATACCACGCACTCCTACTTCTCCAATCCCCGGTCATTTTTCAAACTGCCTTCACATAAATTCTATGTTGGACATTCCACTCGTTTGTTTTCGCTTCCTAGTTTAAAGTAATAATTCGGCTGATTACATATCTCAATTTCTTTGTCTCTGATTCTTTGCGTCTCGGATCTTTGTCCGAGCGCTGCGTACTCACGCACACAGAACGCGAGTTGTGTGTCTTTTCGCTAATGTCTACCGTGTAGACATAAATCGTGGATACTCGGTAATAGGAAAGGTAGAACTTGCTATAGGATAGGTCACAGTACATGGTTGTTTATACCTCAGTAATTTATTATTAAGCCTCTGTTTTTCCCTTTGAATTGGCCATAAAGTGCAATAGTGGAACTGAAGGAATCTAATATTTGGGGCCAAATTGAACGAGACTGAAAATCCTCGAGGAATAAATACTTCTAGGACTATACATAACACATTTCGAACCGACTATTCCTCTTTTTTCGGTTGAAGTATGCGCAAAGTTCCTATATCTTAGCTAGGTCGTTTGAGGATATTTTGATTCTTATGGTATGGGATCTGACCCATCCAGGGAGCGTAAGTTAACTGAAGATTAATTTGTTGCTATATATTCAGCAGGTTTAAAATTTGCATGGAACCTGAATATTTTTTTGTAGCGTTTATGTTCAGCCTTGATCTTTTTTATAAGTGTTATTTATCTTATTTATTCACGTTTTGTTTCTGTGTCGTACCCTTCCTTTATCCCTGAATGATTTTTTCAAATTCCGAAAAATAGATTTATTTCGTGTATGTATATTTTTTCTAGCAAAAGTCTCCGATGAACTAGTTGTTTTATGAGGTAATTCGGAAGCTGTTAAGTTCGGACCGACTAAAACAGAAATTTGTGGTGATTTGGGAAATTTTGGCTGATTTGGATAGTGGGAAGTCGGGGTGCAGATAAAGGTCAAGTTTCTCCTATTTGGAGTTTTAGTTTTCTTAGTGATTTTTCACGAACGATTTCTTATTTTTTTAGTCGCGTGCGACTCTATATTTCACTATGTTGGTAGGTCCCCGTTTTGCTTTTCTTTTGTTTTGGCAATAACATCATAACTATTCGGCTGAATCCAACGAAATTTGAAACCCTTATGTTGTTTTTAGATTCTGTTTCGAATGATATAATTGCCAAAATACTCCCAAGGTTAGCCTAGAATTATTTGCCAATCACCTCATAACTATTCGGCTGATTCTAACGTAATTTGAAACCCTTATGTTGTTTTGAGATGCTCTTTCGAATGCTATAATTGCCAAGGTCCTCCCAAGGTTAGTCCGGGAATTATTGAGAGTTTTGAAGGTCATAAGGCCATAAATCAGAATAAGTGAGAACACGCGACTTTTGTTAGTAGACCTTGTTTTAATTTATTAGTACCATTGTTCTTTTTACTTGATTTATTGTTTTTGTTTTTTTTCTAAATTGAATTCTACATTTAATTAAATTCTTTTTGGATCTTATTCATAAAATTAACGAATTTAAATTTATAGGTAAATCAGAAAGTGATATGATGGAGATTTAGCACAGGTGTTGAACTTGGAAACCCCTTAGTTCAGGAATTCATTTCATGAATACAAAAATGTCCCTCAGGAAAATGAAAAAGTAAACCTGTCCTTTCACGTTTTTTTAGAGGTTTCGACATTCGTCATGAGTTGAAGTATACAAGTTGCAGTGGTTGTCCGGCTGAAATATTATGAATAAAATGCAACCAAGCTGTGATTTTGACATAAGGGGTGTGGAGGGGGGGGAGACCCCGACTGTGAGATTATTTATGTATGAAATTGAAGCTGAATTTGGGGAAAAGATGTTCTGTTTCTTCATGGAAGACGGAACCGCCCCATCAGTCACTATAAACATTATTTCTCACTTTTATCTCCTTTTTGTATAAATTTTAGTCCATTTTTTCTCTCTTGTTTTAGCATTTTCCCTTTTTTAAGTTTCTTTACAGTTTAATTGTTGTATTTTGTTCTTGTATCTATCTTACTCGGTGATCACAGAGGCAAATGGGGGTGTTGGGGTAAATCCAAATTTTCGCAATTTTTGGCTTCCAATTTATTTCCCGAGCGCATTGCAAATTTGCTCAAGATGAAACCCATTTGTGTGGCAATATTTCAGGAAATCTATCAATGGGGCTGTACGATTATTGTTCACGATGATCCGAAACTCAAAAAACAATTAACAAAAGGTGCAACGATTTAAATTTGTTTATACTTTGAAGGTTTTTTGGCGTACACTAATGAGTTTTTTCAATAAAAGATAAATTATTTCATTCCAGTTTAAATTCAGTTATTAAAAAACCCTCGGCAAACATTAACTTAGAAAACATATTCTCTTGTCAGTAGAATTCGTCAGGAACTATGATAAGTACATTCTGACTCTCAGTGTTGATTTGAAGTCGGGGGTTTTAGTGAAGATCTAAATTGTTTTTTAGAGTTTTGATCTGAAATGTTTTTTTAGTGTTAAAGTGAAATGTTTTTTTACCGATGATCTGAAATGTTTGTTTTGAGTGTTGATCTGAAATGTTTTTTGTTTTTTTAGAGTTGATTTCAAATGTTGTTATTTTTAGGTTTTGATCTGAAATATGTTTTTCTTTAGTGAGGGTCTGAATTGTTTTTTTGAGTTTTGATCTGAAATGGTTTTTTGTAGTGTTAATCTGAAATGTTTTTTTTAACGATGATCTGAAATGTTTCTAATTTTTTTTTTTTAGAGTTGATTTCAAATGTTATTTTTTAGTTTTGATCTGAAATGTGTTTCTCTTTAGTGAGATCTGAATTGTTCTTTAGAGTTTTGATCTGAAATAGTTTTTTTTTAGTGTTGATCTGAAATGGTTTTGTTAGCGTTAATCTGAATTTTTTTTTTTACCGATGATCTGAAATGTTTCTTTTGAGTCTTGATCTGAAATGGGTTTTTTTTTTAGTGATGATTTTAAATGTTGCTATTTTTTAGTTTTGATCTGAAATGGGTTTTTCTTTAGTGAGGATCCGAATTGTTTTTTAAAGTTTTGATCTGAAATGGGTTTTTTTTAGTGTTGATCTGAAATGGTTTTGTTAGTGTTAATCTGAAATGGTTTTTTTACCGATGATCTGAAACGTTTGTTTTGAGTCTTGATCTGAAATGGGGTTTTTTTTAGAGTTGATTTCAAATGTTATTTTTTTTGTTTTGATCTGAAATGTGTTTCTCTTTAGTGATGATCTGAATTTTGGGGGGGAGTACTGATCTGAAATGTTACTTTTGAGTGTTGACCTGAAATGATTTTTTTAAATATCTCAAATTAAAAAGATTATTTATTCAATTTCCCTAAAATTGCTTCTAATTTCTCCCGGCCGTTAATCATGTTACGAAAGACAGGAAATTTAATCTGTTGCATATTTTTTGAAGTGGGAGTGCGCGCTCCCCTTCTAAGGGGGAGTGCGTGCTCCCTTTCGAAGGGGGGGGGATCACACGCTCCCTCTTCTATCTGCCTAATTAATTACGAATTTTGACCGAAGCAAACTTTCGAAATTACGAAAGGTAAACGGCTCGTACGCGTGATATCCCCACCACTTTCTCTCCTCCCTCGAATTCTTCAAGGGGGGGGAAATAGAGGAGGAGAGTGTGTGTAGGGAGGGGAAGGGGATGGGTAAGGGAGTGAGAAGGGAGGGGGGAAGGACGGGTAATTAGGAAACATACGATCATCCCCCTCCTTCGCATTACCCTAAAGTGTACCCTGAAAACCGTGGTCTTTACAGAGAGTGTCATTCTGATCTTTATGTGAATTTCAATACCCAGCCAGGGGGCATCATTCAAGGCTGAAAGGAAGGAGGGGATTAACTAAGGTGTAAACCTCCCCTGTGTAAATGATTTGACACCATCATATACAAGTAGGCAAGTAGCTCCCCACCGGATAATGAAATGTACATAAAGATCAGAATGAGCATCTCTGGTCACACCGAAGGGGCACGTGCCGTGACATAACCAGAAAGGATGAACCCCTATCATGACCAGGGAGGGCTGGGAGGAACAGCAAATCCGTGCCAGGGTATGTGGATTTTGAGGCCCCCATAAGGGTATGCCAGTACCCCCATCAGCAGGGTTTCGGGAACAGACGAGAGAGTGGGCATGTTGCGTTGTGAAGGCCGGAAGGGGAATGATAGTGGTGTTCTGATTGGCTATGTGAAAGATGGGGCGATATCAGCGCATCCGCCCAATGGGCGGCCAGAGCGGGTTGTCATTAAACCCTTTATCTTCTCCCTTATTTTGGGGTATTTTTCCCTTTGTATCTGCCTGTAATTCCCCGTTTGCATAAGCTTTAATTTCTCCCTTTCCGTGTGCTCTTATTTCTCCCTTTTCACGTGCTCTTATTTATCTCTTTCTATGTGCCCTTATTTTTTCCCTTCTATATGTCCCTATTTCTTCCTTTTTATGTACCATTATTTCTCCTTTTATATGTGCCCATATTTCTCTCTTTGTATATGCCCTTATTTGTCTATTTGTATATGCCCTTATTTCTCTTGTTGTATATACCCTTATTTATCTCTTTGTATGTGCCCTTATTTTTCTCTTTACATATGCCCTTATTTCTCTCTTTGTATATGCCCTTATTTCTGTCTTTGTATATGCCCGTATTTCATTGTTTATATGTGCCCATATTTCTCCCTTGCTATGGGCAGTTATTTCTCTCCTTGTAAGCACCCTTATTTCTTCCTTTGTTTTATTATTTCTCCCTTTGTATATATATATATGCCCTTGTCAAGAAATGAGAGAGAGAGCGGGGGTGATCGAGTCACGAGAAGGGATTCCGAGCGAAGTAGCCTTGCTTCCACACCTTCGGTAAACTTCCGGAGCGATAACGCACCACAAACTCGTCCCGTTTATGGCGTTACATCCTTCACCGTTGATTCTCACCGTCGAGGCTGTGGGACCGAACCGATAACGCTTCCGTCGGTAAATATTGGAACTTCAGGGGAAATAATATAAATTCTCAACCCTGGGGATAATCGAGGAAGTATTCTTTGAGCTTTCGGGCCGCGAGCTGTCTCCCCGTTGCTTCCCAGTAAGCAAGCCCACGCAATAGAAAAGGTATTCACGCGGCATCATAAGAGGTCTTTGGAATCATTCATTGACGACGCGCAATCATCGAGTGACAAACACTGGTGCTATTCGGTCTAGCAGCAGGAATCCATATTCGGAACGACGAAGATTAAGTCTGGAATATAGCGTTCAACCCTCCTCCTCGAAAAAATACTTTCTCCAGAAGGTTCTAAGACTTACATTTTCCTTCATCGTCGAAGAGGCGTGACGCTCTCCGACCAAGTGACTCACCCTGCGATCGCCTCCCGGTCCCTTTCGGGTAATTATTGTAATAATTATTGAGCCTCTCACGGCTAAGACTTACCTCGTAGTCGACCCCGCTTTCCCTCGGGTAATTAATGTAATTATCGAAGCTCGTACGGTTAAGACTCAACTAGTAGTCACCTCTCGCTTTCCCTCGGGTAATTAGTGTAATTATTGAGCCTAGTACGCCTGAGACGAGTCCTACTTGTCATTTCAACTTGATCAAATTAATAATGGTCTTAACTAAATCGCTCGTATATTATTCTGTAAATATCTATTGTTGTTTGTATAAGATTAAAAGATTCTTTTTGTTCTCTTGTTTAAACTCTCTGACCACCAAAGCCTTAGTAAATAATATCGATGCCGGCCACGAGTAATTCATTCTCACTATTTAAATCCCTATCGCATTCTCGAAAAATTTTGTCCTCTCAATCGGGGCTGTTGTCTTCCCTTCCCTGCATATTTGACGAAATGGACATTTGGCCGAACGAATATATTACCGAATGTTCATTAACCGAACGTCTTTTTCAGGGAATGGATACTTGGCCGAACATATTACCGAATGGACATTTGGCCGAACGAATATATTACCGAATGTTCATTAACCGAACGTCTTTTTCAGGGAATGGATACTTGGCCGAACATATTACCGAATGGACATTTGGCCAAACGGATATTTGAGGAAATGGACATTTGGCTGAACGGATATATTACCGAATGGAAATTTGAATGAATGGACATTTGGCTGAACGGATATATTACCGAATGGACATTTAGCCTAACGGATATTTGACGGAATGGACATTTGACCTAAAAGTAAAAGGCCGGGTAGATAACTAGAAAATTTATTGTTCCTTTAAATACATATACAAAATTAAATGTAGAAATTGTTGTTAAAATCACTTTAAATTTTAATAATACATCCCACTCGTTAACAGACCGTTAATAGTAAGAAGCATTCTGCAGTATTTAGAAACATTCAGCATTAATTTTCTCAATTTTACTTTAACTAGTCGTCGGTTGCTTTTTTAACTTTTTAGCCACGCCGTGAGCGTTTTTTCATCGAAGATGGCCCCGCATCTTTGCCGAATTGGCATGGAGGGTATATTACTTCAATAGAATTACCCTGGACTCCGGGTTAACTGAGAAGAGTTCCGGAGGCTCGTTTCCACCTGTTCTCCGTTAGCAATACTTTTTGCAGAAGACTGTGCTGGGTGCGTGCTCCCTGATCCTCCTCCTAGGGTATAAGGTATAGGCGATCACACCACCTCGGGATGGGGGTCAGGCTTAAGAATGCGCTATTTACACCCCGCATGATGTCTACGTTCTTCTATTTGATATAAATACCTCCTTTCAGGCAATGGCAGTGAAACTGCACATAAATAAGTATAATGTAATTTTTTGTAATTTTTGAATTTGCCGTGCGAATTTCCGTCGGGTCGTGGCACGACTACCGAGGCCCTTTCTTCTGCTTGGATATTTGAACGGTGGAGACTTCCTCTGTGGAGATTACACGATCGGTCCGAGGTGTCGGGTCATTGTCAACCTGATCAGTGAGTTGGAGATGGTTGTCCTAAATGTGGATGAGTTTACGCATCGCTGCTAGAAAACCGCGTCATTTTCTTTCTCGATCTGTCACTGCGCTCTCTAGATGCTAGGCCTGAATTTATCTACGAAGGAGGGTCAATGATCTTTATGTTAGTTACCGCGTTCCCATTTAACTATAAGTTTTGGGGCAACTGCCTTAAAACCCATAGTGGTGATGCTTGGAGAGCGCACGGTGGTTCGCATATCAGGAAATGACTAATTTATCTGTCCCATGGAGGAAATTAGGTCGGTGGATGAGGCCGTTAAGTTCTTCCCCAAAAACCTTATCACCGTGGGCCTAAACTACTATTCTTAGAAAGTCTGGCCGTTTTACACGCCGTCCGCTTCCTTAGTGATCAATCGAGATGGCCTTTAAACAGAAGTGATATGTTTGTTACATGCGCTCTAAGCGTCGGCTTAACTATTTCACTGTCAGTGAATTTCATCAAGCTAGATTCCAGTATGTTTCGCACCCCCTTCCCCCCCTTGCTCTACTTGCGAGCATACGTGTCTTTACTTAACGGGAAAACCCCTCTTGAGGTGTGGAAGCGAGTCAAAAGGATTCGGGGCAAGTTCTTCTAGGACCCCCTCCCTTCCCCTTCTTCAGGAAAGCGGGAACGCTTTCTCCACATTCTCTTGCCGAGATGCTGTTCCACCAGCATTCAATACATGTCGTGATTTCGCTTAAGGCCGCCGACTAGACTTTACCTACTGCAAGTTCTAATCCACGTCTGATGCACTGCTCAGACTAGAAAACGCTATATGTGAGGCCTATATGTGAGGCCTACCGTGCACTAAGGCACGGTATTCTTCGATCTGGAGAAGGCCTATGATACGGCATGGCGAGACGAGATCATGGATACCATCCTGTATGGGATCGATGAGGCACCTCCGAATTTTCATTTCTGAATTTTTGCGAGATCGTCGATTTCGTGTAGGGATAGAAAGAGCTCTTTCAGGCAAAATGGGGCAGGGTGAAGGCGTCCCGCATAGAAGTGTCCTCTGTATCACACTTTTTAAAATTACCATCCTTGGTATCATCTCTGTGCTGGCGGAAGATTTTCTTGCTAAGTTCTACGTAGACCACCTTTTGATCTCTTTTTCTGCGGCACTGATGCCAAATCTAGAGCGTCAACTCCAATAGCTATTAAATCGCATCTCTCGCTATGACTAAGAATAAGGTAGTTAATTTTGACCACTATTTACGGATACACGCTTGGAAGTGGTGTATTCTCATAGTTTCTGTGGTCTGGCCTTCTATCGAAACCTCACCTGGGGGCTAATATTCGCAGCCTTAGAGTCTTTTGTACCCACCCCATCGGCCCTCTTCGTTATGGGACGTTTAGCACTTGGGCTGATGATCTGAATACTGCTTTATATTTCTGCCGATCCTTATTTCGGTCGAAGCTTGACTACTGATGCAAATTTTACGCATACACCGGTGTCCTTCTGACGACCGTTGCCTCTTGCACATCCCCCATTGAGAACTATCTTGTCGATGCTGGTAGATGCCACCTATTCTCTGCCATAAAGAGTGCAATATGCTGCTGTACGTGCGAGGCAGGCGTCTTTTTCCGTCGCCAACTGCTCTCACGGCTTTCGCGGCCTATCTCGATGGTACCTATGCCGCCGAGAGACGCCTTTCATACCCTAAAGCCCTTAGATTTAGCGCTAAGAAACTCTTTTGAGTGGTCGATGTAGATCTAGAGCCGTAGCGCATCTTGTTCTGCCAAGGACGGCACCTTGGAAGGTACTAACTACCTTTGACTATTTATCTTGTATGCTTGATACGTGCTAGTGTACAAGTAGGGCCCCAAGTCCCATAGAGGTTGGGCTTCTACGCCATATTCCCTCTGTATGAAGTAAATGGGGCTCTATCAGGCAAAGTGTCTGTCTTGGCGGCAGAGATGGTTGCAATACATCGCTCGTTACGGGAGATAACGAGTCGTGCATGGTTGGGAGACTGGATTTCGATCTTTAGCCACTCACAAAGCGCCCTGAGTGCTCTCGGGACAATGAAATCTCTACACAACTTATTTTCTGGTATCCATAACACCACGATTGCTGTGAGCCAAGCGGATATGTAGATTATGGTCTGATGGGCTCTTGGACATGTATGGATTGCGGGAATGAGCACGACGATGAGGGCATGAAAGAGTTCGCGAGGACTGGGCACCCAGACAGGCTTTTCGCTCCTTCTCACACCGACTACATGGCAGGTATCATGCCAGGTCTCCAAGATGCGAGGGAAAACGATGGGATACGGCCAAGGTGGAAATTATATGTGCCAATTATGTTACCCCCACGCCGTGGATGTCCCGGGGAACCTTTACTTCAATGCCGCGATAGCTTCGTGTCGCTTTCTGTCTTTTCGAATTGGACACACTCTGGGAACGCACCGCCATTTGATGGAGAGCTTCCCTGCGATGAATGCGTTCGTCCAACAGACTGTTTGGCACATTCTTGTTGAATATCCAAATCTGGGGGATCTTTGCGCACGTTACCTGTCCCGGTATAGGGAGGAGCGGCGTTGCTACCGCTTGTCGCGTTTACTTGGGACGAGTTCGTGCGCAGAGTCTTGTGGGCTATCTGACATTTTGGAGGAGTTTGGCCTCCTACACTTTATTTGACTCCCTTTGGTGTAGGTAACATTTATTTTTCTGCGCCGAGGAGAGGTGTGCTCCTCCTGCCAGACGCCTGAGTGTGCTTCTTTCTTTTTCTCGCTTTTGTTATGGTTTTTTTTCACTTTTTGCTTACCTGGGTTTTGCCTTTGTTTTGTATAGTGTTTTTTTTTTATCTGTTCTGTTCGCAGCAAATTGTGCCCTTACAGGCAGTTGCAAGATGGGTGATATAAAGAAAAAAAAAGAATCTTTCTTCTCTCTTTTTTATTTCTCTCTTTTTTTTTCCTTTCTTTCTAGTTATTCCTTTCTCTCGTTCTTTCTATTTCTTTCTCTACTTTTTCTTTCTTTTTTAGCCTTGTTTTCTTTCTCTTGTTCTCTCTCTCTTTCTTTATTTCTTTCTCCTTTTCCTTTTTTCTTTCTGTCACATTCTTTTTCTCTCTTTTTCCGCTCTGTGTCTCCCTCTTTTATCCTCCCGTTCTTAGATTGAGGCAAAATTGGTGTAAGTTTGGGAGAAGATTAAAAGATCCATCAACAGACACATGTACACCCTAACTCCATACACACATTGATGCACACGCCCAACCCACATGTGCGTAAGAGCGAGGATACACCAATCGAATCTTTATGGCATATATTCGTGGCGGTGTTTCACCATAAACATGCTTATGAGTGTATATTTGCGATGTATTGTGTACATGTCTTATTAATTCATGTACAACTAATATGAGCGTCAATAAGATAAGTATGTATTCCAAATGTCGCAGAGGAGATAAATGATGTAATCTTAATAGATGGCACATCAAAAGTGAGGATTGGCCAATTGGAGACATTTTATCAGTTTAAATAATTACTTCTGTATATTTTAAACTTTTTTATTTTCTCTAATTTCACCACTTTTCAAATCACTCTTTATCAAATAACTATGCGACGCCTTCTCATTGCAATTCCGCTTTAAATTCGCGAAAACCAACACACAACACAAACATGGCTTAAAATTTTGATTCTGTATAACTTCCACCGGTTTTGTCCTGAAGGACTGTTCACATAGAAACCCAGAGGATCCAATAAGAAGAGTGTTTGTCGCAAAGCACCGTTCATATTGGAACCCGCAGCAATCGCTTCGATGGGTGTTTGTCCTATAGCACCCTTCATATGGCAACCCGCAGCAATCGCTTCGATGGGTGTTTGTCCTATAGCACCCTTCATATGGCAACCCGGAGAATCGCTTCGATGGGTGTTTGTCCTATAGCACCGTTCATATGGTAACTCGGAGCAATCGCTTTGATGGGTGGTTGTCCTATAGCACCGTTCATATGGCAACCCGCAGCAATCGCTTCGATGGGTGTTTGTCCTATAGCACCGTTCATATGGCAACCCGGAGCAATCGCTTCGATGGGTGTTTGTCCTATAGCACGGTTCATATGGCAACCTGGAGCACTCACTTCGAAGGGTGTTTGTCCTATAGCACTGTTCATATTGCAACCCGAAGCAATCGCTTCGATGGGTGTTTGTCATATAGCACCGTTCATATGGCAACCTGAATCACTCGCTTCGACGGGTGTTTGTCCTATAGTACCGTTCATATGGCAACCCGGAGCACTCGCTTCGACGGGTGTTTGTCCTATAGCACCGTTCATATGACAACCTGGAGCAATCGCTTCGAAGGGTGTTTGTCCTATAGCACCGTTCATATGGCAACCCGCAGCAATCGATTCAACGGGTGTTTGTCCTATAGCACCCTTCATTTTGCAACGTGGAGCACTCACTTCGATGGGTGTTTTTCCTATAGCACCCTCCATATGGCAACCCAGAGCACTCACTTCGATGGGTGTTTGTCCTATAGCACCGTTTATATGGCAACCCGGAGCAATCGCTTCGATGGGTGTTTGTCCTATAGCACCCTTCATATGGCAACCCGCAGCAATCGCTTCGATGGGTGTTTGTCCTATAGCACCCTTCATATGGCAACCCGGAGCAATCGCTTCGATGTGTGTTTGTCCTATAGCACCCTGCATATGGCAAGCCGCAGCAATCGCTTCGACGGGTGTTTGTCCTATAGCACGGTTCATATGGCAACCCGGAGCACTCGCTTCGAAGGGTGTTTGTCCTATAGCACCTTTCATAGTGCAACCCGGAGCAATCGCTTCGATGGGTGTTTGTCCTATAGCACCCTTCATATGGCAACCCAGAGCAATCGCTTTGATGGGTGTTTGTCCTATAGCACCGTTCATATGGCAACCCGGAGCAATCCCTTCGATGGGTGTTTGTCCTATAGCACCCTTCCTATGGCAACCCGCAGCAATCGCTTCGATGGGTGTTTGTCCTATAGCACCCTTCATATGGCAACCCAGAGCACTCGCTTCGATTGGTGTTTCTCCGGAAAAACCACTCACATGGCAACCCGCAGCACACGTTACGACGGTTGTTTCTCTTCAAGCATCGTTGAAATGGTAACCCGCAGCCCTCACTTCGACGAGTGTTTGTTCCGAAGCACCGTACACATGAAAACCCGCAGTACTCACGTAAAATAGTGTTTGTCTCGAAACACCGTTCACCTGATAACACGCAGCTCTCGCTTAAGCGAACACGAAAAGTAGGTTCTCGAAACCCATAGTCAAGAAGCTAAGTCCTAAAATTCTGAAATTGGAAGAGGTCGATATCGACCAATTAAAATGGCGTTTAATCTCACAAGTTATTTCTAATTTTTACTTTTGCGAAACTTTCTTCTTCGATGCTTTAAAATGAACCCCTTCTACCTCGTAATTACTTACATTTTAGTGGGGTTTTCTATGACGGTTCTTTCATCTCAGACATTTCTTTCATATCTTGAAGAGCTTCCGCTCTATTTTGCTGCCTGGCTATTTCCCGACCTGGGGCCATTCTTACATTTGAAGGGGGTCCTAGCAAAATGGTAAAATTTAGGCGGGCTACAGGCACCCTGAAGGGGGTTACCAGATATAACCTATTGAAGCCTAAATTATAGTTAAGCCAATAATTTTAATTTATGTAGTTGAATTTTATATTAACAAAATAATTATTTTTAGAAGATATTTTATAATAAAATTTAAATTTATCTCTAAACAACTATTTAGCATTTTACAAGCTTGTTTAAACTAGTTAATTTGCTAATTACCTGATGAAAAAGGTACTTATGGGGGCTACAGGGACAAAATAGGGTCCCTAAGGGGATATAAGCCAAAACAGGGTCTGGAACCATTGGCTTAATGGATGGCAGTACCATTTACCCTTAGTTATATTAAATTGACCATACAAACTACTATTAATATGGGTAAATTTGTTTTAAATTTGCTTTTTTATTGTTTTTTTGCTTTAGAACTATTTTGAGTCATCTTTCATTGACTCGTGGATGAGGAGGGTTTTGAGAAGTTTGAGGCCATCAAGTATTAGACTTGATCCGGTGTTTAACAAAGTTTTGAATGAGGTTTGATAAGTTTTAAGATGATCAAGTGTCTGATTTGATCATGAATGATGAAGTTTCAATGGGGTTTGAGAAGTTTGAAGTGATCAAGTTTGATTAAGAATATAATGAAGTTTGAAATGATGTTTGAGCCTTCGGGAAATTGGTCATCTTATGATGCTTAAAATCAAAGGAATTGAATCTCTTGGAGATAAAACAATAGCTATGAATTTTCCTAACAGTTTGACGGGTCGAGGCAACCCCAAATCCTTCGTTTTTAAGGCGGGTGAGAGTAGAGCCAAGCCCAAGATGTTTGCATTTCAAATGAAGATTTTGAATGATTAAATTAGGTAAATTTTTTTAAAATAGTAGATTGAAAGTCTGTAGTGAGACGTGCTCGCATTGCAAATTATTTTAATCTCTGCCCCACCGTCATCCACAACGGCATAGCGTAGAATTTCCACTTCGACCAACTTCACTAGATCGGTGCGATGTTTTTCCCAAGACACGACATCGGGGCAGGAAATTGGACTATCCCAATCCAACCTCTGAGACCACAGTTTTCTCATGAGAAGTTTACTATGAATACGGGGCTGGGTGATATTTTCCGAGGGGGGTCAACAAATAAGAATCATTGATAAGATTTTATGCTTAGTTTTAACGATTTCATCGGGTTTAGGGTCAATTAATTTTTTAAAACTTGTTGGTGACAATTCTTAGGAAAACTCTCAAAATGATGTTTTAAATGAAATTTAAGACTGAAGACGAGTGACTTTTATTCATAAAAAACGAGTCTGGCTTCTTAAAGCAAAAAAGGCAGAAACGATTCTTGTCGCTCTCTGACTTGAATCGAATTTGAAGAGTAGCTTGATTCATGTTGGAAAGTAGAACGAATTTTTTAAAGCGAAATCTACATAGGAGGGAAACATAAAGGGTCTTTCAACAAGGACGCTCAAGCTTTGTCAGACGATAGTGGCCATGTTGTTAAATCGACATCTAGCAACCTCACTGTGAACTGTTTAGTAGTACTTGGCAAGGTACGATGGAAGGTTATAGCGTTGAACAGCGTGTGCAAATCATCAAATGTTATTATCAATATCAGTGCTCCGTTCGACAAACGTTCCGCGCATTACGTGATTTCTATCCTCGCCACAGCGACGAGGCCCATTTTTGGATTAATGGATTTGTGAACAACCAAAATTGTCGGATTTGAGACGAAAACAATCCACATGAGATACACCAGTGCCAATTGCATCCCAACAAAGTCACTGTTCGGTCCGGATTTTCGTCTAACGGAATCATCGGTCCGTATTTTATTGAGAACGAAGATGGGATTGCCATAACCGTCAACGGCGAAACCTACAGATCGATGATAAGCAATTTCTTGTGGCCTCAACTGGATTATATGCCTGATATGGATACTGACGACATGTGGTTCCAACAGGACGGCGCTACGTGCCACACTGCGCACGCCACGATAGACATTTTGCACCAGCGATTTCCGTGCAGGGTCATGTCGCGCGGCGGCGACGTCAACTGGCAACCGAGATCATGCGATTTAACGCCATTAGACTACTTTCTTTGGGGCTACCTTAAATCGCAGGTCTATGTGAATAATCAGCAAACAGTTGATGTCCTCAAAGTCAACATAACGAACACCATCCAGAAAATTCAGGCAGATTTATGCAACAAAGACATCGAAAATTGGGCATCCCGAATACGTTACGCCAAGCGAAGCCGTGGCAGATATTTGGACGACGTCATATTCTACATTTAATGCCATAAAATGTACTTTCAACTTGAAAATAAATTGAGTGTACGTAGGTGAGTCAAAAAGTTCTCAGACAAATGCCAGATTATTGAAATGTTCGATTTTGTACAAGTAAATACAGGGTCAAACACGACTTTCATGTTTTCTGAACAATTCCTACAAAATTTGTCATTCAATTTGTCGAGACTCTTTGTATTAGATGTGCTTCAAAAAGGTTACTTTTTTGAACCCATAAAATGGCAAATTTTGAGATAAGAGCGAACATTAAATTCCTGACTAAACTTGATTGGAAGCCTGTTAAGATTATTGACGCTCTACAACAGGTTTATGGTGACTCTTCGCCATGTAGAGCGGTAGTTTACGACTGGATTAAGCGCTTCAAGGGGGGCAGAGAAGAAGTTGAAGATGATCCACGTGAAGGGAGACCCTCCACCTCCATTAACCCAGAAAATGTCGAGCTTGTGAGGAATCTAGTGGATAAAGATCGCCGTATTACTATTGATGAAGTTGCCAATGCATGTGAAATCTCTCATGGCTCAGCATTTGGAATTCTAACTGAAAATCTTGGCCTGAGCAAGCTTTCAGCACGTTGGGTCCCAAAAGCGTTGCGAGAAGACCAGCTGAATCATAGGGCCAACCTTTCTTTGGCTATTTTGACCAAGATTGAAGCAAACGAGGATAGTTTTTTTGAGCGCCTCGTAACGGGAGATGAAACTTGGGTGTATCAGTTTGATCCTGAAAGTAAAAATCAATCAAAAGAGTGGCACCCAAGGGGGGCAGCAGGGCCTATCAAGTTCAAGACAGAGAGGTCCGTTAAGAAGATAATGGCTACAGATTTTGGGGATTCGGAGGGAATTATTTTAATAGACTTCTTAGAAGGACAAAAAACTGTTACATCCAGCTATTACGAAGGAGTTTTAAGGAAGCTGAAAACTTCAATAGCCAAAAAACGACGAGGAAAGCTCCACAAGCAAATCTTGTTCCACCATGACAATGCCCCTGCACATTCGTCCAAAGCTGTGAGATCTCAGCTACGGGAATTTCGATGGGAAACTCTTGCTCATCCCCCTTATAGCCCTGATTTAGCACCCTCTGACTTTTTTCTGTTTCCAAATTTAAAGGGACACCTAAAAGGAACCCGGTTTCAATCATTAGATGAAGCAAAAAAGCAGGTCATTACTTGGTGCCAGAGACAACCCCGTGAATTCTACAAAGATGGTCTTTACCGTTGGATTCATAGATTAAGAAAGTGTATAGATGTTAATGGAGCTTATGTAGAAAAATGATTACAGTATTATTACAAATAAAAATTTTATGCCATTTATCTGAGAACTTTTTGACTCCCCCTCGTATATATCACACATAATTTGTTTAATTTACATTTGAAAATTGAGCGACTTTATTGAAAAACCCTTTAGAAGCAAATAAATTTACTCCTCCGTCCTTTAATCCAAGATATTGTAGGGAAAACAGATACTCTAGGCCCAAATCTAATTCAAGTTCTGATTTTGTGAAATTCAAAGGGTGGAAATAAGAACGCGACGGACTAAGGGCACAGTTGACTACATGTTCGAAAATTTCGTCAGTCTCCGGTTCCAAATTAGGCCCTTGGGGCAAATTAACCTCATTTTCCACTTCGTTCTCCACCTCGTTCTCGGAATTGGAGGAGCCTGCCCCTTCAGGGTTACGATCTAGAAGGAAATTAACCTCATTCGTGTACCATTCCTTTGAGTGTTGTGGGGGGTAGGGGTGTTTGTATTTATTTAAAGTGAAGTGCTCCCCAACGAGCCAGCCCACCCATGAATTGGTAATCGCAACCAACTGAGGATCAATGGCTGTTTTCGGAAGCATCGTGGCCTGGGGCAGGGGGTACCGCGAGTGACCCTCTAAAACTGGGATATCGCTTATTTGGTTGATACTTCCGTAAGGTATCAGACCCTTCTCCATGTCTAGAGAGGATCTTTCCTCCCCCCCCCCATGCAATGCCTATTTGAGAACTTCAGACTTTATGTAGCGTTAACCCCCCAGCAGACACCCTATTACCGTTATTCGATCCCTTTGAACAAAAGGTTATGAAAAGGCCTCGTCTGCCAGTGGGATGTCCTTTTCCGTCAGGACCAAAATTGCACCTTTGACTCCTTTTAACGTAAAATCTAAGTTTAAATTCGAATTGACCAAGAATTTAATCGACATTTGGAGAGATCTAAAGCAAAAGATCGCCTCTAATTCCCATAGGCGTGTGATATTTGAACCGATGAATGTTTTGATTGTACAAGAATACGAGGGTAATTCCTTCAGCTTGGTACCCATTTGAGAAGCGATGGATTCAGAGATGTACGAACTTTGGCTCGCTAGATCGAGTAAGGCAACGGGCGAGAATGTACTCCCCAATCCAAGATACTCGGTCAGAGTCGGAAGAAGGAAATCTGAATCAAGTTTTGAATTAAAGGAACCTTTGGCTACTTCCACATCCGCCTCTAAAGTCATAATCTGTCCCAGGTTTAATTACAAATTTACATCGCGTTTGACAGGGTTGGGCCAAAGAGCAGATATGTGCGTTTTTTTCCTGAAAGAACTTACACGAGTAGGAAAGGAAGTGTTTGAGCGCAGGGCACGATTCTTGGGTATGTTGCGTGGAAGAACAACGGCAGCACATGCTTAGTTCTAAGCAACCTTGAATCCTACTATGAGGGGTTGCGTATACGTAACATTTCACCGTGTGGTGAATTCCACTACACAACTTACACTTAGAAAAGATGGAGTTTGAATTTAAGTTTGAAGGGAGAAGTGAATTCGACGTTTGAGTTTTGATATTATGATTGAGTCTAGACTTGCTCTTTTAAAGTGACCCTTCTCCGCCGAGAGGGGTCGAAATATTAGTTTTGAACGTTTTGACAGATAGTGGAGGCTTAGAGAATTTGTACTGAGAGTTATAAACAGTTTTGAAAGCGGAAGGTTGAGAAGAGTTATGTTTAGCACTTCCTCTGAGGTAACTCTCCTTGCCAGGGCCTGAAAAGCACCTCAATTCTTCGAGGCCTCTGATTATACTTCTAGAGTTGTCTAAGATTTGTGCCAAAAAAGGATAGTCAGTGTTGGTAGTCAACCTTAGCTCCTTTTTGAAGTTTGAGGGTAATTTACCATAAATTACTTGAGATATGATATATCGGGCGCTGTCTTCCTTGTAAAAATCAATCTCAATTCCTTTCAATTCGTAAAAGATGGCCAGGATTTCATTGAGGAACACTGATATATTGTGGAGACTCGAGTCAGGGATAAGGTGTTATGCAAATACGAATCGATAACCGCGTTTTTGACCAGAAATTTCCTTTTGAGTAACTCTAGAGCAACCCCGTAATTGGCATCTGTACTTCCCAGATGCTTGATTATGGAGTACGCGTAATTTTTAAGATAACCCTTTAAATACGCAAGTTTGGTAGCAGAAGAAAGGTTACTCTTCGAACCAAGGCGATACATGGTAATACAGTTGGGGGGAGTTCTCGTACTACAGGTTTGGCGAGGTCACTCAAAATCTCCTTGAGATTCGAGAATTTAACGTTAGACTCCGAGGAGGCCTAAAGGGGGGGGGGGGAGATTTACTATTCATCCAAAACTCGTTTAATTTAGATTTAGAATCAAGATCGTATTCGACCTGAGCGGGAAGCTCCCTGTCTACCATTGATTCGTCCCCTCCCTCTGCGCAGAGGGATTCACAAGCCTCAAAAATCTGACTATCTAAATCATTTACGGAAGCAAAGTGGGACTTAACCGTATCTATCTTAGTTTGCAATACATCGGGGGCAATGACTTCCGCCTCTTCTAACTCAGAGCTAATTTTATTAAAGATCACGGTGATTTTACGTTTAAACAACGCCCTATTTCTGACCAAGACTTTGATGTGGGATTCAATTTCATACGAAATGGAAATTTGACGATTTTCGCCTATTTTGAGTTTGAAAGGAAAACGGGAAACTCCGTTGAGCAAGAAGGTAATCCAATGAGTGTATCTCTTGGAAGATATACTTCTCCAAATCAATCGGAATTTCCATCTGAATAACTAAGGGAGATAAATTATAACTTTCCAATGTTGTTAGAATTATTACCCCGAAAGCAAGACAGGGCTAAGCAAGGAGGTGGAGCTTAAATGAGAGATGTTCGTCTCCAATTGATTTGGAAAGTTATAGTGGTCTCTCCAGAGAAGCTATTCGAAATGATGTTTAGTTCCGAATGCCCTCGTTAGTTAGAGTTTAGTTTAAGGGTAGTTTGAGAGTTTGAAGAGAGTTTGAGAGATGTTTGATGGTTCCGAAATGGATAGAAGGTTAAGAGTTTGAAGAACCGAAGGTTAAATGAATTTATGCGAGAGAGGGAGCCAAGGAGAGAGTTTGATGGGAATTCGAGGGAACTCGCAGAACCAGTGCTAGAAAGAGGATGCGAAAGCTTACCTCGACCGGAGAACTCGGGCGAGGACCTACTTCCGAGTTGGAGTCGTTCATGGTGCTTCACATTTTCGAAGTTTTGTCCGGCCGAGTCCAAGAGTTTGAGGGGAGATTTGAGAGTTTCGAGTTTGATTCTTTCTTCAAGCTTCAGAATGTTCCTGCCCAGAGTCCAAGAGTTTTCGAGGAGTTCCAGATAGTTGTTTCTTAAATCCAGCGACGGATCTAGAGTGGCGTTTGTCGCTCCTGCAAGAGAGGTTTCAAGGAACCGGGAAGGGGCGAGTTAAAGGAGGGAGTATGGGGAAGGACACGAGGAAGGCCAGCGTGCGAGGTCCAAAACGCGTAACTCTCTTGCCCACAATAAAACTATAAACCACCGGGTCCGGCGTGCACCGATCGCAGAGGAGGGGGGAAGCAGCGGTAAGCGTTGGCATCTCGTCTCGAGGCCCGTGAGACCCTCAAGCGCGCAACTGCCATTTCCCCATTGTATAACCCTAACCATATGGTCAATCTTCGATCGCTACAAAGTGTGGGGGGGGGCAAAATCCACCCAAACTATCCTCCTTTGACATACATGAGTTCATGCACGCTCACACAGACACATGTGCTAGACCAGGGGTGGGAAACCTTTGGCACGCGTGCCAAACGTGGCACGCCAACGACATCTTTCAGCACGCGAAGCCAAATGCTTAACTTAACAAAACTAAATAAATGTATCTCCAATTTATTTTATATAGCAACCAAATTGTGTACAACCTGTTATAAATTATGTTATGAGTGAGGCAGCAGCAGAAGTCTCATTGATGGTAAATAAATGAAAAGGTCCACAATTTCTCTTTCTCTTGTTTGGATTTGTTGTTTTCTTCCTGAAATGATAAAGATTCAATTCTGTTTAATATAATATGTATATTTTTAGGTAAAATGACTATCTTTTCCTTGTAATTTGTCTGCATCATAATGCGTTGGGAATGAATAAAAATAACTTGTTTCATTTTATATCCTTTGATTGTATTTTAGTCAAGTATTGGCTCGTGAGAAAATTCTGTAGCAATGATTTGGCTAATTTTGGCAAACCCACTTACTTAAAAAGGTTGCCCACCCCTGTGCTAAACGGTGCGATAAGCTGTAATCTTAATGGGGTTGGGGGGCAAGGTTCGCGACCTCCGTTAAACGTAATGGATGATAGTATCTCATCGGTACCGGAGCATATATTGTATGGGGAAGACGGGAAAGATATGGTAGCTGTGTTGTGATTAACTGCCTATGTGCGTGAGGGTGTATTTAGGAGTTGGCATTATACATCCTCAAAATGTGGCCAGCTCGTGACGAAGCTGAAGTTTTCTGCTGGCGCTCGCTAGAACAGGTCCCGACACCTTGACGTTAGAAATCTAACCCCGATTTCATTATGCGAGCGAGAGTTCCTCATTTCTCGTCGCTCTCTGTGTAAAAAATCGAGCGCAGAGAAAGGTTCTTTGTATCTGCTCAGAACAAAGGGGTATTACTTTTCATTTAAAGGAATATATATATATATATATATATATATACCACGTGATGAAAAAGAAAGATGTTTGGAGTTAGTACTTTCTTATTTCTTAACATTTCAAGCTTACTTACACTCATTGTGAATTGGAAAATGTTAAGATAACAAAAGTACTAACTCCAATCAATCTTTCATTTTCCTTACGTGGTATATAGTTACCTCTCTTGATTTTTACCCATATATATAAATATATATATATATATATATATATATATATATATATATATATATATATATCAGAGATGTTCGTTAACATAATTTGACCTCTAAATATTTCCAGTGGAAACTCTAACGTTGGTTGTTATCTTCTGGTTTAATAAAACTAAAATTTCTCTTTAAATTCGTGTGATTTTGATACCAGGTACTAGGACCCTTTTCCACTAGTGTTGCCTCTTTTCGGAAATAAGAAAGCTGGAATGAGTTTCCAGGAGAAATTCTTACACTGGTTTTTATCCTCTTGTTTTAAGGGGCGATTTAGTACAAAGGAACAAACACCCCGAGAATATAGTTTTCGGCTTCGTAGAGTACTACGATAAAATCAATTGATTAATCGGTTTCTGTCAATCAAGAATCAGTCATATTAAACTCCTAAAGCCCTTTGAAGAGGTCACCCAACCATTTATCTTGATCTTTTAGACTTAATTCTTAAATCAAAAAGAAACGAGTGAATTTTTCCAATAATTAGAATTTAAGAATTTTATCCCCTTTTTTTATCTTTCTTTTCGAAAATAATTTCGGGTCGACTTCTAGACTTGACAGAAGATTAGAGGTCGTAAGCTAGAACTCAGGAAACGGAATTTAAATAATATGACCTCTTTGACTGGGGATGAATAAGTTATTGTTAATAATTAATTATATTAAAGCATGCGCAATCAAAATTCGAGGTCGATAATAACAAAACATACCACTGCAGCCGACCTCAGCTTATGAATTAATATGTTTATCGAACACTAATCACAAATTACAGGATTCTCAACAATCCCATTATAAAAAAACATTACTGCATCCTTGTTAAAGGAAGGTTACTGGTATAAAAACTCCCTTTATTTAGGTTCTGATATGGAAACTTACGTTATTTAGCTTCAGGTATGGAAACTCCTGTTGCTTAACTTCTGGCTAAAACTCGTTTTATTTAGCTTCTGGCATGGAAACTCGTGTTATTTAGCTTCTCGCATGAAAACACTTGTTATTTAGCTTCTAGCTGGAAACTCCTCTTATTAGCTTCTGGCATGGAAACTCGTGTTATTTAGCTCCTCGCATGGAAACACTTGTTATTTTGCTTTTGTCTGGCAACTCCTGTTATTTAGCCTTTAGCTGAAAACTCCTCTTATTAGCTTCTGGCATGGAACCTCCCGTTATTTAGCTTCTGCTGGAAACTTCCGTAATTTAGCTTCGGGCTGGAAACTCATGTTATTTAGCTTCTGGCATGGAAACTCGTGTTATTTAGCTTCTCGCATGAAAACACTTGTTATTTAGCTTCTAGCTGGAAACTCCTCTTATTAGCTTCTGGCATGGAAACTCGTGTTATTTAGCTCCTCGCATGGAAACACTTGTTATTTTGCTTTTGTCTGGCAACTCCTGTTATTTAGCCTTTAGCTGAAAACTCCTCTTATTAGCTTCTGGCATGGAACCTCCCGTTATTTAGCTTCTGCTGGAAACTTCCGTAATTTAGCTTCGGGCTGCTGGAAACTCATGTTATTTAGCTTCTGGCATGGAAACTCGTGTTATTAGCTTCTCGCATGAAAACACTTGTTATTTAGCTTCTAGCTGGAAACTCCTCTTATTAGCTTCTGGCATGGAAACTCGTGTTATTTAGCTCCTCGCATGGAAACACTTGTTATTTTGCTTTTGTCTGGCAACTCCTGTTATTTAGCCTTTAGCTGAAAACTCCTCTTATTAGCTTCTGGCATGGAACCTCCCGTTATTTAGCTTCTGCTGGAAACTTCCGTAATTTAGCTTCGGGCTGGAAACTCATGTTATTTAGCTTCTGGCATGGAAACTCGTGTTATTTAGCTTCTCGCATGAAAACACTTGTTATTTAGCTTCTAGCTGGAAACTCCTCTTATTAGCTTCTGGCATGGAAACTCGTGTTATTTAGCTCCTCGCATGGAAACACTTGTTATTTTGCTTTTGTCTGGCAACTCCTGTTATTTAGCCTTTAGCTGAAAACTCCTCTTATTAGCTTCTGGCATGGAACCTCCCGTTATTTAGCTTCTGCTGGAAACTTCCGTAATTTAGCTTCGGGCTGGAAACTCATGTTATTTAGCTTCTGGCATGGAAACTCGTGTTATTTAGCTTCTCGCATGAAAACACTTGTTATTTAGCTTCTAGCTGGAAACTCCTCTTATTAGCTTCTGGCATGGAAACTCGTGTTATTTAGCTCCTCGCATGGAAACACTTGTTATTTTGCTTTTGTCTGGCAACTCCTGTTATTTAGCCTTTAGCTGAAAACTCCTCTTATTAGCTTCTGGCATGGAACCTCCCGTTATTTAGCTTCTGCTGGAAACTTCCGTAATTTAGCTTCGGGCTGGAAACTCATGTTATTTAGCTTCTGGCTGGAAGCTCCTTTTATTTAGCTTTTATGGAAACTTTCGTTATTCAGATTCTCGCATGGAAAGACCTGTTATTTAGCTTCTGGCTGCAAGCTCCTGTTATTTAGCTTCTGGTATGGAATCTCATGTTATTTAGCTTCTTGCAACGAAACTCCGGTTATTTTGCTTCGTCGTGTAAATCATAATTATCTTCATTTCTCTTCACGACACAACTGGGCCCAGCGAAAGGCTGAAGGGTTTGCTTCCAATAGATTTTGGTCGAAGCGATTTGGTCCTAAAGAAGATCCTCAGAGCTTGAGTTGGACCATCTCTGAGGGCCGAAGGTTTATACTTTTACCATCCTCAGTTGACATTCTGTGAAGTGTGATGTAGAGCCTGTTTCCCCCGAAAGGAGATTTACAGTGGTTCCCGGAGCTTGCTTGAAGCGTACTCGTGATAGCTCTCCACTTGGTCATAAGCTCTAGAAAAGCAGCTATGAGCCCTCGTGTTTGCTAGATGAGCAGCAACAAAATTCAAACTACACTAGCCAACAAATTTTAACTTTGTCTCTGTTACTTGAGTAAATGTTGTTGTAACTAACTAATTTGGGTGCGCTGATTCCAGATATGTGCTCAGATTTGTCCTAGCACGTAAGGTTTTTGAGTTATGCAACTAGGCTCTATGGCTCACTTTGTCACTTTGGATCAATTAATGATATAATTATTACGAGTTTGAGAAGAAAGACGTTTCTGGGCAAAGGTTTGGAATCGGGGCACCCTATTTGGCATTATGGACGTGTTTTGCAGACCCAGATAAGATATGTATTACATATAAAAGAGGTAGTACTCACCTAACTATAAATTTCTTCAAAAATGTTTGAGACTCTTGCTCTTGAGCTTGTATGTGGATATAGGATCCTCCCGTTGTAAGAACCAGTAGTAGTCACCCATCATGTTTTCGTTGAAGCGGCCTTGATACCTGCTTTCCATCATTGCGATACCTCGGTGGAACCTTTCCCCATGTTCGTCACTAATATCACCCATATTTGATGGAAAGAAATCTAGATGCGAATGCAAGAAATGCATCTTAAGAGACATCCGGCACCCCATTCGTTGATAGGCCTTTAGCATGTTGTCCACTAGTTCTTCATACTTTTCAGACCTATGATTACCAAGGAAGTTCTGTACTACATGAACAAATTAATCCCATGCTACGAACTCAAGTGGAGTTAGTTTATTTCTGAACTCCCTGTCACCTATCATTTCTCTGATCTCCGGCCTTATCTACGGGTACTGATAATTACGATTGTCTTCTTTCTTCCCTTGTCTCATACTTTCACTCTTTTATCGCACAATGTTTTTTGCTATATTTAAAGGTAGGGTCATTTTTTTCTGTCAAAAATAAAATTTTGTTTTAATAAATGGCTACATTAACCAATAAGTCCATTTGTCTTAATGGTATTATTCTTCTAAGAACTGGAATCGATTTGAGTCATTGGTTTTAATTTTGATTATTAAGACCCCAAGATTATTTTCTTCCTCTTTCGCCATCATCCTTTTGAAAACTATTTAATACATTGGTTCTTATCCAGAGCCGCTCGCAGGCTCAAGGGGGACGAAACAGGCTGCTAGTGGTGCGCGTATTTGTACTACTCAAAGTTGGTTGATTTTCTGATTTGTGGAAGGAAATTATTCTTGTTTATTGACTTTAGTGACGCAATTATGTAGATATATAAATACAGCACACCAATAGAAATGAGTTTCTAATTATTTAAAATACCAGGCAATGGCTTCGCTATTCCTCCCTACAGGGGGAGCTTGCGCTTCGATACTAAGATTAAAATTTAAAATCTAAAAAAAAGAAGCCATAGTCAAATTATTATAAATTTTCGGAACTTCGTCAATTATAATAATTTTTAAAAGGAATTCTAAACTAAATTTTTCCCCTTTCAAAATATCACGTTGCTAAAATTTAGAATTATAGAAGATATATAAAAATAAATTTTCTGAACTTCACCATTTGTAATTCTTTGGGTTTTAAAAAAATTCACAAAATTTTGATACTTATATTTATTTATCAACTTCACCATTTTGGTTTTTAATATTATAAAAAAATGATTAAAAATAACTTTGATAAAAAACCCATAAGTCATAACCAAACTAAGATGAAATTATTATTCAAATACTCCCAAAAATTCCCTTCTTAAATTATAGAGTTAGTGATGATGATGATGTAAAATCTCAATGAACTTGTTATTGAGATTCATTATTTTTTGTGACAGTGTGAATAAGGAGGGCAGAGGAGAACTAAATGCTGCTTTTAAAGGGGTGATATTATGGAAATGGCAAAAAACAAATTTAATACACATATATCCTCTTATTTACTGTCCTATTCGTTTCCTACAAACATGTCCATCTGTAATAATGCAATAGAAATGTATTAGTCATGCCGCAACACTCGTTTGCTATAGGTGTCATTTAAAAACTTTATTTCTCATTAGTTTCATGATTTTTCTTAAAAATCTACCTTGATACCATCTGGCGGCGTTTTGGGGATAGATGGATTGCACGAGTCCCTTGCCAATTACTGCGAGGTGATTGCGCCGCAACGTGTTGAGGAAATCACTAAAAATTTGTTTAGTTACTCAAAAAAGGCATTAAATTCTTAATAAAATTACCATACTAAGTCGCTATTCTTAAAATTGGTGATTTCCTTGCAGTCATTGGGAGAAAGAAGGAAAGAGGATGGCTGTTATATTTATCCTACGCGGGACTGAAAGACGTGAGACAGAAAACTGTGTGAGAGTATAAAGATCTTTTAAAATGCGCGTGCTATTATTTCTTTAAATTGTTAAATTGAGGGGGTAAATATGCTTCAATTAAGATAAAATGGATTCATTTTACCTATTTGTTAGGAATATTTTCTAGTATGACCAATGTGTCTCCTTAGTCCTCTAGATTACGACAAATTCAACCTAATTGTTTAATGGAAAAATTTACTGGGACCTGTGTTCTAACCGGCTTAAAATGGCCAATAATTCTTTAATTCGAATGCAATGGCGTTTTTCTTTATATGAACTGTTAAAAATATATACTTTTTTATATACTTTTATTGCGTGGCATATTAACATACTCTTTACATACCACTAACCACCCTATTTTTACATTCATAACTCTAATTTGTTTACGAAAACTTTTCCAATCTTTCTGTTGGAGATGCAGGGCTAGTTTTTTTTTTTTTTTTTTGCTTTTCTAAGTTAGCAAATAAATATTTGATTCGACGCGGTTGTAAATTATTAGAAAAGAAAGAGATTAGAAAGTAAACTATTCTACTCAAAGAGGAAAAATAGAAATGAAACAACTAAAAATTGGAGTGACTACGAAAATGGAGTTCAGAAGTAGATCAGAAATAAAAAGTAGTTATGCAGTAAACCGTGTTTATCCTAAGTGAGGGTGTAGTGGTAGTAGAGCGGTTGGTTATGCAAACACGCTCACAATTAATATTTATTAACAAGGTTAGGTTGGAATTCTTCTTGGTTGCCTCAAGTTAGTTGAGGCCTCCAGCAGGCGTGGAAGGATTGCTTCTTGGAGGCTGATTTCAAGGCTGGTACTTGGCGTGGAGCGATTAGAATTGCATGAATGGCACTTGATGTGTCTTACCCGTACGCGGCAGATTAAATAGTCCCGAAGGGTGTGAGGTTACTAGATGTCACCCTCATATGGTTACCAGCGGGCGCTAGCTGCGCCAGTAGGAAGAGTTTCAGGCTGAGACACAATTTTATAAGAAAGCGAAAAAAATAAATTAAAATTAAACGGTTGAATCTCGTTATTATAAATACTAAGAACGATATCTTCCAATGCTTTTTAAAGAACCGTCTCAAAGTTCATGTATCAAAGAAAACCGGCAAAATTATCAAGGTTTAGACTGAAGAGATTTATGTGTTTATCTAGTCAGTAACACATACCTTATTTTTTTCTTTAATCCACTGCTTTTCAATTACCTTTATAGCTGTCATCACTCTTTCGAAATGGGCTGGAAAGACTTAGATCTTCCATCATTTTCCTTAACTCTTTTTCCTTTAAGACCATTATCCCTTCATCATTATCATAAGTGATTCTTTTCAGTTGGGATCAAAACTTTCGTCGATAAATCAGTCTATTTCCCTTCATTGGAGATTTGAGGTCTGGAGTTGTTTTAAAAAGGGAAAACAAAATTTTGATTTTCCTGGTAATTACAGGTTGGAATTGAAGGCTATTTTTTCGTAGGCTTGACTAGTTCTTCTGTTTTAGATTGTCTATCTAAAAGTTTACGTTGTCTGAATTACTGATTTATGTCATGCTGGAACCTTGCCGGTGTGAATGAATAACTCCAAGTTAAAGGTTAGAGCGGGCTTTTCTGACCTTCTCTCTGTTTAAATTTCGGTGAGGTTCCCATCTGTCGTTTATCTGTCTTCAGTAAAAGAGATTCTGAGACGTTCCCGACCACGACCTACTTTAATTATATTCTGATACGCTCAGATCACTCTTGCTGCTATCGAAACATATTTAGCTCTTGTTCTTTACTACATCAACTACTCGGCAGCGAACTGAGAAGCCATTAAGTCCTTTTGGAAGGAAGGGGGAAGAAAGCCTCGGTAAAATAGAAAGATGGAAACCATGGTATCTATACTGCTCTCCTATACATGTTTCATCTAACTAAACTTAGTTGTCATTGAAGTCATTTGCAGCCAATGTGTGTGGATTTGTGGGTCGTTCTTCCAGATTACCTATTAATCCCCGGCCGCGTAGTTGTACAAATTATTTTCTTTATTATTTTATTTAGTTCACTATTTCACCATGGAATAAGCTTAATTTCTTAATTTAAATCGTTTTCATATATTTATATTTGAGATATTGTGTCTGGGTATTGTGTTCTGATATTTGCTGAATTATGTGAATTCAGAACTTTAAATTGGATTAATTCTGTGATTCTGGATTCAGTTCAAAAGTCACGTTTGGCTCATTGGTAAAAACTATGCACTCATGCAACTACGTTAAATCTCTTTTCTATTGAGTAAAATACTCATTGGACTTCGTTTAGGAAATATAAAAAAGTATTTACCTGGAAAAGAACCGGAGAAAAAGAGAGCAGAAGGAAATTTAGGGACCCAGAGGAATGATTCTTACACTTCTACAGTAAACATCAAAAATGCACATCTACACAAGGGGCAGTAAAAAGCTACATAACGTGCCAGGGACCAAGGCAGCCCCTTTTTTATGGACGTGTAGGAAGCCAGGAAACTTATTCAGTACAGAACTAAAAGGGTAAAACAAGCAACTTTATGTTAAATTTTGTCAACCTTAAATTTTTTTTATATCAGAAATGGTTTATTTGGTAATGATTCAAAACGTTAATTCACTCGAAGCCAATCCAACAAATCCATAATAGCTCCTGTATTCTAAACATTAAGAGTTATTCTCCATTATATATGAACTCAAATGTTACTCGTAGCTCTGAACTGGTGAATTTTAACATTTTAATTAACTATTTAATAAAAACTTAAAACAAAAGCTAGGGTGCCCTAAAATATTAAGCAAAAAATTTATATGGGGAACACCGGCCTTCAGCTTATTTTCTCACGACTTACACCAACGCACACTATACCCACGCGATCTAGTAAACTTCCGGGCGAACTTCTGCCTGCCTCTGTGAAGCGAGAGTGAGAACGAAACGAACCTTCCCCCCGTTTCGCAAATAAGATTCAGTTATCTCTTTGATCTCTTTACACTGGAAGAGAACTTGGCTACGAACGAAATTATTCCCCATTTAGAAGAAATGCCACAGTTCGTCACTTTGTGGAATAATAAAAGCGGTTTACCGAGAAGCATTTCAGGTCAGTTTAGACGAGTCAAGCGAGAATCCATTCCCCGCCATGCCAAGAAGACACAATGTAACGCATGCAAAAGAGACGATTTCACCTCACGACTGGTATTCACAGTACATCAATGGTCTTCCGTTAATCGCGCCACTCTCCTTGATATATCTTCGCCGCATCGAAGCCTACAAATCCATTTCCCGACAAGTTTTACACTGGTTTTCATTAACAACCGAGAACTTAAAGGACATTTAATTCACCCTGCTCGTTCAGAATCCTTGACAAAAAGGCACAAAAAATAATTATCAATTCACATATAATTAATGTTTCTACACTGACTAA